>JAXCHB010000100.1:7442500-8137500 GCA_036926305.1 Uropetala carovei
CTGTCATTCCACTGCCTTTACCTCCGCGAGACCCACATATGGCTGACGAGGAGGATATGGAGGAGGACCAGTTAGACAAAGACCAACTGCATACCATCCTCCTAAATCGACAGAAGGGGAGAAAGTTAAAGCTTAGTAGGTAAGCTTGCCTTCCACAGAGTAAGACAGTTTTTTAGTCTTTTCATTTTAATACAGTTTTATTTATTTATATTTTTCAATGCACCTACAAAAGTCCCAATCCTACCTACCTAAAAAAGGTAATGGGCCAAGTAAAGTCTCCTGCGGAACTCCTACGTCTACTCTTCTTTGAGATGTAATTACATTGTCACATCTCACTATTTCATTTTTGTCAATATATCCCTTCCATTCATTTAATACATATTTTGGTGCCATCTCACAATTGTGCCCAGCTCTAAAACCTGATTGATACACATCAATTATGTTTTTATTATTAACATAACGTATTATTTGTTCATAGACCACTTTTTCCAAAATCTTTTCCAGCGTACATAACATATTAATTGGCCGAAATTCCTCAACTTTTTTTGTTCCAGGAACTTTTCTACATGGTAGATATTTTCAATTTCTTTGGTACCACCCTTTGTTCCAATTAGGAATTAATTAAATTAATCATAAAATTGGATAACTCACTGTAATATTGTTTTAAAAAACATATCGATCTCATCAGGACTACGTTTCTGAGCCATATCCTCCAATATTTTAAAAACATGTTTTCTATCAACTAGCTCAATAGATTCGAGACATGCTACGTCTGCTCCCTCTACCAACCCGTAACCGAGGCAGCCCCGAGTCAGGCAGCCCCGAGTCAGGCCCCCCAGCCCCTATATACCTGCAGAAGCCAAAATGGCCATTAAGGATTTACAGGTGCTGCATGGCCCGGGAAGGCTGATCGGCCGGGTTGGTGTTGGAAGGGACGTAGCACCAAGAGACTACATGGTCTGGAATCTTTAATAGTGTATGAAAATACAATTTTCTAATGATATTATACAAAAAATATCTCCTCTACCTTTCCGGTATGAGTACATTACAGCAATATTGTCTGTATACATACAAATATTACAAGGCCCACTTTGCAAATCTTTCAATAAATCCAATACAAAATTCAATGCAATGAGGGGTACTAACCCTTCATTCAAAAGAATGGGTAAACGCCGATGAATGTAGTAAGCCTTCACCACACCATAGGTGGGTATCACAAAGGCTACAGTATTCTCCGTGGCATCGGAGTACACGTTTAGCGGAAATTCTCGCTCACTAAAACAAAATGGCTCGTCACACTGCACCCGGTCACACAAGAACTTAAGCCAAGAATTCACACCAGCGAAAACGTCATGAATTAAAAACAAAGGTAATCTAGATAAATAAAAAACCCAAGACAGGTAACCAGCAACTCGCTGCCTATCTTTATACGAACACTGAGGCACAAGAGATACACATCGATGCACATGTGTTATTGTTTCCGCTGAAAAATGAAAAGAAGTATCTTCTGTATTAATAACTACCCCTAAATACACTAAAGTCCTAACTGGGTTTAGATTTATCACGGTTATTTTACCCCTAAAGTATTTTCCAAAAACCACAAGATATCATTTACATTAATTTCTGTGCCATAAATGAGCCAATCGTCCAGGTAGGGGATAAACTTAACGGGAAACCAGGAAGTTATCTCCTTACCTACGCATTTCGCCCAACGTTGCATGATATAGGGTGCCATTGTGTGCCCCATTGGCAGCCTATTCATGCAGTAGTAGTTGTTCACGTAAATACCAAAAAATTTTGATGAATCCTCCCTGAGGGGGAGTTGAAAGAAACCATGTTTAAGATCAATTTTAATTAAAAGCGAATTACGCAGAATAGTTAAGATAGCATACGCTGCAGAAAAAAGAGATTTTTGGGCAACGATAAAGGCCCATCCAAGGTGAAATATCGTGAATGAACCGCAGGGTCCTGTTAGATTTCGGAATGAGAAATGCGCAGGTCGGACGACTGGCCGTAACAGTCTGAATCAAGCATGGAAGCTAGCACTGTTAGCATATTTATAGAAAAGGGGGTACGAATAAATACAGAAGGGGCGTCCGTTGGACATGGCAAATAAATACCATTACAACTCATAGAGGTTGCCCAGTTAGACATATACTGAAAGGGGTGAATCTGGTCCACTGCAATTTCTACCGCACGTCCCTCTGATGGCCAAAGATCCACGATGAGGTTGGGCAGAAACAATGAGTCGGTCTCCTGTGCCCGAGGGGTCCGATGGTCGTCAACGGTCCCTCTATATCTGGCGCATCTCCGGAGGCCAGGTCGCGGGTTGGAGGCACGGGAATGCCGCGATACACATCCTCCAACAGGGTGAAGCGGGAGAACCCTGGCGTGGGAAGTAGGTCAGGTAGCGGCAACCGGGGCTCCTCTTCATCAAAACTGTGTTGCTCTCCGGAAGGTTGCCCTGCGAGTCCCTGCCAGCACGAGGCCGGCGGATGAGGAAGGGAATCGCGGATCCACGCCTCCCCCCGACCATCTCCCAAGCTTGCTCCCAGCTTATTTTCTGGCAGCACAGGTGGAGGACACGCCGCCGATGTCTCGGGTGCCGACTGAAAGGGCTGCAGACGCCGCACAGGGGGCTGCTGGGGCATGAACCCTGGAGGAAAAAGCAGCGTCTCGGCGTTGGCCGCACGCTGCACAGCTATGCATTATGCCATCCCAACGTCATAGCTGTGAGCAACAGCCGTGCACGATTGAAAGCGTAATTCTGCGAGGGTTCCCCCAGGTTATCCCAAGCCGCCATCAGGGGATGGATGGAGAGAGCATCATGCAGGTCACGCCCCTGCAGCTTACCCATCATGGTGGCCGTCTGCAGCTCCTTCGCGATAGCGTACACCTTGGAGACGTCAGGCATTGGAATGGCGCCCACCTGCGGAGCCAGAAGAAGAGAAGAGAAATCCGGCGGCTGCTCCGGATAGGAAAGCTGCCTGGCCGGCGTTGACGAGACATTCGCAGGCAGGCTGATTTGGTCTGTCTGCAAGAAAGCGATCACGGCCTGCGTAGTCTGGCTGACAATGTCCTGAATCTGGGCCTCCGGAAGTTGTGGCGCACGTTCTGGTGAGCTGGAGGTCGATCGCTGGCTGGAAGCCACCCCTTGTTTTCCTTTCCGTTTAGGGGATGGAGGAGCCATGAGGAAAACTAAATGGAAAATATGTCCGAAGAGACAGACCACAGAACACCAAGTGATTCCAAGAAAGAACCAGAAAAATAGATCTACTTCAAAAAATTTATCACATTTTTTAATAGACTCATTGATCTCCTGTATACAGTAAAACCTCACGTAACGCGGTAGTTACATTCCTTGAAATCGCGTTATATGAAGCATTATGTTAATAGGAAATAAGGGGTTAGGTTCTTGTAGGGTGACCACATGTCCCGTTTTTTGGCCAATTTTTCCTCAAATGTCCCATATCCCGTGTGAAATCAATACAGGACCCACTTTGTGCCGTATTTTTTTATTATAAAAAATATATTGACTTCTGATATGTTTGTTGGAAAATTCCATCGACACTCAATCAATATCTAATTAAGAAAACAAATACGTGGCGTGAAAAAGACGTCTTGATTTTGTTCTCACATTATTATTTTTTCTAAATTTCATTCCTCTATAAGTCGTAACAATGAATCTTTTTGTATACGTACATACCTTGAAGACAATAAGATCACCTCGGACTCCACGTTAGATTTCACGAGCCATCGAGAACATATATGCAGTACGTTGTTGTAACGTAATTGAACTCTTACATTGTCGCATGAGCACTATAACATCTCGAGAGAGAGGGAGAACAACAAGTGAAAATTTCTCGATGTAGAATTAAGAAAAAATAAACCATAAAGTCAGACCTTATGACCATAATGCAATCAACTGTTGTCAGCTCAAGAAAACATGGCCGTTACCAAAAAAAACCTATCGTGCCTCGAAAGATGTGCCACCTCGTAGCAATCCCTAAAACCCTCTACCATATGCCAAAGTCATCTAGCGGCCAAACACTCAATTACGTAACCTTTACTTTATATGCGGCAAATAAGAGTTTTGGTCACGAATTTCTGAAAAAATGTGCCTGAATTACTTTCACTTTCATTAAATCAAGAGTAAATTATGATAATCATGCAATAATGTAAAAATGTTTGCAGAAAAATTTAATGCAGATAAAGATTTTTTACTCACATTTGATGACTGTGAAGAATGAACAGGAATTATGGTGATGTTCTGGGAGATTTTAATTGTAAGGAGTTCCAGGGTCATCTTCCTCACACTCCAACTCTTCTATGCTCTCCATCTCGATAGATGACGGCAAATGGGGAGTTCATGTTAATGAGATTCTTGGAGATGCTTTTGTAGATGTTGCGGGAGCCTTGGGTCTAAAGAAGGATGTTATGCAACTTTGTTTTACCTTGTTTCTCATGCTTTGTAAAGTTCATGATAGGGTGCCCTAACTTCCTTAAATCCTCGTTTGCACTTCAGGCTTCTCTCCTTGCAGGGATCAAGTTGCACTAATTTTTCCTGAACTTCTTCAACAGTCCTAAAAATCTCTTCAAGATCTTAATTGTAAGTTTCTGCCGCTCACTATCATCATCACTCATATATTCAAGGTATATTTTCAACATATGATTAATGAATTATTTCTTTATTTTATTAATTTACTCATCTCATTTCATATGTTTTGCACCAATTTTCAATGTACTTCTGCATGGCTTTATGAAGTAATTTCCTATTTTGACAATACAACACCATATATATATTTGATTCCTCTATATCTAATCATTCTGCAGTCTCTGTAAAGTTCTTGAAGTTGTTGTTGACTTGGTATATAAAGAATAAATACAAAATTGCTTTTCATTAAATATGTTCCTTTATTACAGAATTATTGTGGCCTATTCAATAGCGGTAATTATTTACACAATGTTCTTACCATGGTACTTGACCGGCATTATTGAAATACTCCATAAAACAATTCCTAATATTTAATGGTGTTTGTGCAGCTCTGTTTCCTCCTTGTCTCTGAATTCTTTCCATTGTTTGTGCATCTCTCCATGACCCATGCTGTACTCTACCCTCACTTGTGTTTTCATCATCAACACTTTGTGGTGACATGTACAATCCTTTATTTTCCAGCAGAAGGAAATTATGCAATGCAAAAGTAGTGTGTAATTGCTTCCACTTTATCAACCAAAAGTGAAATTTGGGTTAGTAAGACACAGAAAACATTTGCCAGTATTCCGAATGCATTTTCTACCGTGCATCTGGCCCTGCTTACCTGATAATTATATATTTTTTGCTCCCTAGTTAACCCTCTGTACCCGAATGGTTTCATTATATTTGTAGAGAGAGGAAAGGCATCATCAGCCACCATTACATATGGAACGACATGGTTAGTTCCAGGAAGAGTACATGGAGGTGGTAGATTCAAGGCTTCAGTTTGCATTGCTGCACACAATGTACTCCTTTGATACACTAACTCAACCATTAGTTCCAACATCAATGTAAATAAAATGGTAGTTGGCATCTACAAGTGCTAGCAGAACAATGCTTTATGTTCATTTGTAATTATAATAATGTGACCCACTGGACCTAGGTGCTTTAAACTGTGTCTTCCATCAATTGCACCAAGACAATTTGGAAAATTCAATTTTTCATTGAATTCTTTAGCTACATTGAACCATTTCTCAGCAGTGTCAGGGACAGGAAAAATTTTTTTTTCATTTTTACAGAATTCTGAATCAGAGATTGAAAGATCATTCTACTTCGATGGGAATGAGACATTTTGTGTTCTAGAGGAAGCTGAAACACCACCCCAGTGTTCAGAATTTATGGACAGAGAGTTGTCTGAGATCTCAGTTTAGCATAATGTCTATCTAATGATATATTAATTTAAGGCATGCATATGCTTCTATTATGAAAAGATAGTAACATTAAGATTTATACTCGCCACAGCAAAAGAATGTGTCTGAGGCGAGTTCAGTTGTAGGTAGAGAGGGGGGCGACATTGCCGGATCGCCGTTATCTAAAACTCCGCATACTTAGCAAAAACCCTTGCTATGTTAATAGAGAACCTTAGCAGTTCAAACCTGTTGACATAAATTATATTATATCCAAATTTTTTTTATTAACTATAGAAATCAATTACTAAAATGTCTAATTTACATTTGGCTCTATAATATGAATATTAATTATGGTTTTAACCCATTAAGAACCTAAGGTAGAAATAAGTATATTGAAAGAAAATGAGTTTTATTACATCAAAATCCAAAATTTATTACATAGTTATCTTTGTAAATATATGCTTATGATTAATTTTTAGATAAACGAAGTGTACCATATTTTAATAAAAAACATTATTCGTAATCTAAAAATGAGTTTTATAAATCATATCATAAATTCGAGATTCATTAACTACTGAAGGAATAGCCAAAAGATTATAGGTTCGACATAAATGTTAACCAGAAAAATAAAATAACATGATGTCCATTGTCCAAGTGTTAATTAAATTCTCCCATCAATCCAGCGAAGGATAAACACCAAGACTCTCATCGCCTTCTCGGGATGTTGTTGGTTCATCTTGTTTCCTATAAAATATACATTAAAGAATAGTAAGTAATAAATAAAATTTAAATTTTCTTTCGTTGATAGTTTTTAATATACATACCTTTTCACAATAGATTGACAGAAATTCAAGTCCTCCTCTTCCCAACTTGTGACATCTTCATCTTCTGAGCTGCTGCTGCTGCTACTGCTAGCACCCAAAGCAATAATCATTTCTTCTACTTGCTCATCTACAATCCCATCAAGTTCCGATGCATTTTCAAAGATTTTGAACGTATGCAAAGTAACTTTCCTCCATGCTGCTTTGTCGATCCTTTCAATCCTTTCAATCCCTTCTTGCACTAAATTTTTCACGTCAGCTGTTCTGAAAGTTTTGTTCTTTTCTGCTACATAATTTTTTATTTGTGCCCATATCGTTTCAATTGCATTGAAATGGCAATGGTATGGAGGTAGTCTTATTACTTTTTGTCCATGTCTTTTGGCTAATTCATCGATTTCATATGTTGGAAATCGGGGTCTATGAACTTTTGCGAATTCCATCCACCCGAATATGTTCCAGCGAAACATCAGGGATCTGACTAAATGCTTCCTTCACCTTGTGTTTATCTTCATCCATTCGCTTGGCTGAATCCTCGCTTTTACTCTCATCTAAATTAAAAATTATAATATTTTTTGCTCTTAATTGCCTATCATAAAATTCGGAATACAAAGATTCAACCACACCTGGGGAAGGGATGCAATTATTCTTCTCCTAAATCAACTGTTTTAAGGCCTCAACTTCTGCTTTGAGCGTTAAAATTAACTCTTTAAGGTTAACACCATCACTTATATTATTTTTGCAGTTAGTACATGCATACACTAAATTACTTCCTTTTTCCCAAGGCAGGTTTCCTCTTGCCTCGACAGTCCCGCACAGGAAATATGGGTTGCCTGTTTACAAAAATCACATAGTAAAACATCACTATCACGAAGTTCCTTCCTGCAGTTCTTAAGGCACTGTTTACGTCCGTAGTTGGCCATGGTAGCATAGGTGGCAGCACAATTGAACTTATACACACTGATCACGAGGAAGTATTATAATTGCTTTATAGTACCAAACTTGTACAAATTGATTCACTAACAATAATTGAAGACACCAACACCTTGCTGCTTCAATTACGAACAACAGATCAACCTTCCAAAACCCACAATGCAACTAAATACCCAATGACACAGGAGCACATCATGTCACACTCGCTAACACCTCTTAAAGAGAATTCGAAAGAGACTGAGTTTAAAAATAAAGCAAGAAAAGGGAAGCAAGTTTTTCTTCCCAGGATTTCCCTCAGACTATCTTTCAATACCATTCAAACGGCGACAGTTTCTGCTCAAGCCAGCTTTTGCAGTAACTATTAATAAACACCAAGGACAAATACTAAATAAACTCAGTCTTCATCTACGAGCCTCTGCGTTACCTCATGGACAGTTGTATCTTGTCTACATGTAGTTAATATTTCTTGATATCACACAAGACAACATGACAGACCAGTTCTGTGATGTTTTCTCTATGGGAAACTGCAAACATTCCTCTGCTCACGTTGTGATTCTTCCTCAACATAGAATATTCTCTTTAATAGCCCTAAATTTATTTCTACTTATGGAACTACGGACTAAGTCTGTGCCTTTATCCTCATCCTTCGACCAGTACATATCTTGTTGGGGAAACATATTTTAGCCGGAAAGAAACAAAAAACCAATGAATTCCTTAAATCAGATATTGTCAGCTTAAAATTATGTCTGTTGTTATCTACAGCATATTTATTTGAAAAGAAAATAATTTGTTCTATGACGCTGTTGTCTAAAAATAACTGGAAAATATCCACTGGAGACATGCCACCTAGCTCATTCTTTATGTTTTCATCATAATCCTTTTCTTTAGAACACGGAACAGATGAAATTTTTACTTCAATATCCTTTCTCCACTTTGGAGATCTCTTCTTTTCTTTTGAGTGATTTACGAGAGGAAGTTGTACCTTTTTTTGCACGTTTCGGAGGCAGATCTTCAGGTTCGTCAGCTGAGGAAGACATTACTCCCGAACTCCGATGTATTCCAAAAGTCCCGGCGATTTCTATGTTAATCTTTTCTTCTCCAATTACATTTTCATCTATATTTTCCTCATCAGTAAGGGTGTCCACATCAGGAGGAAGGTAGACTGCATCAATCTGTTCATCATCTGAATCAAGAGGCTCTTCGATAACTTTGATTACCCCTGTCATTGTGATGAACACCTAAACCAGCGTACAGTGAACGGTACATGCTAGCCCAAAAAGAGTTCTCAGGTTTAAAGTTCATTGACAAACCTTGTCAAGGAATCTGAACACCATATCTTATAGAATTTGATGATGCAAAATGACCTTAGCTGTCAACGCACCTTTGAAATCCAATTACTACTACTACTACTAAACATCACAAAAATACTAAAATTATCCATATAAAAATGTTGGAATTTATAAGGATTTTTACTTCTCTTTCCAACATATCCGTCGTTATCAGCAATGATCATAGTAATCGAATTTGGGATGATTGAAAATGCATTATCCAAAGTTATGTTACTGCTGGATGCAGCTACTGTGTGCATTTTGTTTTCAACTCTTTTATAGGGATACTAAAGCTGGTAAACCTTTAGATAGTGTTGTGTTACGAGCTAGTAAAATCGATGGATTTATTTCTTTATGATTCACGGACAATGTTGCATCTACTATTTTAAAAATTGAATTTGCATTATCATTCTCTTTTCTGGGAATGCTAGACTTCGTTATACTTAATCTAATGTTTATATTAACACCGTTTATCAACTATCTTTCGATGTTGAATACATCAGAATGTAATCTACCTTCCAGTTCTACCATGTTACTGTTAGCGAACCATTTTTTTCTGATTTGAAAACCTGCATTATCGGCTGCTTGGGAATCAATGTCAGAACTGCTATCGAGCTCCCATCCTTCACACCTGAGATGTGCTTTTGCAGCTTCTGGCACATAATTAACTAATTTTTCTATATAGCTACGGTAATGATAATTATCATCTGAAGATGACACTTGTATACCATTGAAATAAACTACGCATTGATCGAAAATGGAGTGTATATCATGAAATTACTTTTCCAACTTACCAAATAAGGTTGAGAAATAGACAAAGTCATTCATAATATATACAGAAAAAATAACAAAATACTTTGGAGAAAGTTTTCTCGGGTTTCCAGCCATATGGTGTGGAATAATGCTACCAACGTTTCGGCAACTCTCTCTGCTGCCATCTTCAAGATCTTGAAGGAAAACTTACCACTGCTAAAAACTGTACAAGCACACACTATCACTAACCGTTCGTCAATTTGACGACGCCAGCACAATTATCGCATAAAACAATCAGACGAATTGACATGTACATCCACCACTGTCGACAACTTCTCATGAACTGAAGCTAGACAAAAGAGCATGGAGCGTGCATGCGTGGAAATTTTTTAATTTGGAATCAGCCACTACGCAATTTGCGCCTCTGTTAAATTCCTATTTCTCCCTTAAATATGACTGCGTAAATGTATGCATAAGGAAAATGTCATTTCTAGCGGGTATTTAGATAAATAAAATACATAAATGTTAATAAATTTAATGTTCTGTGATGTCTCCATGAACTTTCATTGCACTACATACTTGCCGTCCCATGGATCCCACTAGATTTTGGAATATTTCCGGACGCCGTCCAAGAGAAGTCCATATCTTCCTGATATGTTCTTCCAGAGATTCAGGAGTGCGCTCGTATTCTGCGGAGCACTCTTGAACAACGATGCCCCATAGGTTTTCAATCGGGTTAAAATCTGGAAACCTGCAGGCCAAGAAAGAACTCGTATTTCGGAACGATTATTTAAAAAATCCCTTGTAATGCGTGCCATATGTATGCTATTGTCCTGAGTAAATACGACTTCCTCGTCTTCAGGGACAATTTCATTCGCATATGGCAGCAGGTGTTCGCAAAGAATAACACTGTAAACTCTTGCCATCATTCTAGGCGGGGTTCTCACCAACGGACCCAGCTGCAGTCATCGCACTCCAAAAACCTACACTCACATGCCCTGACTCTTCAGTGTGAACCATATTTTGCGGCCCATAACTGAAAAACAAATATAATAATTTTTGGGAGACAGTACATCCTTGGGATTTTAGACTTGGAGATGTTTAGTTGGAATCAGCATTGTTTTGTAATAATCAAAGTGCAAGTTTTTAGGGTGTTTTTTGTGTCTGACCATCTTGTTTAAGGGATTTTTGGGGGTTTTGGTGTATGGTTCTTCTTCTAACATCTTTTCGACTTTTTTGTAGTATTTTTGTTTTTCTAAAATGACTATTGCGTTACCTTTGTCTGCTCTTAGATAAAAACAGTCCTTTTTGTTTAATGTTCTTACGGTGTTGTAGTCTTGATAGTTGTGATGTTTTTCTTGGGAGGTTTTGGAAAGATTCTCTTTTATTTGTGCAAGGATGGTGTTTCTGATTATATTTTTTGTGTTTTCGGGTAGAGATTGAATAGAGTAGAGTGGCCGACTGGATGATGATTCACAAGTGGACTTCTTTTTACTAATAATTTAATTTTTTTATCTTCCACATTAAATAAAAACAAATATCGTATGCATGTTCCTAGCGATTTGCTGATGAATTTGATACCAAACGACAAGCAGTTTCGTTGATTTTAACTTGCATGGTGCATCTTAACGAATATGCGAGACAGTCATGCGTGGAATTTCAACGGAATGAATTAGATATAAATAAAAAAATACTAGTTCCTTAGAAAAAATTTAATGCATTTTATTTACAGTTAGGCAGCCATTAATAATGTCTAACCATTTTCTTTTCTTAACACTAGAAGTACCGGACATACCTGCATACCTATTAGTACCGTCGCGGGTCATTTTGACCCTAGTGTTTTTCTCTGGCTTAGGCTGTGGCTTTGGGATTTTATTGATAGAATACGTTGTTTTACTTTTCAAAAATCTTTTTATTTACATTTAGTCAGAGATTTTAAGTTAACATAAGATCACATTTCAATTAATAAACAAAGATTATTTTAAACAGGCAGCTTTTGCAAGCGTTGTGTATACTTAAGAATACATACGAATTAAACTTTTACATTATACTTTCTGATACATCAGTTATAATATATACTTAAAATTAGTCACATTGCCTTACTGCTGTAAATACTTAAAGGAAAACAGTTGGTAAGTCTACGTGCTCTGACAAGTGATATATGTGAGTACTCTCTCAGTTTTGGCGGTGCATTTTCTGCATGTAAACTTATTACAAGAGCTGCATTGTTCACATGTCTTATTGCCTTGGCATTTAGAAATGATTTGGCATCTGCACTGTTTGTCATTTACAGCACATACAGGAGCAGCTGAAGAGACAAGAGAACCAGTTTTTCGCCATTGTTTCACCCATGCAAGTATTGTGTTGGTTGCTGGTACACATCCTCTTCCACGGTCACCAAATCTTTGCCGAAATGCACGATGGACACTAACAATTGACTCAGTTTTTATAAAACACCCAACTACAAAAACATGTTACTGCACAGGCCAGTGCTCCATGTTGAACTAAATCCAAGGTCAGCCAGCATTCATTGAAGTTAGCATAATGTCCTTCCCACAGACCGCCTATGCAGGGTCGCCAACCTAAAACCATCAGTTTTCCATGGACCACCCTGTACTTTGACTTCACATCTGCTAGCATCCAAAACAATGCCAAATTTGTCAGGTTTATTGGCCATGTACTGCATGAATGTGCACCTGGCTTTGGTTGGGAATAGCCGCTCATCCATGGTAAGGTGTTCACTGGGGTTGTAG
This sequence comes from Uropetala carovei, assembly GCA_036926305.1. Classification (NCBI taxonomy): domain Eukaryota; kingdom Metazoa; phylum Arthropoda; class Insecta; order Odonata; family Petaluridae; genus Uropetala; species Uropetala carovei. The sequence continues at coordinate 7,454,969 of JAXCHB010000100.1, forward strand.
CAGGCAGTACAGTTATCAATGAACCTATCCCATGTATGTGAAATCAAAGCAAATTTGTCTTTTTGCAAATGCTCAGATCGCGAGACTTTCTCGTCAAACCGAAGATACTTCATAATGCTAATGAACCTGTTTCGACACATTGTATCATGAAAGAAGCAAGGTCCCCAATCATTTGACCACAGCAACTTATAATCCAAAGATGCACAACTGTAAGCTCCATGTGCATATAGAAGAGAAATAAAATCGTCTAATTCATGCAAAGATATTGACCAGTTATCTTCACACTGCCTCCGAGCTTCGGTCTCTGTGCATAATTTTATGTGTTGCAATATAGAATCATCTACAAGGAGGCGCCATGCACTTACCATACTATCAGTTAGAATATGCTGTTTCACATATGGCGAAACTCCTGTGACTTCTTTTGACACATTCTGCGCTGCCACTCTTCCTGCAGAGCTGATGCCTTTGGGAATAACTGTCCAGAGTCTCGCCATCCTTCGGCCTGTCCTGCACCGCCCTGAGCCGAGTGACCACTTGGCGCGACGACGGAAACTGCATGTAATTCTCCCAACTGCTCTCCGGCGGGTGTCTGCTCATCAGATAAAGTTTGTGCGCCATGACCACGAGCAGAGCGTCCACGTTTGTGCCCTCGGTATCGCCCCCTTTTCCCTCCAGCTGCAGAGGCGTCTGAATTTGACTCAGAAAAATATATTGAATACATACCAAAATTCGTACAATAACCGCATAGAAAAATCTGATACTGTGAAAGAATAAAAGTAAACTAAAGCTCACCTCCAGACGGATCTTGAGAGACTATATGTTGCATAATAATTATGCTTCTTCAATATCTGCCATATCGCACTCACTTTCAGAGCTGTTCGATGTTTGGAGATCGGGAACAAAGTCGGCATCGTCGTCACTACCAGAAAGATCAGAAACAGCATCCGGATCATCAACATCAGACTCGTTTTCTGATAAATTTTGTAAGACTTCAAGGATCAACTCCGGGTGTAAATTGCATTGATGGGCCGTTGCCGAGCTGCGTACTCTTTCAATGTAATGTACCACTTTCAGGTTACTGGCTAAGTGTGTTCGGCGTGATTGAAAACTTGTCAGGACTCGCAGGTGAGCCGCCGAGAGAGTGGCTAACTCATGACGCTGGGCGCACGACGGCGGTCTTGTGGAGCCAGCTGTCAGATGCAGTATATAGAAGGTGGCTGATGTTATGCTCGAGTTGAACATTGTAACAGTACATCTAAGACTTTAAGATAGGAGACAATTAACTCAAGCAGCAAGGTCAGTCCCTCAGTAAATATTACACAATATAGGAGAGGCTTCGAAATGAATCCCAATGGTGTAACACAATATTTGTATGACTCATAACAGTATTGTGTAAATGCTGGATGTCAAAGAGAGAGATAGAATCCAATTTACGGTGATTTTACACCCACTATCACAGCTAACCAAACGTTGTGGCGTTCAAAATGTCCATGGGTCAAATTGACCCGTTTTGGTACTTAAAGGTATAACATGCTGTAACTCAGAAATAAAACGAATTAGGCAAATATATACTTTTCTGAGAGTCAGTCATATAAAATAAGGAAAAGCAAAAAACATGTTAGGAAAGTGTACAACGTATCACAAATGGGCGCGTTTCGTGCAATGGAGTATTAGAAAGCAATTATATACCTGTACGTAAGGGAAATAGCATTTTAAAGTCCTTCTCTTCATCATAAATAATCCATTTTCTTCCTATTTAATAGTATTACATGCTGTTACATGCACACGTAAGGAAATTAAACGTTTGTTTGGGAGATTGTTTATGTTAGCAACAATGAAGTAACCATGCAAGAAATTTTCTAAGTTCAACTCGATATAAAACATTCTTGTTTGATTTTCTCGATAACGGCTACTCCTACGATAAAAATATATAGGAAAGGTAATACTCCACATTATCAGTTCTACAACTTTTATTTGAAAAATATTTTGATATGAGCAATACTTTACGAGATATGACGAAAATTTAATTTTTTGTCACCAGTAAAGTGGTACCCCTGATTGGCATACATGATTCGTTTGTGCGATTTTCTTATTATATTTGATAGAAAGTCCTTAATATCAAATTTCATAAAAATCCGTTCAGTAGAAGCCGAGAACGAACATGCGGACGGACGGACGGACCGACGATAATAGGCACTCACGCTGTAAGCGAAACGCGCCTAAAAATGGATAATATATAATCAGTCATTATTGAGGGGTGACCGATTGAAAATGAAAAAGGATCAAAATGACCTGTCCGGTACTTCTAGTGTTAATTAATGCTTCTTCCTTCTTATTTTTATAATTTATTTGTACTTCCACTACATATTGCGGATTCCTTATTGGCATCGAACGGCTATGCCTTGGATCGATAATTTCCGAGAGCAAACAGTTAAAAAAAAACTTTTCCAATTTTGGAAACATTTCTGTTTCCCAAAAATCGTCGTCCCTCTCAATTTTTTCAATTTTAATCCCTTTCGGGGTCCAAAGAACGAAATAGCAGTAGCTTCTTAATGTTATATGTAGTTGATCCTGGATTTAAAAGTGGAAGTTATGCCTTGCCTTGATTCTGATTGCCATACTTTTGCTGTTTACTTTCCACAATATTACATTTTTATTCCGGATTGCCTCATCTGGTGTAATTTCTTTTGCAGAGTGGCACAATTTCAATTAAGCTGTCGTCTTCAACTAATCCGTCAGGTGTAGCGGCGAGATATGACACTTCTTTATCAATAAATAACTCTCATAGCTTTTGACAGTTAGGCCAGTTTTTGCTTCAAATGCCTTCTTGGCCAAAATTTCATTTTCTCACCCGTATGCCAATGCGTCGTTGTCTGGGACGTTGTTATAAATTATGTTCCTCACCAAATTTGTGCAACTTTTTTGAGGACGTATCCTGCACACTCGTCCAAAGTATGACACAGTGAGAAGTTTTTTTCTCATCTCCTTCCACTGTCCACTTTCACATTGAAGAGATGTTTCTCTTTCATTGTGTTGGATCTCCTCTAAAGCCCGCGTCACTTGGTCAAAAAATCTTGCACAGTCGGTTTGAGGAAAAGGTTTGACGTGACGTCATACGACCAGAATCGTAAGGGCGAGTTGGTACGCGTCAGACGAACAAATAATCTTGTTCTAGCAGTTCAAATGGTAAACAAACATGGCATCCGCGCGCACTCCAAATACACGGGAATAGATGTGATTGTCATGGCCGAACAAACCATTGCTATAATTGGGTTGGGACTCCAGGCCATAAGGCTATTAAAAAAGAAGAGAAATAGACGTTGGTGGACCAGATCGTGGTTACAGAGAAGGAATGAGGGATTTGAAGGGAGGGGAACTTTGGCTCTTCTTAAAAATGAACTGCCCCTTAATGACCAGGAGAACTACAGGAACTACTTGCGAATGACCAAAGAAAATTTTAATATCCTTCTCGGTTTTATTAGAGAAGATATACAAAAACAAGATACGGTAATGAGGCAGAGCATTTCACCTGAGGAAAGGTAACTAGCTCCAATCAAACATGATTATTAATAGCTTGAAATGAAGTATCGGTAATTATGAATACAGTATCATTAATTGATGGATTAATGTAATTCTTTATTTCAACCAATAAATGAGTATTTCAGTATAATTTCCGATATTGTGCTCCATAATTAGTGATAATTTATTTTTAACTTACGGCGGTTTGCTCAGGATTTATACGATATGTTGATATTGCCGTTGTAATGTTATAGAGTTTGTAACTGTGCATACATTGCTGATAATTGTTAAATACTTCATATGGCTGTGCAAATTTTGGTTGTTCATAATTCAGTAATGAAATCATTTCAGATTGGCTGTAACTTTAAGATTCTTAGCTACAGGAGAGACTTTAAAAAGCTTGAGCTTTGCAACGAGGATAGCTCCAAATACTCTGAGCGTTTTAATCCCGCAAGTACTGGATTCAATTATTACAAGGTTAAAGGACGTGCATTTAAAGGTACATTTCATTAAGAAATTAAATATATGGAGACGTTTTGTTACCTTCGTAACTTTTAAACAGATCAGCAGTCAACTATACTATCCATCTGCTCAAATGTTACATGGGCAGCAAATTATCATTATCACAGCATATATAATGACATAGGTTGAGTAGTATTTATAAATAAGTGCACTTGAAAAGCAATTTCATTATTTTTATTGAATCATTCAGTCATCTTCAAACAGCTCCTTTTTCTCGTATTTGAATAACACATCTAGTATTTCTTTTTCACAAAGAACCCTATTGATCCTTTTCATCCCCTCTAATTTTCTGGCTATATATTTCGCCAGCACTTCATCCTTATTCGTAGCAATCTTTAGGGCAGTATTCGCTGTCTTCAGAAAGTCTGTTATTTCTGAATCGCTTGATTTCCTCTTCCTCTTCTTTTCCTCCTCCTCTTCTTTTCCTCCTTCTTTGAAGCTTGCATGGCTTCTGAACTCTCTGCAGTCACTTCAGTCTGAAAATCAAGAGCACCAATCAATGACCATAAACTGACTGAATATGTTTACAGTAACTATCAATATCAGGTAAATAAATGTTAATTATCTTGAAATTAATCATTTCAGGCACCAATGACCGAACAGGAATGGTTAACGATAGCAGTAGATTTTGAAAATTGTGGAATTTCCCCAACTGTTTGGGTGCAATGGATGGAAAGCATATAAATTTCCGTCCTACAAGGAACTATGGATCCTACTTTAGGAATTATAAAGGATCAGACAGTATTGTACTTTTGGCAATTGTTGGTCCTACCTACAAGTTTCTATGTGTAGATATTGGACAGAATGGGAGAGTAAGTGATGCAGGAGTTTTTAGAAGAAGCCAATTGTGGGATGCAATAACAAAGAACTCTTTAAGAATGCCAAGTGAGGGAACACTTCCAAATTCCAATATTTTGAATCCATACGTTTTCATAGCTGATGATGCTTTTCCATTAACCAATCGTATCATGAAGCCATACAGATACAAAGGTTTGTCCAATGAACAGAAAGTGTACAATTATAGGGTAAGTAGGGCAAGAAGAGTTGTTGAGAATGCCTTTGGAATTTTAGCAAACAGATTTAGAATTTTCCTTGGGACAATACATCTTGATGTCAAAAAAGTTGAAAAGATTGTAGTGGCTTGTGTTATCCTCCACAACTTTCTCAATCATAATCAAGCTACAAGTATGGATGTGGAAGAGGGCTCCACAGCAGATGTAAATTTACCTACAATAGCTTCTCAAGGCAGCAACAGGTGTAGTGAAGAGGCTTTGAATGTTCGAAAAAAGTTTGAAAGATATTTCAATACCAGTGGGGCAGTTCCATGGCAGGAGGAGGCTGTCCAAAAACGACAATTCTAATTTGAATCTCAACAGTAATTACCATTAAATTTTGATATTCAAGTATATTTGAAGTTCAATTTTAAATGTTATAAATGTAAGACAATTTACTCCAAATACAATTCTTAATAAATTTTTTGCCTATATAATTTGAATGTGTGGTAATAATTTTGTATAGTAACACATTACTTATAATGAAAATGTTGCTATAGCTGTATCAATCCATTCCAATAAATTAGAACAAAATTCCTACAAGTATGCAATTCTTTTAAAAAATGGGATAATATATCTATTGTACAATTACTGTAAACTCATTTCTCACAGTTTAACTTTTTCTTACCTCTGGTTCCAATTGGACTAGTTCCACTTCTCCATCAATTGCAACTGAAGCCTCATCAGTTTCAATTGATCGACTATCTGAAGCCTCTTCAGATGCAATAGAGCTCTCTCTTTTCTTACTGCCGACATTGGACCAACTCTTCCTAGATCTCACGTGATCCCTAAGGTACATCATTTTATTGAAATACCTAAAACCCAAAGTTATTCATTAATTTATGTTTATGATGATGTTCTTCAATATCTTCAGGAAATAGTTTATGTGTGAACCATGCAAACTATATAATCAGACATAGTTTTCTACCATAGAATATAATAAAGGAATAAATACAAACCATAATGTGGATGTTCCTTCACCACCACTTCCACTAGGCTGATTTTTCAGCTTCTGCAAGGAGTGTGTAAATGAAGTCCTAAGGACATTTAATTTGGCCTTCACATCCTCAACTGCAAGAGAGTCAAAATGAAACATTAGAACTTTTAAACTCGGATTCTTATAAATTAATAAATTTCATTAGTATACAATCATTTCAGAAATAATAATTTCAAATAAACACTGATTTCATTACTTACCAGTTGTGTTCGGCCGATAACTTTCCACATGTTTCTTGATGGTCTCCAGTGCATCAACTCGCTTGAATTTGTTGTGATACCCCTCGGATTTGGTATCGTATAAATTAGGGTGATTTTTATGCTCTTCAATTAGGACAGAAATTGCTTCTGGCGACCAACTCATTTTATTTAAATTAAAAAATGAAATATACCTATTCCACTCACTAACGAAATGTAATAAACTAACTCAAAATAAACTAAAACAAAATACGATGTATATTATTACAAAACTATACGAAATGAATGAAATTCTATGAAACTACAAAAATTGAGAAAATATACCTACTCCACTCACTAACAAAATGCAATAAACTAACTCAAAATAAACTAAAACAAAATACGATATATATTATTACAAAACTATACTAAATAAATGAGACCCTATGAAACTATAATAATTGAAAAAAGGAAATATACCTACTCATATTCACTTCAATATTAAAAATAAAATGGAATACACTATACTAACTCAAAATTAACTGTTAACTAAATACAATATACTACTTTACGAAACTATATAAAATTAAATAAAAGCGGAAGAAACACGGCAATTTTCAAAACAAATTCACATATATTTACATCTGATCTGCGCTCACCTCAAATACGATGTAAATAAATATGGCGGACCTGCTAACCCCCACCACTACTACACACGTGAGCTGTCTCCACCAATCACGTTGCTTATTCCTTCAAACCGATCGTACCGAATAGAAAGTGCCTCTATTTACAAAACTGTACAAGATCTGATCGTATGATGTCACATACGACCGATGTTGGCCGTACAATCACCTTGCACAAGAAAATTTGACCGTGTGACGCGGGCTTAATGTTTTTGAAAGTTTCTCAAGAAATTACCTCTCCTCTATCTCATACTGCTCTTGTGGCATGTCAGGGCGATTCGCATTAGGCCCATAATGTGCATCGGCATTGTTGTTTCTTCCAGAAAATATGGATTTTCTGCACGTCGGTGTGTTTTTTTGTTTCCTGGTTCTCGTCATTTGGGCTTTCAATTTCTGGCGCATTTCCATCTTTTTGCAGAAAGTACCAGGACTGGAGAGAAATGCTGTCTTATGCGTCTTATACAGGAGCATTTGTGCGTTCTGTCGAGCAACAGCACCATGGCACCTACCTTGATAGGAACGATGAAGAGCATAATTTACAAGCTTTCCTCCTATCATTTTCATGACAACAGCGTTGAACTGCTACACCGGATTACTGTCCACACCATGTATTAAACTTCGGCTGTGGTAACTCAGGTTTCTAATTACAGTTTCCAGTTTCGGATAGAGTAAGCTATTCTGTAAATCTGAGTACAGATTTTGATCCTCATTTTCTCTGGCACAGATATAGGACGAACACTTTGAATGTTCACCGAATACATGCGTTAAACTATTTAAAATATCATCACTCAGTAATTCTATTTTATTTACAATAGGTTTGTTTTTGATTTTTCTGTAATTTATTGCCTTGGTTATTCCTCCTCTAAGCCGAAGTATGTTACTTCCTTAAAAATATAGTACTCTTTTCACCTGCCTTGTCTCGGGTTGTAACGATTAATTTATCAAAACGTACTCCGTATAGTTCTTCACTTTTGCAGAAGCCTTCCTAAACCACCGCTACTTCCATGCTTGTAGAGCTCTGGCTGTTCCCCCAAATTTTGAAACAGGTGTGCTGCCGTGACTCCGTCTTATTGGAAGCTGACCTCATACATATCACGCAGTACTTATTTTTTATTCCTAAGAATAGCAGCTTTCTCGAATAATATCCCATGATTGCTTCCTGAAAAAATGTTTCATCTCAAAAATGTATATGCAGCTTATAAAAACATCCAATAAAGGAAGGTATCTGTGTACTTACCAAACTTGAAAAAGAGTTGTAATTACTTCCGTATGACCTTTTACACCAACTACTGTCAGCTATTACGGTGAGCAAGGGTGGTCCGTCATTGTCTACTTCTCCTTTTGAAATAGCTGTTTCAGCCTCCTCTTTAGCTGCTGCCTCCATTTCCTCATATGCTGCCATTTCTCATGATTCACACACTTTGTCATGATATTTTTTGTAGCTGGTATTCAACATAGAAGGAATATTCGTTGCCATTACAATTTCTTCCAGCTGGCTAAAATCCCCTCCAGAAGATAGGACACCAGATACTCCAGCAATGTTAACATCTGCGTAATTAAGGTTATTATCCTTGGTCCAAATTTTCTCAGTCAGATTACACATATTGCACTTGAGACTGATAACAGATTTCACCCCTTCTCTCTTCTCTGCGATTACATCCATGTCTTGCAATGAGCACCCAAACGGACTATGGTTACAAAGCCGTTTGATGCTATTAAACAAATGATTTTTGTCTACGATTCTTCGTCCTTCCAACCGGTGCTGCTGGCCAGTTTCTTCCGCCGTCATTCCAATTGGAATATGGTTGTCCTCTATTCCATTATTCAATTCTTTGTCATCAAATGTTTGAATAGTTTCTGAGGAATTTATTTCAACAGGGCCTTCAGGTAACTGTTTTGTCTGATTCTGGGGATAAAAATAAATTTAATGAGACTAACGTTAAAACTGGAAGCGCTGCTGTATGATTTGGTATAAAAAAACAATGGTTATTATTGGTTAGTTCAAAATTCGGTGTGAAAAAATTTATCGTGATTTTTCCAATACAATCTATCTTAAATCTCTCTTACAAAACATGCGTAATTGAACGAGACTCTCCTCTCTTCTAAATCACCGTTAATCACTTTAAACTTTATTTTATTTTATCTTGTATAATCTCAGAAATGAATAAAAACGAATTTATTAATGCAATTCATTTAAAAAATTAATACGATTAATATTATTCATGAAAACAATATAATAAAGACAGTACTCGTATTTCTCTTGTTAAATTTTAGTTAAAAATTACTTTAGCTCGGTAAATTTTGTTAAGATTAATTTATGGTATTTATTTCGTGGTGCATTTAGTATTTTTTCTTACCTCTATATCAGAAATCCAATTTTTCTCTTTCATGTCTTCAACAAAACCTTCTGAACACATCCGACTGCTCGAGATTTCCTGAGCTGATTCAGTGGTTCCACTACTGACTGTTTCATTTGAAATGCCATCAACAGCCATTCAAATGTTCCTGATATATTAAAGCGCATTATTTAAGTATTCTGGAAGATTATAATATATTAAAACGAAGCTGCGGTGTTCAACACGTTAGCTACAAGCCTATACAAATATTATTTCATAGAGGCTACTGCCTGAATGTAACCAAAACTTTTATTTTTATCAAATATTTTAAATATGATGCGGGCATAGGATGATATCATCTCGAGTTGAGTGCCAACATCATATGCCAAAAGTACTACTAATTAGGAATTTTCATAGATACCTCTTTTCTCGCATCCATTTTAGTAAATTTTCTCATCTGTTGCATTTCCATCTAGCCATCAAGTGCAATTTCAAAGAAATAGAACCTTTCCGATGACGGCTTGAATTACCCGGCATTTTCTAGGAGGCACTCGATTCACTTTTTTCACCGAAGATACAAAATTCCTTATCCAATGTCCACACCACAACTAATGAGGAAGGGTTTTTGAGTTTTTCCTTACGAGCTCCCCATCCCACAATCCTTGAAGTTCGTATGTATAAGAAACTCCCCCTAGGCCTACCCTCTCCCCATAGCCTTTTTGCAATAAACTCCCACGCATTGCCAAACCTCTGCTGGACGCAGTGCCAATGATTTCAAGCCAGCGGGAAAACGTTGAACTTGATTCCCACTCTGGTTGACACACTCGTCTTAAATTTTTGCAGTGCAACGCTGTATTTCAGTCGAAATTGCAAAGTGTTGGTATTTGCCATTGGTGCCTTGAATATCAAACACAAAGATATAACACTCTTTCCTTAGTTTTCAAAACTGCAATTAGAGGTCTGGTCTCCAAGAAAATACCCGACGCATTTGCGATAGTTTCGCCATTGATTACGGAATGATGAGTAAAGTAAGAGCTTTACAAACTAGCAATTATAGTCAATGGACTCCGAATCAAAGCAAAGAAAACTGCATGCAGCTTAAATTGCTCGTTTTTGAGATACATGATAAGGAATTTGCGTCAGCATTCATCTTCTGAGGTTGCTGTCTTGCATCCTCTTAAGTGTAGCCATTATAAAATAGGGTAAAGTTCTGAAAATTATGAGATGAAATGAAACACACAAGATGGTTGCTTGATAAATACTGGGAACCGGCTAAGATATGGTGTACCAAGGAACTGCGGTAGGAAAAGGGAGTCAGGCGTTGCTGCAAGTAGCTCATAGGTCGTCCATCTATGAAAAGCCAGTTTTCCGTCCACTGCATAATAAAAGACAGTATAACTTTTAGAATTAAAGCACTCCTATTATGTTCTACTGTAAGATTATGAAATGTCATTATTGTTATGCTCACCTATGCCATTTGAGCTATAAATTCAAACACTTTCAACCATATTAGGATGATTTAAATTAGTGAGACATCCTTTATTAACATATTCACAGGGAATTAATGTATATATTTCAGAGTATAGCAGATAATGTCATCATTAAATGATGATATTATCATTATTAAATAATTAAACGGTAAACTATTGATCACCTGTCTCTGTTGTTATGCAAAAATAAAGTTCGTGCAAAGATTCCAAAAGCCAATTCTTCAAATCTTCTGTCTTAGAGTTAAAACTAGGAATGGTAGAGAAACTCACCGGTGGGATGTTTATGGCAGTTAGGCTCCCCAAGTTCATGGTTAACGCTCAAAGGTTGTTAAGGGGTCGATGTTCAGACTGCATTTATTGCAGATCGGGTTTGGACAACAGGCTTTCCCCACACTCACCTCAGTAGAATGTTCAATACTGTTATTGATAACTTACAAATTTCAATATTGCTGCTATGCTGAAGTTCACTGAAATTTTTATATTTTAAAGATTTTTTTTTAACCCTTTCTCTTCTAAGCCGCCCAAAACCGCCCGATATGACTTCTCCGCTAAGTTACGAAATTTAAATGCCCTATTCCCCAGATTTTATCCTTTTAATTCCCCAGTGACATTTACTATGGTAATGTCTTGGTAAATTTATTATAACTTATGAACAAATTCATAAATATGAATGGAATTTTGAATATAAATATATATATCATTTTATTTATATGAAATTTCCTACCTTTTTATGTTGCTAATTTGACACCTCCACTCCTTTTTCTTGATGATACTGCAGGAAACACCCCACTCTGCATAAGGGCAAATCACAGTTTTTGCATTTTTTAGTTGTTTGTACACTTTTTCCAGGAGTGCGTCTTTTCTTATAGCAGCAATATGCACACACTTTCTTTCTACCTTCTATTTTTACAAGAACATGTGGATTTCTAGGTGAATTTGCGAGAAGTGGTTCACTTCTTTTACGGCCAGAAATTTTTCACAAGGAGAAGTTCCCTATCAGTTGTCTATAAAGTGCAAGGCGGAATTCTTTTTGTGTGTGCCGTGCTTGGAACTTGATGGAATATTCATTTCTTTATAAAGGATATATACTTCCACCATTTTCCAGATTTTCCTCCAAAGTCATAGTAGCTTCTACTCTGATCAGCTCTGTCAACCCCACCCATGTATTTTGTATACATATCAATGGATTGTGGACAAGGTATCGTCGCCTGTTTATTTCCTTTCCCTGTTTTGCTGCCTACAGTCATGCTCTTATTAGGATCACAGGTCGTGGAAAGAACACAAATTTGTCTATTGTACTGCCAAACTACAGCTGTAACTTTACCGCATTGCAAACTCTTACTTTCTCCTCTTTTGAGTTTCAGCGTTTTTGGGTTTTTAAATCCAGCTGACCATTCTTTACGAGTTGGTCTATTGGTAGCACATGTGTAGGTTTTATTATCGTATAATGATTTCATTAGTCCAACACTTGAAAAGAAGCTATCAAAATACACGTGATGATTCAGGCCTAGGTGCTTCTCCAGCAAATTCATCACAACCTGACTGCCGAGAAGCATTTCTTTGTTCTTATTTTCTTTTTTTCCCAGATACACATTTCCCCGTAATACATACCCATGCAGACTTGCCAAAACCCAAACTTTAAATCCCCATTTAGTTGGCTTGTTTTTTATATACTGTTTTATGTAGTGTCGTCCTTTGAAGGCCACCAATGCTTCGTTGATACTAAACTCACGACCTGGTTTATATTTTTTCATGAAAATTATCCATGATATCTAAAACTGGTCGAACTTTTTGTAGAGAATCATAACCCGCTTCCCCTTTATTTTTTTCACAAGATATCGTACATCATTAACATGGAAGTACTTAGTTATATCTGTGTACCTATTATAAGCCATAGAGTTCTGGATAAGAGGGCAGTCAATGTCTTTACTGTGCCAATAATCCCGACTCTCGGGCAAATAAAAAGTCCCCATGTACACAAGCACACCTAAATAAGCAGTTATTTCATCAGCCGTGACATCTACCCAGTTTTTATCAAACTTTCCTGTGCAATTTTGCCGATTCTGTGCATATTTATTTGTGTTAATTGCAATGTTATGAAAAAAGTCATCACCTCCCAGCATATATTTGAGATAAGAAAATTCATCGGAACCAACTTCCAAGTTGTGTATTGGACCCCTATCTTCCTCGAAATTAGAAAGTGCTTTGAATGTAAGAGAATATTTCCACTTAGCCTGTAATCCTTCATTAGCAGTAAAATCTCTCCTACATAGTGTAACTTCTTCCAAATCACTATTACTTGAATAAAAATCACTACACACAATCAAATCTTCTTCTATATCCGATGAAGTATTACTTTCAGAATCACTAACTATATCGTCTCTGCACACTTCCTCCTCTATAGCATCCTCATTCAGTGAAGCCATGGTCAAAACTGGGGGTCAGGTTAAAAATGTTTTTGGTTGCTCTGTGAGATGTTTATTCGGGCATATCCAAACTCGGCAGGCAGTCAGAAAGGCACCCAGGAAGGAACATCCAAACTCATCCAGGATATCTTGAACCACACGTACTTTCACTTCGCACTTTCGCAAATTTTTACTCGGAACAAGCTACGAAAAATCTAATGTCTGATGCACATCATTTTCTTTATTATAACAGGGAAATTATAATAGGGAATTCGTTGTTTTTCCATTTCTGTTCAAGCTTTTCCCATTTTAAAATCTGTAAACATGAGGGTAAATTAAAATTTATCCTCATGTTTACAATAAATTTTGAATTCTATATAGCTTCCCTTCACACTTTATCCAGACTTAGGAGTGGCAGCACGAGTGCTGGTGTGTTTTAAAGCTGAATAAAATTCATTGTCATTTTAATCATTAACATGGTCATAATTCTTGAGATAGCACCCGGCGTAAAAATTTTTTAAAAAACTGAATATTATTCTTTGCCAAGGAAATTCTTCGGGTAATGGTACCCAGTGTAAATTTTTACTTTTTATAAAAATTGCATATTTTTTATATGAAGTCAAAACGAGATAGCTCTTTCCTTTTATATCTTATTACTAGTCTTTCCTTAATATCAAATTTCTTCTTCAGTGTCTGTACCTCATTCTTCTTTATGCTATTATTTTTATGTATGTCTGCAGTTGGAATGTTTTTAAAGCGTCCACAAACTGAAAAATAGGTGGATGACTGCTATAAAAACTACTATTAAAATTCGAATGAAAAGACTCACAGCCATTGGTCGTCCATCCTTCTACTTCGCATGATGCCCAAATTTCTGGTGGAAAGGTGGAAAAGTGGAATTCTCATCAATATAATTCTCCAATAAATAGTCACATAAATAATCAATTAGTGTATTATTTGGTTTTGAAGACATAAAGTCATCTACGAAGCAGTCCGAAACATCACTGGGATCTAGCATCGGTAATCCGAATAACTTTTTCAACCAGTTCACCGTCCAATGCAAATTCAAGCTTTGAATTTTTCTGTACCAAGCTTGAGCCAGGTGAAAACGACATCCTCGAAGTTGAGTGGTTGACCAAACCATTTTAATCGCCTTATGTATAGCTAATTCAAAATCACATATACATTTTCGGGGATTGAATTGAAGTTCTATATCTTCACAGAATTTTTTAATCAAATTTATAGCTGTTGAATACGTTTCACAATTTTTGTCCCCTAGAACACAATATACTAAAGGAAAATAATATCCATTTTTATGGATGTGAATGGTAAACATCTGATAAAAGAATTTAGTACAGTACTTAAATGTACCATCCACATACATATATTTCAGGCGACACACGTAAAGTCTTCAAATTTGTTTTGCACGAAAATATTATTATATTTGACTCTTTCCTGTTGCACAGGAGAAAATCTTCATATTCGTTTTTATGACAATTGAGTTCAAGGCATCATGGACGTCATCTCAGGAATGTGGAAGTTGTCGCAAGACACTACTTCGAACCCTAAGTATCGATTTTCTGATCATGTTAAAATCATGAAAAGTTGCTTCCTCAGCATATCTGCTGCATAAAATCTCTGAAGTAATCAATTTTTTCGGTGGATGCGCAATATCTTCCATTGCCTTCCTCTTGACGGAGTTTCTTATTGCTGATCTTTGCAGTTTTCTTGGGGGATCATGGTCATGAGTTCCGGTCTTTTCTATAACAGCATTTCTGTCGGAGTTCAGCGGCAGCTGTGCACTGGATTCCCCTTTCTTCGTGCACCTCCACTTTTCAAAATTGTCTTCCCTTTTAGAGGACATGCAGAAAGTGTAACCATTCCAAATGAGTAGCTGTCTTCCACGTTGGCTGAAAATGAATTCCATTTTTCTCCAACAATGCTAACGAACTGTCACTAATTAAAAAACACCGTTGAAAACTCAACTGGGAGTTTTTAACCTGGCAGTGGTCGTGCTATAATTTGTGCCACTAGTGGCCGCGCTGGGTGTGACAGACCCATCGCTTAAATAATTAATTAAATTGATAACCGGCAAAAGTTTCAGTTATATTATTACATTTTCAGTTATAATATAGCATTTTGAATAATAAAACGCAATATTATATTTTTTTAATGAAACATAATTTTCAAAATAATTAAATATAATAGACCTGAACTTTTACAGTTCAACTTTTACAAAATTATTATTTATCAATCAAATATAAACATGCAGGAAAAATGCTTAATGGAACTTAGAATAACATATATTGAATTTATTTATACATAACAGGCACCACTATCAAACACATTTAGAACGTAAAAAAATTGCGTGTTCAAGGCATAAATATTTCTCACATCTGGCACATAGATATTTTGTTTTGTGGTCTTTTCCAACAGTCTTCACATCTATGCCTTTTATTTTCATTAGGACGCACTTCTCGCTGTAGTGGAGGAATTTTGAGAATGTCCCTACGAATTATTTCAGGAACACATACATTAGAGGCCCGCCGCATCATTTGTTCCTTTGTTAGTGCTTTCGCCAGATTCTTCAAAAATAACCTTCTTTCCATAATATCTTGATTTCAGAATTACATAAGCATTTACAGCTGAAACGTTAAATGTAGAGTAAAATAAAACCATCGGCCATCGTCGTGAATTTTGAGCTGTATTTACTTTGAGGACATTTCATCGACATTTTCTATGCCTCCCTTAGTCATGTTGTAAAATGTGATGATATTTGACTTTTTTTGATCTCCTGTTCCTTCGTCAATCTCGTCGTCATGATGCATTGTGGATAGCATTATCACATTTTTATTCCTTTTAGGTAAGTAAGAGACTATAGTACAATCCTTTTGAAATCCAAATAAGCTAGATTTTTCTTCCCTCCCTTTGAGCACAGTAAATTGTTTTGGGATTTCTGGCTTATTTTTCCATAATGTTGCTACTAGTGTCAGATTGTTTTTTAGTAATGACGTGGTTAGATCATAACTACTAAACCAGTTGTCTACTGTGATGTTTCTTCCACTCCGAGATATTGGTCGATACAACCTTTCAACAATGTCTTTAGGCGAGTTCCTTAACCTGTACGGTCCTTCAGGTTGCTGACCTACATAAACTTCCATATTCAGTATGTAAAAAACTTTGGCATCAGTCAGTGCAAAAATTTTAATACCGTATTTATTTGGTTTGCTTGGAATATATTGACTAAAATTACAGTGTCACCTGAATGCCTCAAGCTTTTCATCAATTGTTACATAGACACTGAATAGCACTGTTGGCAGTTAGCTAAAAATTTGTCAAATAAACACCTTATTGATGCTAATTTATCTCTAGCTTTTCTCTTCTCTCTCATGTTTGTACAATCGAATGGAAGGCATCGTAACAAAAATCTAAACCAATGCAAACTCATGGTGCAGTAAAAGAGATCAATGCCTCCACCCTCTGAATCCCAGAACTCTTCAGCATTTCCATGTAGACTTTTGAAAAGAGCTGCATAGTACAGTAAACCTATCAGAGCCTTTATTTCAATTTTGTCAGTAGACTTAGCATCTCTAGGGTGTGAGAATTGGCCACAAATATTTTCTATATAAGGCCCCTCGCACATTGGCTGCGTGTTCGTGCGAATATGCGTAGTCGTTAGTTTACATCCGAAAAACAGTTCGTATGTCTACGTGCGACGAGTGCGCACACTACTGCCATCTCACGTGTGATTAGTACCTACTTGCCCTACCTAGACAATGTTTGTTCTCGACATATTTTATGGAAAATTGACTCCTGATGAGATGAAGAGCACATCGTAGAAGAAGAAGAAGAGAGTGGGTGAATGAATTATTTTTAAAATGGAACGAACTGGGTGAATTTAATCACATATGGGAAGGCTTAGAAAATGATGAGAAACAGTTTTTCAGTTATTTCCGTATGAATAAAGAAACATTTAAATATATACTGAACAAAGTACAGGAGAGATTAACGAAATACAGTAACTTCCGACAGACAATTCCACGTGAAGAACATCTAGCTGTAACTGTATGGTATGTAATCTTTTTAATTAGAACACATTTAATAAAAATCAAATGGCATTATAATTGAAATGTCGTACACATAGTTACAAAAGTGTTACAAATGCAGTTTGAATTCCAGGAAGGCAAACAACTTCTACTGTATTTTGCTAGTTTACAAAAAATCACAGATCACTTACACTTCCTTCTTTGCGGGACCCGAATTTTTTTTGCCTGCATTTAGAAGACTCCCAATAGTATATTTTCATGAGTTGGTGTCTTCACCAACTTTCCTTCAATTTCCAGCAACTTTTGATCATAGTCTGTTGTATTTTGTTGTATACACTTCCTTCTTTGCGGGACCCAAATTTTTTTTGCCTGCATTTAGAAGACTCCCAATAGTATATTTTCATGAGTTGGTGTCTTCACCAACTTTCCTTCAATTTCCAGCAACTTTTGATCATAGTCTGTTGTATTTTGTTGTATACACTTCCTTCTTTGCGGGACCCGAATTTTTTTTGCCTGCATTTAGAAGACTCCCAATAGTACATTTTCTGGAGTTGGTGTCTTCACCAACTTTCCTTCAATTTCCAGCAACTTTTGATCATAGTCTGTTGTATTTTGTTGTATACACTTCCTTCTTTGCGGGACCCGAATTTTTTTGCCTGCATTTAGAAGAGTCCCAATGGTACGTTTTCTTGAGTTGGTGTCTTCACCAACTTTTGGTGAAATCAGAGAACAAACATCATTCCTGTCTATGTCTGACTCGCAGTCAGAAGTATCAGGAACATTACCCAATAAACTTCTGGGTGTAATCAAGTCCTTTAAATAAATTGATTCTCTCTGGTCCCATAAACATTTTCTTTCTTGAACCAAACTAATTAATTTTTCTGTGTTCATATTTAAATATGTTTAACAAACTTTCTATGTCTAACAAACAACTGTCTCCAATTAGTAGTTGCGTTTAACTGCAAAATCCCCAACTGGGTGGGATCGTTCGCACGTCGCAACTGTACGCACGTATAGGGACGACTAAATCTGCATGCAGTGTGAGAGAGTCAACCGAAAGACAGCTGTCGGGATTGTTCGTGCGTGTTCACTGTTCACGCATGTACGGACGTAACTCAGATCGCACGAACATGCAGCCAGTGTGCATTGGTATTATCAAGGCACATCATATAAACATCACTGTCTTTCAAGTCCATATCCATACTTCTTTGCTTATAAAGCGACAGACCTTCGCTGCCATCGAAGCCCCACTTTGAAATCAGACACATTTTGCCACGCAGATCTTTTGGCAGGGTTTTAACAATTTCTTTCTGAAGCTCAATTATTCGCACTGTGGTATGATCTAATAGTCCTTGCAGCTGGACAGACGATTCATGTTCTGTTATAGTGACACTATCTGCTGCAGGATAGCAACATTCTTTCGCAAGCTTCAGATGCTTGTATGGAGGGTATAATTGCACATTTTGCTCTTTCGCTTGCTGTCTGATAGTTTCATAGGCTTTTTTCAGTAGATCACAATCGAGGACGAGAGCTAGCAATGTTTTCAATGTCCGTCCACTCAGATCTTTGTGGAAGCGATCACTTCCCCATTTTAATCATGAAGAGAGGTCCAGTTACTAACTTTCACTGTTCACGTAAATGGATTTTACGGAAAGTTAGCTGCACAGATTTTAAAAATGAAGTAAATTTTAATTTTGACGCCAGTCGCAATGCACTACAGAACGCAAAATGCTTTATGAATGCCATAATAACTGCTGCAGAAAGGAGCATTCTGAAATCATGGGGAAAACTGCATCGTCTACCAGTTCCATGGTGGAACGATGAATGCAAAACGGCTATAAAGAGCAGGAAATGGGCACTGCGAATTTTTATTAGACATCCCACTGCAACAAATCTAGCAGCTTTTCGGTGACTGAGGGCGAAGGCTCGAAGGGTGGTAAAGGATGTCAAAAGAGAATCCTGGATGAGGTATGTGTCATCCATAAACCACCACACACCCATCAAACAAGTCTGGAATAGGATCAGAAAAATCTCGGGTACCCATCAAACTTTACACATCAGTGTGATACATTACGATGGGAAATTAATAAAATCCATTGATGAGATTCCGGATATAATGGGAAAGTATGACGCTGAAACGAGTAGTACAAGAGTTGTTTCGGATACTCCAGAAAGAAACGGAAAGGAGGTTTCTAGATTTCAACCTGGGGAATAAAAGAGATCACTACAATGACCCTTTTTCTCTCCGGGAATTGGAGTCGGCAATAAGGGAGTCTAAAGATACCTCACCAGGTGTTGATGAGGTGCACAACACTTTTTTAAAGTACCTGCCCAACAAGGCAAAGTGGGAGCTTTTGATGACCTTCAACCAACTTTGGGAAGAAAGACTTTTTCCCAATGAGTGGCGGGAATCCCTGATTATACCCATCCCAAAACAGGTAAAAGCGCCCTTTACACATATAGTTTAACAGCGCGCCAGGGATGAAAGGAAAGAGTGAGGGATTGACGAGAATCTAAACCGTGGGTTTTGAATTCCGCACAAGAGTGAGTGGTCAAAATAGTTTCGCACGTGCATCCCTCCGATCTTTCGTGGCACTTAAGAATGTGATGCACAAGAGCGTGTCAGCTATTTTGAACCACGTTCTTACTCGTACGGGAGTGAGAGGAAACTTAATCGCATGCTTAAGAGTGTGTGTGTAAATGTAACGCACGATTGCTTGGCGCGTGGAGTTTCAACATGTTGAAAAAATTTTGCGAGATGATGAGACAATTCCGATGGAAATAGTCCAGTGTGATGCTCTTGTCTCGTTAGTGCCACCGCACACAACCCTTAAAATAAATGGATCGAAGGAGAAATCGTGCCTGAATCATCGCTTGTGTTGCAGTTAGCATGTTGAACGAAAAATGGAAGAGTGTGTGGGTAAAAGAGTGCAACAACGCTTTGAGCACTTTCCATTAATTGCCGAATTGCGACAAAACTATCCTGACGACTATAGAAACTATCTGTCCATGGATAGTGGGTTATTCGATGATTTATTACTGAAGGTTAGTAGCAAAATAAGTAGAAGAGACACTGTAATGAGGAAGATCATAAGCGCAGAGGAACAGCTTGCAGCAACATTACCATTCCTGGCGACCGGACGATCATACGAAGATTTAAAGTTTAGTACAGGAATGTCAACTGCATCTTTGAGCATTCTAATTCCAGAGACGTGCAAAGTAATTTTTTAAATTCTGAAGGAAGAGTATATGAAGGTAAGTAATAATTCAAATTTCAAAACACTATGCTAGTTTTATTGTAAATATAAGTAATACAAATAAGTCTGTTCTTAAAACATAAGAGTACATAATAATAATAATCAATGATTATACATTTATAATAATCATTCGTATCATCAATTCAAATAATAATAGTAAATTATGAACCAAAATTTTTGGGATCCATAGACTCCAAGTAATGTTTTAAACCGGACTGATTGTGAGTGCTCGCTTGCACACTTGAAGTTCCAGCCAAATCAGAGAATTGGTCACGTTGTGATGTTGGGTTGTATGATATTCAGCATGCACTGCTTGCATGGGGTCCATTCTTTGCAATTTTTTGGCGAAATTAATGCCAGCAGCCTCGAACCCTGAAATGTCCATAGAATTCATTTTCATTGCAGCAGTGCACGCTTTCATGAACTCCATCTGAGTATCAGCAGCCTTTGCCTTTCTTTTTCCTCCCCTGCTTCCACCATTATTCGCTGGAGTAGCAAGCGTTTCATTCAGAAATTGTATATGTAAAATAAAACAAATGTTTGTAATTTCCCACACAGCACAAAGATATCCCATGGATATCTATGCAACATCCAACAGGATATTTGGGATATCCTTGAGATCTCCTGTTGACATCCACGACATCTCAGGGATATCCCAGGGAGATCTGAATGTCCTCGCAAATGACATCCGAGGGATATCTGAGAATGATATCTCAGGGATATCCGAGAATGATATCCCAGGGATATCCGAGAATGATATCCCAACCGTGGCATGGTTTCATGGAAATACCCAAGACTATTCAAAATGTTATTTTACAATACAAATGTGATACTTCACATTTGACTAATATTATACAAATGTCCTTTCATGTGATAACATCTGATATTAATTAGCATAACTGAAAATCATGTAGAATTTAAGAAATCATATTATCAGTAACTTCAAATAAAATTAGTATATAGGATGAAGGAATAAGAAGCGATGATGCAGCAAATAATAACACAGTGTTATCAGTCAAAATATATTAAATGAAATAGCAATACAGCAATATTAAATACAAAATAAAATATCAATACAGAAATGTCAAATATTAAATACAAAATATCAACACATAAATGAATCAACTATCCCTCTCCTTCCTGGCTTTAGCGTGCCTCAGCCAATTTTTTGTATAATTTTCAATTTATGCATTGGTTGCATTTGCTACATGCTTCCTAACCACATCTGTAAAAGAAAAAGAAGCAAATTAAGAGAAGCATATAGCCGTGGTCACTGCATTAAAGAACATTCATATACATACGTAATAAACGCTTTTCTATTTACCATCAATAACTCTCCATAATTTCAATGTTGAAAATACCCTCTTCTTCTTCGCCCCCAACCAGCTGTATTTGTCGGCTACAGCATTTGTCAATACAGTTTGCAACAATTTAATTGTGACATCTTTTATACCAGCACCACCAATCTTGCGCAACTCCATCACCTGTAAAGGAAATTTAATTTTACCAAATAGTCCTCTAAATATATCCTTGATTTCTCTACAAAATAATTTGTAATGTCATGAGGAATAGAATAACTCTAAACAACCCAAATCAAAACATAGTTTAACATGGAGATGCTATTTTATAACTAAACAGAGCTTTAGTTTTTTACTGTAAAATTCTGTGGAAGTTATACAATTGTTTTCTTTCTTTTTGTACAATGTGCTAATCCACTGAAAGTATACCACAAGCATCTTTGTAAAAAAGTAACATTATTGAGAGGCTGAATCATTAAAATTAGAGCAGCAGCATATTAATACATTGCCTGTTTTCTCTTTCAGAGAAGAACTATTTTAAGTATTATTGCAACTTGTTACATGTTAAAGGAACTTACTAATGTTTTATGAAATGAGGAATTGCCAAGTTCCTCTTCAAGGGCTGCAACTTCCTCCAAATTGGTCAGAGGAAATTGAACAGTTTCTTTTATGTTGCAGTCACCACCTTCCTCTTCAATACCAACTGTCTCCGACTTCTTTATTCTCTCTAAAATTTCCCTCTGGGTAACAATCACAGATTCGATTTTTAATTTCATCTCTGTCATTAGCCTAAGTACCTTATGATTAAAATCAGTAGGCTCTGTAGATCAGAAACACAATCATCAATTACAATATAAATTATCACCAAGTTATGTCAGACATTACATATTTAGAAAAATGTGCTATCATTAACTGCAGTACATCGCTTATGCTCATTCATGCACAAACTAAAGGGCATTAATATGTTCAGACCTTGAGGTTCTCTTGCTTCTGAGGTTTTGGTCCAGGAAGACAAGTTACTGATACCCAGGTTTGGGCTACGAGGAAGTGGAGGCAGGGAACTCTCTTCACTTTCAGAATTGCTGCTTTCCCTAGTATCTATGGTATTATGTTTCTTTGGGATACATTCCTTTCTTTCCCTAATATCTATGGTATTACGTTTCTTTTGGATACATTCCTCACCATCTGTATTTAAATCAGAAGTAAATTCTGCTAACTTCAGTTTCCTCTTCCCATTCTCAAAATTATCTGAAAAAAATGAGCATCATAAGAAAAAGTTATCTGTAAAAGTTTAACATTTGGAAACAGACCTTGCATCAATATGGTCAAGGATAATTTATCACAGATTTGAAGTTAGTATTTATGATTACCAGATGATCCAAGAACCCTTTTAATTTGGTGTTGGGTCCAATGCTCCAGAGGATGATCCATATGCTCAACAGCACGATCATATGCTTTTGCATTTGTAATATTTGGCCAATGGACTCTCCTTCCGCCCATGGTAATCCAATTTCTAGGTATTATTTGCAGACCATCACCAAATTCAACAATGACATACTTTCCTTGGTAAGAATCCATTTTTCTAGAAAAAAAAGTCCAAATTGGAATATGAAAAACTTCAAGTCTTCCTTAACTTCACCTTTCTAAGTTGAGGTATCGGCCACAGTATTGTAAAATGAATGATTATCTAAAAATATGAAATTAGGTAGCTTGTTACTTCAGTCCATTTTTAAGCACTTGCATGCAACTATTTCCTGTTATTGCTCAGTTCAGCATATAGTAAAGGAATGAATAGAATGCAAGACGATGGCTAAAACCACCGGAATTATGAATTAATATGTAGCACAAACAGATATGAAAGCAATCCAAACTACTTTGCAACAAAAATCTAGAGCTTATTATAATAAAATATTTAGCAAAACAAAAAATACTCTGAAGATTAGCAATCTGCAGAGTAAACTGTAAAATTTAAAGAAGTCATACCTAAAACTATTAATTTCTTTCACAGTGTAGCATGGGAAAAACAGCATATTTATTGTTACAATGCAGAAAAGTGACTAGCTTCTGGTTAATTTCTTCTATACGCCATGTCCTGGTTTCTGATAATTTCTCACAAAGAAAGATGCCAAGCAAGGAAGAATGACATGGAGTCTTGTATAGATCCTCCTTTACAATAAACTCCCGATAACAACATGGGAGTTCTTGCCATGGCTGAAGGCTACATTATCAATAAGGACAATATTGCCACCCACTAAACCACAGCAGTTGTTTCCATTGTTTCCAGCAACTAATTTAAAATCTTTGAAATGAATGACTTTATGTTGAGGATTACTGCATCCTTGAAGAAGAGGGCCACCATAATGCACGGAATTTAATGTTATATCCTGAGATGTCCCAGAAGAGGCTTCCATCTTTTTACAATGTAACTGTATTTCTGCATAGCGACGGCTGAGCTGCTGCAATGGCTTTTCTGACTTCCTGATGTTTTTTTAAGAATTTGCATATAATTTTCAAATTTAAATGCACTAAAATTATCTAGTGGACCAAAGTTGAGCACATCAACAGTCAAATGAAGGAGCCCATGAACATTATAGGATATGTTATGTTCACCATACAACTGTGAAAAAGCCAAAACAAAATGTTCCAAAAGCTCTTGGGCATAGTCTAAGAACTTAATGTGTTATTCGGGACTGCAAAATATTCTTGTAGCTACATGGAGAGTCATGAAGTTCATGTAAATGCCCCCTGGTAAGGCAGATTTAAGTACAATAGGCCCACTATACAAAAGTAACTGCCTGAACTCCATAGCTTTCCATACCTTCATGTATTTTAGGGACCGTGGCTTCCATGCAAATTCATGAGGGATGTAAGCCGTAATTGAAGATTCCAAATGTTCAGACACCTCCATAACTTTTCTATTCTGCAATCGAACTCCCAAGTCTCCACCTGACCACAAATACATCATTTTTCTCATTACACCAAGACAAACAAGGTGCATGTAATCCAGGGGAACGTTAGTGACAAATCCAAGACTTTGAATATTTTCCAGAATACAAGGTCCTAAATGGTAATCTTCATCAATATGGTTTCTGAAATCATTGTCAGTATGACAACATCCTGCTTTTCCAGGAAAACAAACTCTTCCTTTTCTCAGTACGACTACGTCCTGCTTTGCCAGGAAAACAAACTCTTCCTTTTCTCAGTACGACTACGTCCTTCTTTGCCAGGAAAACAAACTTCCTTTTCTCTATTCCCCTTCAATAGCACACTTTGTGCAGTTTGAATAGCCTGTGTGACCTTTAACATTCAAAATAAATGCTTTTGCTGGTGAATCACAAATTATATGCTTTATATAAACCTTCAAAGTCTTCCCATTGTTATCCATTCCCTGTTCTGAAAGTTGAACTGCTTCTTGCACAAAATCCTCTACATATATATTAACATCACTGGGTTTGCAGAGACCATGATAAACTCCAATGACAAACACACTTTTGTATGGAAAAATACTCCCTAAAATAGGCCAGAATGAACTGCCTACTGACTTGGATAATGGCATACCATCAATATTAACTGAAATACTAACCTCGCTACCAATATCAATTGAAGGATTATCAGAAATGAAATTCCGTATCCCATTCTCTAAACCTGAATGCCAATATGAGCCAGGATGTACTTCTTTAACAATGGTGTTCCTCGGTGTATGAAGCAATGCTCTGGGATCACTTGGCAATGCAGAAAAACATGGATTTTCTTTTAATATTTTAAGTAAGGAAGAAAGAGAGGAATGTGTTATCCTTTCTTTTACAGCCCATTCTGCCAACTTTAAAGAAAAATTAGGACTAAGATCTTCGGTCTTGTCTTCACCTGAAATACATTCATCTGCAAAGTGAGGATACCCATCTGAATCAGAAGAATCATGCACATCTGCTGAATCAATAGATGAAGAATTTTCTTGAATATCTAAGATTTCTTCCTCAACCATAGTGCTATTTGTACATGGGCTGACATTCTTGGAAGTTCTGGGTAGCTCTCTAGATCTACTTTCCACTATTCCCAAACCCGAAGAAATTTCCAATACCTCATTTCTTACTAGTCTCCTTAAATGTCTGGATGACACTTGATTAATTTTTTTTTGAGGTTTAACTCTGGTCATTTTTCCTATGATATTCCTACTCTTCAATCTGAGGAGAATAAAATAACATCCTAATAAAGTAATGTATAATCTGAAATATATCAATATAATTAAATGATATTCTATAATTGGTATACTGCTATCATTCTTAACCTTCCAGCTATTCCATCACTGTTCCCTCATTAAATATAACTAAGGACGAGGTTTTTTAAATGTATTCAATAATTTTTTCCCTATTCAGACTTTATAAGCCACTTGTATAAATATTCAAAAAAGATTAAATTATAGAAAGCATTATAGATTCCATATTTGCATTATAAAACATACACACACACAATATTATTAAAGCGTTTGGGCCAAGTAAAACTGAATTTAAATAATTAAAATGGTTTGCAATGCTTCGAAACAGTATAACCACATACACCATGATTATCCAAAACAGTGCTAATGTGTACTCATTCTGTGCAAGATGTGTGCAAAATCTAGGCCGTTTTAGACGAGGCATTTTAATCCGCATTATCTTGCACGAAACGAAAAAATGCACAAACTGAAGGCTCATGTGCATGAAAAATAGCACTTGTTATAATTTGATGCATGATTTTCATGCAAGATGTGGATTTAAATGCCTCATGTAAAACGCCTTGCATTTTAATGCATGCTGGATATCATGAATTTCCTCATGCTCATGATTTCATGCAATGCAGATTAAAAGCCTCGTGTAGACCGGCTTTTACAGGTTACTAACTGTACTTATTAATCACGGATAACCATCACCTACGTAATAATAACAGTAATCACGCCTAAACGTACCATAATATGTGGTTGTTACTAATGTTATATACAATCTACCTATCCTAAAGTATATGAAAATAACAATTTGAGGCTACAGACAAAATTGTAATATAAATGGAGGAACAAGTATATACTTCTATCATTCTATAAGCATTCTTCTTACAAAGGAGGATATACGATATATATAGGATATAGGAGGATACCAATGTCTGGCCCCAACTACAATAGCTGGAGAGCTGAAATTTAATACCTAGGTGAACCGAAAAAATTAATCGGAGGAATAATTGGAAAATTGCAACAATGTTTATTTTCTTGGCCGGTAAAAATTATAAACAATTTTACTAACACTAATACTTATTAGTATTTTGATTAGCGCTAATAAATTTGATTGTAATAGTTTTGACTGTTGACGACCTTACAGCTATACGAAAACAAACAAACATTTCATTATGATCTCTAAACCAACCTTCCAGGCATTTGGAAATAATATGCATTTAATATTTTTTAATTACAAAAAACGCTTATATGAAGTTTTATGAAAAATTAGAGCAATATTACAAAGAAAATAAAACTTCATTTCCTTACAGCAAAATGTGAAAGTATAATGACACAGTAGGAGTTATAGATAAAATGTTATTCATATTTTGTTTACTTTAAATTACTTAAATTTTTCAATTAAATGTCGTTGTGCCTTTCATACTTCAGAAATACATTACTAATAGGATCATTTGAAATTGAAATAAATTATATAAATAGATATTTAATTAAAATAAATAAATAAATAATTAAATAATTAGGACAGGGAAAAAGGTGGCGAGAAACCGATAAAAGCGAGAGAGCGTGTTAAACCACTGCCTCCTCGCGGTCAAAGGCTTTGAGCAGCCTTTGGATCCGCATTCTCAGCGCCGTTTGCCGGAGGGACCGCACACCGATGAGAGCCGTTAAAGTCTCCCGCAGAGGAGTGAGATCTTTAAATACCGTCCTGGCCAAGCCCAGCGGATCGTTGCTCCCCTTGACGTCCTTCAGGTAGTTGGAAAGAGCGTCCGGCGGCACCATTGCGACGGAGGGCTTTTCCGCGAAAATCTCGCCGATTAGCCGGAAGCCCTCTTCTTCCCGCATGTTATCGGCCGTTCGCTTCCGCTGAGGCGATGTTTTCTCAGCGGCCTCCACGGTCTTCCGCTTGGTAGTTGGCCTACCGGAAGGGGAGGGGACCCCGCAACCTTCTTCGGCGGACGCATTACCCGTCGCCGAGAGAAAGACGGGCGTGCCGGAAGGGGCTATCGGGGGAGTCGGAGCCAGTGGGGCCGAGGGCGTCAGGGCGGAGGAAGGAGGCGTTTCGCTGTGCTCGTCTCGGGCTTGGAGAGGGGAAGGCCGTTCCGTCGGTGATGAGGTGGCCGTCACTTCCAAGGGTGGAAGCGCGGGGGAGGGGACGGATGGTTCGGGGATCGGAGGAACGATGTTCCTTGCAGGACAGTTTTTCGACAGGTGCCCCTCCGCCTTGCACTTGAAGCACCTCCAGTCGTCGAAATTCAGGAATATCCGGTGCGGAGTGTTCCCGAGGTCAACGACGACAGAGTCTGGAATTTCCAGTCCCTCCCTCCGAACCAGGTGGACCTGCCTCCTCCAGCTGCCGATGTGGTCGAACCCCTCCCGTTTGATGCCCAGATTGAGCGTCTGGACGGGGCTCACGATCCGCATCGCCTGGCTTAATATGTCGATGAGGTCGGCGTTGGGGAACTCGGGCGGAATATTGGATACCACGAGTCGGTCGACCTTAGTCGTCATCCTCCTGGCGGTGACGTATGCGTCGTTGACCTTTATCCCCCCGTGTTCGGACATAAATCGGTCAACGAGATCCTCGGATTTTAGGTAGATGCAATTCCGATTATTCGACAAGCGCGTCGCATGGGTGATTGCCCCACCTCCACCAAGGGCATCTCCCACGGCGAACACGTATTCCTGGAGGGACGTATTCGGCAACGCTGGGAGGATGACCCCAGTCTTTTTGGTCGGGCCACTGGACAGAGGCATTACTTTCTTTGTGGCGAAAGTAAAGACGTTCCTCGGGGTTTCGGAGTCCGACGGTCCGGGAGCGCTACCCGACCTACCACCGGCAATACCGGCATAGCTGCGGGCGGCAGTATGGAGAGGGGCGGGGGAGCCACGGGGAACGGTGTTAATCCCTTTCGCCGGTGCGAGACGGGTAGCTGTAGGACCTTGGGCGGTGGAGTTCGGAACGGGATGGCCTATGACCTGCGACGCAGCGGCAGGAGAGTGGGGGAGGAGGGATGCGGGTAATGCGCCGGGCGCGAGGCCTGCGGAAGGCGAGGGGGGCTTTTGACAGAAGGGGGCAACTGCGTCAAAGGATATTCCCGCGTTTTGGTCGCGAGAGGAAAGTGACGGTGGAGGGGAAGGTTGCGGTTGCGGAATGGGTGCGCTAAGAGGCGCAGTCAAGGCAGGAGTACGGAGATCTGGTATAGACAGGTGTTTTGCATGAAGGGCCAGTTTTCCACATTCACGCCTAAGAACCGCAACGGATTCTTCAGATCTGTGGACACGAAGGTAAGGAGGAGATGCGGCAGCGACCGGTAACCCACACATGGAGGAGGAGCGTGAAATGGGGAGTGCGGTAAATAACTCGGAGAACAGCGGCCTCGGAGCTAGTCCCGAGACGGTGGCGGGAGGGGAAGTAGGAGGAGAGGCGTCGACGCCTCCCCCCCTCCGACGAGCTCATCGCCAACCGACCCCCGACCAAAGCCGGGGGAGGGACGGAACAAAACCCCGGCGATAACCCTCTCGACTCCCGGCAAACGGAGAGACGAGCGGCCGGAGGAAAACAAAAGACGATCGCCCCAAACGAACTCTCGGAGCGAGAGCAACAACAAAAACCGCAATATCAACAAAAAAAACGACCAGATCAACAAACAAAGACGGTAACAACAACAACAATAGAACAAGACAAACTCCCACCTCAAAAAACGGTTGAAAACCGCAAAAACTCACACGAAAACGGCTGTCAAATCGAGCACGGAAAGAAAGCGTCCGATCAGGTCGACGTCCGGTGTGCGTGTGCGCGTGCGCGTGTGTGTGTATATATATATAGAGAGAGAGAGGAGAACATAAAAACTCTGCTCAAAATGGAGCAGTAAAACTTGTAACTTGTACTGGAGGTATAAACTTTTCTTATGCTGACATAGTGTTGCTTCAGGAACTTCATATTTCAATGCTGCGGCAAGACAAGATAGACTGCCCTCTTTCACAACAGCTATAGCCTTAGACATATTGTCTGTATCCCATTGTCCTCTATTGGACTGCTTCTTGTAGTTCCTCACCATCTTCCTGGAAAAAATAAATAGTCCTTAATAAAGTAACAAACGCCAGGAAGCACACATGCAGTCTAATATGTTATTGGATATGAGAACATGATAAGAATTACAGGTAAATCACAATAAAATAACACTTAAAGGAAGTAAATAATTAAAATAGGAAGAAAGGATTGCAGGGCAACATTTCAAAGGACTTAAGAGAATAGAAAATTACAGCTCGGGGCAAGATGACGAGGTCACCATCTTGCCCCGAGATGCCTCATGAAACAGAACTGCTCCTAGCCATGAGGTTATGAAATTAATCATGTTGGAAAATATTTGTGATATTTAATGTAAAGTTAGCTTAGATTTAGTACAAAGTACGAGAAGTCACGGACTTACCTTATTTCAATAAAAGCTTATTTCCTTCAATAATAAAATAATAGTAACAGCGTTGAAAACAAGCGACTAGCTGTAACGGCACTTCCTTCGGTGGCTGTTTCTCGCTAATGGCGTTGTTTGGTCAGTGGCCACCCAGTAAACATCCTCCGACCGGTACATGCTGCACTCTGCCGGAGTACTCAAAAAACTCAACAATCTTCATCTTGCCTCACTCGTCAACTTGCCCTGTCTTACCCTATATTGGCCCTTTTTTGGTCAAACTGATAAGTATGAGTTTAAGATCGGGTGTGGTACCAAATGAATTTAAGGAGACTATTGTATGACCTATACATAAAGGTAATTCACCTTCAGAAATTCATAACTATCGGCCTATTGCCATTCTGCCTGTTTTAAATAAAATTTTGGAGCATCATGTATCTAAATGTCTAAATAGGTATCTTGATGAAAACAATTTGCTATCTAGCTGTCAGTTTGGTTTCAGACAAAATATGGGAACTGCTATGCATTTTTACATTTTTGCAACTTGGTTAACAGTAATCTCGATGAAGACAATCATGTTTTGGTTTTATTTATAGATTTTACTAAAGCATTTGATTCCTTGAAACATACAACTTTATTGGCAATTTTAAAGCAATACGGCATTTGTGGTGTTAGCAATGACTGGTTTGCTATGGTCTGTACCAAACTTAATGATCGCTGGGAGGCGGGCTTAAAATGTGTGGAAAGGGAACCTTGTTGCCGAATCAGTCCACAAACGTGGACCAATTATAGTGCTTCGCAAGTGGGCAGAGACGCTGGATGGTTAAGAGATTGTAGGAGTGGGGTCAGACAGGCGAACATCAGTAAACGAAATTATAAAAATGTTGAAAACTTTAATATTTAAAGCTACATAAAATGAAATTACGAGTATTTACGTTTTGTAATATTATCTTACAATTAGTAACTACGAATATATTACTCCTTTATCTTTCATAAGTAGATATAAAACATCTTCCACGTTATAGTGTACCTATTTTATATGATTGTCATTTAAACAATATAGAATATTCTCCCTTAAATGACAAATAAGAGAAAAGGATGTTATATTTTACATTTTTGAGAATGCGTAGAGAAAGGAGGCAGGAAAAGACTATTTGGTACGCGAATGGCAAAGGTCGGAGCAGGTAGTATAATAAACACGACGAGGGAAAAGAATGGTGTGGGATTTCTAACCACATGTATGACCACAACACATGTTCCTTTCACACAGTTATTTGCTTCTGCTTTCAAGCAGCTGTTAAGTATACAACGGTAGAACTGCGTAGAACCATCTCGTAACATCTCAGCCAGACGAAAATACTGCCATGTTTTCCTTATCCTATCTCGTATTGCCGAAAATTTTAGTCATAGGCTGTAAAGATGCAGCATTCTAAAAGTTTAGATCAAAATCTTATTGAACTATTAATTTAAAAAAAACCACGTAGTACAATATACATCATGAAAGGGAAGAGGGTGCGCAGTAGGAATAAATACGCAATATTTAATTTCATTTATTTTTATTATAAACAACTCTATATAATTGCAAATAGTTAATAATCACATCAAGAAGAAGAGCAAAATATTCTTCAAGGTAGCAGTTGGATTACAGAAGAATTACATTTCGAGTATTTTCTTACTTCTATTGTTACTAATATTATAATATAACAAATGCATTACACACATTAAAGCAAACACACAAGTTAATAATTATCATATTAGGAAATCATGATTGGATAAAAGAATAAAAATAGCGCTTCTCATTGAGTAGGTACTTTTACTTATTCCAAAGCCAATAAATCATTACATATTATATACACTGTGATTCAGAGTAAACGTTTGCTTGAATATGGGAATATTAAAGAAATTCAAAGTAGTAAAATTACTTAATATATTTAAAACTGCAAACAAATTGAACAATTTTACAGGGAAAAACCAATAAGGCTAAAACCCCATTTGCAGAAAAACGCCCACAAGAAGGGGGACGTGAAAAAACTGCGAAACCTACTGAGGTAAACTAAGATATAGAGAGCTGTAAAAGAAGCAATGATTAGAAAACATAACAATAAACACGATTACATTGTGCACATAAATAGTAAGATCATCAATGTCACCAGTGAAATATAATGATAGAGTGAATTAAAAATAGAGTAGCTACATATAAAATGTAGGTTATTGTAAATAGATGAAGTGAAAATAGGAGATGCAACTTTAGGATATAAAAGAAACAGAAATGGAATTATATACTAAGCATGAACAGTAAGTAATACAATAAAGTGGAAATGCATAATAATGAGAAAAGTTAAGACAAAAAGTACTTTTGAAATAATCACTTATCTTCACTTGCCTTACAGTTATTTAAATCAGTCACTTTCATGTACACACAGGCACTATCTTGACACTATACAAATATATTGCAATTTACACTTTAATAAGGATAATAGGGAGAACCACATTTGAAAGAAAAAGCACTGAATAAGTAAACCATTATAAAGAATAGCCAATAAGCAAAAGCACACATGATTTTAAGCAGGCACTGTCACTTATGCAAATAAATTGATGCAATTTGAAGCGTAGGGATAACAGCAAGCCATGGAAGAATTCAAAACTGCACCTAAGAGATAACTAAGAAATGTAACAGAATCATATACTTTTCTTGCAGAAAAGAATGAAAATTTTTTAAAAAATGAAAGGCTTTCCACCATATAAAATTAATTAATATGTCTCAATTAATTGATGAAGGTTTTAGTTATATCATTGCAGATTGTTTTTATTATTAGCATTGCCTTAACTTCTAACTTATGAATTAATACTTACAATCAGCATTGGTTTTTATTAAAATCTATAAAGTGAAATCTCTGAAAGAATATAATACTCCTAAGTTAATAAGTTATTAGGCATTAGATTACATAAGCTCCTTAATCATATAATTATTTTTTCATTTACAATTATCTAGAAGCATACATACCTGATATTTGACATTGGCAACAATGAGAAAGTAAGGAGATTGCTCATTCAAAACATAAAGGGGAAGGTGAGTTAATTTTAAAATAAAAGACTGAAATTGCTACAGTACAATAGCAAGCAGCATCCTCTTATCTTACCTCAACGGACTGGAAATGCTTTGACTTCTTGATACAAAATCTGTTGGTGTTACTCTGTATAGAGAGGAATATTTACTTTTAATTTAAGTTAGTTAATAATATACAATATTTGAATGATTATCTTCATAATATTAAAAAAGTTACCATTGGTTTAGTGGAAGTTAAGAGGTTTAAAAGGATATTGCTCATCACTAATACTATACCTGTAGCAAGAAGTATTTCCAAGTAAGTAATGAGTATTAATTTCTTTCTTAAGTGTGCATGAGTATCAATTTTCTTTGGAAAATTATATAATCATTTTAAAGGGAGTCACATTTTATTCTGCAAATGATGCTGAAAATGGAAGTAGGGAATAACCTGCTGAAAGAAAATGATCATGTATATACTACTGGACTTAATTTTTATTGTACTTCATAAATTCAGAATAATATCCTAATACCTGGAATTTACTGCAAGAATGTTATATACTCAAATTTAAGTATGAACAATGGTTGGAATTAAGTGGTTCTGCAAAAAAGAGAGGAATAGCATAATGAATTTCAAAACACTCACTTAATAGTATGGTAATGTAATACTCCAATATACTTACTTACCTTGTGGAAATTAATTAGCAGCTGGAAGTTTGGGCAAAGGCACCATGGAGGAACGATGAACTTGGCATAGACTGAAAATTTAACTTATTAATAAGAAATCAAGAGGAAATTATAACTCATCATTCACTTCACCTTCTTACCTATTAAAACATCAAGATATATTTAAATGAGGAGACAAATTGTTGACTGATTGAAAGTGTTCAATTGAAGCTGTTCAAAAAAAAGAGATATATTTGTATGAGTAAATGGCAAAAAAATACAGCATATTAGTAATTATCTAATTTTACTTAATTCTTTAAACAAAGAGTAATTATTCAATCTATACCTACCTTCCTTAGTATTTTAATAGAATGAAACAAATAAGTATAAGTAATTTCTATAATTTTTAATATTTTTATAGTTACCCTCTACAAAGGTGAAACTCCTAATGCAAATGATGATGAAAATGGAAGTAGGGAATGACCTGCTGGAAGAAAATGATCATGTATATACTGCTGGACTTAATTTTTATTGTACTTCATAAATTCAGAATAATATCCTAATACCTGGAATTTACTGCAAGAATGTTATATACTCAAACTTAAGTATGAACATTGGTTGGAATTAAGTGGTTCTGCAAAAAAGAGAGGAATAGCATAATGAATTTCAAAACACTCACTTAATAGTATGGTAATGT
Source organism: Uropetala carovei (assembly GCA_036926305.1). Classification (NCBI taxonomy): domain Eukaryota; kingdom Metazoa; phylum Arthropoda; class Insecta; order Odonata; family Petaluridae; genus Uropetala; species Uropetala carovei. The sequence continues at coordinate 7,489,769 of JAXCHB010000100.1, forward strand.
AATACTCCAATATACTTACTTACCTTGTGGAAATTAATTAGCAGCTGGAAGTTTGGGCAAAGGCACCATGGAGGAACGATGAACTTGGCATAGACTGAAAATTTAACTTATTAATAAGAAGTCAAGAGGAAATTATAACTCATCATTCACTTCACCTTCTTACCTATTAAAACATCAAGATATATTTAAATGAGGAGACAAATTGTTGACTGATTGAAAGTGTTCAATTGAAGCTGTTCAAAAAAAGAGATATATTTGTATGAGTAAATGGCAAAACAATACAGCATATTAGTAATTATCTAATTTTACTTAATTTTTTAAACAAAGAGTAATTATTCAATCAATACCTACCTTCCTCAGTATTTTAACAGAATGAAACAAATATAAATAATTTCTATAATTTTAAATATTTTTATAGTTACTTTCTACAGAGGTGAAACTCCTAATTCTTCCATTACAATGTGATCTTCGCCAATGTTGACATCACTGCTACTATTCGAATCCGAACTTGAGGTCATTGCTATTATAATTTCTTGAATGCCCTCTTCCATTATTCCTTCTTTAATCCAAGCCTCCTCGATAACTTTCCTTGTATGTTCTACTACGGTTTTCCACTTACTTGCATCTATTCTTCTTATTGCCTCCTCAGTAAGATTTTTCACTTCTTTCATAGTGAATGTTTTATTATTCGTTGCCACGTACCCCTTCACCTGCGCCCAAATTAGTTCTATGGCATTAAAATGACAGTGATAAGGGGGTAGTCGAAGAACTTCATGTCCATGTATTTTTGCCACTTCATCTATTTCGTATTGCTTACAGGGATCTTTATACCTATTCACTATTTCTAACAATTCACACTTCGTCATTCCACTATCGTACTCTATTCCGTTATTCTTCAACCAGTCAATTATCCCGTCCTTACGTGATGCCATCGTCGGCGCCTTGTTGATTATCACAGAGTGATAAGGCGCATTGTCCATTACTATTACTGAAGGTTTATTTAAATTCTTCAGAAGACTGTCGGTAAACCACTCGTAAAATCTTTTACTATCCATCTCCTCGTGATAATCAGCCGTTTTTTTGGAGGAAAACATAAGGAGGCAATTCTCTATAAATCCTTCAGTATTTCCTGCATGACATATAATAAAACGGCCGCCTTTGCCTATTGGGATTCGCTTACTTCCTTTTGCTGTGTCGTCGGTCCATCCTTTTTTAATAGTATGCCCAGCATTCACCCATGTCTCGTCCAACCAAACAATGTCTTTTAAGTCTTTCGATCGTATTGATCGAAGAAATCTGCCCCTCCAAGCAGCAATATCGGACCTCTCAAGCAACATCTTTCTTCCATCGAGCGTTTTCCACTCAAAACCTATCTCCTTTAACACTCTTTGAAGCGACATTTTACTCCCTTTAAAAATGTCGAATTGCTCTAAACTAACTTTCATTTTATCAAGTGATGGATGCTCTTTGCGAATATAATAATCATATATATGATTCCTAATATCATTCTCTTGCTGTTCACTTAATCCAGTAACTCTTTTCTTACCTTTCCTCTTCTTTCCTGGGGTCGAGAGACCTGAAGTTCCAGCTTCTTCCTGAGAATATTTCCCGTGGGTTATCCTTCTGACTGTAGCCGTTCCCAAGTTAAGGGCAGCAGCTGATCTTTCTACAGCCTTCGAAATAGCAAGTAACGGTCCACCATTACTTTTCTCCCTCTCGAAGTAATTTCGCACACTTAAAACAAGATTCCGCGCGGAACTCTGAAGAACACGTCTCACAGATTTTCGCTCAGACATCTTTCACACAATACTCAACCACCGCAAGCAAAAGACGCTACGCATCTGATTGTATGAGAGAGAGAGAGAGAGAGAGCGGTAAAGCCCCTGTTTGTGAGAGAGACAGAGAGCGCGGTATTTCCCCTGATTGTGTGAGAGAGAGAGAGAGAGCGCGGTAATACCCGAGTGTGAGAGAGAGAGAGAGAGAGCGGTGAGTTCCCTGAGTGGGAAACAAACAGACGGCAACGCCGGATGCCTCTGATTAGTTGACGAAGGGTACGCCCTTATATATTGACGCCATCTTAGCGATCATTAAGTTTGGTACGTAGTATAGTTATTTGTCTGATAGAAATAGCAGAGTAAAAGTGGTACGTGTATACAGTGAGCCATATAATATGAAATATGGTGTCCCACAAGGTTCAATTTTAGGACTAGTTTATTTAACTTATATGTAAATGATTTAAAAAATGTGATAGTGAATTCCTCTGTTATGCAGACGACACCATCTTAATGTTAAGCCATAAAAACTTGGATAAGGCTTAAGAATTATTACAGAGTGACTATAATTTATTTCTAAAGTGGGCACATGATAGAAATTTAATAGTAAATTATAAGAAATCCATTGTTTTGCATATTAAATCCCCTCATAAAGATCCTCAGCATGTTATAAACATAATAAGTCATAAATGTAAATGTCTTCATAATATGACGGTACAGCGTAATTGTCCTAAATTACAAAATGTATTTAATTACAAATACCTTGGTTTGTTAATTGATCATAAATTCAAATGGGATTGCCATATACATAATTTATGCAAGAAATTAATATATATTTTATATAAATTTTACTATTTGCATAAACTTGTTCCAACGTATAGCGTACTTTGCGGTCTTTGAATCTCTTGTCCGATATGGTATTGAAGGTTGGGGTAGTGCATCTTATTGATAGAGTCAGAGGCGTAGCCAAGGGGGGGGTTTATGGGGTTCAAACCCCCCCCCCCATGAGAACAGAGCCCGACAATACAAATGAACCAAGACGAAGACTTCCGTATAGATAGTTTGGAAATGTCGGTGAAGAAGAAAGTGGAATAACCTACAATAAAACTTGGGAATCCCTGCAAAAGTTTCCCTCTGGTCAATTTTAGAGAATGCAGCTGTGTAGCGCCCTTTCTTAATTGCCTTTTTCGAACCCTTTACGATAATGCACGTGCAACCCAGGGGGCAACTGGAAGTGTGAACTCTGCCTAGTAAAAGAGGGGTCCCGGAAAATCCAAGCGCAAAACTAACGGTAAGAAACGTTGGGGTCGGTATATTTTCATCCAGACGACAAAAGCCCACATGGCTCCATGTCGCTCCGTGTCTTATCATTCGATCTCATGCCTTTTTCTTGAAATATTCAAAATCCTGGGAAATACCAATCTACTACAAATCACGCCCTCTGCTGCATTTCGCCATTCTCACTTAGTGTGGAGAGAGAGAGCGTCGGCAATACTTTTCGTTGGCCTGTGTCTCAGTTGTGTTATAAGTGCGCGTAGAAGTATTTGGTGTGTCTTAGAAGATTGACTGTCGGACACAGCCTAAGGGAGGCGCCACACAGAAGCGACTGGCAACCAGCGACGCAACTCTGGCAACGTTGCTTCGCGGTCGGACACTTTCTAAGAAATAGAGAAAGCCACACACAAGCGACATTACCTTGCAACTTAAGCGACCCTAAAGCAACGGGCAACCAGCAACAGGGGCTGTCGGTTGCTCGTCGCTTAAGTTGCTTTGAAACTGCTTGGTATTCCGTTTTAAAATGGACAAAAAAGCAGAGGAGAATTACAACATCGAGTTCGTCAGACTTGTTGGATTATACCCGCTTATTTATGATGTGTCCAGCAAGGATTATTCCAGAAGAGATAAAACCGAAGCTGCTTGGGAGGAAATATCACGGAAAATGGGAGAAAATGGTAAGTAAATTAATAAATAAGTTATAATTTATTCATTGTATGCTCGTCAGGAATGTACCATTACTTCATATAATACGCAAAGGAAAACACATTAACAATACCATGCTTACACAATGCATGAAACTTATTTTATTAATTATCTTCATTTTCATTATCTCTTTGTACACAGTATCTCCACTGATGTGGTAATGCAATTTCTGGTTTCAAAAAATATTGACACAGATGATCTCGGACTAAATGTTTGTTATTTAAATTTCTCATTGCATGATGGTCGACGTTTTCACTTAGAGCGGCCAGATATGTAGGTTCTGAGTAAATTCCATCTTGTTTTCTGATAAAATTATGTAAAACACACGCTGATTTTACAATGTTTTCTACTGTCCCTTCCAAAGCGCATATGGGTCCTTCAAAAACTCGAAATTTTGACACTAGCATTCCAAATGCACATTCTATTGATTTACGACCTCTGGAAAATCTGTAATTGCATATACGCCTGTCATCATCCAGAGTGCGTCTTGCATATGGTCTCATTATGTTGGTATTCAATGGAAAAGCTTCATCGGCGATAAAATAAAAAGGAATTTTGTAACCGCTATCATCCAATGGTAAAGGTTGGGGTTCAGGTAGACGTAGGAAATTAGCATTTAATAATTGGCCTAAAGAAGAATTCTTAAATACTCCTCCATCACTGTTTCTTCCAAACTCACCGACATCAATAGTTAAAAATATGCCATCGGCGTCACAGGTTGCCATAAGCACCATTGAAAAAAATGATTTATAATTATAGTAATGAGATCCGCTATTTTTGGGACATTTCACTCTGATGTGTTTACCGTCTAGGGCTGCAACACAATTAGGCAAATTCCACAATTTCCAAAACCTATCAGATGACCTCAGCCAGGTGTCTTCGTATGGAACAGGCATATACGTAGCGCACAAAGCATTCCATATAGCTCTCGTCGTTTCTTCGATTATTTTTCCAATTGTACTTCTCCCTCTCATGAAATTGAAAGACAGAGCTTGAAAATTGCTGCCAGTTGCTAAATACCTACAAAAAATAAATACGAATTAAATGCCACTATATATACTAATATTTTGGTATTATTATTATTCAATATTGCATACTATTTTATTATCTTTTTTAGTTAAAACCTGCAAGGAGAAGTGGAAAAATATTAGAACTGTATTTTCCCGAAGTGTTCGGGATAAAAAAGCCAGCGGCTCTGGAGCACTTCCGCGGAAAGATAAGTACTACTTATCTGAATATTTGACTTTTCTAGTCCCTCACATGAAACATCGGAAGCAAACGGGTAATTTAACTACTACTCCAAATGTGAAAGACTGCACTGATAAAGAGGTGAATGAAATATTAGAACAAGATGAAGATTCAGTCTCTGAATGCAATACTTCCACCGCTATTGAAGTTATAAATGACAAGCCTGCATTGGTTAAGCCAGTTAAAAAAATGAAACTTTCTGAGGAAGTGGACAAGTCATTTTTGGAATACCTGCAGGAAAGGAAAAAGGAGACAAACCAAGATGATGGAGATAAAAATTTCCTACTAGGTCTCCTTTCAGATATAAAATCTATGGATGCGTTCTCTAAGCGACAATTTAGAATGCAGGTACGTATGTATGCATTGGGATCTTTTGTGCATATTAGTATTAACGAAGAAAATAATAACTTTGTTAAATTCCACAATTTTTTATTTCACGACCGGTTTCGCTAAATAACTAGAAACATCAGGTTGTGCTAATTATTCGGCGAAACCGGTCGCGAAATAAAAAATTGTGGAATTTAACAAAGTTATTATTTTCTTCGTTAATATGAGTATCGATTACTACAAATTACAGCTAAGTTCCTTGAATTTTATTTTGGATATTAGTACTTTAACTGTGGAAAACAGTGTGTAACAAAATTAATTTAAATTTCAGGTAACGAAGCTAATAAATGATATTCATCTGCAGCAAGAGATGAGGATTGATAATAATTTGAATGAAATTTACAAATAAACGTATTATAAAATAACTATTGAATAGTTTTTACTTACCTCAATGTAATCAGGATTCGTTCATCCGGTAAAATATTCAGCCTCCAGTTGGTGTTCTTTTTTTCTAATAATGGAGAACACAACTCCACCAACATTCCGAAAGTTTCAGGTGTCATTCTATAAAAACTCTGGAAATGTTCCTTATCTTGCAGCTCTTTGGCAACATTGTTGGCACTATGTTGCAAATTGCACTTAATAAATGGGTGGACCCAATACTTCCTCCTGTTTCTGTACCTACGACGCCAGAAATGGTACAATATGATTACTTCGTCCGACATTCTCGCTTCACTGAAAGCGTTACGACTAGTCCCTTCTGTGTGGATCTAGAAGTCGCGAAGCAACGTTGCCAGAGTTGCGTCGCTGGTTGCCAGTCTCTTCTGTGTGGCGCCTCCCTAAGCCTTAGATCAACCGAGCAGAGGAAGATAATAATACTCCAAGGAGGAAGGGATCAACGAGCAGGTCAACCTTCGACTGAAAGGAACATTTTTAATAGAGGTTAGTCTTTTCAACAATTTTGAATATTTATTCAAAGACAGAAAAATGCTTTCATTTATTTTTGCGAAAAAAATTATTGAATTGGTTTAACGGGAACATTTTTTTATATTGATTTAAACGATTCGTTTATTTCGTGTTTAATAATATTTTATCCAGGGTTAAATAATTAACAGATCATTAATTTACTTTTTGGTTGTAAAATTTATTATTTAGTTGATTTTCTGCTTTGCGCCCATTACAATTTATTATATAATTTTTTAATACAATTTATTTGCTTTATAATTGTAAATTATGAATCGTAATTCGCTAACAAATAAACTTAGAAGGATGAAATGACTGAAGGTAGATAGAGAACTGAAATAAGAAAGAGAATAAGTAGGATTTTAGTTTTATATATATAAAAAATGATTAACATCCGAATTATTTGCATTTATTCCATATCTTCGTTAATTTTGGTGAAAGTTTTCTTATTCTTATTTTTCACGCATAAATTTTAATGTCTGCGCACAGAGTTTTTCGAAAACAATTATACCCAATAACATAGAAATTATGTAATAGTTAAAAAACTCGGGCATAAATTAAATAATTGATTTTATTACGTTTTAATTGTACAGAAAGAAATTTCCCATAAATACAATCTGGATTTGTGCAAAATAAAATAATTTTGCTTGATAAGATGCTACGTGCTGCAAAGTTTAGAAACCTTCCTATGACGATGTCTCACAGTTTGCAGTTATTTCAAAGTACATTACTTTGTGAAATAAATTACTATTCATTTAAATTTAATAGTCTTTTAAAGTTTAGGGTTTGGTGAATATGGAATACTTGGAAATTTTTAATTAAGTAAATGCAAAATCTTGTCTAATTTGAAAATCCTTGACCCGATTTTACATTTGTGAAAGCATATAAACAATATCTTTTAAAAATGTATGTAAAGTTTTCATTACATTCTCTTTAATTATATTCCATTTCTATAAAACTCTATTATTCTGTAAATTGAATAAGTGTGTCTCATCACTCGTTTGACAAGAGTTGTATCTCGAAAAATATCAGTAAGAAAATTTTATTAGCGAGGGCGCTCAGATGCCTCCGCGCTTGGTGCGTCATAGTATCTTGGGCCTGCGCTGATTTCGCGGAATGCAAAGCTCCCCATTCTAATCCGGGTTGTTGTTCCCATTTTTATTATATTTTGTGTGTATTTTTGCCCGCCCCTGGATGGCAGGCATTTTTGTGTTTTCTCCATGGCCCTGAACCTGAACCCCCCCCATAGACAAATCCTGGCTACGCCCCTGGATAGAGTACAGATGATACAAATAAGAATACTGAAATTAATGATATCTCCCACTGACAAGAATGATTTTCTTCTCTGTTTAAATATCTTAACATCCTACCACCTGAATTAATCTGTCATCAGTGTATCATGAATAAATATTTGCTCAGCCATAATTACTGCATACTAAGTAATAATCCATGTGGTACAAGAAGAGATTGGTTTATCATTCCAAGATTTTTTAATACCTATGGCAAAAGAAAGCTCTAATATCTTGTTTCTGTTTTAAGTAATAATTAAAAAGAATCATACGAAAGATTGTTATTGAACTCCAAAACAAGAGATTGAAAAACTTTAATTTGAAGATCTCTTAATGAGTTTGAAAGATAAACTGTTAATTAATATGAATTGTGATTCAAAAACTTTAATTAGAATATCTCTTAATGAGTTTGAATGATAATTCTGTTAATTAATATGAATTGTTTCTGGTCCTTAATATACTTAAAAATGTTACTTCCTTTTTCTTATTTTGTATTTTTATATATTCCTTTTCAAGCTCTGTTTGTGATTCCTTAAAATACTTAATGTAAACTATGTTAACCTTATATTGTTCATGAATAAAAAGAAATTGTTATTATTATAAATTACAAATATTTTTTCCCAAACAAAAATTTCAATTGAAAGGCTATTGAAATCATAAATAAAAATTTTAATAGTACATACTTGTATTTTTTTAAATGCATAGTTTACATTGTAAATAATAAATTAGCATTGTAGTTGCTATTGCATTTTTATGCATAACTCAATAAATATTTCATTTAGAGAAAAATGCATAGAATAAAAGTTGTAGGGCGTTTTAAAATATCATTTTTATGTTCTAAGCTAATTCGTGAAAAAAGCACCCAAACAATGTAAATTGGTATTTAACAAAATGGTAGCATAGTTAATTGGAGAAATGCGAGTTTGGAGGTACACTGTGTTCACATCTTATTTTTGGATTTACTTCCTCGCATATACAAAGATTATATGTAATGTAATCAGAGGAGAATAGGAAAGCATGTTTATACAAGAATAATTGCTCACAAAATCCCTAAGTAAAACAAGAACTGGATTATTTTATGCTGATCACTATACATAACGGAAATTAAGTTGCAATTGAGAAAATTTTTACTTGCCAGGCATTGCAAATTGGAATATTTTATTCATATAAGAAATACTTGATTTCACTAACCTTAATCGTCCAGACGAATCGCAAGGAAATTTAAAATTTTTAATTTGTTTAGTACCAGTTTCTATAACAGCCTGCCTAGATATATTAGATATTGGTTCTGGCCAAAGTCCTAGGTCATCAAATGCACATAAATTTGTTGTACCTGTCGTTTCAATGGAGTCTTTATATTTGGGATCAGTGGGTTTTTATCCACCAACTTCTTTGTCAGCAATATTTTCACTAGATGTTGGTGACGGTGAAGGCTTTAACATCTGCTCCAGTTCCGGTTGACTTCGTATATCAGAATCATCTGTACTGCCACCAGGAACTGGTTCAGGTTCTAAAGATGGCGAAGGATTAGCACATGCAAGAACAGTTATTCATTCCTTATTCTGCTTGTAACCACTAGCACTTTTCTCAGTTCCATCAGCCAAAGTTTTTGTAGGTAAACACTTCCAATACAGCCCTGTCTCGTCTGCATTGTAAATATTATCAGCTGTAAGGTTATTGTCCTCAATAAGCTGCTCAAAGGTAACACTGTATTGCTTGGCCACCTCCATGTCAGCAGATTGTTTTTCACTGGTAATATCCAATTTCCTAATTTCATGACGATTTTTAAAATTACTTAACCATCCATCAGAAAATGTACATTCGGTATTTATTCCCATTTGTTCTTTAAAGTCTTTTGCTTTGGCAGCAATCACTGGTCCTGAAATAGCCACACCTTGTGAATGTTTTAATAAAAACCTCTCGTGCAAAACTTAATCAAGTTCCTCTAATTTTGGCTGAGCATTCGCATTTTTGATGCACCACTTTCATACAACTTTATAGATAGCCACTCGACCGCAGTAACAGCAATGCTTGCCACTGATGACTTATGTTCATTGATTATTCCTCAAATTGTACTTTATTTTAATAACTTCTGGCCGAAGATCAATGGTTTGATGTTTCCTTCTAGTTCAGTGGCTCTTAACCTTTTTGGCGGCCGGCACCCCTTTGATTCTCAAAATATGTTCTCGCATCCCCTTGAAAAATATGTTCAGATTTTTATATCAGGAAAACATAAATTTATTGCAAAATACTTTTACATACATGTTTATTAAAATTCAACTTAAAATTTAAACATAGACTCAATTCTCAATGACTATTTTGCTGTTGTTTATTAATAATAATATCCTTGAAGCAGGGCTCTTTTTTAGAAATAGTCACACACATGTCATCACTCTCATTTAGGCGGTTTCTGGCCTTAGTTTTTATCCCATCTCACATAGGTAGGTGGTGACAAATGGTATCAGTATCTGCAATGCTGCCTTTGCCAGTTGTGGAGATGGTACTAACTGAACACACCAGAATTGTTCCCAGTCCATTTTTTCAAACTCTATTTGAATGGGTGCATTGGCTCGTATTTCAATGAGATCATCTTTTATTAAATTACCATCGTTCATGGAATTAAGATAAAAAAGAAATGGATCCAGTATCCATCTCTGAACTTTGTCAATATCTCCCGTAGAAAAATATCCATGAAAAGATTCACGCAATTGTTGCAAATGCATTGCAACAGGTAAAATTGTGATTTTCTCATTTTCCAAAACAATTTCGTCAAGCAAAGGAAAAATTGCAAAATTACCATTTTCAACACTACATATCCAGATTATAAGTTCTTCAATAAAAGCAGACAACTTTTCTCTGGCTGTTATCATGTTCTTACAAAATCCTTGCATTGCTATGTTTAATTCATTCAGGTGAGTGAATATATCTGCTAAGTAGGCCAATCGAAGTATTGAATCTCTTCTTTCAAAGTCATCAACTAAATTACTGCAATGATGAGTAAGAAACTGAATAATTTCCTCGCGCATTTAAAAAACTCTGCTTAGCATGCGTCCCTTGGAAAGCCACCTTACGTCGGTGTGGTAAAGAAGCGCAGTATGAGCAGCGCCAATTTCTTCGCAAAAAGCACGGAAGACACGATGATTAAGCACCCATCCTCTGATATAGTTTACTACACTTACCGTAGTAGATAAAAATTTTTTTAAATTCCCTGGCAAAGTTTTTGATGCAAGTACATGTCGGTGTAACATGCAATGTGTTATCGTAACTTGCAGTAATTCTTTCTTGACATATGCAACAAATCCTGAATTTTTGCCTAACATTGCAGGGGCTCCCTCAGTGGAAATTGAGCCTATCACATTCATTGGTATTTGGTGTTTCAGAAAAAAGTCATTGATGTGATTGAACACATCAGTTCCTTTTGTCGTCAACTCCAATGGCTCACAAAATAAAAACTCTTCCAAAATTTCCTTCTCCTTTACGTATCGCACAGATACTAGTAGCTGACTGCAATTATCAACATCATTTGACTCGTCCAGCTGAATACTCACTTTCAGAGGACTGGCTTTGATATCTTGTACTACTTGCAGTAAAATATCCCGACTGATATCTTGAATGCACGATTGGATCACATTGATTGATGGCGGAATCTGCTGGATTTTCTTGTGTGCTTCCGAACCTAATACGATCTTCGCAATTTCCAATGCACACGGTTTTACCAATTCCTCAGCTATTGTATGAGGTTTTTTTTTCTTGGCACAAATATATTCCACTTGATAAGATGCTTCTAACAAGGGCTTCCGAATTGTGCAGACCCAAAAGTTGTGATAGTACCACTAGTATCAAATCGTGCCGTCTTAGACTTCAAGGTGTTAAGAGAACGCCCTGCAGCTTCACCACCATGCTGCTTGTTAAAATGTTCTGACAGCTTCGACGGTTTGAGATTGGAGTTTGAAAATATCATGCAGCATAATATGCATTGTGGTCGTTGAGTACCATCTTTCTCTGTTGTATAAGTGAATCCATAAGAAATATTATCGTCTTTCCATTGGCGTTTTTTTGACATGGCAAGGGTTACTGAAATTGAAAGATATTTTCTTATTGCTGAACGTTACAGAGATTGATTAAGTTACAAACTTTTAACCCTTTCAGTGACCGTGTGTACAATTGTACACACTAACCTCAAAGTCATGTACTAACAATAAAAGAAATATTTTTGTAAGTTTACCTTAGTAACAATGTCTACAATTGTACGCATGAAATATTTAATTGCTCATTAAGCATAATTTTTTTAAAATGTGAGAAAGGTGTTATGAAAGGTTCTTATTACATATTTCATTAAGAAACTATTATTTTTTATTTAAAAAAAGTCATGGCTGAAATGTTTAAATATATGATGTTATCACTCACCTAAAAAAATTACCAAATATAATAACCCAGTAAACCTGACACTAAAGGTCGGTTTATAAAAAAAATTAAGGCCAAATTAGCTTGAGCTTAGACTTAAGGTGATATTTCAATGCCTTAATGCCAATGGCAACGTCCATGTCACAACTTAACTTAAAAACTGCGTTAATTATGGAAAAAATTAGCGTAGGATTCGGTTGAGTTTGAATTAACGTGAAATTAACTTAAGAGCGCCTTGTAGTAGTTAGTTATTTCGTGCTTCCCTGTTGTTGGTTGTTCGCTTGTTAGTGGTTTTGTGGGAAATTTGAGAACATGGCGAAAGAAGAGACTCTATGCTGATTCAGCTTGTCTGCAAATACATGTGGCTGTATGGTAAGTAGTCGGCAGATTTCAAAAACAGTAAGAAGAAAGAGAATTCCTGGGGAATCATTGCTGCATCAGTTGGTCTTACCTGTAAGTAAATAATTTTTTTCCATTTTCTGAACGGATATTAAAAGCTTCCTCGAGCCAAATGTTCATTAGATGTACAAAGTTCCAATATCATTCTTTTGAGTAACTTATTCGGAAATTCATTGTACCATTTACTGCGGAAGAAGGGCAGACAAGATGGAAATCCCTCCGGGAGAGGTATATGAGGGAGAAGAAAAAAAAGAGAAGCCCTCAGGCAGTGGGAGCAACAGTGGACCAGAATGGGTCCACTTCAAGGAAATGAGTTTCCTTGATAACCATTTGCTGCCAAGAAGGTTGGTTATACTTTGTGTTGTGACATGCGGGATGCTTTTATTTAATTTCCTTTAGTTCCCTTCCTAAATCATTAATTAATCGAAATATGGGTTTGAAACCATTAAGAAGTACATTATGAGAGGATACAAGTGATATGTATGTTTCAGCTCATAATTTGTAACTTTGGTTTAGAAGAGGCTGATTTTGATGTTTGATTTTATGCGGATGTTGCTTTTTGTGTAGGAAATTGACAGTTTTTAGCACGTAATGAATGGATGTTATTGTTTCCTGGGTAATTCAGTTTTTGAAATTTAATATCAAGTATGCAACAATTTTCATTTTTCAAAAACTTCATGTTGGGAACCCTATGTTAGTGTTTTCTGAATAATTTCTTTTAGTTCAGGGAAAGATAAAATAGAAATTTGTATTCTTTTCTACATTTATTTTAATACAAATATGCTTAAAATTCGCTATTGGTAACCAAAACTTGCTATTAACAAAGCTTCAACCAACATTTCAGATTTTTAGGCTAAAACTATTAACAATGCCTAAAATAATTAATAGTAGTATATAATGAAGTAAAATAATATAAAATAAAGGAATATGATAAATAATAAAATTAATAGTAGTAGTAGTAGTAGTAATAGTTAATAGTCACCAAACCTATTCAGTAAATCAGTCCTTGCAACCTATTTATATCATGGCCCACTGCATTTGATTTTCTTGGTTCATTATTTCGTTTGATTATTTCAGGACCATTGGAAATTTTCATATGGCAGGAAGCTCCAGCAGTTCTTCCCCAGCAAATGATTACAGTGGCCTCACAGTGACCATAGGGGAAGAGGATGGTGTTGCCTATCAGAAACTCCTTACCATTTTATCTGACAGTCCCTCTTGCAGCACTGAATATTCAGCATCTTCTGGCAGTGCTGAATTGGTAACCACCCTTCCTCCAACTTCCTTTCAGTTCCCACATTACCATCACCAGACCCTAATGAACCTGCCTTACCAAAAACCTTGTCCCCTTTTCCATCCACTCCCCTCAGCACAACTTCCCAACCTCTCCCAAAGAAATTAAAGGACACTTCCTCTTCCCCTTTGGCTGAGTCACTTAGCCAACTTTCTAATGCACTGCAGGCAAGAATGGCAGCGAATAAGGAACCAATGGAGGAAGACTCATATCTTATGTTAATCATAAGATCAAGAATATACTAAAAAAAAAGGCTACATTTAAAGAAAAAAAATTTAAGAGAGACCTTGTGGCATATTTAGATGAGGTGATGGAAGATTAAAAATAAAAAGATTTAAACAAACTTTTAATCCTTTATTTTGTATTTTTTCTTCATTTCTTTGTGAATTAACTTCTAACATGTCACCCTGTCATCATCAGGTTGTATGCCCCTGTTTATCATAGTCATCTGCCAATGTTCTTGGCATGCTTCAGAGCAGAGATAATCTGCCAGTGTGTCCCTCTGCAGAAATGCCTCCCTTGTGGCATTATTGCCACCCCATCTCGGACATTTGGGTAAGGCACTTCCTTCCTCCCTAAACTGCCCTGGAATTGCAGTGCCATCTTGCAATTCACGATCGACAAAATTTGATGGACAGTACTGCCTATTTTCTTGCATAGCATCTTTTGTCATAATGTACTTATGCAGGCACACAGTTGAAAGGACAATTTTTTCCACTAAGTCTGGACTGGCAGAAATGTTATTTCGAAGAATCCTCCACCTGGAAGCAAGTATTCCAAAAGAGTTTTCTATGACTTCTGGCCCGGCACAGAAGGTAGTTTAAAAATTTCTTTTTATTACAAAGATTCTTCCCTGGATAAGGCTTCATCAAATTCCTTTTTAAAGGGAATGCATCATCTCCAACAATGAAATAAGGCATTTTCACATTACTGTTAGGAAGTTCTGTTGGGCTTGGTACATCCAAGCCTGCCAACCTTTCATTTGATATGCATTTACCAAAAGAGAAATTACTGAAAACACCACCATCACTAATCCCACCGTAACTAATTACTTATATGATCTACAAACCTAGCTGTTAAAAATTATTTCCTGTTAAAAATCTAGCGTGACGACTCGCACCCCCAGAAATGTTGTCTCGCACCCTCAGGGGTGCGTGCACCCCTGGTTAAGAACCCCTGTGCTAGTTGGTCTATAGCTTTTTTCTTTTGCTGTAGGTTATGAAGCATTAAAATGAATTCCTATGCCTACATCAACTTGTTTCACAAGGCAAAGCAATCGTTAGTATATTTTTTTAGCTTCATACATTTTGGCGTAGTATACGCTTTTCGCGTGGATGTTACCAACACTGGAAACACACAACTGCGGCTGATATTCGTTCTCTTTACGCGCGAACGTTTTCGTTTTTTTTATTCCTAATTGGCGGATTATTTTAACGTTCGTAAGGGAAACTAATCTTATAAATGTTCTATAAATATTTTCAGTTTTAAATTATTGTTTTTATTAACTTTTAACTATTTACCTAACTATTTTATTAACTTTTATCAAAAAATTTTTAACAGATCGAACTTTTAAAGTAAGGGTGGGCAACGCCTTTTCCAGCTCTTATGCCCAAGAGAACGGTATTCCACAGGGATCTGTATTAAGCGTCACGTTATTTGCAATCGACTAACGACGTGGTGTCTTGCATCTTATCACCAGTCGAAGCCTCTCTCTTCGTGGACGACCTGGGAGTATTCTGTCGGTCATCCAAGCTCTCTGCTTCAGTGAGGCAATTGCAAATGACGTTTCAACGATTGTGGAAGTGGTCTATTATCAACGGCTTCCGTTTCTCTGTCGAGAAGACTTGATGTGTCCACTTTCACCGGCGCCGTCGTCTTTCCCCCAACCTACATACGGTTGGGAAACCACGTTCTAAATTTCGTGGAATCCGTTCGCTTTCTTGGAATGCATTTCGACCGTCGACTCGACTGGAGGGCTCGTATTAAAAAATTAAATTTCTTCAATGAATATTATAAAAGTTCTAACAAGCCAGTCCTGGGGAGGGGACCGCACATCAATGCTCCTTTACAGGGCATCGATGAGGTCTAAACTCTACTACGGCTGTTTTATTTACGGTGCGACACGACCATCGTACTTGCGTCCGCTGACATCGTTGCACAATGCAGGCCTGAGAATGGCAACTGGGGCATTTAGAACTAGCTCTATCGTCAGCATTTACAGCGATCAGGAGAAATGTCCTTATGTGCAACTATGTCGGCAAACTTATGGCACTTCCGTCGCACCCGTGTTTTAAAATAGTTTTTAGTCATAATTTATTGAATGTTTTTTACAGGAGACCGCGTGCAACTAAGCCGCTGTGTGTTCAGTTTTATAATTTTATAGAAAATATTGATTTTACAGCAGCGGAGCTTACAGGCATCAAGCCTGTCCTAGATGGCATTGATTGTCGTGACAATCCGATCCTGGTTTGCTCCGACTCAATGAGTGCGCAGAAAGCCATTTTCTGCTACGATCCTGCACACCCATTATTGAAGGCTGTACAAATCTCTTTGATCCACCTGAAGGAAAGAGGGACCTTTGTTAAATTCATGTGGGTTCCCGGCCACTTAGGAATAGCAGGCAATGAGGCTGCTGATAAAGCAGCCAAGGAAGCTCTCGGCAAACCCGAGATCGATAGGGATGCCGTCGTCTCGGGAGACCTACGGGCCGCATTCAGGAGCTCAATTCTGAAGGATTGGCACCTTTCATGGCATTCTATTAAGGAGAACAAGCTGCGTATGATCAAGGATGACACAAGGCACTGGGCGCCCTCTGTCAGAGACAGTAGAAGAGAGGAGGTAGTCATCACTCGGTTGAGGATTGGGCATAGTGCCCTGACACATTCGTACCTGTTCTCCATCCCTCGGGTACCACCTCAATGCGAGGTCAATAAAGTTTTATCCTTCTTGAAGGGGGCTGGCCTCTTTCACAGGTTTTAAACATTGACTCAAGTATACATTACTTCGGTTACTTTATCAAATTATCATTGAATTATTTTTATTTTTAAATAAAATTCTAGTTAAATAAATAAAATTAATATATTGCACAGTAAGGTGCTGAATGACCTTAGCTGTCGAAGCACCTACAAAATCCCAATCCTACCTACCTACCTTATGCACTTATTTACTTCAATTTAGCTATTTATTTTAACTTATTTAATTTTACTGTAACAATTTGACGGTGCAAAATAACCTTAGCTGTCGACGCACCTAACTAAACCTAATTACTACTAGTCCTAATTGGCGGGCAATTAACAGCACGAAACCCCTCGAGTGAGTTTTCTTTGCCTGATAATTTATGTACGCCCACAGTAGAAATGTTCGCTTTGTCAAATCGCTTGGGTTAATGTAACTGATTTATATATCATAGCGGATGAATGGATATTCCAACGTATTCTTGGGTGTGCCGAGGAATGGTTGTGACGGAAAACGGGGTCGGGGTGAACGGAAAGAGTGAAGAAAAGGATTACTTTGTTTTGGAAACTTTTAGGGCACCCCAAAATTTGCGCGATTTCTCAATCTTTCTTTTCCAGCTCGAAATAATGGCTTTACGTGCGCCCGTACTTAATTTATTTTGGAGATTGGCCCGTCATGCATGCTGCACAAAAAGCGTTAAAGATCCCAATTGGTGAAAGGGTCCCGGCAGCTGCCGTTTTTTTCGCTGAGGCTTGGTATTAGAGAATGCGAAGAATGAGTTGGCCGGAAAGGTGATTTATCTAGTTCAGTGGTTCTCAACCTTTTTGCCGTCAGGGCACACCTGAAAGGTAATTTTTGCTTTGGGGCACGCAAACAAAAACATTAAGGATACGGCTTTAGATTGAAAGATAGTTGTAATGAATATCAGTTTTATACATACAGAAAATTACAATTCTTACATATAGTGGGCAAGCTATAATTTTTGTTGCAGCGCACCACAGTTCGTTACCTAGGAATTCAGAGAAAATTTCATGATTTTCTCCTTTAAAAAATATGAATAATTCTTCATTTAGCACGTATACTCGTGTCAATACTTTTCCCTTTGATAACCACCAGAGCTATGCAGAGGCGCCCGCAGAGATTTGTTTCAGGGAGGGGCAAAATGCTCACCCATTAGCATTGGTTGCTCACCTCGCAGGGGCTACTTACACAAATATCGCAAAGTCACATTTTTAAATTGATTTTTTAAAGAAGGGCCTGCTTTTCGTTTTAGGGGAGTAGTATTGCACACCGCGGATAAAATGTTGGTTTCTAAAATATTACATAAAGTATTACATCTAATTTTATTAGCAACGCGAGTTAGTTGCCGCGATAGATATCGAAAGATTCCAAATTACTCAGCGATGTACGTTTTATCGTTATAGATAAAAGTAGGTTGCATACATTGGATCAGAACTATTCGTGTTCGTTTATATTCGTAATCAGGGCCGGCGCGTAAGAAATTGCTGCCTGAGGCGAGCGCACTTTATACCGCCCTTTGGTACAGTAACAGGGGGTACGGGCGGAGCAAGGAAACCTTGTGGATATACAGCAATGAAATGACATAAATGTTAGATTTAAGTTTTATTGTACAAACATAATTAAATTAAACTTTTCTTTAAATAACGTTATAATTAAAAACAAAAATTAACTTAACTGTACTTTGCGCGCTTTTACTTTAGCAAAATCGTCTATAACATCTTCGAAATTTAAATTGGTTGAAATGTCATGTTCGATGGACAGTATTGCTATTTCTGTCAACCTTTCCTGTGCCATTGTAGAACGTAAATAGTTTTAAATTAATTTCAATTCCGAAAAAGATCGTTCTCCGCTGACAACGATCACAGGAAGAGTTAGTAGAATTCTGAGTGATGTAAAGATATTTGGAAAATTTTCTACTAAATTATTTTTATCTAATTTAAAACATTTAATGGTGTCATTTGACTATTTAAAACACATAATAATTAAAAGTTCATTGTACAAATTTAAAGGTTCTATATCATCTGTCAATGCTAAATGCAAATCTTGACATTAAAAAAAATATCTGATACTGTATGGATAAACAATGTAATGTCGTACAAAAATTCAAATAATTGGTTATGTTTTTCTAGTTGGGAAAATCTTTCCTTGATATAATTGATGCAAACATCTACTACATAATTAAAAAACTCGATTCAATTTCTTTAAAAAGGATCTACGATTGGTGTATCTCTTCCCTTGTACTCAAATTGTCTGTTTTTACGTCGAATTCTAATCGGAGGTGCAAGTTCACATTCTGCTGTTACTTCCATTGTCAGAGCAATTTCTTTGACAGAGCATTTGTTAAAAACCATCAGTACGGTATTCTTCCAAAAATGAGCTAATGCTTTTAAAAATTTTATTGCTTTCTGATATTATCATGTTTGGTTTTTGTAATAATTTTGATGCAACATTAACTTTTGATAAAACGTCCTACCAAACAACAGCACTGCAAACAAATTTAAAACTAGAAATTTTATCCGCCAACGATTTACTTTTGTTTTTGGTATCGCTGTCTCTGCTCATCCAAAGAAATTTCCACCAGTGCATCATGTATTTCTCCCAATTGGTACCTTAATGGCCTAACAGCATCCACACTTTTCCCACCGCGTATTACTAACACTTTTTAAAGTCAAGGATGTTATACTTTTTTAGTACGGTCCATCTTTTTGTCGGACTTGAGAAAAATACAAGTATCTCTTGAACTAAAAAAATTAACAATTTCTCCATATTTTGCTGCTGCATCATTAACCACAAGGTTAAGCGAATGACACGAGCAAGGTACAAAAAAGGCTTTAGGATTTTGATTTAAAATCCGTCTTTGGATGCCGGAATGGCTACCTTTCATATTTGCCCCGTTGTCGTAACGCTGTCCGCGCATGTTTTCAATTTTGATGCCCAATGTATCCAGCTCTTGCAACTCAGTTCGGTTAATCCAGCTCCAGTGGTTAATTCAACAGGCAGAAATTTAATAAAATACTAGTAGGGCAGCCCCGGATCTCCGATCCTCAACGAGATTTAAATAAACTGAAGATTTAGGGAAATAATTTTTATTGAATAATTAATGAAATAAATGAAATGCAAATAATCTAAATAGTTCGGCCCTAGGTTAGATATTCTTTGTTCCCTATTCATTTGACCTGTTTCCCTATTTCTTTGTATTTCTTGTACTCTCCGCTCCTCATCTTCACGGGAAATCCTATGAGTTTAAGCATCTCTTTTTCTCTCTTTCCTACAATACTCTTCGTTTGATCTCTGGCTCCTCTTCCTTTCTCTGGCAGCTGTAGCTGGGCTAATAGCTCTACCTTACCTTGGTTCCAATGATTATCGTTGCACCCTTACAGACGAACTCACAAACAACTGCTTTACTTCGTGTCTATCAACGACTGCTTTTAACTTCTTACAGACCCTATTATAAAGGCGGCGCACAGTGGTCCAGAATCGAAAAAACGTGATCGAAAATAATTTCTCTTTAACTAATCTGTTCAAGTTTAATAAAATGACGTTTCTATATGTTTTTGAGGATGCTGAATTGGATTTTGAGGTCCATTTGACTCCTAACCCAAAAGTTTTAGCCCCACGGCCATTCTTAGCCGCGAATATACTCCAAAAACTTTAATAGTTTTACAATGTTAATTATTTAAACAATTTTAATAATTTTGAAAGTTTTTAATTTTTTAAAAATGTAGTCTTATAAATTCTGTTAAAGTTTCGTTTGCTTTATCATCTCCGTTTATCTTGAACACCTTCCGTAAGTAGTTTAGGACATGACTTTTCATAACGTCATCCGGATCATCAAAACATTCCATCGTTTTGTCATGGAGCATTAACCTCGTAATTCTTATTGATGACATTTCGAAGTAACACGAATATAAACAACTTATTAATAACTTAAGAGTTACGGAATAATATTTGGATTTAAACGACTGAAGCAATTACGAGAAGAATACCATATATATCTATAATATATATTAAAAGGAAATCATTTTGATGCAATCATGCGCACCATTTACTTCGAGAGGAATATAAAAAATGAAAGATTTATTTAAAAAAATAAATTATCAGGGAAACTGCTTTCCTTAAAAATAAAGGAAAAATAATTAATAGAACATAACTCTTACCAGAAAACGGCAGCGATGAATTGCCTGAAGACGTTAATCTACTAAATAAACAATCGCAGCACTTCACGCACTCTTTATTGGTTTCACTGCACTATTTAAAATCTATAGAGCGCCGATGTCAATTGCAAATCTTTTGCGACACAAGATTTTTACTGAATGTCAGACACAACCGCTTGCTGCCAGCGAAAATACACAACTGGCCTCTTGTCCTTACGTGGTGGTGCATTTTCGCATAGAATTTCACACTCCCTCTCCTAAAGAAATTTGTTGAGTTCCTCTTCCTAGAGAGACGAACTGCTCAGAGGCCAAGAACAATAAACATTTTATGACATATACCAGTAGGCCACCAACGACACAAAGAATCCGACCAGACGCAGCCGGCAAAACGCAATCACGGAAAAAGTAGAGGCGAAAGGATACGGAAAACAAACGCCTCAAAACATTTTATGACGCAGCCTCCATGCCTTTCTCGAGAGGAAAATACACGTGCGTGGCCGTCCAGCGGCGCCCGGAAGCTCGCACGAACATGTTAAAGGTAAACAAAAAGGCCTCGATCTCCCAGGGGGGCACCTAGGGGCACCTGGACCCTTATTTATTAGTTAGCCTACACCTGGCCCTTTAATATGAGACCAGGTTCATGAGTTCCGCTTGATTCCGATTTTTTGTTGCGCTGCTTTTAGTAAGAAATTAACCAAAATGTAAGCTATTTTAGGAAGCCATTTTTCAGCAACTAAAATAATTAATAAATAATTGTGCATTGCATATTCTTATAGCTAAAGCAACATTCTATAACAAAATATACTTCACTTTTACTATTACTTCATTTGAACGGCTCCGTCTTACGGCAAATACATATATTTTTAACCGAAAAAATGGAAACCTCGAAAACAACAGATTTTCCCTAACTTTGAGACGATGTAGCAAACTTCACACGAAAGTTGGGAGAAAAACAGTGTGTTATGACCCAACTCTAGTACTTTATTATATGGTAGTTTCAATTTCCTACGAAAAAGTTGAAAAATCGATTTTCGATCACGTTTTTTTCCATTCTGGACCACTGTGCGGCGTCAATGCAACCGTTTATTTAGATTATCAATGAAGAGAAGATAACCATATAATGTGTTTACAAAGTAACGTGCGTCCCTATTCTCATCTAATTTTTAATTGATGCGTGAGAGCCTATTTGCGTTAATAAGGATTACAGATGTGTAACTTACAAAAAGGTAAGATTTCAGCATTCAAACGATAAAACAAAATAAAAAACAAATTAATTGCAAAATTTAAAATAAAACTCAATGCGCTGGGAGCTTGTTTGTTATCCACATGTTATTGACTGTTATTGACACAGAAACGCTTCCCGTACGCAGTCAACAGAATAATTATCCGTAAATATTTATGTTGCTATGCTTCATTAATTTCGATACTCAAACAACAGTTCGAAGCGAATAACCTTTTTCTTTCGTGAATTTGAAGGATTAATTGGCATTAGAGCCGGGTTCAAACGATGCGAGTTCACGCACGAGAAATGACTAGTGCGAGATCTCGAATGGGCAGTCGAACCGTCTGAACACTTCACGTGCGTGCACGCACCAGTCCACGCACGCGCTCGAATCACTTTTAAACCGGCTTAAAAATTTTCAGTGCTAGTCGAGAGCTCGCGCGAGACGTCTGTTGCCGGGTGGTTTCCAAGCATCTTTTGTAGTTCATTTGTTGTTTCGTTCGTGTGTTTCTTTTGTTCCCTGTGCTGTTTGTTTCGTCGTTTTTGTGAAAATGCCACAGGGTCTTCTGATCTCACAATCAGTTCATAACATAAAAGTATTAGAAGTCCCACTTTCGCCGCGTTTTGCGATCCACTTTCTCACCCAACACCTACTTTTTCAAAAAATATGCTTATTTCAGAAAACTTCGACCGTGTAACGTGTAAACATCGCAATAATAAGATAGTATAGAGCTTTAGCCGTCAAATAAAGCAAAAAAGAAGAAAATCGGTCTATATTTACGTATTTTAACGAACGAAGGAAAAAACCTTGCATTCTGAAAAATCGAATATCCCGTGTAAACTTATGGGAAAATATAACTGTCTCCTGGATTCGAACCCAAGACACTTTATAAAACGAAAATATTTTTCCAGGGACCTCATAGCCACTAGAAACAAAACGCCGTTTACGACGAACGGTTCTCGAGAAATACGCCGATATAAATTGTAGACAAATGTCTAAAGACGTCAACGTAAAATTAATATATAGTTAGATTCTTTAGGAGAATATTATGGCTGCTGTTCTTTTGTCACAATGCGAACTACAAACGACATTTGCTCAATCCTGCTAATGTCCGGAGTGCAATCTAATATCATGCTGTAATATTTTGCTTCCTTAATTCTAGCATGAGTTCTGTTACGAGAAAATTTTTTATATCAACAATACGTTGGAAACAATGAAACGATTTATCCTATTACAATTTGTGGAAAGTCTACGTCTAATTATTTAAGTTACTTACATAGTTTTAAAAAGTTTGCTTTGGAGAACTCGACACCACATGAAAATATCATTAAAAGCCATTTATTAGTAACATTTCAATTAAAATCAACATATTTTGTTGCCACGTAAATAAAGGAAAACCGCACACAGAAACTGAAAAACGATATTACGCTAAAAATTTTCGCACATAAATGCATTGGATTCTCAACTTCGGCGACAATAGGAGTTGTCGTGGTAGCTTATATTTGGTATTGTCATAAAACTGATAAAATCACGTATTTTTCTGATTCTAAACGCATTTTTTCGCTAATTCGACCAGGATTCGGATTCTGTCTTCAACTAAAATAAACTTTGTCCTTTCCTTCATAGAACCATCTCAAGTCTAAGTTCGTACCATGTTTCTAAGTAATTTTAAAATTCAAATGAAATATAAGTTGCACTCATCCCTATGTTATTCAAATGGAGAAAATGAAAAAAGAAAATTATTTTTTTGTAATTAGAAAGACCAATCAAATCGGTATAAAAACCTGACTACACCACTTAACTCTTTATTCCAATTAAAAGGACACTTTGCTCTTGTTTCTACGTGCTGTAGTCACTGAGTTATAAAAAAACATACATGTATACACTTGAGTTTATAGATATCTATAGATTGTCAGTAAAATACAACTTTTAAATTAAAAATTCATTGTCATGCGTTGAAACAGGCCGCGTGGGCGCCATCGAGTTCAATTCTTATTGTTAGTAAATAACCTTCGGTTTATTGGGCTTGGATATGCGATTCATTTCAAGTTTAACTACTTCAGAAGGGTCCTTGCTGACGTAATGGCCTTTCTTCCGCACCGTGGGACTGGATTAACCGGTTTAATCTTGGGATTCCGTTTTTTTAGACGAATTAAATTGTTGAGAGAAGTAATTTCGACACGCATTTTCACGAAGAACGTGGTCTGGAAGAGATATATTGGTACAACTCGCTTAAATTCAGGGTTGTGTCCCTCCCTCACCTATAAAACGAAGCGAATGCTAGTTTTCGATCGCGCGTTGTTTAAATTTTACGGAAATCGTTTTCGTGAGCGTCGTTATAACGAGTTGAAGGACGTCGCACACCGAATTCTTGACGGGAATTTTCGAATGCCGTTAAGCGAGGTATACGTATGTACCAGTATCCAAATGAACGAGGCTTCGAATTTCATTCTCTTCGGCAATAACAAAGTTATTTTTTTGTACGATTTTCACTGTTCGCTGCGCTTGATAGTTATAAAGTCGTTATAAATAACCGTTTTTAACGCTTTTGATTTCCACTTTAATCTTAAAGCATTCTCTTGGGTCGACTCCATATAATTATAAGAAATGTATCATACTTTCGCAAAGACAGCATATATTGTGGAACAATAGGCAGTTTCACTGTCTGAATTTTTCTCACGCTTGCCCTACTCATATATCTTACTAGATACAGTACCCGGCGTTTCCCGGGGAAGAAAACAAAAAAAATGTTCTAACAAAAATTAATGTTTTATTTCAGTGCTTCGTTGTAAACGATGTTTTTGGTTTTTTGATTATTTATAAGCATATATAAGTTTTTTTCCGGATCCAACTCTTGATGCTGCAACATACAGCTGACCATAGCATACAAAGTTATTTTGCTTATCGTACAATTGATGTAAAACATTTGGGATTAAAAAAGTAGCCTACAGCCTTCCTATTTGTGAAGAAAGTATCTGTTGAAAGTTTGATTACTCGAGCTTTAACGGTGTGGAAATGTATAGATGCACAAATAAACAAACAAACTTTCATAAATATATATGAGATGTGTATAATTGTGCGGAGTCTCCTTGAAAGGAGTGTTGACATACGTGAATCAGATAAACTTAAGTTGTTTCTTCACGTTTTATTTTTGTTGCCGGAATCTCGTTTCTTGTTTTTTCGATGGAATTTGTTGGGATTGGTCAGTTCTCTGACATTGAAAAAAAATGGCACAGAGATGTTCTGGTTTTTTCTCGACTTCCCGTTTGACCGGTTACATTCTCATTTCAAGCGGAGGCGAAAAAAGGAAATTGAAATGGCTTGATCGTGGAGGAACGATAGCGCTCCTCCGTACGGTTTATTCTCAGCTGAGGATCAACCTGTGTCGTCATAAAGAGGTTGACTAGTGATTCTTTCGCGTTTGAAACCATTTGAGCGTGAAAAAATCTAATAAATAAATAGTCGATAATTTCCCATGCAGCTGACAAAGTAAAATGTTTAGCCAAGTTTTTATTTGGTAAAAAATTAAAATTTTAAGAACAGAACCTTAGAAAATTTTATGATAAATAGTTGGACTATCTAAATTAGTCTTCTTCATGGGCGCCGCCGGGATTTTTTTCCAAAGAGGGGGCAGCCAGAAAGTTTGCTTACAAAATTGACCTTAATTTTCACGACTTTGCCTATTTAGTCGAGGAAGTTGTTAAACGCTTTTTTATTCAGGATGTAAGGTTAAATATTTTTTAAATAATTTTAATTCTTTGTATGAATATTTGGTATATTACCTTCTTTTTCAATTTTGGTTTTTTTCCAAAAATCCAGAGGGGGTGGGGGGGAGGCAGGTGCCTGGCTTGTCCCCCCGTGCAGGCGCCCATGGTCTTGTTGGTTTTTAAGCGATACCGTCCTTTCATCGCTTCGCAAAAGGAAAGCTAGCTCTTTTCATTCCGTCGAAAACGGCGTGCCCAAAGAAATAAATTTACCACGAGCTGAACAATGAGCTTTCACCTTATGGCGGAAACTTTGATTTGGGCAAGTTTCGGACAAGATAGGTGTTCTTACATTGGCAATCTTTCTTTGTAAAATGCTCGAAATGAGAGATAAGGGAGCTAAGGGAACCGGAAAAATAACATCCGCTTAACCTTGCTAATTAAACGAGCAAACCGCACTAAAAAACATTTAAACTCCGTTCAAATGTTTCATTTCACTGTAATATTTTGTGAGATCTTGTTTTAAAGCAAAGGCAGTATTCACCTTGAGGCTGTGGTAAGTTACTAAATATCCCCGCTATGCGGTATATTATTATTTTTAAATAATGTATCAGCCATGAAGTTGAATAACGGATCAGGTAGTATAGTGAATTTGTTAAACCTAAACTAATCAGTTTCACCATTACAATTCAATTTTACATCTCATGATTAATTGTTCCATGTTTGAGAGAGATGATTCCCTCTAGTAATGTCTTTTTTCGAGATGGATCTCGAGAACAATTCTTTACCGCACTGGGAATCGAATCCGGATCTTCCATTTCCCGGATGGCTGGATGGTTGTCCACTCTCTCCCCCAGAATATATATTTTCAGGTATTCCAGAGCATGCAGAAAGTAATTTAGGTTCCATCTTGTAATTATTTTGTTCCTTCGTCTCGATACAGTTGTTAGATTTTTATCCTTCAGAAGTGCATTTCCAAATATCACTATGTTGTTTCGAATTGGCCTAAAGCAAATGTGGAGAAATACTTGATGAGTGGATACTGGATATGGATTGGATCTCCATAATCACGCAATCTCCTTTCGCAGTCTAACCAGCTTTCAGCCTTTCTTTTCTCCTCTCTCACTTACAAAATCGCATCATCTTCAGTCTGATCACATTCCTAACCTTTTATTTCGCCTCTCGCTCTCCAAGACTTGAACAACACCTTTCCTCTTCTCCTTCCCTTATTCTTTATCATCCACGTAATTCGATGCACGTAGCTCTCGTGGATGCCCTTAATTACTCGAGTCCTGTCGCGATCGGGGTTTGTCGCAATATGGAAATCTCAAGGATGTTCTATCCTCAGCGTTCGGGATTAAATTATTGCATGTCTAGAATAGTGTGCAGTCGCGTAATGTGCCGTAATAGTTCAATCATACTATTTGCAAACGCCTATCACATGAGGAATATTAAGATTAAATTCAAATAGCAATTTAAAAATTAATTTGTTTTCCAGCGCGTATCTAATTGAAATGCGTACTGCCCTTCTCTCGTTATAGCATGTTTTGATTGTTCATTCTAAAATATTATTGGAAAGTTTTCTTCTAATTAAATATCTCATTTTTATTCTAGAGTGGAATTTTGTCTAATTAAGTACACGTTCATATGCTTCCACACAAACATGATAAAATCCGACATTTCTCTCTGTAATTCGAAGGCCTATACACTAACATTTATAACCCTACATATGCATCTACAACTTTACATATACGTCTGCATCTAGGTGATACCCTGCCTCTCGCGGGTTTCATTTCCGTTATGAGCCTTGCTTTTCTTACCAATATATGAGCATTGGTATCGCTCTATCCCAAAATCTATCTCTCGTATTTCATTACCATGATCGCGTCTCTCAAGTTTGTAACATAGGCGTATTTCCACCCATATTCTTGTACGTCAAAAACGAGGTCTTTCAAGTTTCAATAGATTGAACTGTTTGTACCTCTCTTGAGGTTCGATTTATCTAGTCTCGGCTGTATGCCTGTCTATTCACAAACACGCGCACACCAAAGTAATGCACCTGCAAACACGCAGTTTGTTTTCAACACGGAAAGCTAATAGCCAAAATAAATATTTTTGTCGGTGACTATTGATGCTCCGAAAGCAGATGTTCGCAAATCGAATTTCGCATTCCACTCTTCTAACTTCTCGCCTTTATCCATTCCCTACTTGTCTCTTTCCCTTCCGTCCTCACCCCTCCCTCCATCCTCTCCCCTCCCTCCGTCCTCTCCCCTCCCTCCGTCCTCTCCCCTCCCTCCGTCCTCTCCCCTCCCTCCGTCCTCTCCCCTCCCTCCGTCCTCTCCCCTCCCTCCGTCCTCTCCCCTCCCTCCGTCCTCTCCCCTCCCTCCGTCCTCTCCCCTCCCTCCGTCCTCTCCCCTCCCTCCGTCCTCTCCCCTCCCTCCGTCCTCTCCCCTCCCTCCGTCCTCTCCCCTCCCTCCGTCCTCTCCCCTCCCTCCGTCCTCTCCCCTCCCTCCGTCCTCACCGCTCCCTCCGTCCTCTCCCCTCCCTCCGTCCTCTCCCCTCCCTCCGTCCTCTCCCCTCCCTCCGTCCTCTCCCCTCCCTCCGTCCTCACCCCTCCCTCCGTCCTCACCCCTCCCTCCGTCCTCTCCCCTCCCTCCGTCCTCTCCCCTCCCTCCGTCCTCACCCCTCCCTCCGTCCTCACCCCTCCCTCCGTCCTCACCCCTCCCTCCGTCCTCACCCCTCCCTCCGTCCTCACCCCTCCCTCCGTCCTCACCCCTCCCTCCGTCCTCACCCCTCCCTCCGTCCTCTCCCCTCCCTCCGTCCTCTCCCCTCCCTCCGTCCTCTCTCTTCCTAGTTCCGCTAGCTTTCTGGAGCGCCAGGAGATATCTTCAACCCCTTACCATCTCCGATGCCCTCCTCCTCCCATCAAGATGCGCAATCTCGGCACTACACGTAGTCTCCGCTTCGCCTTAACGCGCTTCCCACTTCCCTCGTTGAAGTCACCGTCCATCTCCATACCTCCGACTCCGCAACTATCCGCGCCCGCTCCTCTCTTTCTATGCCCACACCCATACCCTTCTCTGAAACGGCGACTGTTTCATCGCTTTGTGTGAAAGGTGGGGGCGGGGAGGATCATGGAGAGGGGAGGTGAAGGAGAGGAGGTTCGGAAAAGGGGGCGTTTAGAACCGGCGAACGCACCCTCCAGTCTTTGTGGAAACCTCCTAGCGATGGGGTTGATCGGATCCGTGACTTTTTTAATCTTGTTCCTTCAAGGTAGGACCAAAGCTCCCCGATGATGGATTATTCAGGCAAAGTTTTTAGTGTCTTTTCCCTTGTGTTTCGAGATGTTTTCAAGAAATCAATCTTTTTTTTTGTTTCCACACTAAATTTTTCACATTCATCGCATAGATGTTTTGCTCCCATCTAGTCTAATATTAGAAAAAGTGTGTGCACCACCCTTCTGGGCGGTCTAAAGTAATATCGGAGTAAGGGAATGTCTCTTACCTTTTCCCGAAACGAGAAAATGTAAGGAGTCACACGTCGAGAGACTCAAAACAACAGCCTGACCCGATTCGTCCGCTTTTTCTTGGTTCTTTTGTTTTTTTGTGACTGAGCAGTTTCGGTTTCCGATATATATATAACGTTTGCCTCGGGGCTGCACGTTTCTCGCCGTGAAGAAATTCTAATTGTACTGGTTTCGTTTCGTTCCCCACTGGGTCAGGTCCTTGGTCCAAATTTAACGGTTTGCCGATCTTGCTTTTCGAAAGGGCGAGGTTTTTTATGCGTTATTGTGAACGTCGCGCGATTTTTTTGTCGTTCTACCGGGAGCATATTAAGTCGTGAAATATGAGGCAAAAGTTTCAGCGTATAGCGACATGTTGACAGCGTCGAAATGCATTGAAACCTTGCATTTGGCAAATACAACTCGTAACAAAAGTTGTTCGTATTGGAAAACCCCCATAACAAAAATATATGTCATCCCCGAGCTTCGTTCGTTAGGACTGTGCTTCTTCGTATTGAAAGCCCCTCTATAACAAAATATATTTCGTCCCCGAACTTCGTCCGTTAGGAATGTGCTCTTTGATGTTATTGATGCGTATTTTGACATTGTATCATAATTTTATTGTTTGAAGTTGATATTCACGTCCATGAAAGATATTATTTTGTCAGATAAATATAGTAGATATAAACGGGATTGGTCTTTTTGGCGGGATTTGGAGCAACATGTGTTCGAGCGGATTTTGTGTACGGAAAATTTTTTTGCAATCCCAGAAGCTCGCTTTGAATGGATTGTTAAGGCTTTGACGGTTGCTACAAAATACGCAAATGTTTTATCACTTGGCTAGAATCCGTTTTCGAAGATACTGTTCGAGGTAGTGTACGATTGTTGTGACTGGCCAAACTAATCAAAGAATATTTGTCGCGCGAAATACACCACCTGCTCTTGCTCCATGTTACATCGATTTAATGAGCCAGTGAGGAATGCGCTCCGCCCTTGCGCGTGTCAGCGGTTCAAAAAACGATACCTCTTACCGTCATATTCGTGCGCGCAAAGTCTTTTTGGATGTGCGTCTACACGTGTCTATTCGACCCGTATTTTCAACGGAATTTCTCGTTAATTTTTCTACTACCGGTATCGCATTTCGAAATGTGTCGTTAGCAAGGACGGGAATTTTGGAACCCGTATGTATTAACGGGGCTTTCACCTAAAATTTACGAAAGCGCGCGTAAAACAGGTTTTTACGTACCTTTTTGCAAATCCTTTACTCAACTTATATTATGCCGCCAAAAAAATACCGAAGTATATTTTGCGCTTGAGGAATAAATAGTTGCACTTTAATTAATATTCGTATTGAAAATTATGCTGCCGACGCCAGTAAAATCAGATTACTACTACTACTACTTATTGAAAATTAAACATTCTTAAAGTAAAAAAAAAACAGGCTTAGTCTAAATTCCTGTTTTTGTAGCCGTTGCTATCCACGCTTTACCCAACAAAAATAATTTTGAGCTAAGGCAATTAATTTTTTCTGCGTTTAATTTTAAGTGAGAGAAAAGGGTGAAAATATAGCCACAGGAGATACTATCTTCAGTCCGTTAAGAATTCTCTAGAAACGCTTTGGCGTTACAGTGTATGCTCCCGTTTTTAAAGGGAAAAAGTAATGCATGTTCTATGAATGGGATTTTCTGTAACACGCTGATAATAAGGAATTTTTTGTGCGTGTCCTTTCCTCTACGCATGATTGATTTAGGCCAACCTACACCGTACGATTTGCGGCGAAGACACTTTCAAGTGGTTGCTGCTGTTGAAT
Source organism: Uropetala carovei (assembly GCA_036926305.1). Taxonomy (NCBI): domain Eukaryota; kingdom Metazoa; phylum Arthropoda; class Insecta; order Odonata; family Petaluridae; genus Uropetala; species Uropetala carovei. The sequence continues at coordinate 7,520,814 of JAXCHB010000100.1, forward strand.
TGTCTCGGTCTAAAAAATGACCAAATTCCATCAAGGCTTATGCGTTGATGTTTAACGTTATTTATTTTAAGCAGTATCGCCGGTCGTGTTGTATTTCTTTGGATTGTCGTGTATGTAAAGTTACTACACAAATTTTAAACGTAACCCGCAACACCTGTTTTCAATAAAGAGAGCTGACCGGCCAGTAAACACGCACGCATCTTCATTCATATGACCAACTCAACAATTTATTTTCGTACGATTCATACTGTGAATTGCTCCATGAATCTTCAGTGCTCCACGAGACTCGGGAGACTTTGTTCAACGGAGACATCAGGTACTGGCGTTGCATATGGAAGCGATCGGACACGTGCCCGGACGAAGACATTAAAATGTATCTTTACACGAGGTGAGAATTTTTCTTCTTCGTGTTTTCATCCGATTGCCGCCGTAATTCGTCGGAATAAACTAAAGTTTTTGGTTCGAAAAACTTTCTCCTCTTGAATTTCCACCTGTTGAAAATGCACACCTAAAGTAAATGGGAATGCAATTTTATCTTGCATCTAACAAGGAGAGGCTACGGAGTGTAACTCTCAGATTTGATTCATCTTCTACCAGTGGAAAGTTTAGGTCAAAAAAAAATACCATTTCGGAATTAGGGCCCAACGCCTCTTAGTTTAAGAGAAATAATTAATTAAAAAGTACAAAAATGGGCCAATTTTCCGAAAAATTGGAGAAAAACTAGCACGAAAAATAAAATCTTACACGAGAAAAAAAGTTGAACAACGCCGGTCTCGAACCCCGAGACCATGCACCAAAAGTCCTATTCATTATCCCCTAGGCTACGGTTGCCTACGAGCGTAAGCGCGAAGTTACTAGTATTTATTGAGATTGGCCCATTTTTGTACTTTTCAATTAATTATTTCTCTTAAACTAAGAGGCGTTGGCCCCTAATTCCGAAATGGTATTTTTTTTTGACCTAAACTTTCCACTGGTAGAAGATGAATCAAATCTGAGAGTTACACTCCGTAGCCTCTCCTTGTAAGTCATGTGTTAGTACTACCCGCCAAATATGGTACAATTAAAAGAAAAATCCTGTAAGTGATAAACATTTTACGTCACTTTGTTTTCACTACCCCATTGGGGAATTTTATTTTATTCTCATAAAATTTTTATAATTGCTGTTGATGTAAATATCAATATTTACTACACAAATTATAAACGTAACCCGCAACACCTGTTTTCAGTAAAGTGATTGAGAAGAAAATACTGAACTTTAACCAGCTAAGCTGTCAAGCCAGTTGGATTCTCCATTCTAAAATTAAAGCGTTTGGCCGACAAATGGAAGATCGTGTTTTGATTCCCGGTCAAGTTCAGAAATTTTCTTTTTCTCTTCCTTGGAGATTATGTACCTGTATGCGGAACTTTATTGCCTCGTTAAACCTCGCAGAAAACCCGTTTTAAGCAATTTCCTTTCAGTTGCATATAAATGTACGGGTTCGCAGCGAAGGAATTGTGTAGCCTTTTCGCCCTTTCTCCTTGCCGAATTAATTGACCCATTTAAAATACTCATGGTCATTGGTTGTTATAGAAGTTACTTTCGTTAATTCGTCCTTATTAGTGTTATTTTCCTATATCTATTTTATTACATCTATTTTTTCTTTTCTTCGCTCCGTTTTCCACAGGAAAGGATCGTTCAAGACTCGCGCTGAAGTATCTATCCCAGGTTCCCTACCAAAGATTGGATGGGAGCGACGGAAGCATAACGTCGTAATAATTCATGGGCACAATGGGACGGATGGAAAGGCGCCGCTCAGCTTCCTTCGTGACGGTATGTCATGGAAAAAAACTGGATTTAGTTCGTGTAATCGGTGTCATTACATTTATAAGTCGGTATAAACCGTGATTGCTCTGTAGAGGATACCGGTAATTCGCCGCAAAATTGCGACTTCCTTTAGAGGAGCCAATATTCGCGTTTTTTTCCGCGGGTATGATTTCGGTAGCTTTCGCTGGTAAAAGTGAATGAAGTCGAGAGAATTGGACGTTGGCATTATTTTTTCTCGGCATGTGTTCTTTCGTACGTATTAACACGTTGGCGACAGGTGAGGAAGACCTCAGGTTTTCTTAAGGCATCCTTATATATAGCTTTTTATTTACTCAGGTTTACTTGTGATGATTTTCATTTGAAACATTTGTGTAATAATATGTGTTTTTACGATACGGAAAAATTATATTTTTGTCGAAAAGATCACCCGAAACAACCTGTTTAAACTCGCGTCAATTTTTCCCTTTGACGAAACATTACTGCATTAAAAAATATATAGTATATATATTTATTTATTTGTTTTTTGAGGATATTTAGGGCAAGTAGGTGTTGAAGGAAACCCAGTGAACACTTACCGGAAGGAGAGCCGCTGTGGTGTTGGAGGTACACATTTGTAGAAGTAATTGGAGCTTTCGGGATGATCCCTTCGTCAGCACAAGAGTGTCACAACTTTTTTTTCATGTTAAAAATCAAGCAATTTTTCTTTCGTGTTTAGTTTCCCGAGTATCTAACAAGGCTCTAATACATTAAATGAAGCAGAAAAGTGTATTTGATGGGTGAAGAAAGTGTTTCGGAGGGAGGAGTGTGTCTTTCCTTATCATGCAACCTTCTGCTTTTGAAATTAGAAATCTTCACCGCCAGGTTGAATTGTGCCACTTTCGTTATCTCGAGTTATGGATTAGACCAGAGGCTTGAGTTTGAAATAAAATTTTTGGCGCCAACGAATGGAGAAAAAACTAGTACTTCGCAAAGAAAAGTAAAGCAAAGTCCGTGCCTGATGACGTAGGAGACGAATAAAAACAAATAACCGCAACAAGGCTCAGCGATGGAATATCGCAGATAGGCTTTCAGGCGACACCAAAAAGGAGATAGCAGTTTGTTGTCTCAGCATACGATAAATAAATATCTAATCAGAATTTGCAGCAAACATAATTAGGAAGAGTACGAGACATATTACATTTTGTGAATGGCTCATCTACACGAGGAAATTACTGCCTAACCATGGAAAAATAATAGCATCATTGATGAATAAAATTTTCAGGTTTCACCCAAAAGTATCGAACATTAAATAAGTTATTTTAAATGCAGAAATGTCGCTTTCAGAAGTGACCATTAAAAGGCCTAGTCTGTTGGGGGGGGGGGGGGGGGGGGGTCGCGTCGGATTTAAATTGAAGCGTTTATTTGGTCGCTTTGAGCTTATGCCGTATGTCACCTTTTGCAAATGAATATTTTGGAGTAAATGTAAAAGCAAATTTTTATCAATGTACATAATAGTTGATCATATTTCAAACATACCCAGGTTATAAATAGGTCATACCTTAGCTGCATGCTGTTCCATGTGTTTACACAAATGTAAATTATTTATATTTTTAAAAGTATATTTTCCTTCGTGTATCGCATCTTACTGTGTCCATGAAAATGTTTGCGCAGCAGTGAAAAATCGTGCAGCAAATCATAGTAATTAATTATGTTTACAATTTAAAATTCTGCGAGACATTTGAGTTTTTCGGAATGGCTCACATTGAATTTTAAGTCATAATGAATTTTAAGTTCACTGTTGCTTGTATGCGCTATTACATACATCATTTTAAATGCAAAATATTTTGACGAGAACTAAAAGGCGATAACAGGTGACCTCGTAACGGCCAGATTCATTGGGATTTTTAAAAATTCAACGTCTCCAGTCTTGAACGGATTCCCTATAATCAGAGATCCGGTCGACTTTGACGTAACGTTATAAATTGCCTATTCGCTAGTCGTTGCACATGTTCGGTTATTTTGACTACGATACCCGCGTGTCTCTCATCTCGGCACGCACTTTTTTGGAGAAAGAGGGACGTGTATAATTTTGACGATGACCAAAATTCAGAATTTCATAACTTAACGAAACTTGCCTGCATTCGTTACGTAACGTAACTGATAGTCAAGTTCGCAAAGTCGGCGCGAGAGATATGAGCTTCGATGTATCGAAAAAAATAAATAAAACGAATGGCACAAAAACAATTTCGGTAAGAACGACCTGTATCATTCTAACCGCAGGATTTTGAAATGGAGCCGATCCACTTGTCAAAAAAAACTTTTCTCCCGAATCTAGAACCCGACGATTGGGAGCATGGTTAAAGTGACCAGATTTTCTAGATGTCAAATCAGTACATTTTCTATTTTTTAAATTCATGAAAGAAAACTACCAGATTTTCTAGATGTAAAATCAGTAATTTTTTAAATTTCTTACATCCATGAAGGAAAACTACATTTCAGTATACACAATACTTTATATATTGAAATTTTATACAGTATACATAGGTATATAACTAAAATGACCAGATTTTCTGTATGTAAAATCAGTACATTTTTTATTTCTTATATCCATGAAAGAAAACTACATTCCAATATAATACTTTAGTAATTGAAAATTTATTCAGTATACATAGGTATATAAAATTATTGTTTGCATTAATTAATATTAAACATTCTATTAAGGAAAACAAAATGTCAATATTTATTTCATATATTTATGGGAAGAAACAATTTCTTTTAAAATTCTTTCATCATTTAAAATTTCTGTATAAAACTTGTCACATGTTAAGTTAACATTATGTTTAACAATCAATATGTGTTTTAAAGTATCAATTTCGACCTGGCTTTTTTCTGCTGTCCAAGCTTTATTTATCATTGCATAAACTCTTTCAACAGGTGCATTTGTTCCAGGAAGGCAAAGAAGGAATTCCACTATTTTAATTATATTTTTATATTCAATTCGTTTTTCATCGAAAACTTCAACATTTTAACCCAATATTTTCTTCTTCCCAAAGAGAAAGTACATCCTTACTTAAATAGTTATTTATAGTTTGTATTTCGTCAAATAATTCTGAATCATTAATCGCATCTGTGCCGAGTAAATCACAAAATTTTTCCAAATGTTTTCCAACTTCTTTCCATTCTACATTAGCCTTTAGAAAAATCCATTCAACATTTTCAAATAGTATGAAAGTATTTCTATGTAAGTGAAAGATATTTTATAAAATTCTAGAAATTCATCTAAAATACTAGAATTTTCAGGAAGTTTTGACATCATTCTTTTGACCATCAATGGTATGAATTTTTCTGTTAGTCGTTGTTTAATTTGCGATTTTACATGAAGAGTGATTTGCGCAGCTTCAATAAAGGTAATATTTTGGCCTTCAAGCCTCAGTATATTTTCTCGAAACATAGACGCTTGATTGTGAATAAAATATAAATAAATTTCTGCGTATTCGTTTTCAAAGAATTCTTTTAGGATTTTAGGACATTGTGGTAATTCGTTCAAAAAATAAATCTTAAGGGCTGGAAACAGTTTTAAAATTCTCTCTACTGCTGGTGTTAGGGCAAGCCATCTAGTTTTACTGTATCCTAACAAGTTTGAATAATTAATATCTACTGAATCACAAAATGCTTTTAGTTTCTCGCTTCTGTGTAGAGATAGAAATGACTGTATATTTTTACTACAATTGTTTCAATATCTATTGGTAAAGAATCTGATGCTGTCCGGATAGCATTATTAAAAATATGTGCCGCACATCCTATACCAATTAATTTTCTGCTTAAGCTAGTCTCCAGCTTTCTGTATACATTGTTTACTCCTTTTCTAGCTTTTCCACCAAAGTTGGTGTTAGTATTATCACTACAAAAAGCAATTACCTTATCCTTAATATTTTCTTCCTCTACAATTCTTATTATATTATTAGATACTCCTTCTGACGTTTCACATGGAAGAGTGTTAAACTCAAGTACTTTAACCTGAATGCCTTTTTTTACATCAAAATATCTTACCAATGTTGGGAAAAGTTTACTATTTTTGTGGTTGGAGGCATCTGAATAAATTGCAACGTACCGAGCTTTTTCTAAATCATTCTTTAGATTTCTTTGAGCGTAAGGTGAAAATACATTCTTAACTATACATTCAGCTTTAGTTCTTCCACATGTAAATTTCTTGTTAAAGCAAATCCTTATCAACTTTGATGAACAATCTAGTGATCGAAAAGACTGATTATGAACAATTGTATGATAGCAGAAAGTTCCTTCTGCTGCGGCTTGAAGTTTGAAATGTTGATTTATTACAAAATGAGGTTATTTTTGTCGATGATACCGATGCATTTACAGCAGTTTTATGGATTTTAGATAGTACATGCTTAACAATATCAGTTTTTCCACTATTCAGTATACTGAATGGACGTAAACAAAGAGTGCAATGAACATCAGACTCAGTTTTTCCTTTTTTTAGAAATGGATACTCTTGCTGAAGTCGATCAGAAAATTTATTTTTTCTTCTATTCATGACAGGGTCTTAAAATATAATTAAAATACAATATTAATAACACATTCTGAGAATAACTATACTTACTTAACTAAACAGCATAAAAAAAATTTGCTACTCACATTACATACTGTACTCTTGCTGAAGTCGATCAGAATATTTGTTTTTCTTCTATTTATGGCAGGGTCTTTAAATATAATGAAATAAGAATATTAATAATCTATTCGGAGAATAATGATACTTTACTAAACAGCATCAAAATATTATACTACTCACATGACATACGCAACCATAACTAATATTGTCTGGACGATATTAGTTTGAAATTGAGACATACTTTTAGAGAAGAGGCGGGGTTACAAGGGAAAGACTGACAAAACTCCCCTCGCTCACAGCTAACCATAGGTGGAGGGGTTGTCATGTTTGCTAGGGGGAACTACTCTGCATTTCCATCTCAACTGCCAATCCCACAGTAATGAACAAAATACGGTACTTACCGGTTCCGTCACCAAACCCGAGTATCACAACTTCGATATATATCGATTTCATAGTGCAGGTGTTAGAACCGGAAAGTACCCAAAATATTTATAGATTTTTTCTTCTTTTAAAATCAATACAACTTTAAAATTCAGTACAAAATTCAGTACATATTTGAAATCAGTACATGATCTCTAAAATCAGTACTGTACTGATTAAATCAGTACGTCTGGTCACTTTAAGCATGGTACGTACTCCTTTCATCGATCAAGGATTCCGTTAAAAAAATAGCGACTGCAGACTTAGTCTTATTGTTAGTCCCAGTGGTTACAAATTTTAACGAGTCTGAGGATTTGAAAGATTTTTTTAAAGAATGTGAAATAAAGGATGTATTGTTTATAAATTCGAACTTACGATATTTTTTTAGGTACTAAACAAACGTTTTTGGGCTTAGTGTACTTGTTTTTTGGAATAATTTTCAAAGGTATTTTTTAAAAATTTTGTTTGATTCAACATCATATTCGAAGGGCAGCTTATGTTCGTGTACAGGAAAAATGTAGGAATGCGTCAAATATTATTGCTAAGTGACAATCAACATTTCGGAACAGATAATTGCGTTCCGTTTCTGATTCTCAGTATTTTTCGGCAATTATTTATTTTTATGCCCTTAATTTAGCTCACTTTTGCGTGAAAGTGTACATCGAGGTAACGGCATTGTCAAGACACCTTGTAAAATGGGATCAAAGCATTCATTGTTCAAAATTACGTTTTTTTTATTTGTTCTAATTAAAATTTATATTTTTTACATTTTAATTACTCCTTAACCGTATAAAGTGAGAAAATTTAGAGACAGATTAAACAATGAATAAAACAGTGTAAGGGGAAAAACGAAGGGAGGAAAAACAAAAATAACACTTAAAGGTTTACGGGGAAAAAAAACCAACCTGGTGGCCAGGTGTCAATCGTTCATGCACTCATTTTCTCCCCAATGGAAAAAAATTTTCCTGTCAGGTTAAGGAGTAGTTATTTTTTAATTAATTCATCTCGCCGTAGTTTCCGACTTTCTTTAATTTTTATCAGTCCTGTAAATTAACGTGAATTCGAACGCCTTTTATACATATGCGAATGCGTCTCTGGGCGCAGTGACGTCATTTACTTTTTGACAAAATATTATTAGCCATTTTCTCCCGGATAATTATTATCTTCTTATTCCTTTTTAATAAAAGTTTGCCTCTTTTTATATTTAATCTGTATTTGGATGGAAAATTCGGCGCGAACGTCTATTAACATAATAGTGAAATGCTAGCGTTAGAAGGGGCTGAGCTTTTAGTTTCTCCTGTGAATCGGTAGTCTCTTACGGCAAGTCTTCCTTCCATTAAGGGAGGAAGAAATCACATCTTTCAGTCGTAAAGCTTCACTTATCTTGCTTTGGATATGTTAACCAGCCATAAGCGACTAATACAAATTAGACGATTGTTAATTATGAGGTCTCAGATATGGTTTCTAGTTTCAATTCTTAAATTCTAAAACTTCGGAATATTCGCGACCAACTTTACGTTAGAACTAGAAAAAGAATATTTGGTGTACATGTGCATAAAACGTTTCGTTTCGGCAACTCCTCAATTTTTTTGCTTTTTTTTTAAATGCCTGGGGAAATTGCCGAAATATTAATTTCAATTATAGTTTCAACCCTCAAGTCAGCTAGATCAAGGTTTAGGCCCAAATGAAATCGGTTGTTTGATTAGACCCTTTATTGGAGAGGTTAGGCTCTTTTGGGTCTCTCTACCATCTAACCTTGTATGCCGATTGATATATTAGAGTCCGTACAAGTACGAAAAATACTATAAGTAATTAGCCATTAAAGTCCTGAATACAAGCAATGTAAAATAATATAAAAAACAAAAAATAACAAAAATTGCAAATAATGTTAGGGAAATGCCAAAAATCAAAAATTTCAATAAGTTAGAGTGTAATAATTGGGATAAGAGAATTCACTGGAAACGGTATAAGTTTTCTCTCTAGTCTTGACTGATGTTTAGAGACAATTATTTTGAAGGTAGACGGAGTCTTGGATTTTAACCCTTAACTGGTGACTTGAGGTTCCAGGGACGTAAATGGTGATGTGCGGGTCCTTGGGACCCGTGATTAGTCTTATCAAATAAGGGATCTATTAATTGATTCTTTTAATATTTGTTATTGATCAAGTATGTGGAGGGTTTTTAGAATAAATTAAAGTCATAGTTGTGTCAAAAAAACGTTTAATTAATTCTTTACATTAAAAAATACAAAAAGAGGGAAAAATGGCAATGAATTACAAATACATATTTTTAATTTTACCTTTTTGTTTGATTCCTTTTTTCCTAGCTAATTATATTTGTGACATTGAAAATTATAAAAAAGAAAGAAAAAATGCATAACTAAAGATCACTTGAACATTTTTTGCAAACGCAAACAGCACATTCTTTACATACAGGGTTTCCACACTTGAAACAATAATTAAAAGTATTTCTGTCACTGGATGGAGAGCATAAAGAACACCTCATCCTTTTAGATTTTTTAGTCGGTTTTTCAGGTGGTCTTTGGACATTTTTTGGTAATTCTTCTGGTGCATCTGAACCCAGAATTCCTCGAATTAAGTTGCGCAGTTCACGTGTTATCATATTGTTGAGTACTCTTCTTTGTAAATGTGGCAAAATTAGTTCTCTCCCAAGTAATGTCATGAAATCAAGCATTGTCACTTCTTTTCGATTTTCGTAACAGTTATACAAAATGTAGGAATTCACCGCTGCTATGTCTAGCAATGAATAAAAAATTGCCATGGGCCAACGTTGTGTTCTTCGACTCGTGATAGGCCAAAAGCCCTGCCTTGCGGACATCTTGGATTTCCCCACCCTACCTCCACTCCGTACTCCACAAAGGGTCCCCTCTGTCTCAAATTGTAAACATATGAAGCGCTCCAATTCCCTTTCTGTTCCCCCCACCACCTCCACCTCTTCCAAACCAGACGACGTTGTAAACCTTTCCTCCCACGAACACACTCCTGCTGAGACAGCACTCCTTTCCCGCGGCCTCTCGTTCTGCCCCACCACCAAATTCGACCATTTCCGTCTCCTCGCCGACGTCCAGGCCTTTGCTCGCACGCTCCGCCCAAAAACCAACCCTCCTATAGGGGACCCTTCGCCTTCTGCTTACCCAAACCTCCCCTCCGGCCTCCCACAGACCTTCTCCATTTTCAAGCCTCCTTCCAAATACATTCCACCCTCCCTTCCCTCCCAACACCCGGTAGAACAATATCTTCATTATATCCTTCGCAGAATCTCCCAGCCCAACTTTCCCGACCTTTTTGACCACAGAGACAATCTCACCAGACGTGAAAGACATGCCATTTCAACACTTAAACATAACAGAAATATTATCATCCTCCCCGCGGACAAGGGCACCACCACGGTTGTGTTGGATCGCGCCCAATACAACGAAGAAGCCAAGCGCCAGCTCTCCGACGAAACCTTCTATCTCCCCCTCACCTCCAACCCCACAATCCTCCACTCCTCCCAAATTTCCTCCTATCTTCATTCCGCAGGAAAACAGGAAGGCCTCACCGACTCTGCCATGATCCCCAAGAATCCCCGTACCCTCAACTTCTACCTTCTCTCTAAAATTCATAAACCTAACACTCCTGGCCGTCCCATTGTTGCCAGTTTCAACTCCCCCACGGAGCGCATCTCCGCATTCGTGGTGTCTCACCTACAGCCTCTCGTCCGTCTATTGCCATCCTTTATCCAAGACACCAACCACTTCCTCCAACGCCTTAAGCACCTCCCTTCTCCCCTCCCACCCAACACCATTTTGGCTATCATTGACTTCTGCCCCCTCTACACTAATATTCCCCATGATGACGGACTTTCTGCCATCAGAAAACTACTTGACACAAGACCCGACAAAAGACCCTCCTCCCATTTGCTATTGCCCTTGGCAGAAATGGTGTTGAAAAAGAACAACTTCTCTTTCGGAGGGCACCATTATCTCCAAATTAAGGGTACAGCAATGGGCACTCGAATGGCGCCCTCTTATGCCAATTGCTATCTAGGGGAATGAGAGACTCATTTCCTCAACGCACCTCTCAAACCACTATTGTGGCTGAGATTCATTGACGATATCTTTCTCATCTGGACCAATGGACCTGACTCACTCCAATCCTTTTTGTTACGCCTCTCCTCACATCCCACGCTTTCTTTCACCTAGAATACTTCCACCACTAACATCACCTTTCTGGACGTCGACCTTTCCATCCAAGACGGAAAAATCCGCACCGGCGTCCACATCAAACCCACCAATAGCCTTCAATACCTCCACTTTGAAAACTGCCATCCCCTACACACCAAAACCTCGATTCCATATGCCCAAGCCCGCCGAGGATGGAGGATTTGCTCAGACAGGAGGTCTCTCTCACTATATTACTCCATCCTCGAAGATGCCCTTCTAAAACGCGGTTACCCACCGGGCCTGATCCGTGACCGGATCCGGAGGGCAATCACACCGGTAACCACTAAGCATCACCCTCACACTCCTCCTATTCCTGATTCTACCCCTTCCCTTACACCCCGGGATCCACGAGGTCCTCAAGGAAATCCTTCATGCTGCCCACCCAATTCTTACTTCCACCTCCCACCAATCCCTCTTTACTAATTCCCCCGTTCTTTCCTTCTGCCGGCCTCCCAATTTGGGAAATATCCTGTGGAAGAAAGAACTACCGACTCCCAACCCTCCATCCGCTGCAGGATCTCAACCCTGCGGCAAACCCCGTTGCCTCACATGCCCCATCCACCCACCCTCATTTTCATTTACCAGTCCCTCCTCCAACATCACCTACCCCATCCCCTCCAGAAGTAATTGCACTACGAGGAACGTCATTTACCTCCTCACCTGCACACTTTGTCCTGCTTTTTATGTTGGCCTCACCAGTAACCCCCTCAACATTAGAATTAATGGCCACCGGAACAGCGTAAATACCAACCATCCCCTTCCGGTGGCTTCTCACGCCAATTTACACCAGGCAACTTTTAATAACTGCTTTAAGGATTATCCGCGCCCTACCGGATGACGCCCCCCTACTTCGACAGTGGGAGTTAGCCTACATCTTTCTCTTTGACTCTTTCTCCCCCCCTGGTCTTAACCTCCGATAACCCTATTGGCCGTCCCTTCTACCCGCCTCCTCCTATCCCCGAACTCCTCTCATTACCCCTCTCCCCCTCCCCATATCCCCCCCAGTGTGTCACTTTAAACAGTATATGTCTCTCCGTCGCTGAAGAAGGGCGTCAGCCCGAAAGCTCTATTTGTGTCTTTTTTGTTTTTCTGTGTTTTTCGTGTGTCCTCAGCACCCCCAGCGGCTCTTCAATCTAGGTAAGTGTCCACTGGGCTTCCTCCAACACCTTGTTGCCACCTTTATTATTATCTTTCCTTTTCCTTAAGCATATATATATATATATACAGGGCCTCACAGAGATGAACCGGGGCCCGGGCCATTGACACATCGGGGGCCCCTTTAACGAGGGTTGAAAATTTCAAAAAGTACATACAAAAAACTAAGTTTTTTTTAATGTAATATTTATTAAACCATGTACTAATTAAAATTGTCATTGGACTTAAAAAATTAAATATTACATTACACAAATTTATTATACAATTTCTTACATTAAATAACAATAAAATGAAGTCTGTTCATAATATTTATTTTATAAATTCTTTACGTGCTTTCCTTTTTGCAAATTCTTTTATAATTTCTGAAAAGTCTACTTTCCGTGCAATATCATTATTGATATGTAGTTGTGCCAACCCATTCAGTCTTTCCTGAGACATTGTAGAGCGATTGAAATTTTTGATTTTCTTTAAGACACTAAAATCTCTTTCTGCTTATGCAACGGAAGCAGGTAGACTTAAAAATATTCTGAGGAGTATAAACAGATTTGGAAAAATTTCAATTAAATTTGATTCTAAAATATTTTGAAGCAAATTTGATGGAGTTGGATCTATGTTAAAATTTGATCTATAAATTGTTTTTAGGAAAATTACTTATAAACTTACCATTTTCAAAACGAGGATTGGTCAAAATAGTTACGTAAGTGGTGACGTCGGATCCTAGGGACACGAAAGGCCTTGTAACTAAAAAGATGTTACCAGCTCAGAGGCAAACTGCACTAAGCGATTCCTTATCTTCACCCGTGAAGGTACTGTGAAGATGACTCATGTCAAAGCAATGAGTGAAACTTGGCAACAAAATGTTTACCATCGCGGGTCCCAGGGACCCACACTTCACCAGTTAAGGGTTAAGTAGGAAATTATCGATAATCGGTTGACAAAAAGGCGTTAAATGGAATATGCTTAACGGGTCCGTACGAGTCTTCCTTGGTATTTAGACGCCCAAAGAACGGAATTAATGAAGACATTTGCAATAATGTTTCGCAACTTGCAAAATAAATGTGAGAGGTCGAAATTTTCTGGGCGGAGCTTTTTAAATGATGTCCTAAACACATTACAAGGTGACTACTTCCGAGGTCAGAGGTGTAAAAACATTCAGGGATTTATAATTCTTGCTGCAATGTCTTTTTTGGGCGCGTGTATCTTCCAGCATGAGCGCCTATTAGTATGTTCGTTCTTCTTCCAAACGGACGATGGAAATATTTTTGAGATACTTAAGCGATCCCGGACTTTAAATAGGAGATGGGGAAGATCATCACGTACATCGACCTACTGTATGCAAGACAGTGAAACTTGTTACGTCCAAAATCACTGCAAAAGCAAATGACTGGATAAAATTCCCAAGACAACTGCAGAAATCACGGAAGCAAAATTTAAATGGAGCCTTAAGTTTAAATTTCCTGATGTAAGTGGTGCAATCGATTGTACTCATGTGCAAATAGTAAAACAGTCGTTTTGGGATGAATACATAATTAGAAAAGGTTTTCCATCTATAAATGTTCAGGCGGGTTGTGATTCGGATTACATTTTCACTACTGTGGATATTCGTTTACCAGGTTCTATTCACTATAATCGTTTACTTAAACGATCCAGTTTATACGATTTCATGTTCAAATCGAATAGCGCTTCAATTATTCTCGAAGATAGCGGCTATAGTATTTTACCTTGATGAATGGTTCCGTTTAAAAATCCTGAGATTCCACAAGAAAAACTGTATAATAGAATCCATGCTCACGAAAGAACAGTGATTGAACGTGATTTTGGCCAATTGAAACACTGTTTCCCAATGTTGGGTTACAAAGTAAGGGTTTCTTTGGACAGAATACCAAGGCTAATTTTATGCTGTTTCATATTATACAATGTTGCCAGACATTCGAAAGACTGTGAATATTACACTAACAAATTACTTGATACAGAAAATACTAATGAAAAGTAAGAATTGTAAACTGAAGCAGATATCTAGAGAAAAGGTCAAATAATAAAAATGAAATAGCGGAGTTATTTTATGATACTCATCAAATGTTTACAGTTTTACAAAAATGAAGATTTTTCATAACTAGAATATATTTTAATTAAATATTAACCTAAATATATAGTTTCATTATTATCAACTCGTAATAATGGCATCATCGGAAATCCTGTTGCCAGCAATTTACACCTCGGGCGCAAACGTTTGATTAGCTTTTAATTTCTCTAACTTAAGTCTCACGGTCTCTGTGCAAATTTGTCAAATGTAATTGTTTTAACCCTTAAACCGAAGTATCTACTTTTTGTCTATTATTAGAAGTATGTGTATGTCAGACGCATATAAAAATATTCAACTTTTATTGTTTTATTATTAAATTAAGTCTGTCGCTCTCAGATTTCTGTTTTGGTTTCGGTGTGCCAATCCTTGTTTGCTTCTTGTAAAACGCTTTCAATGAGTTTTTTCAAGTCTGAACGTAGATTTGGAAAAGCAAGTCTGTTTCCTAGGTGTGGCCTCAAAAGTACTAGAGCTAATTCTTTCACAAAATTGAATCGCTTTATATTTTTCCGAATTTTTGAAACATAAGTAGGCTATGTAACTATTCACCACAGATATGTTTACAAACATATAAAATACTGATAATGCCCAACGTCGACTTCTTCTGTTAGAAGAATAATTAGCGCATTTATGATCCATTACATCGACGCCTCCTTTTGTTCGGTTGTAAAATCCCACTATTTCCGGTTAATTTGTGTCGATGCATAGTTGATACCATCAGCACCGCGTTATTCTTTTTTGGAACGTAAATGAGCAATGTGATATCATTACTAAATCCAATGTCGAACCAACTTCTCTTTTCCTCGTTGGTAAAAACTTTTAGGATTTTCGTTTTTTTCTCTTCGGTGTTCCTACGTACGCTAGCTTTTTTTCTCGTAATATTTGCACCAATTCTTTGATGTACTACCGCCTTCCGAGGTGCTAGGGCCTGCATCCATTCTTACTTCTGTAATAAATCTAAATTATAATTATATAATTCTAAAAATTGATAAAAAAAGAAATGAAAATAATATTTATTTGTAATAATAATAATATGTTTCTATTTTACCGAAGGAAGTTTCTCCGTAATTCGAAGTGTGTGTACACCAGACACGCAAAAAATATACGTTATGAGAAGTAGGTGTCCACGAGACACTGTAACTTTTGAAAAACGATCTCTTACGAACAGTTGAGAAATTTCGACTGCAAAAACAATGTAATTTGAGGAAGGTACTGTGTGGTTTGGGCCGCCAGCTCAATCAGTGCAGCCACACTAACAAAATAAAATATTGTATGTGTCTGTCAGACACTTCGGTTTAAGGGTTAATAAAACCAATGTGAAGTTTTCTAAATTTAAATTCTTTGTTTTTTCCGCCTTGTACTTTAACGTTCCTTTCGAACCTTTACTTGACACTGGCTTTTCTTTCTCATCTTCTTTATTATCTACAACTTTCTGGGTTGCGAACGTTTGTTACCGAAAGCGATTCCTCTAATCCACCCTCTACTTGTTTGAATATAAGATTGTAATCCTCGTTTATAATATTATAAAATGTTTGCTCCCACTCTTTCAATTTAATTTTGTTTTCCAGTTGCCTTAATATCTGTTTTCTTTTTAATCTGCGTCTTCATATTATGAAGTTTTTCTTTATTTCTGACCCATTAATTGTTAGTAATATCTGTTAGTACTTCTTCCCAACTGTCACCAATGCCTTATCCTTCTTCTTTTTTATTCTGGCACTTGGATCCTATTTAAAATTATTTTTTCTGCTCGTATAATTTTTACAAATTGTGTTTGTACTGATTATCACTTGACATAAATAGGCACTCAAATTTGGCGAATTTCAGGGGGAAACATGTAGGTGGGTCGAGGCCGAATTCCTACTTTCACGCGCGTATTACTATATAGTAAAGCTCTCCAAAGTCTGCGTGGGTGTAGCAGAATGCTGGTCAGATCTTGAATTACGCTATTATTCCGGGCGACCGATACGAATCTCTTCCCCCCCCGCTGCTAGCAGAGAGAAGAAAAACCGGAAAAGCCGGTCGACCGTTCCAAGTCTTTCATTTTAGGTTTGAAGAGTACGCGGATGTGCATTCGCGTTGTTTTTTTTCGCGGAGTGCTTATGTAGGTGGTGGTATGCTGTTAAGGTGTGTGTTTCGTGGGAAGTGGAGGAGCTTAGAAGGCAGCAAGCGGCTAGACTGTCGGATCGTCGCGGAGGCGTGACATACAAAATTCCCGGTTTTCTCTCTAAACGCGAGCGACTTACTACGTAACCAACTGTCTCTCTCTCTCCCTGTATCCCTACTTGTGTTGCCTAAGCTATTTTTTTCCGCTTCTGGCCTGGATGGGATTTTAGAGTGAGGATGAGTCTTTAGAGGGTGAGAAACCCGTACTCGCAAGAGACGATAATTGATTTGTTGATACGGTGAGCGTAACACGTTCGAGTTGACCGTTTTGCGTAACCGTTTTTGCGAAACTTGGGGTACGTCGACGTTTATCGTAAGGTGTTTTCTTTTCTCAGCAATGCGACAAAAAATTGGTTCGATTTCAGTTTCATGGTCCTAATTAGGGTCAAGTGGGGTAATTGGAGACAAATTTCGTACTTTCCAAACTTATTTCTTATCTTTTTTATATATCTTTTTTATCGAGCTTATATTTTCGTACCAGCCGGTTTTCTGCTCTCTACCGTTATATAAGGAAGACAATTACGCCTTTTATCCTTAATTTACTATTAAAATAAGTGCTCAGTTTTACGTTTACAATTACCCCACTATGAAAACAGGAGTGAGGGAGAATCGATCATTTTTGGGGGTAATTGTGAACAGTTATTTGTAACACTAGATGAGCTAACTGAGTTCTGACTGTGGTGAATGTGGACGATGGGTTGTATTGACGATGGTATGGTGTTAAATTCTCTTTTAAGCTATGTTCACATTTACCCCAATGTTGTGGTTTACATTTGCCCCACATGAAACCCACACGTCATGACATAGTAAACCCCCAAAATAAAAATATTTAGGGATGAACAGTAAATATGGAGAGTACAGTAAAAAGAATCACAATTTACGAGGTGTAAAATCATTTAGTGACAAAAAAAATATAATAAGGCTGGTAACATATCTAGCAGGTACAAATTGAACAAGATTAGACAAAATTTTTAAGATTAGGAATCACTAGTACAAATTAATACTGAATTATTATTAAAGTTGTTACCTAGGTAGGCAGGCCCCTACCTACAATTTAGGAACCACTTTATCACCATAAAAATACCCATTTAAAAAAATATTAGTTTTCGGCCACAGGGACCTTTTTGTCGAACTGATAAAAAATCCGTTTCCCCCTCATAGTGATTTTGGGGTCGGGAAGAACCCCTACGACTTGAGGCCACTTAATATAACTTATATCAGTATCAACAAGATAAAATAATATTTTAAATTCATCAGCAGGTCTTAACCCAATGACTTTTATTTCATCTTCTTCGGCTTCTTCAACTATACATACATATTTATAGATCGTTGTGTTTCGCTTTCCCCCTCGAAACTCTGCAATAAGAAACTTGTTTTTGGAGACTTGGCATGGACTAAAAACAACCATATGCTCCTCCTCTTCATTTTCACTGTTGAGATTCATGGAGCTGGCGTTGCTACTGGCCAATGAAAAGTGGTCATCCTCTTCATCTGAAGAGTAGGGTGAGGCAATTTCTTCTGGTTCAGTCCTCTTACCTGTACTCAAATTTATTTATTAACATTAATATGCATGTACATAAAAGATTTAGAGTCTTGACTAGTGTGAACTGACCTTTCGTACCCTTGGTGGCATTAGGTTGAACCTTGGTTGAGTCTTTTTTTGGCCTTCCTCTTTTCGTACCTACTTTCTTCTTTTTGCTCTCAGCTTCTTGTAGCCTCTTGACGACTTCTTCAGTTGTAAGGACCTCTCCATATTTAAGTTGCTTCAACCGAGGTACAACCTGCTTTGGCCCAGCGGGAGTGGTTTTACCGCTGCAGCCGGCCCCTCCTATCCTAGCAGTGAATATCTCCACAATAGATGTTTCCAGCAAGGCTGGTGGAGTGAGTGCAGCAGGCGAAGGGGTAGCTAGGAGAGCAGGTTCTTCTGGTTGAGTGAGTGCGGCAGGAGAAGGGGTAGCTAGGAGCGCAGGTTCTTCTGATAGCGTACCTGTGTCAGGCGATGTGGGAACTGTAGGCGTTGTCATTCGTTCTCTGTATCTCCTCAACTCTTCTGGCCTAAATTCCGATACGGGGAATTTGTCAGAATTTACTGGGTACACCCCACAAGAGCTGAACCCGGAGATTATGTTATTAGGTGTAATAGCCTCACGCCAAACCTCAGATAAAATTTCAACAAATTCTATTTTTGTCAGGCGGCCGGTAGCTATGCCCATTTGCTTCTTGCCGTGGTTCACCAATTTCCTCTCCCACATGGTTTTTACAGGTCCAAACACAGTCTTGTCTAGCGGCTGCAGCTTATCTGTTAGGTGGCTAGGCAACTTCAACAGTGAGATATTGTTCTGAATGGCCGCCTCCACTGTCTGCAAGCTTATATGGCTCGCGTGCCCGTCAAAAAGCAGCGATGCTGCTTGTCCAGACGATTCCAGTCTCTCTCGAGTTCTCTTCACATGCGGGAGAAATCCATCGACGAACCAGTTGTAGAAGATGGGCGCCTCCATCCACCCGTTCTGTGAGGTTCCATACAGTGTGCCTGGGTAGGATTCGAAGGACGTCCACCTCGCCTGCACTGCCATCCCCTTGAAAACTATCAAAGGCGGCAAAGCTACACCATCAGCTGATACACAAGCCAAGACAGTAGTTGACTCGCGTCCAGAACCCCCGGATACCCTAGATAGGGCTTTCCCTTTAACCCCGATACCGCGAACTCTGCTAGGGTCGAGGGAAAATCCAGTCTCGTCAGCGTTGAATATAAAGGCCTCTTTCCCCAAACCGAGATCTAAATCTTGGACAGTCTTGTCCAGCGTTTGATAAAATGAATATATAACATCCGGCACTCTAGCATCTAATCTGACCTTCTGCAGGCGCTCTGGTGTTTTCAGAGAAAGGTGAGGATGTCTCTTCATGAATCCATAATACCAATCACTGCCAGGCTTGTTGTTTCTAAACTTATTTGGTAGATTGTTTGCAACGACATACTCTTGTACGAGTTGTAGTAGCTCTGCCTTGTCGCACTGGTAGCCGATTTGTGCTCTAGAAGCCAAACATTTAGCGAGCTGGTCTTCCACCGCTGCTGACAAGGTAGTGGGAGCTCCCGCCCCCATTTTTTCAACTGAAGTTTTCCTACCATTCATTCGATGGTAGATAACTGCCTTCGATACGTTATAACACTCCTCTGCCTTCCTGAATGTTTTGTTTTTATTGAGAACATCATTAACTGCTCGTAACAATTCTTCGATGGTATATCCCGGACCACTTCTCTTCCGTTTATATGTACGCGGCATTTCAACACTACAACAAATCAAATATGATTTGTTAACAACTAAATTGATAACTCAGAGAGGAAAATTAACTAATTGTTATTAAAGTAAGTATGTTTACATTTACCCCAAAACATAGTTTACAATTACCCCTCTTCTAAAAAATGGATGGGAGAAATGTAAACTACCTATAACACGCTGAAAACTTGTAAAAACTTATATAAAGACACTAAATAATGAAAAATTAATTAAATAGTGAGTTTGTACGACTTACCTTGCTAATATGATTGGTGAAAATAAAATAAATGTAAGAAGCACACAATATAGATGGACCACTTGGCAGGAACCGATGAGAGAAATAAGCGGAATTTTTCGTAAACTAACTGATCTGTTACAAACAGAGCAGTGTTGCCGACTCTGAAGAAGCCAAGAATCATAATTTCACAATCATTAGGCACCAAATGGCAACACTTTTTCCAGGAATCACCGTTTACAATCACCCCTAGTTCACATTTATCCCACTTGACCCTACGCTATTTTCCGGAAGATATAAACTTATTGTAATATCCACAGTAGGTAAAATCATCCGAATGGAACTTGAATTCGTCAGCTTATCAGTGTCAGCTTTGGCATCTGCTCTTGCTCTTACTTCCCATGCCGTTGTTTCTTATAATAAAATTACCGTGTGACTTATTCCGTCAAACGCCATTTGTGTCGCTCAAAATCATACCGATTTTAAGCTTAAAGAGTATTCCGTTGATGTTATTTAAGCTATGTTAATACGCTATATTGGTTTCACTAAGGCTTTTTCGGGACGCTATATTTTCTTTTATCAGTCGCTCGTATTTTTTCATTGTAATTCATTGCATTACAATGTTATCTTGGTAAATCGGCATTAAATTTGATTCTAAAATATCCTGATCGATACTCTAATAATGATGTGCAAATATAGTTTAAATTTGTAAAATTTCTTTCGAACAAAATCATAACCAGGTTAGACAAAGTTTGTTTATATAGCATGTAAACGGAAAAAAAGACTAAAAAATCTTGTATTTCCCCGGTTAAGTTCTCGTTTTTCTTCCTTATCACTCGTCCCGGTTTTTCTTCCTCTAAATCTGGTCACCTTAAATGCGAACCCCTTCTGTAACACGGGGATTTGCGTTCTCAAATAGTTCCGTGTTATGTGAAATTAGCTTTACGTAATGAAAGGAGGATTGTTTTCCATACCCTATCAGGAAACTTTCAGATCCAAAACTGTATCTTGTGGATGTGTTGGAAATCAATTTTCCCTTACACAATTCTGTGCGCAAGTTTAAAAAATCATCAAGTACGTTTATACTTCCATGAGGAAACAACTCATCTACGAGTTGCTCTTTCTGTTTTGGAAAATTATACTTATCGTTCAACTTCGTATGCTCTATGCTGCAATTCTTGCCCAAATGAACTGTTGATGGATACAAATAGCTGTCTATTAAGTAAAGATATGCATCTTCGTAAGAATGGAGGATCAGTACTTGCGGCTCAATTACCAAGCATGTATTGGGAAAGTTGTAAGACACTAATTCAGATTTAGAAAGAAAAGATACATTAAGTGCCAACAACACAAGAATTAGTTTTATCACCTCCATTTTTTCAGAATTTCTCAACGGCTGCATTGCTCTCTTGGCGAAATTTATTCGAATGTATTTCATAAAGAACATATAGAAATTATGAGATAATTAATTATGAGAAGCCCACATCTCATTAATTGAAAAAGATTTTAAAAATCGTAAGCCAACATCAAAGTTATTTCGTAGAACTAACGATACGTATTTAGGCTACAAAAAAACCGTCGTCGTGGTAAAGGAGCATGATGGCCATTTTGTAACCGTAATTCGCATCTCTAAATTTTCTTATTATGTTTCAGCAATGGCTTAGGATTTGTGGTAGCTAAGGTAGAAATTTCGCGTTGGAATCATAAACGTAAAAATTTCGCGTTCGTATCGCAAACGTAAAACCTTTTGCCGCAGAGATGTACGGCCTAACATTTCCCCGCTCGGTGATTCCTTACACTGGCTGTGCGATATGACATGGATGCTCAGTTGGTTCGTGTGTCGTACTTGATACTGTAATTTATCTCTTGGCATGATAATAAAGCACCGCGTCTGGTTAAATACGTTAAATAAACGTTGTAGTGTGATGCGCATCTCCTTTTATTCAAATAAACAACGCTAGCGTTTGGTGACTGCAAGACGCAGGGTTGGACAGCAAAAAAGGTCAGGGTGGAGCGTTAGGGGTAACATGGACGATAGTTCGGGCGACCTGTATTTACCTGTAAACGGAGTTATTTAGGGATTTAAGATGAATTTCCGATCAGAGAGGGAGGATAGGCCTAACTACTTACGGATTGATGAAGAGTTAGTTACGAAGAGGGGGAAATACGAATTCGAATAATGTATAAAATAGAAGTTCAGAGGTCTCTCTCAATAAGTTTTAAGTTAAACCAAAAGGGTAACTCAAAACATTTTATCTCTTGAATATTTGCATTCGGTAGAATACTAACTCATGCGTTTAGTTATCTTGGCATCTCCCATTTCGCCGGAATATTTTGCTTTCGCTCCGCTGCCTAATTCTTCTCATTTTTATTAGGTTTCTCTGGTATATTGCGTAACATAATAAGCGAGCGAATTTCTTGGTGTGTTTGAGAAAGTCGGGCATTCACTTGCGGCCTTTAAAAAAAGCATTATAACAATGCACACAAAAAAGTTAGTTTTTGTAAGAGGCTCCATTGTCATTGTGGGGAAATTTATTGAGTTTTTTTGCGTAAGACTGCATTCGCCAGACTCGTAGTGAAATATATGCTAAACATTGTTTTATGCTTAAAATAAATATGCAGTTAATAATGTCCGCATAATTATGTTAGAGATACTCCGCACTGTAAGTGATTTCTCGTATGATGAAACGTGAGATGCTCAGAAAAAAATTCGCACGTACAGCTTGTTATGGAAATTCTGAATGTGATTAAAATTTCGCAACACTCAAAAAGTTGCGAAAATTATTGTAATAAGATAATATAAGCCCTTAGCAGCTTAACTCGCGTGATTTTTTAAAACACATTGTTATTTTTCACTCTTTGTCCTAAATCCGAGTACAGGTCGAACGTCTCAAATCGAGTTGTCGGAAATCTGAAGACTTAATAAATTCGGAAAATTCAGAAATTTTAAAACTTTAGAAAATACCTTGTATTAAATTTTACGCGGTCCGAATTTAAAGGGCCTAAATCCACACTGTTGACCAAATTCGTTGTAGGGGAAACTTTTTTCTTGAATTTTTATTAAGAAACCGTGGCATGTATTGGAATTATAAATATTTACATTGTTAGTGTATTCATTGAAGATTTGAAAAATATTTTTTCTTTGGTCGTCATGATTCATATTTATTGAATAATTGCAATTGTTCGTGGGAATGCTTAATGTAACAACTGACCCCAGTATGGGGTCATTGTTACACTGTATGGGGTTAGTTGTTACATCATTTAAAATAAACAAGACAAAGTCACAGGAATAGTTTTCGATTATTTATTAAATCAATATGAAAATGCCCAAAGTAGTAACAGTCTGTGTACAAGTCTTAGTTTCTGAATTAAAACCTTTCCATTCTAGCCGGCCGGGTTAGACTGATGTAGGTTGATTTTCTCTAAGAGAATTCGACGGTGCGAAATAACCTTAGCTGTTGACGCACCTAAAAACCTAATTACTACTACTAATTTCCATTCTAAACTTCTTTTGCCGCCTCCATGTATGTTTCTCTAGGCACTGCACCTCTGTTAGTTTTCCTCTTATAAGTTCGCACACTTGCTGCGTCTACAAAGGATACACGACTTTACTGTCTGAAATCCGAAAAAAGATCCGAAATACGGTCTCTGTCGCAATATTTCCGAATTTAGACGCTCCACATGTAGTAATTATACCGATTTAGTACAGTCGCCAATTGCGCGTGGTTTATGTTAGCTCGTCCATCGATTGATAACGTTGAACAGCCGTGATGACGCTAGGGCATTCATAATAATCCTCTGAATTTGCAAAGCAAAGCAAATTAAAGAAAATTATGCGATTAGGTGGATTCCACCGTGCGATCGTTTAAGATGGGCATTTCCCGTTGTTGTGCATCGTGAGACAATTCCCATTGAGATACTAACGAAGACGGGGGAACGCATTGAAAAAATATTTCGAACTTCCTACCTCTTGTTTACTTCGAGTGAGAGAGAGAAAATGCCGCTAGCGATCCGTCTCGGAATTACGTCATTACGGTGGATAGGTCACGCACCCGCTTGTTTCCGCAAGACTGATTACGCGGCATAATGTGGACTCCTCCGCTCTCCCAATTTGCTCTTCAAACTAACGACTCGACCTTTTTTCTCTCTTTCGCTCGGCTCGGTTTGTAGTTAATTGAAACTGCCACTTTCACCGAATTCCTTACGAAATGAACGGGAACCCAGCGTCGCTTGCGCTTTTTTGTTTTCTTTCGGTATCAAATCAAAATTTTTTCTCTTTCGGGAGCGAAGTCTAGGCGGACGGGTTAAAATTAAAAAAAAATGAAAGAAGAAAGAAATCGCCGATCGTTTGTTTCGAATTAGCGTCGTAGTTTTCTGTTTTTTTTATAGGAACCGATCACGCGGTCAATTGGTCAACAAACTTCTTTTGGCAGGACTATGCAAGAAAACGTTTTCGATTTCCGTCCTTCATTTGTTTGCGGTCGATTTAACGCGGATGACATTCATTGTCGGTAATGGGACGCCGTCGAATTTCACTGTAAGTGAAATCGATCGTCCGTGAGAATCTTTGCGGAAAAAAGGACGCCACCTCGCTAAACGCGTTGGGAAATCATTCCTATATAATTAACGTAAAGAAAATGCGCATGCTGTCGATTTAGTGATTCGGAATGACTAATTAAACCGACATCCTCGACACGTCTTTAGCGTACTCTTTTACCGGAGGACGAGTTTTTCGGCGGTAATTTTCGTCTCGTAACTTGTGGCCGGGGACGTTACTTCCATGCCGCGGCCCTCTTTCTCCACGAATCGCTTTCCATTTCATCCTTGAACTACAAGATTCAAGGTCAACGCGAAAGTCGATTCCTTTACGGTGCGGATTCCCCAGCCTTCACGGCATGCTCACAACCACCGCAGCTGCTTAATGTGCCTCCACATGGAGTGCAGTTGTGCAGCAGCCCTGCAACCGCGCCTGAAGAGGGTTGCAGCTTTCCCACAGGATTTGGCTGCGCCGGCTGTTGCAGACATTATAATTTGCTCTATTATATACGAGTAGGTCTTTTTTCCTCATAAGACGGGTCGTTTGCTTCGCACGCTTGAGGAAGGATGTTTTTTTTATAATCCGGGCTCTTGTGGTAGGAAGAAAAACAGGGTAATCTACCTTCCTTGTCAAATTTAAGCGAGATTGAGGATTTTTTTTGCTGTGAAAACTTGTGAAACGCCCGTTTAAATGGTGGGCTATGAGGAATTTCCTACGATGCTCCGACCATTACCTCAAAAGTGGCGAAGTTATGGGGTTTCCGGGTTGTCTGAATTTGAACGCTGATGGATGATGTGTTGCGATACGACCCGGTTCCGAAATGGAGATAAGGTATTCTTTGCCAGAGAGCGTTCCTGTTGACCTATATTTATTTCATCAGTTTCGACGGAGCGGTTTGGTCGTATAATAGATGTGGCTGGGTTCGTGCATATATATTTTAGTTCTCGTTCATAATTGTTATTTTTATGACGTAAATGCGCTACGAATTGGGCTTTGTCTGCTGGTTCTTCTGCAATTCCAAAAATATAACCATCATAACCAAGATACTTCAGGATTTTCTGGTTTCTTGGAATGTCATTCCTGTTACCGAAGCGGTCACTTGACTTGAAGTCATCCATGCCAACATTTATAGCACAGCTATCACAGTATGATATATTAGTCAACTATAAAACGACCATCCTTCAACATAGATTATTAAAGGAAAATATTTTATAAGGCAATCTGAAGCAAATAAATTAAGCAAGATTGATGTAGCAATTTTTATTTAAATGTTTAAAATTTGTCATCACAATGTGCAGAGTAAAAATAGATGCGATTTAAGTCATGCTAGACTAGTCATAATCACTCTCACTGTTTTTTCCTCTCTTTGTGAATATAAGACGATTCCAAAACTTTGGTTGATTAAAAAAAAATCTTATAATCGGGTAAATAGGTTATATAGGGGTGGCAACTAGGTATCGCAGGGAGTGCAGTTTAATCGTCATTGTTCCAATTTCATCGTCGTTAAAAGCGGCGAATAAATGAAATGTATTCGTGGAAACCTTTTAACCTTCAGTGGTTGGAAAGCAATGAAATAAAGTATTTATGACGAAATAACTTCAGATTGACAGAAAGTTAAAACCTGGATCTTTTTAGCCTGCCATTGATTCCTAGAGTCCTGTAGAAGTAATTTCCATCGCCGTAGATTTCCTATTATAATACGCACCCAATATAATACGCATCCAATATGATATGCAACTTGGTGGTCACGAGCGATACGTCAAAGTTGGCTTATCACCATGTATAATACTCACTTTAAATTCTAGTAAAAAGATCAATTTAACCTGTGCAGGTTTTAGTTAAGATTATTACGAACTCTTATTGCAACATAAAACGGAAAGTTCGCCAAATTTCGAACCATGTAACGAATTATGTAAGCATAACAAATATAAAATATCTAAAACGTTTGTCTTATTGATTATTTATTCTGAAAACCAGATTTATAAAAGCTGAGAGTATAAGATAATTTTTATTTTTGCTTTTGGCGAAGACATTTAAATAAAATTTCCATCGAAGCGAAATTAAGAAAACTTTGCACCATCGATGACATTGTGTCCGGAAATAACTGTTACTGACACAGGCTGGAAAAAATTATTGCGTTTGTTACCATGTATAATACGCACTCAAACTATCTTGTCAATTTTCTTCAAAACAACATTCCGTATTAGAAACGGAAAATTACGGTTTGTGAGTTCTTAATTAGAATTTTTTTTTCGACAGTTAGTTTCGTCCAAAAAAATAAACCTTACGGAATGTTTAGGTGGATGAATGTTGGCAAATATACTGATCTGGTAAAGGGCGCTTGGGAGATAACGAGTGTACATTTTTTTTTAAAAGTCAGACTTTCTGTTTTACTTGTACGAAAAAAAAACGGTATTAGCTAAAAACAAAAGCCGGCTCCAATTTCGTCCGATTCGAATCGCAACTGGGATTTAAATTACCATTCTTTTCAAATCCCTTTTAATTTTCGCTTAAACTTCATTCTTCCCGCGCCGGTGCACCGAATGCCTCGTGATTTTGAGCATTTTCAACGAGAATTTTTTTAATGTTGTAATTTAAAAAGTGAATACCCTCTTTTAGTGAAGAAGCAGTTATATCATTTCCAGCCAATAAGCTTGGGAGCAGATCTTGAATGACAGTTAACTTCTTTAAATTAAAAAAATGTTAATCCTTATATTAATATATTTAAAATTTTAAAATACTTAAGAAAGTGAGATCTTCGGGAAGCGGACTATTATCCAGATATTGTGGTAGCATTGCGTATTTTTCTGACTTCGCCTAGCGCTGTCGCAACTTGTGAAAGAGTTTTAGTAAATAAAGATTATAGAAGGCTATCTATAACTCAGCATCACCTATCCAGTTTGAGCATTTTTTATCATAATTTCATTTAAGTTCCACTCGCTGTCTCTTCCACATATTTAAGATTAGTATCGCCTTAGCTTTAGTTTTTCTCAGTCATTACTTGATATCTGATGGTGTTGCCAAAGGATAAATAAAATATTTCCGTCTTATTAAATGAATATGTGCATTTAAAAATTTTGCTGGGCATAATAATAATAATTAGACCTTATTATAAGGGCGATATTTGGACTATGTAGTTCATTCTTACATAAAAACCAGATTTTTGCGAACGCGTTCGGCATTCGGACAGTCGACCTTAGTATGCGTCGGCAGATACTGGGACCTCTATGGTCAGATATGTTTACCATGGTTTGCAGTTTAAAATTGTTTTATTTCCCTGATTGGCTTACATACATGTTTATACAGTTTACATGAGTCTTCTGGTCTATGAAAAGTCAGATTAAGGAATCCCTGTTGTAGGCTTATGGCCTCTGCAGGGTTGTATCAATCTCCAGTTGTATAATTTTAACTAAACCAAGTGGTATATTTGATACCCGGGGGCGAAATTCGCACTAAGACGGAAGGAAAACCCGGAAAAACCTTCCATAAGCAACTGAGCTAAGGATCAAGTGATAAAATTATATAACAACAAAGTGTGCTAACACTATCATAAATTATAACAATATTTAACAAGTGATAAATAAATATATATCTGGGTGGGTTTGCTAGTTCATAGGTCCGGAAACAGTTAAGCATTTTATCACTTTCTTTTGTGTAGTCACAAAAGAATTTATACTGCTAACCTTCGTCACCGGCGAATCGCTGGATGTTTATGTGAAGACATGTTTAGAAATGGCGAGTTTTTGCTTTACCTTGTTAACCTCCTTCAGTGCGTTATTTGCGCTCTCATTCTTTTCTGATAAGTTTCTTTTACGATTTGAGACGTAGTTAATTTGTCAGCGCGGTTTATTCCTCCGCGTATCAGCTATCTTCTCCTCTCCCGACTTGGCGGATATCGCCGCAACTCTTCCTTAATTTTTTTTGTGGCATTTCCCCAACTCTTTCGCGTTACTAAACATCGGATTTCGCGTCGAAACAGCAGGAAACGAAGGAGAAAAAACATCAATTTCGTTCGACCCCCGAAAATCGCTACCGAGAAAATTACGTGCCGGCATGGAAATGGCGACGCTTAAGTTTACTAACAGCTTCAGAACGTCGATATTCTGCGAAAGTTTAAAAAAAAAATCCGTCTCCGGTAACAAGCAGCGCTGCGTTTCGCTCCCGAGTGTTTCGACGCGCGAATTCAGGTCACAAGTGCATTCGACGCGCCGATGACATCTTGAACGGGACCGGATGCGTTGATTCTGTATGTCGATCAGTTTTACCGATCTGATGTGAATTTTATCTTTTTATACGATAAAATTTTTAACGCTAATCGCATGCAAGCGCACGCACGATGTCTCGTGTTAAAAAAAGGTAGTTAATCGTATTTGCTTATTTAATGCGTGATTATTTCGTTTTGTTGTCTGAAACGCGGAGCAATGTAGTAATCAATTCCTATTGGGATACGAAAAATTGGTATTTTCCGTAGCTGTAACCAATACACTTTGCTAAAATAATTTGACAAGATTTCTCAAAAATAGAAGGAAAAATATTTGCCTTTTTTATCAGTTAATACTAAATCGTGGGTGTTTTTTTGATGGTATTTTACCAGTTGATTGTCCATTTGGTTTTTAAATATTTATGGGACATTTTTTGTCGAAATAAAACTTTTCCACTCGGCGTTGCACTGTCATTTTCACTTTCATTTTGCCAAAATCAATTTTTTATCCTCGAAATTGTGAAGCGCTCTTGAAATTGGAGGCAAAAATTCGGTAGAAAATCTGCCTTTTGTTAGCTGGAATATCTAGGGTAACATTTTATTTAATAAAATGTTGAACCCCATTCAGTTCTCCTGAGGAAGGAAAACGTTTAACGCCGGTGGCGATTATCCCATTTATAGAAAAACGTAATATTTGATTCATGCGAATATGCAAATATGGAGAAAGTTCATCTCAAAAGAGAATAAACGTTTTTAAGTATTGTCGGTTTAATCCAACATAAAGGATCATTGTTCCTTTCACTGCTACACCCGGGCGTACCCGGTTTTAAATTTTCCGAATTCCCCCCCCTCCCCAATGTCTGTTTATGCGTTTACTTGTTCCGGTATATGCTGTTTTCTATATAAACTTGTTCTGAGCTGCACTGACCTTGCTTCTTTATGACGTAATGCGAGTAGATAATTCTTTATACGGAAAAACATTTTCATTCCCACCATTTAAAGCGTTGACGGTCAAAGTCAAGAAATTCCCGCGGTCGTAATCTTCTCCATAAACTTATCATTAATATGATTACTAATTACGAACCTGATGAAGATAATGAGTTTGTATGTACTTCCTATGATATTAGTAGCAATAATGATAAGATATGAGTAGCTTAAATAAACTTGGGTGTATGGATGACATAGTATAAAACTATAAAATACAATCATGCATTTACCATAGCTTTATTGAATTTCTGTCCATTTTATATTAAAAATTTTATAGTTAATAATTTTTTCAAAAATAAGCGCAGTACTGAAAACGTTCTGTGTTATGTTAACCTAACTTAACATAGTGGAAAAAGGGTAATGTTCAATAGACGCAGTAGTTAAAGTTTTAAGCATGATGGAGCTGCAAGCCCGCTTGAATTTTGAGTTTTTAACGGAAGCATTTTGTCTAGGAAAAATTTTTCTCGTTATTATATAAAAGCAACCATCAACGTCTCATATTATATCGTTCGTTTTATCTTGCAAAAAACATTATATTGCTTTTTTGATTGCCTTGCATTTTCTTCTACCTAAGTTTTATCGAGACATTTTAATACGCTTACGGCTATTCATGAAATCGAGAGAAACCCCGAATTTTAAATAACATTAGGACCTTTTGCCTTTTATATTCTACTAACCTGGAGGAGTTTATTCTTTGTTTCACAAACCGCAGAGTTATGCCGACGTGCTAACGGGTGAAACAAACTGTTTGTATATGGACTCTTGATTTCGTCATATTTATTACTCTTGGGTGATTTTGCCATTTACTCCAAATTGTCGACTCGTTACGTTTTCGCTTTTATGACATGGAGTACGAGTTGACTTTCATATTTTTTGCATGCGTACAGTGGAATTACTAAAAACAAGATATGACGACGTAAAACATTAAAGAATGCGATTTATGTCGATTACGGTAGAGATTGCCTTAAAAAAAAACTTGAAATATTTGAACGCTTACTGAACATTCACTCTGTTACTTTACCCATAAAACAGCATTATGTTTAGAAGTTTGAATAACGGAAAACATTTTATGGTCACATAAAATAATCGATTAAACATGTTTTGCGTAAAGGGCGGTTCTTTCAAAATAAATTTTGACAGAAAAACCAAGAAAACTTGCGCAACGAGACAGACTACCGAATCGATTGGCGAAAAAACGAAGTCTTTGCGAACGCTAAAATGGATTTTTTAACAACGAAACCATGGAAAGGTTAAAACCTTATTTTATTGAATAATCATTTACGTTTTATGATCGTAGTATAGTTTAATATTTCTTTCGCCATTTTAGTCAGTTTTAAATGCAAGAAACATACATTCGTCCCTATTGCTGTAGTTATTCATAAATCTTTATTCCGTAAGCTTTGTAACTAATTATAAATTAGTGAGAAAAGGAAGAATAACTCAAACGATGATCGACACATTTTCCACCGTAATAGCAACATGCGCTACAGCCATTTGCTTTTCAAAATCGGTTGGTTTTCTTCATCACAGCGTTCCTGTTGCGAGGCGACTACAACGTGTTTTTCGTGGACTGGGGTCGTCTCACGCGCTTTCCCTGCTACTTCTCAGCACTCAACAACATGCGATTGGTCTCCCAGTGCACCGCGCAGCTCTACGCCCACATCACGCACCACGGCGGTCCTATGAAACGCATCACGTGCGTCGGACACAGCCTCGGCGCTCATATCTGCGGGATGATCGGTAACCACGCGACGATGAGACCGTCGAGGATTTTAGGTAAATACAAACACTTGGTTTCTTTATTTTTTTTTGTTCTCTTCTTTACTGAATTGAAAGAAAAGAAACTCGTATTTCCAGCGGTAAAAGTTTTGAGCCGAGAGATCGCTTATCGCGAGAATAAAAAAAACGCCGTTACAGTAAACAAACATTTTGGTTTTTAGAGCGGTGGAATAAATGAATGAACAATTCTGCACCAACTTTTTTTTTAGTGTGTGTCGCTCACTTGAAAGCCAAATTAATTCACCAACTTGTGGTTAATGCGTTTGTGCACTCTCACCGTGGGTAATGGCTTCCCAACATCCATGCATCTGAATGTACTTGCATGTTATGGCCAATGTCCAGAATTGGCCGATATCAATTTTTGAGGAAATATTTTCAAGAAAAACGGTTAAATTGCAACTGAAACTCGGTGAAGGTCTCCAAGTGCAAATACGAGAATTGCATTTTTTTATGCGTACATATTTTCCACCCAGATGATGTCAACATTCAATATGACATGTGCCATTTTTCATTCTTGCTTGGCAACTTATTTGATTCCAGAGACTTTTTTATTTAATTTGTAATCCAGAAAAACTAATAAATACAGTAGAGACTCGATTATCTGGGATGAATGGGGAAAAAATAATTCCAGATAATCGAAATCCCAGTTAGTCCACCATCCATATAAAATGTACAAAAAAGTTCTTAAAAATTTAGAAAAAAATCATAGCATGAACTTTATTCATTTAAAATAAAATAGCAGGGAAGTTTGCTTTTTCCCTTCATTTGTCTTTCGGCAAACAATGCTGCCCAAATTTCTCAGCAAGGCTGCTGTCTCCAAGTAATCAAGCAAGAGTTTCAGCATGACAACGCAGCGCTGTGACTGATCCTTTGCTCTAGTATAAGGTTGTCTTCTTCCTGGTCCAGATCATTGGTTGTTGTTGGTTCACCTTCGTTAGTAATACGTTCCATGATTTCTTCATCATTTAATATTTCACGACCGGTCAAATTTTGATCTGCATTTAACCACTCATGCACAGCTTCCTCATCAACATTCAGACATCCACTAATCTGCTGTAAATTATTTAATACTTATGCACCATTTCATTAAAACTGTCCTCAAAACCATGAAATTCCTCATCGTTTCCCAGTAAAAGTTTTTTCCCCATGATTTTCTTAAAGTTGAGTTTTTTTACCGATTTCCAAGCAGGAGCAATTTCATAAATAGTGTCCAACACTGATAGTTTTTTCCAAAACAACAGTAAATCATTACCACCTACCTTTACGAACTTGAGCAGTAATTTCTTCGATAAATTGTTTTCATATTTTGTATCACTTCTTGATTCACAGACTGGATCAAAGCTGTCACATTCAGAGGTAAATACTTCACAATAATATATTTCCATCTTCTGACTTTAAAATTTTTTAATTCGCGTGACTAGGGGCATTGGCTAAGAGTAAAACAGCTTTTTTTGGCAGATCTAGTATTCTAAGTGTTTGATGCACTGAAGGAACGAATTTTGTTTTAAACCAGTCCGTAAAAATTTCTCCATCCATGCTGACTTATTGTTATAGTACTGGATTGGCGAATTGGAGAAAACTTTATCTTGTTGAGAAAGCGCGAGGTTTTTTTAGCAGTCCCGATAACACATGGTTTCAAAAAATGAGACCTTGCAGCATTACTGCAGCACAAAACTGTAAGGTGTTGCATTTGAATATTATGCCCTGCAGAAAAAGAATAGAAGAATGAGTATTATCTAAATCCTGGAAAATATTTTATGTACAATAACATAATTACATTTTTGCATAATTATTTATAATAAAATGACTATATTGTGACTATATATCTCAAACAGTTATATACGGAATCACCAGTCTTGCAAATAATGGATTCAAAACATGTTTCTCATTGCATAAACAGTTACTTTTATTTGCATGCTATTCTTGTCAGTTTTACTATAATAGTTTCTGGTGCCTAATTCTATGTTAAAATTTCAATTACTAAAAATTCGCATATAACCCTGTTTCCTTAGATATATTTTGGTTCAGCCTACAGATTCTCTTAATATTTACCATTGTTATGTACTTCACACAGGGGTGGTTGGTCTATGTAAGCGACGCAAGCACTGCTTGCCTAGTGAAACAACAATGCAACAAAATTTTTTAATTAGAATAACTTTAGTTACTATTATAAAATTGATAGAAATATATTTAATATTTTTGTCATTAAATGAAATTCCATTTATGTGATGTTAAGATATTAACTATTTTCATTTGCTGTAATGAAATTCTCATTATATGCCATATCCGCTCTTTCGAGGTTAGAATGTAATTTCTTTAAGATGACGAAAGTATGTCATAGTAAGAACAATGGTGATAATGTAAATTAAATACAATTTTATCATGTTTAATGCAGTAAAAGAAAATTTCAAATTAAGATACTTTCTGATTTAAAGTTGAATTTTTTACAAATATTTCCTTATTATGTCATTATATTCAAAGAAAAAATTGTTTAGTTTTCTCCAAAATTTATTTTTCCAGCACTTGATCCTGCACGGCCAATTGTTGACGATCATAGCAATCGAGCTTTTCGATTAACTTCTGATGATGCAGACTCTGTCGAGGTGATACACACAAATGCAGGCACCCTGGGCACAGATGCTCCATCTGGTACAGTTGACTTCTGTGTCAATGGAGGTCATTTTCAACCTCAGTGTAATTCCATCAATCATCCTATACGTGAGTTTAATTTTTTTATTCAGTCCACATGCTTTAATCCTCTGAAAGAAATTAAACACACTGGATTTCCTGCGCCAGTTACTCATGGAACTTTGATGCTTATTGGTTAAAAAAGAAATGCACTGCAAAAATAATGCTAACCTGTCATCCAAGCAAATTCGGGGTCAATCGAATTCATGACTGAAAGGGTGTTCATATTGTAAAAGTATCAAATAAAAGTGATTTTTATATTGATGATGCAATTATCCAAGAGTGACAAAATATTAGGATGAATAAACTTGAACTTTATATATCAATAAATGTGAAATTGTAATAGTTCTTTAAGATGGCTTTTAATATTTAAATTAAGATTATGGTAAAGTGAAAATACTTCTTTCACATTCAATCAGTTCATAGGAGTCATAAGTCATATGTCATAAATCTACTTTAAGCATAAAATTCAATTAATTAACTCTAAGCTCATTACATGTGTAAGTTTTATGTTAACATTAAATACTGTGCATATTCATGTATAACGTGTAGTTTGAAGACCAAATTTTCCTGTCATAAAGTAGGGGTGCGTGTTATACACGGGTAACACTTTTGGGCACTTCAAATCGGAAATTAAAGTGAACCTATCACACACCAGATTTTTGCTTTTGGGGTGAATTAAGGGGAAAACCACAATAACTATTGATAATCCAGGTTATACATACATTAATTATACCTATAGGACACCTATTTACTTCTATACAGTTATAATTCCATCCCTTCCAAAAATATTCCACATTTCACTAGCTCATCAGCTGATTGCTGTAGTCTTTGCAAAATCGCCAGATAGACTTCCCGCAAAACACACATCGAAAACAAAAAACAAAGAATAAGCAAATTGAAATAATTTTATTTAGTTAATGATTCTACGTAGTATGCATAGGCATCCATCAATATTCATCCTTAATGGGTTCCATGGAAATTGGACGATAAGCGAAAATACGAATATCGAGGGCTATTTTCCCTCAGATGCAGTATTATAAATATATAATTCATTACTGAAAACCCAAAAACACACCAAAATATTGATATTACCTTATTTTATGGAGTTATTGGAACTATAAACACAATCTATTGGAACCTACGGCCCACAGGAGCATTTTATGCAGCCTGCGAAGGCGCAGTGTAAACACAACTACAAATGTGGCCGCCACATGATTGATTTAATCACAAACACTGAGCTCAAATTTGTACTCAACAATATAAAATTGCACCGAAACACAAACTAAGGAAGAACGAACAACAATACAGAGCGAGGCCAGCTGAGACCAGTGGAGTCGGGTTGAACGAATACTAAAACAGATCACACAAAACTCCTCCTAAACTCAACATGATGATGGGATCAGCTCAGTGGTATGCTTTAATTTGCTGTTAGCCACAATCACAAGGGGAAGACAGATATCCTACGTGATATTTTCATTTCTCGATCATAAGGTCATAAGTTTATACTGCTGAGAACGATAAACCCTTAGCGTTTCATCGTTTGATGAGTAAACGTCTGAGAGTCCCTCTTCATAGGCCCCAGCAATTTTGATAGACGAATAAGTGAGGGAATGGACGAATGGATGGGGGTTTGGTTATAATTGGTTATGGACAAATATGCGAAAAGAATAAAATTGGGGGGGACGAATAGGGAGAGATGCCTGTACAATTAACAATGTAAGTTAAAACCCCTAGAATGAAGTGTATGAACTTAATCTTAACTGTCACATTTCCTGTTTCCAGATTTGTTTGTTAAATTTTCACGTTATTCCTTCTATTAAACAGTTTTAGAATGTGGAACTTATTGAATGTAATACTTATGGGCATGTCCAAGCATTTAAAATTGTTAACTGGTGATAATTTAATGCTTTAACGTACATTTAATTATGGCACTCTAGTTAATACTTAACATGACAATATAATTCTAAAATGTTGTCCTTATACCCCACAAAAATCAAGAGTACATGTTATATATGAGTATATATGGTACATAAAAAGTTTTATATGGAAACTATTAATTCAGTTTATACTAAATTTATTTGTATCCAAGATGAGTTTTTTTGTCAACCCAGCCTATGAAATCAAAGGGTGGTCTTTAAATTCAAATATGAATTAAAATTACACATTGTCAATGCTTTTATGAAAAATGAAACATAAGATAAAATATTTTTATGTTCTATGGTGATTTGTTGTAAACTTATTGTCCCGATTTTAATACTTAGCATCATGATCAGCATTTTATATTCTCTCAGTATGGAATGCCATGACATAGTCCAGCATTCAGAACAGAACAGAGGTTGCTCCTCAGCATTATCATAATAAACAATATGTAGTGTGACTCATCAGAATTTCCCCATCGCTTCTCTAGTCACGATTTTCTATACGTTTTAAATACGTCACCCTTGAGTTTAAAATGGCTGATGGTGTAAATATAAACGCTGTAAATTATTCAGGATTAACTAATAACTAAGGCAATTAGATGCCATAGATTCAAATCTAGGTAAATAGAAACTCAAATCAGAAAGTCAAAAATACTAAACCTTTGCAAAAATCACCATCTAAAAAGTGGCCATTTCATGATGTACAAAAACCAGTAGGAGATTTGGTAAGAACTTGGAGAGAGAACAGAATGCCAGTTTTGAGTGATACTACTATGCTCAAAACACTAGATGTTGCAGTAGTTATAATTCCACAACAGGAACTCAAATGACTGCATTTGGTTGATGTTTAAATGTGATGCAACAAAATGTTAATTTTTTATGTCAAAGAACTTCACTATGCCAAAAATACCTGCAGCTGTCAATGAGCAACTTCTTACCTATTAAAAACAAATAATTGGATTTAGAAAAGCTAAAAGTTGCCCACTGGCTAATTAGACAATGCAGGCAAATCATATCTCTTTGTCATGCTCTCCAGTAACACTGTTGATGAAAGTCTTTGATAACAAAAACTAGATAAAAAACAAAATTGCAAGTTTTCTTGGTAGTGCTAGTAGATTTCAGAACATTTAAACAATGTGTGTCTAATTGAGAATTAGTCCCCTAGGAATAACTTCCTACTGGAATAATAATTACATGTCATAATAAGGGGTAGATGTCAGGGGAATTTGTAATGGATTGGTTAAATGTTATCTGGAACAAAAGACCAAGGGTACCATTAAGAAAAATGAGAGATGCTTGTACTGGATGCATTCAAAGGACCCATATCTCCCAAAGTTAAGGATTTAATTACAGCAATGATCACTGGCATGGTAATCATACCTGGATGGATGACATGATAACTTAAAGTTCTCGATGTTATTGTCAACAAAAGTCTTTTAAAGATAATTTAAAAGGTTTGTATTTAGAGTGGGCATCAGCCGGAGACCATGTTTTAGCACTGAGAAAACTTAAGAAACCTAATATTGTTAGATCAGAAATCATAACTTTCTTGCATTTAGACAGCCTTACATGCTGAGGATTGTTATAGAATCAAGTCAGTATAGAATTATTCTGTGAGCACTTCTCTAAATTAATTAGTCAGGATTAGATGAAAAAGTATATTGTATCACATCTTAGATGACACCATTCTTTGTTTACAAAAATATTTGCTGTCATTCAATTCTGGTCTTCTTCGATTGAATACTTATTTCATAATCCTGATACCTTTTATAGATTACCAAGGGAAATATTATCTCTGCACAGGTCGCCACAGGTGCAGTCACTTCCAAGGGATCTGCTTACTTTCCTCTATTGTCTCTTCTCGGAGACGAAGAGAAGTCATGGGAATCCCTTGCTCTTCTTCTTGTCCCATGGAAAGACAGCCTCGATTACGATCTGGTAAAGCAGTGCCAATGGGGATGGACAAGCCTGTTCCTGGGTAAGGGTATTCTGTTTAGAATTGTTTGTGTTGGTATAACCACTCCATTTTTTACTAAGTTGACAAACTTTACATTATCCATTACTACAGGTTAAAGACTAAGGTTGTTTTAGTGATGATAGAATACGAAAATAAAACAAATGACATTATTTAACAATTCATTGAATTTCATAATATGTATAACTAACAGTAACATAACACAGACTAAAATAACAAATTAATAAATGCAGAAACCTTTAGATTCTACTATGTTTCAAGAGTAATACTAAAATTTTACAGGAAGAAGCACATGTTCCACTAGGTGCTTTTATAAAATATGACTATTATTCTATAAATTGAATAACTAAATAAACACTAATGAAAATAAGCTTGGTAATCATTACGATTGACTGTAAATTTTAAATTAATCGAAATTGGTAGAATAAATTAAAGCATTATTTTTGCAGTCTTATGTCCTGTAAATTTACAAAGGTGCAGGCAGAAAGATGAAGACAAGTTTTATTTCATGAAACTGATTACTGAAGACAGGGCTGAAATAGTTAATGTTTGAGTTATTTATCAAAACCTTTTTATTGCAAATTATTTTATCACTTGGTCTTTCTCTTATTCCTTTACAGAGCAAAGGGTACATATTGTGTGACGGTCTCCCAACCAATGTGCCCATATTTATGATTTAAATTGCAAATTGTTCCTAAAGGAGCTTCAACTTTATGAAATTGCTCAAATGGGACTTGACCAGATCCATTCATCTGCAGGAGTACTTAAATCTTACTTGGTGTTTTTCACGAAGACTCTCTCTGTGACAAATTAGAAGAATATTTCCTATTAGCTTCCTTATAATTTTCTATAAATTTTATTAGCTCTATGGCCACCTTAGTTGCTCTATGCATGATTCAGTAGGTAATTTTATGCCCTCTTGTGTTAGTAAGTGCATTTGAACTGCTGTCAATGTGGTAGGAAAACTTCACTCACCTTTGCTCAGGTTATATGGAGGGCATTTTTATTTCTGGTGAATCTATTTAGGAGACTGACTGAAAATTTTGGTTGGTGTACATATGTAAAAAAAGTTATCAAGTCAGTGCCTTTCATATTGTAGCATTGGAAGTACCCATAGCAGTATTATCACATCTCTACTATATATTGTGATGTATGTGCATAATCACAGTGTGAGGTATTTTCAATTTTTTTGACTGCCATTGAAGGTCTCATAAGTTTTACTGTAACACATTTTTCATTGCCTCGTTACATTGGATGAGAAACATTATGCCAGTAAAATTTTTGTATAACTGTAATTTGAAAAAATGATCTCAAATGATATTCTGTAGTATCTTAAGAGTATATTTGATTTCATGTGATCAAATCACATGTTGATTCCTGAATTATATTAATACAGGATTATGTGATGTGCTAGCAATTTGTTGTGAAATAAGTGGAAATGTGTATGTTACCATTGAAGGTTTGATTGTCCAGTTTGTGTTTTATGGTCTTTAAATGTCACTTTCAGATTATGTTAAGAAACATGGTACCTGTTTAAACATGGGTTACATGTTTACCAAAATGAAAATTATGAGATAGTTATATTACCTATGATGATGTGTTCCATAATTTTTTGATTGTGGTATGCATTTAGATAAATTGATTTTATCATGAAAGTCTTGCATCTGTTTTACTAAATTTTTTATTTGTATTTATTATTATTGAATACCATTATTACACTCACAAAGGTTTACATAATGTCTCTATTCTGTTACCAATGGAAGCATTACCATGTTTTTCTGAAGCATTAATTATGATTTAGTTCAACATTATTGAAATATTTAACATAGTACTTGAATGATTTCAGATAATAGATACCGTATATACTCGTGTATAGTACGAGTTTTTACGACCAAATTTTTATTGCAAAAATTGGGGATCGTACTATGCACAAGTAATGCATTTGAGGATTTAAAATTCATGTATCTTCACGGGCATTTTCGGTGAAGTTATGCCACCCGCACGCATTATAATGGTGGTCTAACCTTAACAGTGAGGTCCTTTATCGTTGTTATGTTGCTTCATGAACAGTTGAATATTTTTCATATATACAGCTTCAAATTCACAAATACTTGATATAACTGACGATTTATGGGCACTTCCTTTCTTGAATTTTATGTATGTACATCTTTGTTTGCGTCTTTTTACGATGGATGGATTGGAACGAGTTGGACTAAAAGTATCGTAGACGGCGTAACTTTATGGAATTTCGACATCTTGGAAAAAAGAAATTACTTTGTAATATTCAACAGTCTTTATTGTTTCTTCAATCACACACTGATCGGTTTCCACTACAAAGTCATTC
Source organism: Uropetala carovei (assembly GCA_036926305.1). Taxonomy (NCBI): domain Eukaryota; kingdom Metazoa; phylum Arthropoda; class Insecta; order Odonata; family Petaluridae; genus Uropetala; species Uropetala carovei. Next base: position 7,561,212 of record JAXCHB010000100.1, read on the forward strand.
TAAAGGTGTTACGTCGGTTAGTAACACTATTAGATGATTTTGTAGTGGAAACCGGTCGGTGTATGATTGAAGAAACAATAAAGATTGTGGAATATTACAGAGTAATTTCTTTTTATCCGTTATCCCTACCTATTAAATAGATGAGCAAGTGGAACCATTACGTATGCGGAACGTAATGCAGACGTACTAGAATTGAAACGATTTTATTTCATCTTGTGCAATCATGATTCATATCACTTTTTATTAAATGTTTTAGGAGTAAGATACTTAACTTATCCGAATTTTAGTGTACTCGCAAGAAATACTATTTACGACATTTACGGTCTATTCTATGGTGGTGTGGAAAATCAAGGTTGTTCGATATATCTCGCTCGTAACCATCGAGCTATCGAAACGAAATATATCGACCATGGTGGAAAGCTGGGATCGTACTATAAACGAGATATATGAAAAAATCAGATTTGTTCATCAAAAAATCAGGGGTCGTACTATACATGGAGTCGGCATATACACGAGTATATACAGTACTTGTAATTAGTTTAATTTGTAATGACTCATTTATCACTGGAATTTTGACCTAACTTAGGAAAATCACAAAATATGGTGCTGGATGTGTTTCATAATATTAAATGTATATATAAATTGATTCTAAAATTTGAGTCAGTGATTTTGTGTACTTTTCATGCATAAATTGCTGTAATTTTTGTTCAGTTGACATTTCAAACATTCAACTTTAAATTTTCTTTTCTGAAGGGACACATTATATAGGGTTATTATAAAGTAGCTTTACAACTTCAACAATATATTCATCTTGTATACTTATGAAAATGAAGTAATGCAATAGATCACATTAAAGAGTAACACCTCAAGTTTTCGATGGGCTACGAATTTTCAATATGAGCACAAGAGGTTATTCGACAAACCTCCCAGTAAAACTCCAGCTCCTCTCATACCTTCTGCAGTGTTTCAGTGGTGACTTGTGATATGGCAGCAGTGATACTGGTCTTCAGTTCATCCACATTCGCTGGTAATGGTGGTTGATAAACACTGTTCTTGACGTAACCCCAAAGATAGAAGTCCATTGGCATCAAGTCTGGTGACCGTGGAGGCCAATCAATGGGACCCCCACGTCCAATCCACCGGCCTGGGAAGTGATGTTTCAGGCAGTCTGTCACTGCCTGATGATAATGGAGAGGTGCGCCATCTTGTTGGAAAATCAATCGTCCACGGGGGTCAATAGGTGTCTGGCCTCCGTCGCGAGCAGACGTCCTTTCTCTTTGGCTCCCGCAGCTGCGCTGTTACCTGCCGTATCCCGTAGTATAGCTGTCTTTGGCTTGCTGTAGCTATAGTTTAAGTACCTTTAGTTATATTATAATTTAGTTTTATTATTATTATTATTATTATGCATGTCTTAGATTATTCGTCTTAATTGTAATCCTTATTCCGTGAATATCCGGAGTCCACGTCTTTATATGTAGTTTATTCTTAGTGCTCCTACTTATAATATCTCACATTACCATATTTAAATAGATACTTTCATATTATTATCTAATATTTAACTAACCTGGTTAATTTAAGGCTAATTTAGTTTCAACTTTGTTGTTTATATATTATATGTAGTGCTGTTTATTCACTTTCGTGACGTAAGTTTTTGTTTCGTTAATTCAAGGCTAATTCAGTTTCACTTCGTTTTTTTTACTTACTATATGTAGTGCTGTTTATTCACTTTCGTAACTTAAGTTTTCGTTTCGTTAATTTAAGGCTAATTCAGTTTCAACTTCGTTTTTTACTTATTATATGTAGTGCTGTTTATTCACTTTCGTGACTCAATCTTCGTTTTTTACCTTCTGAATTTTATACACGATCTTTATTGTTTTATTAGCTCTACTATCCTAAAGTTCTGGTACACCGTTTTTTTTCTTTACCATTTAAGTGTTTAGGTGTTAAGGGCTTAAGCTCTACTAACACCTACTTTAGGGATAAGTTATTTTATTTAACATTCACGAGTTTATTTTCGTTCTCGTAGATGTAATATTTAGTTTAACTAACATATTTTATTCCCGTGCATAAAATTTAGTAAAGCAAAAGTATTATATTATTACTTGTGTAGTTCAGCACCCTCCTTTCACTTCCTATTCTTGTAGTTGACCTTGACTCAAGGCTTTCAGGCAAGACCCATAGGTTGTTTGTTTTTCATCAAGTAAGACCCCTACCGCGCGGTTCACCGAGCTCGTCCTCTTATCGCCAAACTGATCCCCCTTTTCTACCGGAGTTGACGTTTAACTCGTCTCATTGTCAGGCCAAGTAACTCTTTTCACCGTAGACAGTCCCAAGTCGCTTTCTCGCAACAAAAAGTAATCCTTTTCCAATCCTCGCGCTCCTATTTCCTATATAGCTCTCAAGTACACATATAAATTAAATTCATTAATCTTACAATTAGTTAGGTATGGCTTCCCATAGGTCTTCTGTTGCTCTTTTCAAAAGCTCTGTTGAATGTGAGCTGCTCCAAGCGCGCATCACAGAACTTGAGAGGATGGTGGCGAAGCTCCTCTCTAAGGTTGCGGATTTGGATGCTGCTCGGAAGGGGAGTGAAGATGCGGGGACCTCTGAGACGCCTTGTCGTACCAAGGTGGTACCTCGGGCCAGCTCGAGAGCGAATGCTGGCTGGGTTGTCGAAGAGAGAGCCGTGGTCGACACTAACCCGACGGTTGGAAGGTGGCTACCCGGGGGAGTGGGGCGGTCATGGCGGGGAGATGGGAAGGTGGAAGGTGACCCTATCTCCGTCAAAAACAGATTCGAAGTGCTCTCGGAGGATAGCACGACGAATTCTGTGGCCGTATCCGCTCCCTTCGCCTCGAGGGACGCTGCACCTTGGGGAAGTCGGGCTGGGAGGGAGGGAATCGTCTTAATAGGTAGTTCAAACGTCCGGCGTTTGGTGGCACCCGTGAGGGAAAGGGCTCGCCGGGAGGGTGATGAGCGGGTGTTCTCCTGGTGTATTCCAGGCGGAACAGTACCTCAGGTGACGAAGGCGGTTCGGGCGGCGGCAAGTGGCACGGGATGCTCCAAGCTGCGGATAGTGGCGCATGTGGGCACCAATGACGCGCAGGATCGGGGTTCTGAGGAGATATTGGATTCCTTCAGGGATCTATGCTCCGAAGTACACCGACTTCGGCGGGTCATGGGGATCGACATGCGCCTGACCGTATGCAGCATGGTCCCGCGGACCGACCGGGGTTCGACGGTTTGGAGTCGAGTGATCGGCTTGAACCGGAGACTCTGGAAGTTCTGTGGGGGCATGGGAGTAGATTTCGTGGACCTCGGGCCGGTTCTCGAATCGTGCAAGGTACCCCTTAACCGCTCGGGAGTTCACTATACCGCCGAGGCAGCACAGAGGGTAGGTGGTAGGATATACGAGCATAGTAGAGTTTTTTTAGATTAGAGAGTAGGTTAGTGAGCAGGTCATATACGGGGAAATTAAAGACTTGCGCTAATTATCATAATAAATTTATTAACTCTGACCGTAGATCAATATGTAGGTCGGCTTTAGGGCACAATAAACCATGCGATAATAATACTATCAGTAATAAAGCCGCTATTGGAAATGAGGGATGCACCCTCCTAATCTCTGAAATAATTCCGAAGCGACACATAAGTGACACTCTAAAAATTTTAACTCTAAATTGCCGGAGTATCAGGAATAAGGCTGCGGAACTTCAGAATTTACTAGAACAAACAGAGGCAGATATAGTAATAGGCACAGAGAGTTGGCTAACCTCGGATATTCACGACCGTGAAATTTTCCCCTTACGATATATTATTCACAGACGAGATAGGTGGAGGGGTGTTTATAGCAGTGAATAATACACTAATAAGTTCTCCGGTCAAGTTTGCTGTAAACAATATTGAAAGCACTTGGTGTACTATTTCTGTTGTAACGAGTGCGAAATCTTCTCTGCATTTCTGTTGCAGACTTTGTCTCAGCAAACCAAAAGACACACTCTGCATTCTCATCACCGGTGAAATCCCCCATTTCTGTTGATGTTACAGCAGCGCCTTTGGTGGGCAGCTGACATATTGAAATCTACTAGGAAAAAAGACTTGATAATCGTGGTTCTCATTCAGTGCCAGTACTACTCCCACTCCCATTATCAGCAAGCTGCTATCAGCATACAAATTTGTAAAGCTACTTTATAATAACCCTGTATGTAATGTGAGCAATACCAATAGGTATATGGCGAGAAACATTTGTGTCATGCCGTGCCATATTTTATATTAATTACGTTGTTTTATGAAGGAAAGTTCCTATCTAACTAGAATGATAAAACGACTTCATACAAATTAAGAACGCATTCTCCTACGTAGTTTGGAAATAATTACGATGCGCTTATTTTTTTTAAATCTTGTGGATTCAACCTGAAATTACAAAAAAAACATTTTGAGGATGTTTTCGATCGGATTGTTCTACCTGTATTCTCCATAGGAAAAACATATGGGTCAGTGAAGGGCATTAGAAAATTTCATTTCGAGCTGGCATGCAAAATCGGATCTTTAGCCGAGTGAATGCAATTCATTTATAATCGGTCGAAAAAATTCAATCAGGTAATTTCTTGACTGGAAAATTTCTAAACCCAAGAAGCGAAAGTTAAAAAGTTGCATTTTTTAAAGATTGGAAGTTATGAAAACAATTTGCTATTTGAGCTTTCATTTTAAAACAAGCGAAAGGAATAGCTAGACAGTGTTGTGTCTCGTTTTATGACTTAAATGCTAAAAACTATAAAAATACAATAATTTAATAATACACGTGTTTTAATTCACGGTAATTTGCATTGTTGGAGGTATATTCAGCATAGATTATGATGCTATTGCAGATTTTGTTATGAAAACATCCATGTTGCCCTTGCAATATAGCATATTTTGCGTAAAATAATTTTTTTATAGAGTGATCTCTTTTCTTTCATTTTCGTCAAGAAACTAGAACTCAATGCCGTTACGTTTAGCATGAGAAATTTTCCCTGGATAGTAAATGGATGAAAAGAGATAAACTTTTTCCTTAGAAGGAGCAGGGACCCGGATCTATCACGTGCTTCTAACCCCTTTGCCCCTATGTTGCTTTTTTTGTGTGCCTTGCTTCCGATCCACTCGCCCTATAGCACTCAAAACGTGCAGTTATCCATGATGTCTTTGCAATAACATTCCTTGAACATAATACGTAGGCGGCACGCGACGTGCCGCAGTTAAACAGCGATTGGAATTGAAGTCCAACCGGTAAAGAGTAGGAGACATAAAAAAAAGAATGGCGGGTTGGCTTGGTTATTAAGTCAACGACGAGGTCGTTGCGTTTCACATAATTCGAGCAAGGTGAAAATGGTACCAGAATCTCGATTTCGCTTGAGTAATGTTTTTGAGACGGTGCGTGTTTACATAATTAATATCAATTACCGATTCGAAATAAAACTTGCATGATAAATGCCCTTTATCAAGTTCAAAACAATTGTTAAATGCATGAGAATATGCATTAGTAATCGGACCTCAACGAAAAGGAGATTGATACTCATTGGTGTAGCCAGACTGCCTTTCGTAAGAAACGACATTTCCCATAAAGCATTAAAATTGGCGCGTTTTTTTCCCAAACACGGCCTTTTCCGAGTGCGTAAAACCTGCGTTGTGCAAGCGACCACTAGGCACAGAGAAATGGGGTCGTTCATATGCGACGACGACGCCTTATAAAAACACTTCATTTTCAAAAAAACGAGCGCGAGGTAGACGGCGGTGATTTCAACGGGCGAAGAACTTTCGATCGCCGCTTCTCCGCCATCTGCCGGCTTTCGGTTGAACTACATACAAGATCAAGAGAGGGAGTGGTAGGATATATATCCGGTGTCAATGGACTCGAGAGAATACTCGGGGATAACGCGAGAGATGGATAACACGTTTTTTTTTATCTCGCCTGAGATACCGAACGGGAAGAGAGGGAAATAAGGGTAATGGATCCCGCTTCTTTCGCAACCATCGCTGCTTGTTAAACACTTTATAATGCGGTGTGGGAAAGACGGTTGGTTGCGGTCAGGTGTGAAGCGATGGATAGGCTGCACATCAGAGTGGAAAAGGCGATGTGGTAAAACTGCATTCAATATACGTAAACAAAGGACTGTACTACATAAAAACTGGTGCTCGTTGTTGAGTAAAAAATGCATAGTGGCGACTATATTTTTCTGTTATGCTTTATTAAATGCAGTGTGAAGGTAATGTTCTTTTACGCAGCATGTAAGGGTATGTAACGTATTGGGATTTTAATAACCCTGATTCTAAATCGCGTCGCATTGAAATCTACCATGGCACCTGAACGTTTCTCCTATATTTGGACCAGGTTTTTCAAGGCCTGTGCAAATGTAAATATACTTTTTTATTAACAGTATTATTCACTATTCACTAGCCTGTAGATATCGTATTTCTTGATCTTTTTTACACTGTCTTACATTTTAATTATATATTTTCCGTTCATGATGATCTGTCATGCCGAGTTCATCGTTTGAATTTTCAGCTAGCTAAAAAAAAAAAAATAATTTACCCATTGCGTACTAAAATATAATAAAAGCGTTGTATAATGATTGCTCATATCGACACGCGTTTATAAAAATTACTTTTAGCAGGCAGAGATCTGAAAAGCTTTTAGAAGTCGTGAGGATTTCTAGCCTCAAATTCTTATAAATAGTAATTAATCTATTAAGTTACTGAAGAAGTTGCTGTTGTTCTTTCCACGATTAGTTTTGAGAATATTATTTATAAAATTTTTCAATAAATACCCTCCTGAAATGAGGTAATTTGTGACAAAAATCCTTTTGAAATATAAAATTTGAGTAATAAAAATAGGAGATTACATAGTCCTAAAGTGCCCTACAAGTAGAATGTGAAGTATATATTCTAGCTATATTTAACTGAAAATCATATATGTTTTATATGTACTTCACCTCCATTTGAAAAAGTTTTCTTTCCTGAAAAAATGTCGCGGAAGATTTTGTAGCTGTCGAATCTGTTCAATTTATATTTTCTAGTCCAGTGATTTTAAAGGTGAGCTTCGCTTCCTTTAATTAGAAAACTTTCTCATTGTTCAGTGAAGAAATTGAAAGTAAAAATTATTTGATGGAATATTGCAATAGCTTTTGAAAGAATGTGCTACCGTTTTCATTTCCTTGGTGCCGTTAGGATTCTGGCCTTTAATCCACCAGGTTAACCCATTTCTGCCTGAATTATTTATTTTCTAGAAAATAAAAAAGTTTTGTTTGTATTTGTTTATTTTTGCTTTCAAAACATTTTACAGCAATGCAAAAAAAAAACCCTATAGTTAATGTGCTACAGGGTGTGACATATATGTTACGCTAGGCAGATTAGTCGATATTACTACATTACGTACACATATTATACATAAAGGAACTTTATAAGCTATATTTATTGTTTCATGACAATAACTCTCTGCTGGGTGTGGAAAGGCCAACATCACATTCTGTACACTGTCTTCGTGGTGCTGCATTACAATTATCTGCAGCACAGCGCCTCCTCCTGTGGCATCATTTCAACCAGGTGATTCCTCCCACCATACCTTACGTCAGAATGTACACTATTATTTTCTTTGGAGCTTCCTAGTCGGCCACATCATTTAGGTAGCGTTAGATCGGTTGTAAGGTATTAGTACTAAGCAATGTGGCGTCTAAATTGCAATTGGGGCATATCCGACCCAGTTTTCCTGAAAATTATCCCCCCATTATGGACGGATACATCTAAAAACCAAGTAAATATTGGCCACCACCACTTTTTCCTTCTAATGTTCACTCTGTACTTGGCAACATTTTCATCCATTCTATCGGTACCACCCATATATTTGTTATATTGTCCCACCAGAAATGGACGAGGAACTGAAATTTTCTTCTCGGGAATATCTGGAACTGAAGATACTGCATCCACTCCATGAGAAGTTGAGGCGATTTTTACAACAGAATAACCTAACAACTTTGCAATGATAATTCCACTCTCCTTTCTACTCATACATTCAAAATACCCTCTTTTCCTTTGTGTTATAGATTTCGTTGGTGTGAGCTGGCAATCTTTTGGAATTCGGTTCTCTCGAATAGTCCATGTGGCTGCATGCCCTCAGTCTTTTAAATTGACTAGCAATGTTTGGCTAGTGAACAAGTTGTCAAAGTAAAATCTATACGGTAGTACTTGACAGCGTTCTGGAAGGTCATGGATCATTTGCACCAATTTTGTGGCACATTTTCCAAAGGCCTAAGTTCTAAGTTCCTACGAAAACTGACTCCTTGGTACACATCGAATTTGACTAGGTAGCCCAGGTTTGTATTTAGACACTAAGCATTATAGCCAAATCGTATCGGTTTTCCTTTTATGAATTGCTTACAACTGTGCCTTCCAAAATACCGTATCATACACTCATAGTCCAAATGTTGCTCGGGTTGAAAATTTTTCTTTAGTATGTCCATCATTTCAGTGCGCATATCTGCTCCAGAATCCCAATAACATCTCCTGCTAGGAAGAGGATTGTATCCCGACAGTATAAGAACTGCATTGAAGCACTTCATTTCATCACGAGTCCTTCCACATTACCTATATCTACAGTTCACCCTGCAAGCCACCGTAATGGTGTGTGGCAGGGGGTGCAATAGCACCAAGGGAAAGCGCATAATAATGAATAGTATCACTCTATGTAGGCTGATTTCTTTTCGTAACTTCTGTTCTGCTCAGCTATCGTTCTAGAGAAAAACGAGCCTTTATACCTCTCAGTCCTACAGGCTATCTCTCTTATTTTACGAGGATGGTCCATTCTACCAATATAAGTTGGCGCTCTTATTATTTCTTCGGCATCGCTGAAGAATATACGCGTTCTAAATCTTTCAAGAAGTTTTAATCTAGAGCGTGATCGGCGCTCAGTTAGTGAGTCCCATCCTAAGTCCTGTATCAAGCCTGTAAAACTTTTGTTTCTGTCGTAACAATTTTTGACGAATCAAGCGGCTTTTTGCTGCACTCTTTCTAACTCTGAGATTGATCCTTTCTCGTACGGATCCCACGTGCTCGACGCGTACTCTAATAGCGGTCTTACTAACGAGAAGTAACATGTCTCTTTGACTTTTTCCTCACTTTTAACTACTATGCGTTTGATGAATCCTAGTTTCTGTTTAGCCTTCCCGCATATATTTCGTATGTGCCTATCCCATGAGAGGTTGCTTGTTAAAGTAACGCCTAATTCACATGTTTCCACTGGTGACACATTCCGGTAAAAACTGTAAGAACTACTAGGAAATGTGAGGCACGATTCACATGTCTTTTGTTTTCCAGTCTGTAGTTTTTGTTTTTTCTATTGGTTTTGATTCTTGGCGGGGAAGATCTGGTGTAGTCGCTTCTTCCAAAGAAAGATCATCACTCATATTCATACCTATTCTCTCATAATTTGACAAGACGACTTCAGATCCAGCTTGCAGCTGTCGTGGTCCGAGATTGTCCAATAAACCACCACCATTTTCTTCAGCTGAATCTTCGTCAGATTCAATGTTAGGGGCTGGAGGATCTATATAAGCTGCATGAGCGTCGATTTCACTTTCTTCTAGAACAGCCACAGTCTCAGGCAGCTACAGAGATCTAAAGATGACCAAATCAGTAAGTTGCCGGTTTTGTCTAGAGTGACATATATGTCACGCCTAATTAAACTTATAATAACATTCACATTTCACATATTAATACAATTTACAATATAAAATACAAAATCTTAAAGGTTTAGAATATTATATGAATAAAAACTTGGTAATTTGAGTCTAATAAATAAATATTCACGACACTTTTTAGACCTCCATTCTCCACTACCTGCCGGTGCACTGCCTATTTAAAATGTTCGCCAAAAGAGGTCAACATACTACAGATATTTGAAAGCTGGTGAGGCATGACGCTGAAAGTTCTACTATGAGAAACTGGTTGGAAGAAATACATTTTAAACGCAAACACATCCTCTAGCTCTAGAATGAAAATTTTAAGCTGCGACATATACGTTATGTCACGCTAGGTATAAAGGGGTTAATCTATGAAATAATAAATTGTTTCGATTGGTATATTTTGGTTTTTATAAATTTTAAAGCTTAAAGTATTGTGGTTGGATTGGATTCAACAAATAAAGAAACTCTGGTGGAGTACTGATCGCAGTGTAACTAAGGATTTTAACGCAGAACTTGGTCACAATTTTTTCTTGATAGATCGGTCTACATAAGGGCTAGGAATAAAATTTGGTTTATCTAGAATAAGCTGCGAAAGAGTAATCGATGTCGTTTTTCCAACTCTTTCAACTAATAGAATCCGTCGCAGTCTATCGCGTAAATTCCGATATGAACTCTTAATTTGGCTCGCCGAGGCCCTCCTGCTATTGCGACACTCTCGGTACAAAGTTTGTCCACCCATGAATTAGGTGCTGGTGATAAACATGAATCCACTTAACTGGACTTAAATTTAAAATGTTGCGTTACTTTTGGAAAACGGTGTGTCGTTTTCGTTTTTGCCGAGGCATTTCCGTGTCAGAGGAGTATATTTATTTTGTTATCTTCCCGCCCACCTTCGGAGAATCGTGTGCATAAATATGACCTTGAGAGGCCGCGCGGTTTTTTTATTGTGCCCGACTGTTTCGGCGGCGTTTGAAAATTATACCATAATTATCCGAGCGGAAGGAAACCTTCGATTTAAGACGACCCCAGGAATACAGCTGTAGAAATGTAAAATAAAAAACAAAGTTGAATGAAAAATGTCCACTGACAACTTTTTATGGATTTTGTTATTAACCATTTACGTTTTTTTTCGTAAGAGCGGACTCGGTTCTTTCAAAAACAACACAGGAATCAGGTGGTGTTTCGTTGCCATAAAAAAGCAGCTACGTTTTCACTCAGAATAGAAAATCCACGTCGTTTACATACCGATGCACTTTCGACGTAATTTATTTGGGAAAATCGCTGATTCTATGAAGTTTCGAATTCCAGATTTTTTTTCCTTCAAAAATACTATTGAAAAACTTCCCTAATTTTTGAGTAAATGCAATATTTAAAATAGAAAACTTTTAATGTATATCCAAATTATTTACTCGTGTGAACACGAGATATGCGTTTTGGTGTAACAAGTAATTAAACCATCTCTTTTAAAATATATTAAGGGTAACAGTGTAATCAAAAATGATTTTTAATGGGTGCTCGCCAAAGAGAAGAGTGAAAAAGAATGTTGTTTAAAGGTGTGCCAGTGAAGGAGAACGGAAGAGATAGGGTAAACCGAGAAGACGAGACAAAAAGTGAATCATATCGCCATTTGCTCCAGGCTGCGGTTGAAACTGCAGCGTTCCCCTCTATAAATACGCGCTTGACGGGCTTTGAAGCACCGTTCTAACTTCCTGAAACAGGATTGCTTCGCTCTTATGCAATTCAACCGGTTTCTCCCCGTTTTGAATTGCGCCCTAAGAGTTCGACCAGTAATTGCGAAATATGTGCAGTGAGAACCCTCGGCGTTACGTCAGTCTGCGAACTAAGAATTCCTTTAAGTTTCCCTCGTATTCTTGCTTATTTATAACGCTTTGTCGTGTCATGTCCAGTTTTGAGTTGTACAACAAACCCTTGTCCAACCAAATTGGGTTAATTAGTGATTTATTTATTTATCCATAATTTCACCTACAGCGGGTTTTCCATTTACAGTGAAATAGTACCAAAATAATTGAGAAAAAATATAATATAATTAATATGAATTAATAATTTTTAAAATAAATAAACAATAATAACTAGAGTATGAGGACGATGGGAGATGAAGGGTGATTATTTGTTATAGTAAATGTGATACTACCAAAGCTTATCACGCATCTTAAGTATGTGACAAAAACTACTTATCATGGGAAATGTTCTCCAAAAGTTGTTAAATTTGTACATTGAGATTTTTCCCAATAGGATCTTTTCGAAAAACTTTAACACCTTACTGCACAATGCAGTATGGCATTTTTTTTGTTATTGAGCATATCGCGTTGAGAAATACCCTTTTTTAGCGGTTTTTTAACCCATTAGTGCCCAAGCACAATTTTTCTCTCATATCGGTGTAAAATTTTTATATGTTGTTGTTATAGATCCCAAATTGTCTGGAAAAATATTTCTATCGATTTGTTTGTGGTAGGAACCGAGAAAACGAGTGCCTACATATGTAGGCGCTGGACACGTTAGGATAGGGGTTTAACGAAAAGTGATTTTTATCATAATTGGTTTTTATTCAAATGAAAAGAATATAGCCTTAAAAAAAAGTTCTACAATCAGCACTAATTGAAGAATAATGAAAATAAAAAACATCTAAATTCAATATATTTTTCAAAAATTAGTAAATTGTCATAAAAATTCTCTACAAGCACAGGCTGCAATGGCATACGCTATTAATTGAACTCTTAGCGATTGTATTCTCTATTCTTGGCAGTTTGTTAAAGCCTCTTAAGCTGTGTGGAATGACTCGAAACATGCAATATGGCACCAGACATTGAATTTCCTGCACCGTTTACGTGTGTTGCTGCCACACTCGGCACACCATATCTGTGTGTCGTTAGTTACAAGCGCATGCAGGGAGCCGTCAAGGTGCACTTCTTTTGGCACCTTACGTTTGCCAGATGAAGACGCCCGTGCCAGCAGTTGATGAGCCCTGGAGTAGTTAGCCATATAAATTTTCACCACATATCTTGTGAATTCAACGAAGTCCATTTTGTCTTCTTTGCCCTTCGGTGTCAGGCGATACAGCTGCCATGCGTTTTTCATGCTGACATTTATCAAGTATGCAGTTATGACCCAAAACCGTTTGTGGTTTCTCATATTGATGCGATTGTAGGATATGTTCTGATCTGCGGAACCGAGATGCTTTTCTTCTCGGCATTGCTCCAACGTTTTGCTTGACCCTGAGGTTCTACTCCAGTGCAAGTCAACGCAACAGTGAAAACGTTGGTGTCATTGTAACCCACCAACGTAATGCCAGAATAATATTCTCTTATCTGATCATACCATTCGCGCTGTGTCTTATTCATGGCAGGCAAAGGATTTAGTGGAGCGTTCTCCATGTGATTTGCTCTTTTAGTGCCCTTTCCGTCATAGCGTTCTTTCTGAAGGCGATCTAGCACTGAAAAAAATGTTTGATTGCAATGATCATATTTTGATAAATTTTATCAAAAAGTTCAGTTCATATGGAACATTAAACTTCTTGATTCATTTTATCAAACCTGTTTAATAGGAATGATTTGATTAAAACTATCGAACTGGTACGAGTAAATTTATCGAAAAAAATTGAGCCGTTTCAGTTTATTTTACCGAACTATTGGTTGAAACATTCGAACGTATTTAATATGTTTTGTAACAGTGCAAATTTGCATGCGGTGTTTGAAATTCTAGGTTCCTTAAATATTAGGTCTGATATCTATTGCCACAATCACTTCAATAAATAATCAGTTTCGACAATATAATGAAACAATTTCAAAACTTTAGTTGATTAATATTCTCCTTAAGAAATTATGTGGGATGATCCCATAAAAATAATACACACTATTACATAGAAAGCTTTTAATCAAGGAAATTCATACATAAATGTATTTAATTCATACAAAATTAATGAATATTGCTACAGTAGGACATTGGAATAAAAGTAATAAATAAGAAAGTATATGTATTCCAAAAATGTAACCAAAAGAAGATTAACTGTGGAAAGTGAAACATTTTAGATGAAACAAATAATCATACAATAAGTAGACAAAATATTTGTTACTTCATTGAAAGAGCATTTTCCAAAGGATATTCCAAAAACATTATTCCACAAGAAATGGATGTCACACTAGAGAAATTATTTTGTTATTAATATCTGTGGAGGATACAGAAAAGTACAGAGAAAGAGACTAAAAAAATATGATTTATTATTATGGGTATTATGATGGTGAGTAAGGAGATTGATAACTTGTGAAATTCCTTCAATAGTAAATAAGATGAGTCAAAAAGTGAAAAAAGGTACGCATCATTTTAGATATCTAAAACTCATAATCTGATTCCTCATTACCTAAATGTATTTCTCACATTCTTCAAAGCCATTCATAAAGTTAGAAATGCATAGGCTCACGAAAAGGGGGGAAATAAAAAAAAAGAAAGTACTAATGGAACCTGTCAATGTGCTTCAAAAATTAGGTGAAACAGAATAATTATAATAAAAAACATACAAAAAGAAATTAAGAAATTTTAAACCAAACTTCATTTGCTTATGTAAAAACATGGCTTTCTATTAAATACCATACTTGTACATGATAAGTAATTGCCCAGAGGAGGATAAAGGATGTAGCAAATAGATTGAAATTAAACAAAAATACAAAGGAACAAATAAAAAGAGAAGTATTATCAATAACAAAAAATCTACACTACCTTACTTAAGTCCCTTTCACTAAGAACTATTTTCATCTTTTTTCACAAATATTTTTCCAGCTTTAAACCAGCAGAATTTGTATTGTAAATCTTTAGCCTTATTTCTTGCTTTCCAAAACAAAGATCAATACAACCCAGTCATGTGTTCATTAAAGAAAACCTTTCCCTTGTGGATTTGTTTAATTTCTGGTCTATCTAATCTTTTTTTGTTTCCCATAATCAGCTGTTTATTTTCCTTTTTTGTAATCTTACAATAATTTTAGACTTTCTAAGAGTTTTATTTTTGATGACAAATGCTTCATCAATCTCATTAGCTGTTGTTTCATCATCTGTAACCTTATTCAATAATTCAACAACACATTCTTTAATACCATTATATGACTTATTGTCAACATCAATTCCAACAATCTCTCTAGTTCTTTTTGTTCGATTCCGTCAAATACTTAGGCGTTACTTTAACAAGCAACCTCTCGTGGGATATGCACATACGAAATATATGCGGGAAGGCTAAACAGAAACTAGGATTCATCAAACGCATAGTAGGTAAAAGTGAGGAAAAAGTCAAAGAGACATGTTACTTCTCGTTAGTAAGACCGCTATTAGAGTACGCGTCGAGCATATGGGATCCGTACGTGAAAGGATCAATCTCAGAGTTAGAAAGAGTGCAGCGAAAAGCCGCTAGATTCGTCAAAAATTGTTACGACAGAAACAAAAGTTTTACAGGCTTGATACGGGACTTAGGATGGGAATCACTAGCTGAGCGCCGATCACGCTCTAGGTTAAAACTTCTCGAAAGATTTAGAACGCATATATTCTCCAGCGATGTCGAAGAAATAATAAGAGCGCCAACTTATATTGGTAGAACGGACCATCCTCGTAAAATAAGAGAGATAGACTGTAGGGCTGAGAGGTATAAAGGCTCGTTTTTTCCTAGAACGATAGCTGAGCAGAACAGAAGAAGGAAATCAGCCGACGTAGAGTGATACTATACATTATTATGCGCTTTACCTTGGTGCTATTGCACCCCCTGCCACACACCATTACGGTGGCTTGCAGGGTGAACTATAGATATAGAAATTAATGCGATCTCACTTACTATCAAAGTGTTCGATATTTTTCCGAATTTTTAAATGTACGTACTTTAGAAGCGACACAAATATTTTTATAGACTGCGGAGCCTGGTGTAATCGCAACTTTGTCACCGCCACCAAGCAGGTACCGATAACAAAGCTCTGTAGAGGACTTTGGACGACGCACACCCATGTGCCAACGACGCAATAGCGTAAAGACGCAAATTGAATCGACGCAAAGTGAGGTACGGGCGTATTTTATAAACATTGGATGAGAGGTGAACATTTTGATGAATGCGCCCTCGTTGCACTTTAACATTCGTGTTCCAAAGTAACGGTTCAGTGAAACTAGTCTTCGCTTTTAAGCGTATTAAATCTCGTCTTCTGTTTGGAGTTTGTCCAATAGATTATCCGGCAAAGTACGCGAGACCGATGCTTGGTCGTTAACCCCGGCCATTCTTTCACCCACTTATAACGTTCTTCTTTTCGCGTAATGAGACAAAACATACGGCGTTTAATTTAATTCACACTCGGACGACACCGTGCTCTTTCATTTATAGTGTTAATGGTGAAAAACCACAAATACAACAGATGAAGGTCACCAAAACAATTCATGCAGAATCCTGCGTTTTCACGGTTTTTCATGGGTCTAACCCAATCGGTTAATATGTATGTATATAGGAACTCTTAGCGCATGAGATGCATTTTCAGTTGGTTAGATCATATAGATAACCTCATTTTTATGATCAGAATCATATCGAAAGCCTTCTGCTTAGTAACCTAAACAAAAAAATCTTATTTAAATTTCCCTCGATTGTTCGTTATAGGGTAAAATTGATGGGTTTTATTTAAGAATTTTTGATTAGTTTGTTTGGAACGAAGCACAGGATATCCTAAATCTTCCTTCTCTTTTATCGCAGTATCGGAAGGACGTGACATGACGAAGTCATACATACCTCAAATACCAACAGTTTAACATTCCTTAGCAAATTGGCCGCTGATTGCTATGGAGTATAATACACCGTATTTTCCCGTGAGATTCCTTCTTTTACCTTGCATTTTTTCAACCATAGAATACGGAATAGTGGGGAAGGGAATGCGGAGAATTTCACCCGCGTTGTTGAAACGACCGCGTCAGACAGAAGTGATATATTAGATTTGTAAATGATGCGGACGAATTAATTTCGTCGCGGTTTAATTAGTCAAGGATAAGAATCGCCGCGTGCTTAATTGCATCACGACATTCACAGAAACGTTTTTTTTTAAATACCTCTAGCACGTTCCTGAAATTCAGCGGTATAAAGGCGGTGAAATTGAGGAAGAATCCAATAAAATATATTATTTAATTAGAAAGATTATGTGGTGAAAGGGAAATTTCTCTGTAAGTGAAATCCTCTCATTCATTGAGGTTTACTGACTTTAGGTAGGTCACTGGCGCAACTCACCTCATTTCTTTGTACCCAAAGCTTTTTGCTTCCTCTTCCAGGCATTTCCGTAAAGGAAATTTTTCTCATCCATTCGGGAATCGTAACTATCATCTGTAAACTCCTTATCTTGAATATCTTTTCGAATAAGTTTCCAAACCGTTTCATTTTTTAATTTCCACTCGTTATACTCCAATACAGTGTTTCTCAACACGGGTGTCGGGTCACACAAGTGTGCCGCAGTATTCATCTTTAAAGTTGTCGCGAAAAACTTCAAGTAAATAAATCGACGATTCGGAAACGTTGGTAGGTCATTGAGGCAATGCTCTTAACTCAATGGGTCCCCAACATTTTGCGACCTAGAGACACATTTAAAGTTCAAATTATCTGAAGAATCACATGCAAAGTATATTAACCCTTAGAGGACCAAGCGAAAATACGTTGAACACCAAGAGGGGTCCCTCAGAGACCCCATTACATATTGTTTTGTATCATGGACATAGTTAATTATTTCGCCGTTTTTCCTTGTGATAATTATTTTGATTATATTTACGCCTTGTATTTTGGGAATAAAACAGTTTTATATTGTTTTAAATTTTAATCGCCATATATTACATTTTTATTGGTATTCTGAGAAAATACACAATATTTCTTCCAAATAATTTCTTCTATTAATAATATGCCATATAAAATGAACTTTGTAACTTGAGCAAAATATATTCTTTTTACAATGAAACCATTCAAAGAAATTTTCATTACATCAAATTGTTAGTTATTGCAAGATATTTTGCATACAGCAGAGACTGATTTTTTCTGTGATTTTCACATAAATTTTTTGCTGGTATCGCATCTTACATTAACTTTTCTATCAATGTTACGGGGACATTTGTGACATCTTCCTCGCTTTCTGTCCATACCAGAATAATTGACTTCGTTATTAGTGTTACTTGGAGTGCCGTGATCAGTAGCGTATCCACAGCATCGCAAAGCTTCTTTCACATTGGCATGCAAACTTAATTTTGAACGCCTTAGCATATTTCCTTCTGCCAGTTCCTTTCCCAGTGACAGAAGGAAGGTTTTTCTCCGATGAGTTTTGTTTTTATTCCAGTCAGGATTTTTGGTTACAAATATATGATATGAAAGCATTAAGCGCAGCGATATCTATGGAATTCATGTACAGTCGAAGAGGCCATCGACTTGTGCGTCTTGCACAAGTATACTTTCGAATCAATTTGTCTGCATTGTCTACGCCACCTTTTGTTGCATTATAGTCTAATATCATTACTGGCTTTCTACCAGCCCCATCAGAAATCATCATGTTGAGTGGATAACAGGTGGACCATTCTATTCCGTTTTGGAACATAGGAAACCATTGTTATATCATCAGAGAAAGCAAATTTAGAGGATTCAACCAAGCGATTAGATGTTGCTTTGAGTTCTTGAGGTGTATCCTATTTATTTTTTCTAACTGTTCCTAGTATTGTAAGATTTTTTGCGAGAAGATGATGTGCAAGCTTTACCGAAGTGAGAAAATTATCAGTTGTGATTCCACGACCCGTTCCATAAATAGGTTCAGCTAGCTCGTTCACAACCCGAAAACCTTGATCAATCTCACGTTTTCTCCGTTTTTTTCCAGGTGTACACATGCAAATTGAATAGATACGAAGGTTTCACATCAGCAGCAGCCCAAACTTTTATCCCATATCGACCAGGCTTTGACTTTATATATTGTATAAATGGACATCGACCCTGGAAAGGAACTAATTGCTCATCTACTCTTACGTGCTCATAAGGTTCAAAGGCCTTCCTGCAGTTTTGAACAAATAAGTCCCAAATTTTCCTAATGACAGCTAACTTGTCGCAAACTCTTCTTTCCTCCCTGGTAGATTTATCATCAAATCTTGCGAAGGATAGAAGTTTCATAAATCTCATTCGGGACATTGCTGCTGTAAAAATTGCCCGCCTAATAATTGATCAGTTGACCACATTTCTTTGACACTTTCTTTTCTGCACCGCAAGGCTCCCGCAGAAATTAGAATACCTACAAATGCATCAAACTCTTCACACTCAATATTCACCCACTCTTTTTGCCTGTCCAAATTTATAGAATTCCACTCCGCATAATGCCTAACTTCATTTGTGTACTTGCAAATTTTCTTTTTAATCACCTCTGTCATAAGCAAGTTATACGTCTTTTTTGGTTACTGCACTTTTTGGATACTCTGTGAGACCAGGTGTGGCATTTACAATGTTCTTTTTCCTACAACGTTTGTGAGGTTTCTGCGATAAATATAAAATAGTCCTCCACTGATTTCAGTAGTAGTAATTGATGAAGTTATAAATCCAAGGAGCCTGCCGCAGAACATTTATGAATTTCGGCATTGAGAATCTCGAGTAAAATCAAGAATACAGTTAGAAATTTTTTTTTAACAGAAGAGAACTCATAAGTAAATAACATTTATGGTTAACTGAAGTCACAATGGATACAGGCTATAATAAAAGACGAGTGCAGTAACATATTTTAATGAAATTAAGGAAATGAAAATTTTTCCATAAAGCTCTAATAGGGGTCTCACGAGGACCCCAGGAAGGATTTTCCTTAATAATGCAAAATAAAATGGATTAAAAAACCACAAATTTTGGTGGATCAAAAACAATATTGCAAATGACAAATACCATGAATATAAATAGATTTTCCGCAATAACGGAAAAGTTATTTGTGAAAAACAAGGTCTGGGGTCCTTGAGGGACCACTCTTGGTGCTCTAAGGGTTAAACGTACGATATCAAAAACAGTATACATATACAAAATAAATCTAAAGCATTAATTATAAAACACTTTTAAAATTTTGATTTAACTATTATAAAATTTGGCATTAATATAAAAGGTCATACAAGTTCAATGCGACTATTGACATTGCATGCCATCCGCCAAATTTACATATTCAGGGATATAAGGGGAAATAGCAAGTCTCGTGCAATCATTGAGATGGGCATTTTTGTGAGCAGTCTTGGTAGCCCCTGTCTCATGCAAAACCTATAGGACTACTCTACTAGCCACATTCAATAGCCACGCATTGGGGACGCCTACAGTCTAATCAAATGATTATGGTGTAATGCGTAAGATAGATGCGTACCACGGTTGTAATACCCGTACGCATAAACGATAAAACCTTGTTTCAAGTTAGGGGTGTCTCGAAATCCTGTTATCTTTGACAAGCTACCGGGTCCACGAAAGGTTTGGAAACCACTGCTCTAATCGAACGAATATTCGCACCTAGGAAGCTTATAATCAATCCAGTTGGACGTAAAAGTTTTTTAAAACTAGTTATGTGTTGCGATATGTTAGCGGATTCTGTCCGCGAGAGAACCCGTTTAGAACCTGTTTTGTAAGAATGATTAGGGTGTCACGAATCTGAAATGGCGAACGAAAGTAGTTGTGATGCAAAGAGAGTTTACGCTCGGTAATGCGAACTCCGGAATATTTTATTTTTTTACCTGCAAGTCGAAGGGAACTCCTTATAATCGTGCCCTAATTGTGCCCCCAAGGGTATCTAGCTCACTATATAAGGTTGTGTTCGAGCGTTCCAGTCTCAAGAGTGAAGAATCGTTTCTTGATCTGTGTTCCCGCCAAATTTAAGGAATACGATCTCGCATTTGTTTCCACGCCATATACCTTATTCAAATGTACTGTTCGAGAGAAGAACTTCGAAATATCGAAATTATAGGTCTTTATTTTAACGTATACTAGAACAAATAAAAAAAATGCCCACTTTAACAGATGAAAAAATTCGATCTATTGAGGCTCGAGTTATGGAGGTTCCACTGTATTATTGTTCACGGTAGTTATTTATTGATTTTTATATCAAGGGTTAGTCATTTCTTCCCCATAATCAGAATTTGACTGAAAGATGCCCTTCGTCGCATCCCGTTTGTAATTATTATTTAATTTATTGTTATTTATTAGACTTTGATGTCGAAAAATTATATATATAAACTGCACGTAAATATATATTTTTTTAAATCCTGAAGATATCTGAATTTCTTCTGCATAGGTTTTTTTTCTTTTCAGTAGATATTCACATGATACGAATTTTCGTTTTTTTCCCTCCATTGGTCATCAGCGTATGCAAGCAAACGTTCAATGTTGACTTTTTCAATTTCTTCTCGGAAAATCTCAGTCAGTATATACACGACACTAGAGGAAGAGATTTTCTCTTCGTAAACCTCGGAAAAACCTCCTAAAGAGTTTATAAAAACCTGTTTTTCTAGTCGCGCATGCTTGACGACAGCATAGTTTCACCGTGCATCAATCAATTTATCGGAACCGAGTCTTTGTCTTCTTCATCATATCGTATCTGATCGCACAGTGGGTCTCTTTTTGCAATCATTGTCGACGTCATTAAACAACAATCTTCGAAAGTGAAGCAAAATTAGAATCCCGAGTTTTTTTCCGTTTTGGAAATCATATGTTTACAAAGTGTTGTCCGCGAATTTTTTTAGTATCGCATTAATACATAATTTTTATAATTATATTTGAATTAATTAATAGTTTTACTTTTACTTACACGTGCTAATTTTGAAAGGTAAATTATTGGGAATGGGAATGAACAAAATTTTAACTTCATCTGCATGATATTTTCCGATTGCGTTGAATACGTCTGTGAACTAGCAACACCTCTTACCATAAACTGTCGAAATAACGCAACTCTGGTATTTATCTAGCTGGATATCCTAATTGAACTAACCATTAAGAAGAAAATGTGCAATGAACGGTATGTAGTATAGGTATATCACACGAAAATTCTTAATTTTTTTGATAGCACGATTTAAACAAAATGATAATAATGCGTTAATTATAGTTCTATAATATTATATAAACGCAGAAATCTCGTTTTAAAATAATGGATTTTTGAAGAAATAACGTGCCAAAGAAGTAGCGGTAATTCCATGCTTAACAAGTTCTGATTCGTGCACAAAAGATAATGTTTAATGAAAATTTTTGAGTAACTCCTCTTGTTGTATAAATGTTCGATGGTAATAACCTTCCAGATATATTTATTTAGATTTAAAGGCAGTCTTTCTTCCTCTGGATCAACTCCGTATGTTTCCATGTTACTCCATGATATAACAAGCGCCCACACTACCCGTGTAGGATCATTCTAACGGCATTATCCATAGTGCATTCCATGCCTGTTCAGTAATAGGTGTAGTCCACATGATCTATTGCCGCGTTAACTTTTTATCTGGGTCGGATCAAATTAAAGTGGGTGGGGTCAAACAAGGAAAACTAATGTACAAATGTCACCAAGTCGTAACTTGACCGTAATCAGCTTGTAGAATTTCTATGAGTATTTCCAATAACTCCACTGCATGTTTTTATTCACATGGTTTCTATATTCTATTGCTTCCCATAGCGATGCAGTTATGTTGGGTTGAGACGGTCGTCTGCTTTATTCGGTGTCCACTTTCGGGCTTTCCCCAGGGCTGCTGCGTCGCTTGTGTTACTAAGTATTAATTTGAGGTAATTAACAATTGGAGTTCGCCTAATATTTTTAAGTTACTTACTTTGAGATTTTTAACGCAATGCAATGGAACCTAGAGAGTTAATTTAATAGAAGTTATGCCTGATTATAGTAATTTAAAAAATTGAATTTTTGATTTCAACTTCTGCATATATTTATTAAAATTATTTTTTCTGTTTAAACGGCAAAATAGCCTACTAACATAGAGATATACGAGATTCAAACTAATTAAGAAGAAATAATTTGAAAATCAATAATACCATTTCATCGTGGTATCATTACAGAACGCAAATTTAAATGAATTTTCGACGAATGCCTTAAAAGCTTTAAACCAAATATGTAGTCGACATTTAAAAAGCACGAGGAAGAAAAAGTTTCGAGGAAGTTATAAACGCGGTATCACCTTCACTTTTCGCGTATTCATGCAGGATATTAACGAACACTTACCAAAAAGAATTTCTTCGGCGATTTCTAATCCATTCATAGCATGCTCGACCAAAAAAAATCGTATACGCGTACTAACAGGAAAGTAACACCCGCGGAGACGATCTGTTTCGACTCTTCCACACTCCAATTATCACTTCCACCGAAAAGCACCGTTCACGACGAACCCTCGAGACACTGGTGGGAAAAAACGGACGGAAAAAACAACGAAATTCCGAGGGGTAAAAGTCTGACCTAGGAGAGAAACGTAAATCCTTAAAAAGGTATGGCGGGTTGGGTGTAAACTTGTGCTATTAAATCGTGACGCGAATACGTTATGTGTTTGCTCGATCCGGTTAAAGAAGAAGACGTCCTTATTGCGTATGGGATGCGTGCTCACTTCCGGGACCCCCACACCACTTGCCAGCACACCTAACCCATCTCATCCCATTCCAATTTTCGCCCCACACCACGAACGGACGTCGCGCCACGCCGCTGCACGCCCGCGTTAAAATCTCGCCATGATCCAGCGCCGCCTGCTGACGGCGTCCAGACCAAACGGCAGTAGTCTGGTGCGTGAGGTCAGTATCGTTGGAGGAAGGGCAAGGAGAAGGTCCGCCGAGGATGTCTTCGTGTAAGTTCTTCGCTGCGGCGGCGGTCGCTCTCCTACTGGCGTTGATTTTCAGCTGTTCCATGGGTAAGTAAAGGGATGGCAGAAGCGGGAAAAAGGTGGATTGGATGGCGCGGTTTTCGAACGCCTGCTTGTTAATACGGTTTTTTATACGGCTGTTTTTTTCATCCTCGTTGTTGAATAATCTTCCTGAAAGAGAAGATGTTTTTAAACGTCGTTAATGTCGTTACGTTGGTACAGTTTTTTTTTAATAAATTCGTCTTAAAAATGTCTTATTGATTCAATTTGTTACTTACTAGTAGATACGCAAATTTTCGCGGAAACCCCCTATTGAATTAAGTGGCATTAAATTTGCATGAGATGGAGAATAGAAAAATGCACGAACATGCGTAGATTTATTGTTTATTGAAGTTTATTACCACGCGATTTAAAATTTATGTAAGTAATCATTTGTTTTCAGTCGCATTTGCTAATTAGGTTAAGACTATTTCCTGTATTACTAGAGTTGGAGAATGATTATTCAATTTTTATTTACTAGATTTATTTCATTTCTACGGTCTGCTTTAGATGTTTGCGACTTGAGATAGCGTTAATAATGTCTGTTATCCTGTTATCGTAGCTGAGACTCAAGAGTTAACGGACGAATTGGCTCCGGGACCAGTTGACGTCGAACTGGAGGCATTCCTGCCAGAAACTTCTAAAGAAGCAGCTGAAGAATACGAGGAAGAGCCAAAGGGATTTTTTTCACTCAGGAAAAGATTTCAAAACAGTCGTCAAATCTGGCTTCGCAAGTTGAGAGGTTAGTATAAATCAACTACCTTTAATGTTACACCTGATCCTTTATAAGATCACTGGTGATCCCTAGGTAATATGTCGATTCTGCAATCGACTTCTGATTAACTGCGGATGAATTATACATTTTTTAATTTATCGTCATAATGTCCAAGTTGGAAATTATTTCTGCAGTGATTTCAGTTTTTTTGCACATAAGTTTCTGTCAGGAAGAAATTGGTTTTTAAATGAATAGACGAGGCCAAGATTTCGTGATACTCCATCATAAAAGGAAGGGATTAATTATTAGTAAAAATAATTCGTATAACAAAACAAACTATTACGAAATTTGTGTAATATGTAATAGTTTATTAAAATTTTTGCTATACAAATTATTGGTACTAGTAGTTCATCCCTTTTTAAAAATAGGTTTTACTATTATATGCGATTTTA
This sequence comes from Uropetala carovei, assembly GCA_036926305.1. NCBI lineage: Eukaryota > Metazoa > Arthropoda > Insecta > Odonata > Petaluridae > Uropetala > Uropetala carovei. The sequence continues at coordinate 7,585,952 of JAXCHB010000100.1, forward strand.
AAAGCATTTCTGTACCAAATTTTAACATGTTGGGTGTTCCGTTTCTTTATTACGATTCTATTATTATTTACCGCGAGTAATTTAAGAGTCGGATTCATTAAAAAACATAACGAAGAAATTTATAGCTGTTATTAACCATTGTTATTATCGTTATATTATACTATTACGCATATGCGAAATTAGGAATCATAATGAACTAAAATGTGGACATGGTAGATAAATTCTGTTAGACGCCAACTTTACGTTTTAATCGGTTGGTCTCGTAGGTGATAAGTCCGTGACGTCATCGAAATACGACTTCCTGATTAGACGAAGAAATTACAAACAGCCGAATCGCGAAAGAGAAAGGGGAATGAAAATTCGAAGAAAGTCAAAAGTGAAAGTCGTCAATGGCAGGTTCACGTTTTTTCACATCCAAATTTACATTCTGGTTCCATTCAAATTGTTTGCCTAGAGATTTACAACGAGCATGCAAAGGCATTCACAAGCAATAGCATTAATTTCTCTAAGCCTAATTTTTGTAAACCACAATGGGTTTTTTTTGCTTCCACCGAGAAGGCGAGTCGAAGATGATTAGGGATAATATTTTCGCTTCCTAGTACATCACCTGGCGATCTAGATTTCACATTTTTTTTATAGACGGCCCTATGCGGTAGGTATATGCAGCGTCGAGTTTCACCGGAATTCCGACGCGGATGATTCGTACGCTCGAGTCCGAATTCGTGGTGTTAAAGTATCACGCCATTTCCGGTCGCGGGAGATTTCAACGCCCGAGTAGGAATTTAGCATCGACGCGATTTTTTTTAGTACATTTTTGTTTGTTTGCCGAAACGCGAACGGGAAACGCGCGCACACGAAAGCGAGATCCCTCCTCTCGTTGAGTATTTTCCAAGGCCAAAGCTGTTCCACGTGCGCTCCCGTTGGAGTGAAATTTCATTTCCGAACCGATGCGTTGCGGTTTCTTTGAAGCGTGGTGGTTGAACGGTGACAAGTCGTCCTTTATTGTCTTTGGTATCTCGATCTGCTCTTCATCTGGTTCTATTCAATCAGACGTGTTTGTGGACAATGAGGTAGAATATGTATTTTAACTATTTGAAATAAAAGATCCTAGTACATACGTTATCTTGCAGACAGTTCATATAAAATACGATAAATTATCTTTTATGCGTAAGAAAACTTTTTAAAATGAAAAAACAGTTTACAATAGATGAAATTTTAAAATTAATACGTTTATAATGAGTGATTAACTTTGATTTATGATGAAAGTTTCTCTTTTATTGTAAGCATAAAGAAATTAATTCAATTTGTCTGTAAATGTCACTAAAAATATTAAATAATTAAAGTAAAAAAAGTTTTCGCATTTTATGATATTAATGTAGAATAACTACGTAGTAGTTTTAAATTAGCCATGGAAAACAACTCTACGCTTTATCTTAAGTTAGTTACTTTTATATACCGTAATTCTTATTTGCTATTTACAGCGGCTACAGAATGACATTTACCTTAATCTTATTAGCGCTATTTCTTAAGGGTACTTGCGTAATGCATCTTCTTATATTTAAAATCGTTGTTACAATAATTGTGCGAAAAAAAATAATTGAAACATAAAATTAATAAGAATTTATATGCTCAAATAGTCTGCCAATGTTTATTTTTTATATGTAAATTGTTATATGGATGAGACCAAAATGCACTATAGTTTGGAAGAGTTTCTAATCGCCAATATTTAAAAGGCGGAAAATCTATAAAAATATTTTCGCGCTATTGATTTTGGCATATCTATTCTGCATAATCAAACGGGATTGTTTTTAAGATTAGCACATTGTAATCGTACTCGCCATCGCGATTGTAAATAAATGAATATTTTCTCGTTCTTCTCTTTTCCCCGAAACAAGTAATGCATAATGTATCATCGACATTAATCCATCGATTTTATTTTATTTTTCAAAGCCAAGTCGGCGAAGGATGTTGTGATCCTTTTTTTCCTCTTTAACAGATAGGACACAGAACCTCCAGGGCATATTCCTCTTAGGGAACACCACCAAAGAAGACTCAAGGAGCTGCATTAGAAGAAGCGCCGACAGCACGTGTCCTGATGAAGACATGCTCTTTTACTTATATCCAAGGTACCGTTTGACTACCCTCTAATGCAGGGGTTCTTAACCGGGGATGCTCGCACCCCCAGGTGGTGCGGGAAGATGGTCCAGGGGGGGCGGGAAGTGGGTCCAAGGTGTGCGGTGGGAACATCTTGCAATTTGACTTATTTATTTATTTAGATAACATTTTGAACCACCAGCTGCCGTCCTATTGTGTGTATTCATGCGTCCACGTTTCTTATTAGATATATAGCGAGATGCTGAAGAACATTCGTTTCCTTGAAATAACAAACCGTAATCACTATTCGAGGTCTGTTTACAAAGCGATTTAAACTGCCGTGCCCAGACATATTGTCGCTATATTTATCCGCCTTTAATTACGTTTATAACAAAGTCATTCTCTCGGTCCTACTTTTCGTGAGAAGGCTGAAATAATCCGCTACAGAGAGGTTATTTTGAAGTTCAAGATGAATACAGCATTAAAAATTGTTTAAAAACGAACAATCTTGAAAACTATTAAGAAAATGTTGGATTGGATTCCATTGAAATAAAATGCCTAATCGTCGCCTCATCTGTATTACAATCTTATTGTTTCTTTAATTGAGGAAAGGTTGAGTTTAAAATGTAGTTTGTTATAATTATATTTGATTTTAAATACTATACGTTTAATAATTCGTTAAAATTTTAAAAAACCAAAATTAAGAACCATTAAAAAAATTATGATGGGGTGCGGGATTACCATGGATCGCTGTGGGGGTGCGGAGCTCGCAAAAGGTTAAGAACCGCTGCTCTAATGCATTACATTTACAAACTTAACACGCCCATTTCGTCCGTTACTGTCTGGAGACATTATGCCTTTATAAGTTGACGACAAAGAAGGTGTCCGTCTGTCTCTCTCTCTCTCTCTCCCTGTCTCTATCTTCCCCGTCTCATCTTATCTTTTTATGGCGTTTGTGTCTCGGGGTGGCAGGAGGAGGAGGACGTTGCACCTTTGCTTAAAAGGAGAGAGAAAGTCTGTTTAAGGAGCGGGTATGAGAGAAACCGTCCATCCATGAGAATGGCGATGAAGATCCACCAAGAGTGAAGATTTAAATCGGAAAATTACTCTCGTTTTTCGTCTGGCAGATTCAAAATTTTATTTTGTGATCTCTGCCCTTTCAACTCTGGCGAAGCAAATATTTTGATCCATGTTGTCTTACGCGTAATATTTTCGTTTTTATTTTGCAGCCGGTGCTGGTTTATTAGAAGAAGTTCACTCTCAATTTTTTATGACAGAGGAAAATTTCGATAAAGTGACGTTTTAAAGGGACTGAATCGTAATTTTGATGAAATATCATTCAGAAAACGCAAACGATAGCCCTTAGATATTTCCACGAGCCTTAATAATGTGAAACTTAAAAATGTCTACAATTAATTTTGCATGTGTTAATTTTTTTAGAAGAGTGAAAATCAATATTAAAACTATACACAGGTAAATATGGACAAAATTTTTTACGTAAAAACAGCGTAAGCAACAAAAAGAACAAGTAATACTGAGGAAAATGGATTAAAGTGCTAAGATCTAAATTAATGTACCAATGCCCCAGGAATTATAGTACTTTTAGCAACTCGTAAGTTACTAAATACGTTCCGTATAAAAAAATCTTTTCGTTTGATTTGTGATTAAAGATTTATTAAATTGTAAAGCTAGGGCAAAGTCGAATTTTAGATATTAATGTGTAATCAGCTCAAAGGCTAATTAAAAGCGTACAACCTCTTTAAACTATATTCCGTATTTAAATATTTTGTGATTTCCTTCTGTTGCTAAAGACAATGAGCCAAGCGTTGGCAATCTTCATCGTCTACTAGGCACAGGCAGACACTTGGAGGAGATCCACCTTTTTCGAAATACTCCGTTTTCTCTTGGAAAGGAAGAAGCAAGTTATTTTGAAACTACTTGGCGAATATTTTTTGCTGTTTTTATAGATTTTGGAAAGTTTAAAAAAATTGTTATAGGGAGGTTTCTTCATTCTTTGTTGCAATTAACCATAGAGCTGTAATATACTTTTTCTTAGGAAAAGAGGCTTATAGTTTGATATTTTCTTCAATTCAGTTATTACTCAATTTCTTCGTGAATCCTTTCGAATGGTGAGTCCGATGATTCATTTTTAATTAAATATATGTTGCCAAATTCGCCTTATACATAAAATAAAATTGACACGTTTCTCTCATAGCCATAGAAAGGTTTTTTAAAGAATGAAAAGCAGCAGTCATCAGTTGTGATTCGCCGACTGCACATTCCAATAAAAGAGGTCCTTAATGGCAATCTACTAATCTAATCTATTCCTATAAAAGTTATTTATAAGAATATAATATTCAAACACTTGTTAATCACATCGCAAAATAGAGGCTGTTTCCTGTATATATACAATAAGGAAAAATAATTGGAGGGGTGATGTAAGGCGGGGACGTAGAGGGCCCCGTGACCGCTACGTTAGTCATGAAGGCTTACGTTGAACATCGATAACTCTCAACTCCGGAGGTTAATGGTGTAGTCGTTTTTACGGACATATTTTCTTTGCTGAATTCCCTACCTGCTTTGTTTCACCTGCCATGTAGTTTGTGTCGTTGTATTAACCTTTCCAACAGGCCTACAGCCTAATTGCATAGTAAATTAAATAAATAAAAAGAAGAGACCCTTTACAATCTACTATCTGTGAATCACCACTGTTGATGGCTGCTTTGCAGACGAAAAGCGTATGTTTTTAGCGCATTTTATTTCATAAACGAACCGATGTTTTCGCTCTGTCTGTCCGTCTTTGCAATCAATTAAATTGAATATCAAGTAAATGGTAAAACGTAAAGGCATAAAATATCGGTTGGGAGCTTCTAAATTTTCAAATTCAGATTCTGAGCAAATTATTGTTGATAGAAAGTTAAAATTTTACACTGTTTGTGTGATATTTAATGCCATCTATAACACTGCAGAAGAAAAAATTGTTTTGAAAAATCGGAGGTCAGAGGGGCTCTTTTTAATAATTAAACAAGAAAAATTTATAAAAGTTTAATTGATATGAATATATTCATTTTGTATAAGTTAATATCGTAAAAAATCGTAAAGGAGGTAGTTAATAATTTTGAAATTATAAAGATAATCTGCGATATTTTCATATTCAAATTTAATCGTGAGTTTTTTATTGTGGCGTTTCTATATTGTTAACTAGCAGCCCGTTGCAGCTACGCTTGCAAATAACCTAAATAGGTGGGCCTTAGGTTAGATCTTCTTTGTTCCCTATTCATTTGACGTGTTTCCCTATTTCTTTGTCTTTCTTGTACTCTCCGCTCCTCATCTACACGGGCAATCCTATGAGCTTCCGCATCTCTTTCTCTATCTTTCCTACAATACTCTTCCTTTGATCTCTGACTCCTCTTCCTTTCTCTGGCAGTTGTAGCTGGGCAAATAGCTCTCCTTTTTACTGGTCCAGCCGTTGGCATTTAAAAATTTTCTGCGATTTTACAGCCGTATATTAGAGAAATTACGTGATCACAATGTCACAAGTTACTCAATGCTAGTTTAATATCGCGGTATATTCAAAGGAGAAATTTTTTAAATTCTATCTTACCTTAGTTCCAATGATTGTCGTTGCACCCTTATAGAAGAACTCACAAACAGTTAATTTCCTTCAAGTGTCTTTCAACGACTGCTTTTAACTTCTTACAGGACCTACTATAAAGGCGACACTTTTAAGACGATTCGGAGGGATGTCGGCCCCTCCCTGACCTCCAGTGGCGGATCCACGGGGGGGGGGGGGGGGGGGGGGGGCAATAGCCACCCCCCTCCTTGAGAAGTTTCCGGATCCGCCCCTGCTGCTCTCCCTTCACTATTGAAACCGGACGTAGTTTCCATTACTCTAAAGATGCTACGCATATGATTGCTATAATTATGATAGTTATAATTACCCCGCCCACAAGTTTTCTCTCGGTAAAATTAATTAAACGTCTTTTCCTGGAAATTTTATTATTTGGCCGCAATTATCGGACCGTTTTCAGTTATTTTTTATCTCTTAAAAACTTTAGGCATGATTTCACCGGCGGAAAGTTACGCTTTTACTTTTCAAAACGCAGAAAGGTGTGGATTTCCGCAACCAGTTGGATCGATTTTACGTTTTCGTGATCGGGAACGGTAAAGTCAGCGTTCATGAGAAAGTTGTCACCGCTTTCCGTATTTCTCATCGAGAATTCCCCGCACGCTTTTTGCAGGATCTCTCTTCTGTTAGACGCGTTGGTTCGTCGATGTCCATTTGGCATTGATTTCGTGGTAGTCCGGTTCGTTGCGTCCTGTCAGCGGAGAATTTTGATTTGCCCCCTTAGGACTGAAAGAGTTCGTCAGGCGAAGGCGGTTTCGAATACGGCCATTCGAAGATTCTGTTTTTGCAAATATTTTTGACTGACTGAAAGTTATCTACGTTCTCACACATTCCTTGTAACCACTTTTCCATTGTCTAAAATCACCCGAGAGCTTAAAGTTAACACCCGATCGATTACCTCTAAATTTTTTAAGATCATTAAAAAAGCAGACTGCGAAATAAAGTTGTATCGTCCACTGAGTCCAATTTCCTGCAAGTGTTGACTCTGTGCCGATAAAATTTGTGATAGCTTGGAGCTGCAAAATCGTTATTTCTTTCGAGATTCAAACAAGTAAAACTATAATTTGGTTAGCTTTAATTGTTTAGTATCCATCTATCATCATATTCGATTTCTACGTCGCTCAATCTGATTAAGACTCTAGATATGATGAATAATGTCACACTCATTTAAGGATTACAATTTACATAGCTATATTTTAAGAATAGTGCGACGAGTAAGTTATTTGCACAATAGTAAGTGGAGAACCATAAGCGAAACAATTTTATTCCTTGTGCAGAGAGTATGTTTTGCGTGGTGACGAATAGAATTAATAGAACCTCATTTTTTACAAGTATTCCTCAGGCATCATGATTATCAGGTGTGATTCAATACGATTTTTAAAAATTAGTCTTGGATCATTTTATTAGCTTTATGTGAATTAATTTTAAGACTATTTCAGTTTTAAATGTTTAATGACACCTTTGTATTTTATACAGTTAAAATCAGTTTATAATAAGCTTTATTTTGACCCTAAAATGTAGAGAGAAGCAGGAGAGACTTGTTGTACAATCTTCCGAGGTCGATGGTTGTACACTTGAAGCTACGTATTAATAGAAATTGCAATCGTTTTAAAAGAGACTATTGATTGTACAATTATTTTAATAATGAACCGATATTAGGTTACGATGCATAACATAGCCGGAATATCGCACGGTTCATTTATTCAAAGTGTGATTTGCCTCTATACTATTCTTATTGCTAATTATCGACACTGTTTTAGATAGTCGCTTGGAACTACAGTTCTTTATTACTCACGGTAACTGCAAAAGATCATAAAGCATTGATTGAACTCGAGGGAGTGTATTTGTAAGCCAGAGATATATTCTTTACTAGCAGAATTTCCCGTTGAATTTCAACGGATTTAGTGAAGCTACTACAGCACAACATACAAACTCTTTAAAATATACAGTAGATACTTTTTAAATTACAATTAGCTTTTCTTAACAATTAATCATATTTGCTTTTAACAATCCGTTTCCGAGCCTATTGCATTAAAATATAACGATAATTTTATTTCCTATCATATTACTTTCGCCAAATCCAGCTTCATTTCTTGTGTAATTATGCGTCGCTGAAATATTTACTTTTATGTATTGTAAGCAAGAAACCCGTGAAAAAGCAACGTACAGTTGTCCATGATTGAACACTGACTCCGGTAAATGTACACCAGATACGTGAGTTTATTAACGTTAATGAACATTATAATGTAAAATATAATGATTTTACTAACAAAAAAAGCAAGATTCCAGTATTCAATAGACGAAAGAAGGTTCAATTACTCCATCGCAAGTGGTACACGTCCGAGTTTCGATATCATTTGAAATTTTTTTTTTGTTTTCCAACGCGCGGCAAAAATCCTTTGTCAGCTTCCGGTTGCGAGGAATTGAAATTTTTCGACGCGAAATCCGAAAATATAATACATATATGATTTTTTGCGAAATTTAGTTAAGTAAAAGAAACGAGTACCTCGTATTATTATTGTAATTCTTGTATCGGTTCAAGTGCCCTCTTAAACAAGGCGCGCATTAATATCACGCTTGCCTATTCTGTTGTCTACTTCCTTCTCTGCAAACTAGTAATGTCGGAAAAATTTTCACAACCTGAGCTATTCGTCTAATGTTTTCTTATACAACGAAGAATTTAAACTACTCATTTAATAAGGCTTGACTGAACTACGAAGAACACCAAAAAATCATTTAATCGAAATCGCAGTATTTGTGAAAATGAACGTGGTTTGTGCAGGTACTCTGCTTTTTATTTAAATATTTGCGTGACAGTTGTTTTTGTCAGCGTATTTTCACCCTTCAGAGCATAGTTTCTGATTTCATCACAGTCGTCGTTCATCTCTTCGAAATCTCATTATAGAGTCGCCCACAAAGCGTGCGGTTTCCGCAGTGCCAAAATTTCCAATATATATATATCGGGTTGAAAAAAATTTCTCTTTATCACCGGAAGTTCCCACAGCTTTTTTCCCTGCGTGTCGGAAGGATGAAAGCATTGATCTAACGATATCGAAACTTTCATCCGCAATGCATTGTCAAACGCGCAAGTTTATCTGATTTTGGAACATCACAACCTTGATCCTATTAACTACTCCACTGTTGAATAGAAAAATGTGTCCATTTGTCTTTCACTGGAATGTTAGTCTCTTTACCAGTGGAGCCCAAAAATCAGGTTTTTATACGTAAAGCTTAACCAAAATCAGTAGTAATTCTATTCCCCTCATTTTCATTTTTTCGCTGCATATTACGTAGTACGGTAGAAGCTCAGTTATCCGACATCTACTGGGACGGAAGGGTGTCGGTTGCTCTAAATTGTTGAACGAGCAAGCGTACATTTTTTAATGAATAGTAATCACTTTTAAATACAATTTTCCATTAAAAATAATTTTTATTTACTTACTAGTATTTTTTAAATTTGGAATTTTTACCATTTTGTATTTTCCCCATCAATTTTGCCCAAAAACTTATAACCGTGCCAAAATTCAAGCTCATCTGAAAGTGAATTATAGTTTTTATCCTTGTATGGTGTAATAATGGGGCAGAACAGCCCAAAAAATGGGGATTATATCAGTATCGGATTTCTTTCATTGGTCGTAATTTAATATAAATAGCTTTATAATATAAGCTTCTGATTCCCATTAAAAGCTCACCCATACAAAAGCACTGAGCACATTGCCACGGAAGCTGATTGTTGCGACCCAGAAAAATTCCAATTTTTTTCCGATAAAAGCTAAATATTTACGATAATTCTACTCATATTTGAATACTATCTTCAAAAATAAGAAACTACAATTATAAACCTTTACGATAGTTTGTCGCGAGTTCGAATCATGACGGAAAATAATTTTAAAATAAAAATATAAAAACCTCTAGATCGATTTCCGTACTTTTCTTATGGGGCAATAATGGGGACAAAATAGGCCCTCAAAATTGGAATTTCAACGGTTCTGGAAATTTTCCTCCGGTCGTGACCAAAAACGTAAAATCGTGACAAATTTCAAGTTTCTAGCACGTTTGGAAGTGCCTCATAATTTGTCCTATATCCGATGTAAGAAGTGTATTTACTAGGGCTGTCAATTTTTTTCGAAAATCGGTAACTCGACCGTCGAAAATCGAAAAGTCGGTAAGTCAAAGTCGAAAACCGAAAAATCGAAATCGATTTTTACCGAATAGTCGAAATAGATTTTTTTTACCGAAAAGTCGAAATCGATTTATTTTACTGAGGAGTCGAAATCGATTTTTTTTACCGAGGAGTCGAAATCGATTTTTTTTACTGAACTGGGGAAGTCAGTCTTTTGGATGTCTATGTCGTTTTTCTCGATTTAAAATGATTAAAAAACACTATTTTTTTTCCATTTATAATAATTAAAAAACATACTATTATGAAAATCATTCGATTATGGCAATCTCTACACAAAGGATGCATCGAGGTTTGCATTTCTTCCATTTTCCTTTCTTTCATTTTCTCATTCCACAAAAACAATCCAGGCGGTGTGACGCTGATACCCCACTGCCCTTTGGTCTGACAAATACCATTATAAATAAAAAATAAAGGATAATTAAAGCGGAGAATTGCAGATGGACCCGTGGATATTCAAGGCTATTTCGGACCTTACCGTTTCCCAGCAGGCGACGTTTTCATCTTGGCGGTGAAATAAGAAACGGCAAATTCTTCTAGGATTTGAAAAGGAAGCACTTTAGAGTAATCCTTGTTCGTAAGCTGCATTTTATGATTACAGCAGTAATATTTTCATAATAGGATGAAAAACACAGAAGATGATTTACATTTACTGCTACAATCATACATATACATTACTTAATTTTACTTAATTATAACTTAATCATTACTTAATCTTACTCCAAATAAAATAAAATAGTAGGAGCAGTATTTATAAGTGAGCCTTCACCATTACATTATATGTCTGTTCTGGAGTATGAATTTCAGAATTTTATTTTTCGAACTTGTTTCACCCGGAGTTCTACCTACATTCCAAATTTCAGATCCGTAGCACATCGGGTTACCATAGACAACGGACACGATGCGGTGTCACTTCGTTCCACGGTCACATACTGTAGGCCTTTTTGAGAAAATCGATGTAGACATCCAGAAGACCGACTTCAATACTTCAGTAGAAATCTATTTCAACATTTCAGTAAAAAAATCGATTTCGACTTTTCGGTAAAAAAAATCGATTTCGACATTTCGGTAAAAAAAATCGATTTCGATTTTTCGGTTTTCGACTTTTAAAACGGCGGTCGAAAATCGGTAAGTAGAATCGGTTTTCGAAAATCGATTATTGACAGCTCTAGTATTTACTTTACCATGTACAGTGCCGTTGTTGTTCACACTTTCTAATTCCACAAAATTTTCTCAGCTTTACTGTTTGTGCTTTTATAAATCGTTGACGTACACCTTCATAAGTACATTACGATTTTCACCTTTTTCTAGTCCACATATATCCAGTTTCTGTTGTAACGTCAACAAAACACGTTTACGTTTCTCACCAAGTTTCGTATAGTTCTTTGATGGCATAACGAATGGATAGGGTAACATTATAACCAGTGATTAGCTGAAGCCGGCTCGCGTGAGCCGGTTTTTAATTTTTCTCTAAATTTTCGATACGGTTGTTAAATTTTCAGAAAATATGAAACTTTATTTATTTTTTATAATTTTCTGCTTCCATTTTGTTACGTTGTATTGTTGAACTCATAGGGGGCGGGACGAAGACACTCAAGAGGGACGGATATGGCTCGTGGGGGCCGTAGTTTTGACACCACTGTGTTATGCATATGTAAAATGTTAACTTGGTAACGGGCCACATGGAGTAAGTTCTCGAGCCACACTTTAAGAACACTCTTTATGTATCCGGTCAAAGTTTGCAGATATTTCAGAGCAGTATATGTACGTTGATCAAAGTAGCCCGTTTCGATGTGGAATTTGCTGTCATTCCCAAGTTTTCTGCAAGCTTTTGACTGCAAACATTTTTAAATGCCATCATTGTTCATGCATAATGGGACGGATACTCCGTATGATAATGTAATAATATATAATAGCAAGTAATATAGTGTAATAGTAATATTATATTGCCAGCACTTTTTTATTGACCTTGACAACATTTTTGAGACTGAAAATAGAGTGAAAGCGGTCTCAAGTTGTTCGAATTTACCGCTGCGTACTCTGGGATGAATGCGTGATCGTAGTTCTCCTCTTTTTCCGCCAGTGAGCCGGAGGCGTCTCGCGTCAAGCTGTTCGATCCTCCAAAGGATCACCTGAAATCCGATGAGCTGACTGTTCACGGTTGGGACCCGGTGCGTTATGACGTGATTCTGGTGCACGGCTACATGGGAGGTGATGGAAAGGTACCGATGTCAGTTTTGAGGGATGGTAAGTTTCACGAACCCAAGTTATTGCATACGCTCGTTCACGTGTCATGAATTTATTGTTTATGGTGACAATTTGAGGGGTTTGAGGCAAAAGCATGGTAACCCGCAAACTTATCTATGTATTTGGAGCTAGGTTGCGCACAGAAAATAAAATAAATCCGATTATGATTTTGGAAATTTGTTTGTCATTTGTCCTACTTCACATTATGTAATTTGCGTTTATTTTCTTGTGAAAATATAATTTTGAACCAATGAAATGTCAATTTTCTCAAAACAACATAAATGTGGGTTACCACATTTAAGCCTCAGAGCCCTCAATTCTCCGTGGAACATGCCCAAGTTCAACTGTTTATTATTTTACGATCATTTTAAAACATTGATTGGTTAAAAAAATTAGTAGCAATATATATATATATATGGTAATCATAGAAAAAATAACGTATATCTATTAGTTCTATGAACATGACGAGAAAATTTCACAAATTGGAGCCTTATTTCATCGATTAGATCTGATTTATATGATTTTTATATCTCGTCCAACTTAAAAGTTCAAATATGTTAAAAATACTAATATCAGTTACTATTATTATTAATTTTAAAATATTAATAGCCTATATGTATTCAATAAATTGTTTTCTTCTAACCTTTGTAACTAAATTTGAGCACAAATTTAATACACAAGAAAATAAATAAGTAAAGATAGTAATATTACATATTTTACGGCGAGTATATGGCCCAAGAAGTACGCAAATCAAGGCTTCAGTCTCAATTGTATCATCATATCTTATCGGGGTATAATTTAAATTATATAAAGATAAAAGTAACTAAGAAATGAAAGTTTTAGATGAAATATCATTCAAAATAGAACTATCGCAAAATTTTGATGAGATACCATGATATTAAATGTTAGTTATTTGCATATTAAATAAGTATATGATGTCGCAAATAAGCCCGTTGTAAGCAAATTAGAGTAATATTTATTTTGTACGAATGCAAAAAATTAATGTTTTCAGATTTATTAGGTTTCCAGATGGGTGTTCCGTTCTCGAAACCCTTCCATTTCACTCTTCTAAGCATTTTTCCGACTCCTTTGAAATATAAATGGGATAATTTTACGTATTGGGTTATTTTTTCATTTCGTGGGATATTAAGAATTGTTCATAAGAAGAAAATAATCTCCTCAGTAAATATTTTATAAAACTTTTAAAAAACTGTATTTTAGATTGATTTAAAGAGAAACAAAAGTAACACTAAACAACTATCGGACTGGCGTCGTTGAGATGCATTATAACTTGCGAGGCAGTTGCTTCTGCCAGTAAAAGTTTAATGAAATAGTCAGAAAATGCGATAAGAGCTATATTATTACATTCTGTATTTTCAATAGACACGTTTAGAATAAACTATCGGTAAATCAATACGGATTACGGCTGATTTGTGCCCGAATTTAGTTTTACGTGTCCTTTATATGGCTATTTTAGATACATAACATCAATTGGATTTCACCAGTAGCGCCCTTAGGAATTTAGAGATTTACTCTCCCCACCTCTTCCCCTCCCTTCCCCAATAATTAATTAAAATAAAATAACTTTCATTTATTCAAATTCATAGTTCATTTTTATTCTAATATTTCTAAATTAACCACTTTTTTTACTATATTCTAATAATTGTTATAAAATATTACGTAAAATAAAAATATGCGCCCACCCATTTGTTTGCTCCCTTAGGCATTGCCTATCCCTTCTTTAAGGTAATCCCACTATTGGATTTCATGCGTAAGCCGAAGACTATTCTGAAGAATGATAATGTAATTTGAGAAAAAATGTATTTGATTAGACACCCTTAAGTATCTTTCTATGGTATGCTAGCATATTATAGGATGCTCGGAGGACTTCCGAATATATGTATGTACTTGATCTAATGAAGAGAAAAAACTAAAATTTTAAAATCTCTATGCGTCTTTCACATTTGGCCAAAATTCTATAAATCTATAAAACAAAACTCGCAAGAATGCACGAGAGAAATTTCTTTCGTGACGTTTTATCTAAAATAATTGCCTCATAGAATAGTATCAATCCTATTAACAAATAAACATTGGGTCGACTTTAAATCTACTTTTTCAGCCTACCGAAATAACGGAAAGTACAACGTATTCGTGCTCGATTGGGGTGCGCTCGCAAAGGCGCCGTGCTACACAGCCGCGGTCCAAAACCTGAGGCCTGTTGCGCGCTGTTTGGCACAATTATTCGGATCGCTGGTGCATATGAGAGGACGAAGCGATCAGAGTATATGCGTCGGCCACAGCCTTGGTGCCCACGTCTGCGGCCTAACCTCCAACTTCCTCGGATATCCTCTTCACAGAATTATAGGTAAGTTAAGACTTATTTTCGAAACTGTTTTATTCCGATTTTCCTTCGAATTCTGAATCCGCAGGGTGTTAAAAAAGTCTCTTGCGCACTTGGCTCGCATCTAATCATTATGGTCAATTTAATAATCTAGTGCAGCTGTGCCCAAACTGCGGTCCACTAAACAATTTTGTGCGGCCCACCGCCAGTGTTTCATAGTTTTCAAAGCTTTTCAGTATTATTTTGATTAATTTTTGTATTATTTAAAATATTATTTTCATCTAGCAGATCTGTTCAAATATCTACCACTTAATTGGTAAATATTGGTAAATATTTCTCAATCTAAACAAGTTCTTTTTCATGTTGGTGTTTGGTATTTTTTTCAAAGGTATTTCTAAGATTGTATTCTATCATGATTTTTTCTATTGAAATTTTTACCCTAAAAACTAATTATAACTTGATTTTGACTCACGTGGTTCCTAAGGATTTTGTTAACATCCGCCTAATTTTAAACCAATCGGCCGAAACATTGGCGATTTCCAATGTGGCCCCTGATCTAGTTGCACAGTGACTTTTTGAACAGCCTGTATGAAGATATTGATGTTTGGGGAAAAGCTTAATTTATCACAGTATGTAGATTGCTGTGCGCAATATTTTCGACTGATAAAAATAGACTGATCCTTTCATTGTATGAAAATTTTTATTTTGCAAAAATGTGTAGCTTAATACGGTTTGACAAACCAATGTCTAGATGTAAAGGTACCTGAGTTGCTTGAATATTTCAATTTTTCTTTACGGAATAATCACTTAAGTGTTTCGACTATAATATCTATGCATATTTTTTTGCTGTATATTGGGTTCACAAAAAATTCGTAATCCGTACAATTTTAGCAGAGGGACTAAGGAGGGGAAGTTAATCTCGGTGCACAAAAATTAACAATTGCCATAGTCAAAAAGTTATTCTTAAGTATGGTGTACCGCAGCGATCAGTTCTGGGACCTATATTGTTCCTAATTTCTGTAAACGATTTATCTAATGGTAACTTTGATGGTAAACTTACTTCATTTGCTGATGATATTACCCTGTGCTATTCGGCATGTAGCATCCAAGGCTTACAATTAATGATGCAAAATGGTTTAGACAGATTGAAATTTTGGTTTAGTGCGAATAGCATGGCATTGAGTATTAAAACGAAATTTATATTTTTCAGCTTAAAAAATATGCCTGGAATGCAAAACGTAATTTATTATAAATGTTCTGTATGTAGTAGTGAAACTGATGTAGCATGTGAAAATTGTATAAAAATTGAACAAGTTAATTCTACTAAGTATCTTGGTATAATTATTGATCAGAATTGTAACTGGAAACTTCATATGCATAAATTGAAGGTGGAACTGGTTACTGTGTTGCGAAAATTTTATGTTACGTTATATATCTCCATTATCTGTAATGCGAACTGTATATTTTGCCTTGGTTAACAGTAGAATTCAGTATGGAATAACTTGCTGGGGTGGAGCTTATTTTTCAAATATAAAGCCTATTTTGACGGCCCAAAAAAAGATTATACGAGTGGTGTTACGAGTTTCAAAAACGGAAAGTTCTTTTCCGTTAAGACACATTTGTTTATAAGGTGTTAAGGATATTTTACATTCGAGGAGGAAACAGAGCGCAACCAAGTGAATATGTTAGTAAATTAAGAGTAAATTATGGAATTTCTATGCCTAAGCCAAATAATGAAGCGTTTAAGCAGTCCTGTCTTTATATTGCACCGAAACTTAATTGTTCTATTCCACCTGAACTGGCAAATCTAAAAAGTGTTAATAAATTTTTACGAAGTGTTAAATCTTGGCTCTTTTCCACCCCGAATGTCGAAACTCTCCTAAGAAGTGTAACATAATTTTTGTTATGTGCGGTACGAGGTATGTAAGTTGTTATAATATGAACATTATTCTTTGTTGTCTAATAAACTTTGTAAGAACTTAAATCTCATTGAGTTCCCTTTTGGTTGTTTCACTGTGTATCCTTGAGTGTTTGTTTGTATGGTAATTGTGTTAAAATTTGTTTTTCTAAAGAAGTTTTGAGTACGGAGCACATATAAGGAACCTCAAATATTTATTACTTATATGTCTTTATTGTTATGAATGTAAATGCCTATGGAGTCTTATTACTATTCTGTATGTCTTTAATTCTGCCGAACGGTACAATTATCATCGATGGTAACCCCAAAACAGGTTTTCCTCAGGGGTACCTATATTCCACAATTCTTATAAGTTAATATATATATTTCTAAAATGTATTATTTGTAATGTTGAATAAAATTTATTATTATATTGTTTATCATGGAGGAACATATCAAAATAATGCTGTTAAATTTCTATAAAAAATTCATCAGCGAGAATTTTTTCCTGCACGTTCCAAAATATGGTTCATCCATTCAAAATAATTTGGTGTGAGGTGCCATTTTCGCATCATGAATGCCTCAGTAAATTTGTTTAAACACGTTTCAAACGGTCTTATTTTAAAAGAACGAGAATGGTTTCAAATAATAACAACCTTATTTTCAATTATTACCTCGTTTTATATCGTTAGGAAATGCCGAATAATTTCATCCCAAGGACGATATCACTTTTTTCGTTTTTTCCTCACCCTCAGCTCTGGATCCTGCAAGACCATTGGTACATAGCCTTCCTGGCATGGGCAAGCTGGACGCAGGTGACGCTCACTCAGTCGTCGTGCTGCATACCAACGCTGGTTTCTACGGCGAGTCGGGTCGCATAGGAGATGTGGACTTTTGCATCAACGGAGGACGGTCGCAGCCTTTCTGCTCCAATTCTTCCAGTGAGTGTTTTCAAAGAACCTAACGTGCTGTTTTATGTAGAGAATGGTTTATTCACCAAAACGATCGCAGAAACAAAATGAAAATGATTCAAAAATTCCTAATTTGATTTTAACTGTTCGGAATTAAAATTTTTTAAGGGGTAACAGGACTTTCATTGGGGGTATTTTTATTGACGAATTGGTTACCTCGAACAAATTTTTAAACTAAAGAAAATAACCTAACGATTTTTGAAACGGGAGGAGTTAACTTCAGTTAATAATTCATAACAAGATTCGGTATGTTTTATTTTTGAGCTTCTAGCAAAATGCAACGTATATGTGTCCTGGAAGCAAGCAAAATTTATATAATTTATTATATTCCACAATACAGGAGTACTTAATTCCTCGATAACATTATTCATCGTATTTTCTTAAAACTATTGTAGTTTAATTAAAATATTTTAGATTAATAATTGCGGATTATATTTTCTCGTAAACTTAATATTGACATTATAATTTTTTTAAAAAGGATATACGCATGCTACTTTTGTAGAACACTTCGGAAAATACAATAAAAACAATGTATGATTTCTTGCGTTTGTTTTGAAGATCTTTGTTATTCCTCATCTTGATCCATAAGCAGCATGCTTGGAATGTGACCACATAACGTCATATATACGCAATATCGGTGTACGTGAAAAACGTCATAAGAGAGAGAGAGAGGTCTGGGTCAAAGTTCAAGTACCTGTGGAACTCTCGAGCACGAAGGTTTTTGAAAAGGAGAAAGATGTGCCAGGGAAATGCGTGATGGATTACAAAGCGGTAACCATGTATATTACAGTTACGGGAAGGATTCGAGCTCATGTTGACAACTATGGGGATGCTATGTATGAATAGATATTTAGAAGCGAAGGGATGGAAATGCGCGATGTACTTAGTATCGCGATCTCAACACTACATAGTTTTAGAACGAGCAGATTCGATTATCGCTACATGGTTCTTGAAGTAAATAGATTTTCCATCTAGCATTTAGTATATTAATGCGAAAAAGTGATGGATAGTTTGATATATCTCACATACCAAATGGATTCAGAGGAGTTATAAATTAATTTTTAAAACTCCAGGGTTTATGTGTTTTAATTACAGTTTAATTCAATGCCAACTGATATATAAAAATATATATTTTGGAAACTCAGAACTTGCTTTTGGCATATTAAAACATTTGATTTTTTAAAATTCACTTTCATTTCAAATACGATGAAGTCATTGTACAAATTAGTCGAAATAAACAATTCACTCCAAATATTACTTTTGAATCGCATCAACTATTGATTAATTTTATCCTAATAGATTAATTATTTTCAATTTATGTAACTGTAAACCAAAATTAATTGGCATCAGTAAAAAAATTTACATCCTCAGAAAAGTGACGAAATTTATTTTTACGCGCATTTTATTGCATGACTTTATCTCAGGAGTAATCTGAGGCAGGGGCCTCAAACACGAAGTTCGCCAGTTCTCTTATTTCTTCGCATCTAACGTGAAATAGACGATACGTTTCACAAGGCGCCCGATCATCGTGGGCAACTTAAATTTTAATTTAATTTAAATTTTACCTTAGTTAACCCAAATTCGTGAAAAGGAATATGACTAAAACCTCGTTATTAAATAATATTAACTAATTACAGCTAGTAAGTCGAAGGCTGAAGGATAGGTTATGGTTTCTAGAGAATTATAGGCCGGAAGATTTAGCTGAGTAGGTTGTAAGGTTAGTTAAGATGCCCACGCACATTTGGATTCACTATCACGACGATGAAATACGTGCGATTATCGAGGCTATTTTTTTCCTAGGACGATCAGAGAGAGGAATGGAAGCGGAATCAAATGTGCGAGAGAGAAACTTAAAATAATTTTGGTGCATTGGACCACGTGTCACCCTCCACTTTAGTGAACTGCGGGATAACGTTTAGGTGTAGATGTAAAAAATCTATACGCTTTACTAATAGAGGAATTAAATGCAGGTTTTCATCCAATTCCTCTATCCACCCTCTTGTGTGCTTTCATTGGAACATCAAATGAGACTTCGGACGAATCATATCACAAACCTTACCAGAAACCTTTCAAACCTCGAAATTCTCCCTCACAAAATACGAGTAGTCACGTTTTCCGGCGCTGCCACTTCCCGCATTCCTTACGAACCCGCGCGCACGTTTTCTAGAATAGAAAAAACACGTAGCACCCGTCATATCTAGGATCTACGAAATGTGGCTAAACGCTAAGGTTGGCTACTCTGCTGCCTGAGTAATCATCGTGGATTCCAACAGATCGATATTTCATTTATTTTACTGTTAAAGCAGAGCTAGTATTTGTTTTATGGCATACTTTCAATTGTACAAGTACATTCTTTAGGGTTGTATTTCCCAGAAATATCACGAGAGTTAATATTTGAATGGTAGTTAATTATAATGGGTAACGTGATACATGCGAATACCAGGTAAATATAGAATTATTTATTTACTAGTGTAGTTGCCAGTCATATACGACGGGTATGCGTGAATCAAGTATTGCGTTAAATTAAAATTAAAGAAACCAATATTTATATGTATTAAAAATCTAGTAATAAATATAAAATCCACATAATTGAATGTTCCTGAAAGTAAAAATAGTAATGAACATCAAGAGTTGTGTAATTTTAATATGTAAATTATTAATGCGCTACAGTCATCCACGTGTTAGTCAAATGGAGAAAATAACGCTTCTAGAATCGAACCCATGACTTCAATATAGACCGTGAACAGCTAAAAATTTAAAATGGACAAGGTTAAGTAAATCCTGAAATATGAGTGGAATGATATTTACCATAATGCCCCTGAATCTTAGACTGCCGGTGGTTCCCTGTGCATTACACTTGCCACATGGCGCATAAACAAGCAAATTATATAGGGGACGTTGATCAAGCAGAAATTCGCTTAATGCTTCTGGAGGGGGCATTGATTTTTTTAACTGAGAAAAATATATAACAATAATCCAAATATTTGAAATTGCATAATGTTTGTGAATTTTCTTTTTAAATGTTTTAAGAAGCTACTGTTTGGTATTATACAACAGTTTTGTTAACTGGTTGCAATCGAATGTTACCGTATTCCTGCGTAAACACATTCGTAATAAATTATGTCCGCTCCAGGGCATAATGTGCGAATGGTATCGATTAAAATCAGTTCGAAACGTGTCACTTTCTCTTCCTCGTGGAAAATCACCGGTATCATGAAGCTATTCCTGCAATGTATATCGTTACCTTCGGAGTAAAATGACTCGGCGGTCATTACGCTCCTTTTCGCGCAAGACGACTTTCAGTTCGCCGCAAACAAATAATTATCTCTTTGACCCTCAGGCAACTAGAAATTGGATGACCTAATCTACGCCATTTCAACAGTGGCGACGTTTTTTGTACTTTCTTTTCGAAAAATGCGTTAAAGAGATTTATTCCCACGTGTGTTTCAAGCAAGGCATCCCTCTCCCTTGGATATTATTTATGGGTAGCAAAAGGAGAAGCCGAGACGGTTGTGATTATATTAACGAATTTCAGTTTTCTTTGTTCATTGCAAACCCTTGCTTCATTTTATGTTATGAGAAAAATCAAAGCAATAAGGCATAATCATGTACACTTTATGATCAAGGAATTTGTGAGCATTATATATTAAATTTGTTGAAATTGTGCTTTTGTGGTAATTATCATGCTATTCTATCGTGTTCCATAGTTTATTAATAAAAAATAAGAAAATAATTTGACCAATTTAGTCCACAAATTAAAAATATCCCCGCCCCCATGGATAAATAGTCCGTAATCGCCTCTCCCCCATTGGAAAGTTTCTAGAACCACCCTTGACTTAACCTTATATTACCGAGACACACTTGCTGATGATTATCGGGAAAATAAAACAGGAAGAAAACATAAATATGATGGTTGTGAGAGATTATAATATTTCTTAGAAGCGTATACAACATCATAACTGGATAATCACAAGCGGGGCCGGCTCAACAATACAAGCAGACCAAGCGACCGCTTGGGGCGCCAGATTTTCTTGGCAAAAATTTTCGGAAAATACCTTAATTTAGTTTTTCCATTCGGTTTTCCATTGATATATTTAATGTTTGCAGCTGGCGAATAAATGTGAAAATGTGACTTCAAATAAATGTTCAGGGACAATAACCTGGCTCTACTCCGAATGGTAAAATAGTATTTCCGAAAGCGGCTTCCGAGAATACTACCGAATACAGATGGTTGGATGTGGTTTTTCCAACATTTTATTGCTGTTACATGCCGGGGATCTTTGCCGACCGGGTGAAAGCAGTTCTCACCGCGTCTAATATTTCTAGCTGATTCCCTGTGTGATTTTCCGCCCCGGAGGGTTTCTGTCTGGGTGCAATGCACCCCTTGCACCAAAGGGAGTCGCGGGCCTGAAGAGAGAAGCATAGGTTGGAGGGGGGGAGAAAGGTTATGCCTCGGCATCGCACCCGCCTTACTAGCCTCTGCGGTCTCATCAGAAGTTGGCCAGCGGGAGACATTTGCCCAAAGCAAGGAAATCCCTAATGCGGTTCCTCTTTGTTTCCACATGCATTCATTCAGGCACATTCAAAATTCTCGGTTGATTGGTTGCGTCTCTTGTTTGAGGACGAAATATACCTATATCTTTTGAGTTTCTTTTACTGCTCCTTAGTAATTGCAACGCTGTGTTAGGGTGTGTGAGGACGGGGTACATATTCTCACACCACTGTTTTCAACCCCTTCTCCTTCAACATTTCCTCCTCCCCCACATTTTGCATCTGTGACATCTAAAAAGAACTATTTTTTCGCATTAGTTTCAATACGTCCATCATTGTGGAAACGTCAGTCGAGTGGTGTGCGTCTTTTAGTGTTTGAAGAATCTGTTATCAAGTTTTAGCAGATTAATTATCCTTGGGCCTAATTGATGTTTTTGTCTTTGCTCAAGAAGTGACGTCAATATTTAGTGTAAATATTATTTTTTTCCCATTGATAAAAACGGGTTTTTCACCCTGAGGTTGGAGCTATACCTAGTCTACGATCAACGAAGATTTTCTAAACCAGGAAGTTAATATATACATATTTTTATTTGATCTTCTTATATGGTATCTATATCTTTCACGTTGTATGGTTAAATTATTTTTTAGTTTAATTCAAAAAAGTTTGTTGCTATTATACTCTTTCTTGAACCAACCTTTGCTTAGTAGTTTAATGTAGAGGTTTTTCTCTTTAAAATTTAAGGCAATTAACTCTATTATTGGGCAAATTTATTTCCTATTAAGAAATTCATCCTGAATGTCGTTTTAAATTTTCAATTTTAAATTGGTAACAAATTCGTAAGCTGCTTCTGTTAATGAAAGTTGTCCTTTGTTGTAATGATTCCAAGTAATAGACGATGTTCATAATCAGTCATAAAGTTGGAGTCTCATTTATTCACGATAAAGCCCGCTTTTCATCCCAAGCCATATTTTTTAAATCATTTTTTTCGGAATGTCTTTCCAAGATCACTTCCAAGATAAGGTTTTATTCCATTCGTTTCCTCATTTCTTTTTCCCCTGCATCCTTCCTTTGAAGTACTCACAGACGCCCAAGTGCATGTTGCAATCAAGAATCAATTTCATCCTTTCTATTTCATTCCAAGAGCAATTTGTACCATTAGCTTTAGATAAGTTCGTCACTACCTTTATTTATGCGTTTTGCAACACGTGTTTGTCTATGAATAAGGCAATTTGTCGATGTTGCATTTTTTGATGCCTTCTTTATGAAACTTACTGCACCAGCAAGTTTGACATCCGTTGATTGAGCCCCGTCTGTGCATATGTATATCGATGCAATAACGTGTCTATGTCATTGTCATTGAAATAAGTAGCGCACAATTTATAATTTCTTTGTCAAATTGGAAATTTATTTTTCTGTGATTAAAGCCTTGTTTTTTAATAAACTGTTTAATCATAAAAATACACAAAACTTCAAAATAATTATATCCTATTATACTACTAAACTACCGAATTTTAATGTAAAATTTATGTATCGATGGGGCGCCATAATTGAAATCTGCGCTTGGGGCGCCAAAATGTCTTGAGCCGGTTCTGACCACAAGTATATTTATGAACGCAAAGTTATGAAATTATAGGCATTTTTTGGTATACTTAATCATATATACTCCTTAAGTATATTGTTAGTACATTCGACTCCTAAAATTCTTGACAATTTAGTCGTTGTGAACTAACTCCAAATTTGTCGACGAATTATCTTTAAATTAATATAAGACGATTGATTGGAAAGTAACGTGGCTAGACACGTGGTTCTATTTGCGGGAAACTGTGAATGATTGGAACACAAATAGGGACGTTTTCATGCCGATCGTCGGCAACTCGGAGAGTTGTAAGCTGTGAGTCGTGCGCAGCAGCGACTCACTCAGAAATGTTGCTGCGGGAAGAAGTTCGCAGTGTTGTCATTAAAGTACCCTAATATCATCGAAAATTCGTGGAGATAATGAGGTTATCGCACAAGGTATGATGTCACCCGATGTGAATAGAATGTATTATTCAGGAGGATTTCACCTATTTGGATTAACGCTTCGGTGGACGTCAGAACCGGGACAATAGCTGGGCGAGCGAGGCACCCGCATATGGCGGGCACCATACTTAGGGACGCAACAAATGACAATTTTAACTTTAAAGTGTAACGCTTTGTGTTATAAGATATATTTTATTCATTTTATTATACATACGTCTACATTGTAAATAAACTACTGCTTTGTACTGTGTCCTTTCAACGTTAGGGGAGCGTAATTTTCAAACCTTGCCTAGGATCCAAAAATATTTTGTCCCGGTTCTGGTGGACGCCTCACCAGATTACTTGAACCAGAAATATTGTAGCAAAATAATGTGGAAGAGATTTAAACCGATCACAGCTGGAGATATGCGTCTATTTTGGCCTATTGTTTCGTAAATGTGCCAGTTCATGCCGCCGTGCTTGCGAAACCTTCCTGCCTCCTGATCTTTTGTGTTTTTTATATTTTTTAACAGACGAGGCCCTATGCAGTCACCTACGCAGCGTGTGTTATCTAGCCGAGAGCCTTGACCTAGAGAAGGCTAGGCATGCGGTGCCATGCGCCAGGAGGTGTCCAACGGGCGCGAGGCCTGGGAAGAGGCCGGGACAGCCGCTTGCGATGGGTGCGCACACGCCAATGGGGTGAGGAGAATTGATGACATTGTTTATTTCCCGCCACATTCAAAACACTTAAATGCATTTTATAAAATATTGCTCTTTTAAAAAAGACCCATTAATCGCATTTCCTAGTTATAAAATAATCTCGTGCGTCCAGCATATATCTTTCTACATATAGAGTAATGAATATGATTGTAATACTATTTACAAGCTTATCTCTCTCTCTGTAGCATTAGCTGGATAATGGGCCAATGATTAATTTATGAAACTCCTATACATGATAATATATTTATTTAAATGAATTGCTGGATTTTGGTACTTTTACAACACTGAAAAATCATAATTTGTTAAGCTCGAAAATAAAGGAAATTAATGGTTTACGTCGATTTGAACGATTATACAAGTTCTTGCGTTTCCTATCCTGATCTTACAATTGACCTTCTGCGAATAAGGATCGTTAAAACATGGACAATCGTCATGATAGCATCAAAGCTTGATCGCGCACATTTTATGTTGCGCCGTTTGGAACCCTTTCGAGGAGGGCCTAAATAGGGAGCTCGAAATGGTTCAGCGTAGAGCGGCTAGGTTTGTAAAAGGAGAATATCGGTATGAGGCGAGTGTATCAGAGATATTGAGGGATCTGAAATGGCAGACGTTGAAGAGTAGAAGAATTGATTACAAAAGGAAATTACATATTTGAAAAATTCGAAAGCTCCGAATTCGTTGAAGACGTACGCGGCATAGTCGTCCCCGTCGGTGTTAGTGAACGTAATGTTAGATCAGAGTGCAGGAGAAAATATGTCGAAACAATCGCTAGAACAGAGAAATACTACAGATCCTTTTTCCCAGACCCGATAAGACAGTCCAACAGAGGAATTAGTTAAGAGTTCACTTGGTGTTGTGACACCCCCTGCCAAACGCTTTTGGCGGCTTGCAGGGAATTGATGTAAATGTATTGTAGATGTTAAACTGCGCTAATTATTCTGCGGTTTTTTTTCAGAGTTTCTGGATCTTTCTGCTTAAGCAATAACGATCCACCGTACTGTCCGTCAACTGAAAGATCTGGAGGATTTGGAGACAGAAGGTGCTGCATCCTAAAATGATATTCGCCATGTTTCCGGCACGAATTTGGCATGAAACCATCCACATCAACATTCATCAACAATCACAATTTTGGATAATAGTGAAAGAATGTTATCGCCTTGGAGAAAAATCAAAGGATTTTCGTCGAAATGATCTCATGTCCTGGTTGTTCAAACTATCAGAATAATTTTTTTGTTATTGTGTGGTTCGAGTTTTTCGTAAGCAGTTTCGAATGTTTTGACTCTTTGTTTCCTGTGACATAATGTATCGTTCGATGACTACTTGCTTTCATGTTGTTATCATGTTTTTTTTTCAGGAAAGTCGAAAATGAAATATCGTATCTTTTTTTGTGACACTAATGTTTTATAATCGAAATTCGTATTTTTGTTTAAATACATAATTGTTTTCTTAAACCGTCTTCTGATTTAATGCGATTCGATGTGTATAAAAACTTTCGTGTAATTTCGGAATTTTGGACAGATGGAGCCCTGTGAAATCCGAATTCATTGCTTATTGATTAATTTTCTACGAATGGTTTTCGGTTGTGTCTTAAGAAAATGTTTTTATTAAGAATGTCTTTTACATTGTTCAACTGCAACGCCAAATACCTGAGTTCCTTACGAAATTTATAATATTACAATTTTAATTTTAGTTTTAAAGTAAAATTTAAAAATTTACTTATGAAATAATGCAACATAAATATCCGCTAAAATCGAGCTTAATATTCAGATCGGAAGCAATGAAATCTAATTTTCCAGTCGTTGTTTTGGAATCATAGAATTTAATGTCTTAAAAATTGTCTAATTGTGAAAAAATTACCCGCAAGTAGATAGCATTAGTTTTTCTGACATTTTTAACTTGTTAGTTTATTTCTCGGTCGTTGAGTGACGATACAATGGCGCACCATATTAACCCATTGCAAAAAGCGTTAGCATCTAATTTCGGGAATTACCACTAAAGACGACTGAGTTGTAGTCGAAGTGCGGCCATAGTTTTTTTATAACCTTATATTGTGGCTAATGAATACACCTGAGGCAGGTGCTTTTTTCATTTTTTTTATATTTAAGCGCTTATTCGTGAACATTTTATTTGGTTTGACACCATCAGCTTCAACATGTTCATGGTCAGAGTGCAAATTTAATTAGCGTCAATTTGTTTAATTACAAATAAGTTTCGTCCTCGTTTGCGCAACGATAATTTAATGTATGATTTTGGAAATGTGAAAGTGTCCTTGAGATTCCGACCGCAATGGCTTCTGACTGGCGTTTTTGATCTATTGTATAAGAATGACGGAATCTCAACAAATAGAAAACGACTTAAGAAATCGGACAAATATTTAGGAGTCCTTTCAAGTTTACCTCGTGATGACTTTGTAAACCCAGATGTTTACGGTTTTCTTGCCGCTTATCCTGTATTTTAAACTTCATTTTTCAAGCTGTATATTATTATTACTATGAGTTCAAAGAAATGAGAAACGGAACACGTGTGTGAATTAGCCGCATTAAAGTTGAATTTTGATAATTCCCACAAGCAAAAGGTTTTCAATTAAGACTGGTTTTGATGATTTATCGTCACCATCGAAACCGGTCGTGTTTACAAGTATTTATTGCTGAAGTTAGTCAAATCATATTAATGAAATTTGATTATACTTCGTAAATCCTGCCAAACGTGTTCCAATTCATATGATCGAGATCCGCCAGGTATTGGTCGTGAATAAATATAAATTTTATATTCTTTAACTGTTTTACTTAAGGTATTACGAGGCCGAAAATACTCTCTTAAGGTAGGCACACTTTTTTTGTCGACGTGCCCCTTTCCGGATATCCAAAAACTGGTATAGGGGCAGCCGGTGTATTCGACTACCTAGGGCAGGGGTCGGCAACCTTTCTGACAAGGAGCCATTTTTTAAAAATTTTTATAGAATCCAACAAAAGATGAGCCGCAGAGCATGTATAATGAATACATACGTATTAAATACCGTCAAGCCATATTTAATGAAATCTATTTATTTAAAATCTGCACACACATACCCATAAAATGATGTTTTGGGGATAATTCGTAAAAAGAACTTCAGAAACAAAAGAATGTTTTACATAATTTTTTTATTCAATGAAAATATAAATAAACATTCAAATGAAGCAAATAAAGAGATTCTTGCAGAAAATGAATCTAGGACTATGGATGAAAATGAGATAGTTGAAAATGAAATTTTTACTCAACAGCCCGTACTGGATCCTTTTATTGAAAACGATTATATTATCATCAATGGAGTCTGTCATTGTCGTCTGGTACGCTTTAAGCGGGAGAGTGGTCGTCGGGAGCCGCAGGTCATTCCTCAAAGAGCAGCATGCGGCTCAAGAGCCGCGGGCTGCCGACCCCTGACCTAGGGCCTCGCGCCTAGGGTCGCGAGAGAGTTAGTGTTAACAGGGTCAGGAGCTTATTGCAATATGTGAAAAAAGTTGATACTTCGAGTGTGGATATACTCAACACAAAGAAGTAACCATATATCCTAAATGACGAAATGTGCATGGCGAAGACCAATGCCAACTGACGGTTATCTTTTAAACAATAATAATTTTTAAATAGTAAACATGCGTAGTGGATTCTCGATCTAGCGGTCCAGCATGAATCGGTTTTCCCGGATATATCGTTCATTTCGTAAGCTCCGTATTTCCGAAAAAAAAACTTAAGGGCTTACCGCTTTCATCGTTTTCTCGTCTTTTTCTCTCGGTACCTTCAAAAACGATATATGCAAATAAATTGTTAAGAACTTGATATAACATACATTATTTTCAGAATTCTCTTTTCGTGGGCCCCTTAAACCACTGTTACATAGCGGCTCCGCAAACCATTATAGCAGGGGTTCCCAACCTGGTGCTCTTTGGAACCCTCATGGTGATATTTGACAGCTTGACTGCTCTTCTACGGTGCTTAATATCAACTTTGTGCTCGCTTGATATTTTAGGATACAACTTGGTGTTCGCCGCATCGAAAAGGTTGGGAACCTCTTCATTATAGCCTAAGTTCCTCGCATCCCCGCCTGCCGGTATCCACGCTTGTAGTACGTGTGGGAATCTAGATAAAATTACTTTTACTTTTCATTATCAATAATTTCAATGAAAAAATAACAAGTCGTTTTAAAAAATGTCCCAACAAAAATGTACGGGGTCACGAAATATCTCGGGCCGCCCCATGACTGCAGGTTTAGAAATTATGAAAATGATCAAGACCTTGTAGCACCCGTGCGCTAAAATCTTTCTTTTCTTAGCGCACTTTATATCGGCATACAAGTTATCGATAAAGTTAGGGAATCACGCAACGTTGCACCGATTCGAGAGACATTAAAACTGAGGGCTGCTCTCGGAGCCCCGAACTTCCATAATCCCCCGCGGTGTCGTCGATCCGAGTTTTTCTCTCGCTTTGTCCGTAGTTCATTTTTTTCCGCCCGTCATTCTTTCGTCGTCTTGCTCTCGATAACTCGGCGGGATCGACTGTCATATTGAGTCTTTGGAAAATTCTATTAATATGAAAGTGAAAGCGCTGATTTTCCTTCCGGTATCGAATAAAATTTCTTTCCGCAAATGGTAACTCCGTAGGAACTGCAACAAAAACCAGCCAATTAAAATTATTTCCTTTATTTTCTGCCATGTTACTCCATGTTTCACTGATTACGAAGGTAAGTTATTAAAATATGCTCTTGTAAAAAATCTGCATCATAAACGCGCTAGATTTATTAACAGTAAAAATAACCTCTGGAACTACGCGATGACAACAGACTAGGTGAAGACTGAATTGGAAACAAATTACTTTCCTATTCGGAGGCTAATAAAAATTGTCCTCAAGTTTTTTTCACAATCAAAATTTCTGTTCGGTACACTTGATGTATGAACAAGTCACATTCAGATATTTATTATTCCCAAGCTCATATACAGCACTTTACGGCCTTCGTAATGAGCGTAATAACAATAACAAAGACGGACACACACGACAATGCCCTCGCTAGGATTCGAACCCGCGACCGTAGAATTAGGAGCTAGACACACTAACCACCCCTCTACCAAGGCCGGCAGATATACTCAAACACAGTAGCGCAACAATTAATTTGATCTGCGGCTGCTTTCGCACTCATTTCAACTTAAACTTGGAAATAAATATATTTATTAAGTTACTGTTGTGATTTTTAATTACTTAGCAATATTTGTGACCCATTATTGTAAATAATCAAAGAAAAATAAGAGGGTAATTTCCCTTTGAAAAATTCCTTTTATAATTTGTCACCCTTAAGTAAATTTCCATTGCGTCACTGTATAAGAAACATATAAAACATGCATTCTGCGTACTTATACAAAACACATCATTGAACATCTACATAACGCAAAGCTTTTTAGGGATAATTATCGTTAAGGTATCGATTATTACGCGCAGTATGTCAGACTCCTGGAGAAAGAAAAATGTTTTTATAGGGAATCGAACCCGGGTATCCGACTTTTCGGGGAGGTGCTTTAACCAGCTATGCTATCAAGCCAGTGTATTTCTTTCCGGTCAAGTTCAGAATTTTTTTTTGTTTCTCATTTCCTAACATCCCAGCTAGTTATGTCACACTCCGGTGGCCTTTCCTTACGAACTTGTTTTATTGGTTTCACGAATGGTAGTGTATCGAAAACTCTCCCGTTAAAATTCCGCTTAGAAGCGATAAAATCGACGGAGAACGATTAATATCACTCTTTGTTAGCAAAGTCCCACGATAGGTTTCACAGCGGGATCCCAACTTTCCCGAAATACCAAAGGAGAAGTATAGTCTGATAAAATGCTATGTAACTGTTCAGTGGCGCAGCCAGAAGTTTGGTTTGGAGACATTTAGATCAACACGTTATTATCAGAGTACTCCTTTATTGCAAGAATCTTCGTGTAATGATAGTAACTAATGGATAAATTTACTTATTCCAAATTGGACAGGTTCGATCCATCTTATTTTCATCTGAAGTAGGAATACCCTTTGCTTTGGTTAAGATTACCTCTGATCTTGGGAGGGTAAATGCCCCGTTGCAATCCCCCTGTCTGCGCCACTGTACCAGTTATTTTTCGGTAACAAAAAATCCTGAAATCGATCGCTTTCTAGATTGCGCATGGAGGTAAAAATTTCAAAGGTGCTAAGTGGCACTTGTTCTAGAAAGGGAGAGAAGTTTCGGCCGAATTTTGCGTCGAGAATGCCCGGCCTTGAAAGGGAATCGATGAGCAATTTCACGAGTTGAGTTCTTTTAACATTTCACTTGTAATGATCGGTGCGAGTATCGTTATTCACTACCTTTCCATTAATGATCAGAAGAATGGAACAATACGTTTTTTCGCTCTCCTCGATTCGAAAACTTTAAAAGGCAGGTAATAAGGCGTTTTCGCACTTTTAAATACTGTAATTACATTAAAAATGAGTACTTGTAACATTTAAAAAATTCGGCGTACGGAATGTAATCTAAGTTCGTGTCTTTCGTATGAGACCAATATTATGGATTCAAGTTAAGTCACCTTGCGAAATTCGTGAAGTCTAGAAAATAACAGCGGCGGCGTTATAATAAAAGCCTTTGCACCTGCTCCTGGTACCTTGAATACATTTACGTCGTTGAGGGCCACTGTATTGCCGATATCTACATTTAGATATGGGAAAGCATTGCATGCTTATCTAATAGCATTTGGCGTCGATTAGAATGTTCCCTCTAAGCTGCGTGGACGCACATGGCTATTTTCCCTCCACGCACAGTCACTTTCTTACCGCACGTAAGTCAGAAACTATCATGTGGAAAATCGCAGAGAACATCACACAAGGCGTTCATTTTCTAAAAGGGAAATCTCTATAGTTCCAGTGACATCACTCATAGGTAGAAAATTCTTCTTCCACTTTGAGGGGAGCCCATGGAACCCTTGACTTTTGAGTTCACAAAATTTTTTTGAGCTCTGATGCTCACGAAGTTTGGCTGGCCGCGCAGAACTTGAGATAATTGGAGGGAATACTGTCGTCTAATGCAGTTACTTGAGTTGGGGAAAATAAATTTTAGTCGTAATGAATGTATTTTGTATAATAATTTCAGTGTTAGATTTTTTAAATATTATAGCAAAGTTAGTATTTTGTTTATTTATGTTGCAGTTTGGAAATAACTTTTACAATTGCTGGACACATTTTCGTTTCGTTTTTTATACCTTACTTTGTTTTAAGTTTTACAAAACAAACTGTCTGAAAATTTATTTTTATACTTACTTTAAACAGCAGTAACAATCATAAAAGTATAGCAATAACAATATAATTAACGTGACTTTTGTGATATTAATTAAATGTTGAAAACAAGCTACGGATTCGTTTATTTATGTTGATATTTTGTATTATCACGTAATTGAAGTCTACGTCTGAAATTATTTTTCTTTAATATTTAATTAATTGCCCCTTTAACTTTTAACGTGCAATTACACTATTTCGTAGTTGAGATTGTATCAAGTATTTTCAATTTGTGCGTTCTGTATGGAATGAAAAGGACATTTTAAGTATACACGGAGCATATTTTGAATTTTCCCCATGGTAATACTAAACTAAAATTTTGAAATACTCGACTTATAATCAATGTTTCTTGGTAGAAGCCTTCTGCTTATTCACTTGATTATTCGTTCAGCTCGCGATTTAACAAAATATTCAAGTATACCAAGAGTGACAAATCTAATGATTACTAAGTGTAATCTTTGATATCTTTGCAAAATCCTATATGATGGAAAGTGTGGATCATAGATCCTTATGCAATAGGATATCCTCCCAGAATGTGGAAGACCTCCGGCCATGGAAGGATTTTTCTCGCGATTTCAAATTTCTCCTAAAATTCCATGTAATCAGAAAACCTGGCGCGCGTAATTATTTACTGAGGTATTTAGAACACAGGCGGAGCGTAGTTCTTTCTCATCGCTTCCAAATTTTACCTCGATTCCAATGTAGAAGTGGAAATAAAACTCGTACGATTCGTGTCACGCAGCTTCCTCGTTATGTCATTTCCATTACCACTTTTGATGGCTCCATAAGATTTACGAGTTATCTAACTTCAAGAAACTTCTGAAAATCACAACGCATATTTTCTCCACCTATTATTCTTGCTGTACCGATTTCATGATATAGTTTATGGGAACGAAATGTATGTTTCTGGCGATTATACATTATTGTAACTAACACCTTTCAGAAGACTGTCGTTTCACAGTGGCAAATAACAAAATTAGCTTAACTTAGGACGTCGCATATGACAATATACGTAAAATAAAATTGATGAGCTATGTCGCTTCAATAGGCCTAACATGTATTGGAGCATTTAGAATAATCAGTGATGACGGTTGCTCTGTAGTCGAAATGCTCAACTGTCATTTCCAACCTTTTATGACTATACATTTTTCGTCATAAAATATGTGTATTCTAAACTTACAAAAATTTGATTCTTCAACCTCATATTATGGTCCCGAAACTCGAGTCGAAGTAGCACGTTTTTTATCACGTTTTGACCATATGCGATTAAAAATTCCTGCTGCAACTTCTGCGAGATATGACACAACGCATAAAACGTCACCGAGAGGGACATCGAGATATTTTTTTCCAGCCCTGTGTATTATCTTGGCAACCAATCTACCACCTGAAGCGAAACAGCTGATTTCGGGGACGCGGTTTTCATGTATTTTTTCGTGTTGTCAGGCATCGCAATCCATTCGAAACGGGCGGACCTAAAAACAAAAAAAAAGTTTCGGCGCGAACGTTATAGAACGAGGAGAACTTATCGATCATAAAATTTATAATCTTTTTCTAATTTTGCCGAATCGGGGAAAAAATAAAAGGCGGTCGACGGCAGGATGCGGAATGAAATCGAAAGTGGAGGTGTAGTTTTCAAAGTACAATAATAACACTTGGTCGTCCGCTCTGCTCTCCCGCGTTTCTCCTCAACATGGCCATGTACACTTCGGAAGGAATTCGCGAAGCGTGGCCTAATGGTGCCCCTTATTTTTTTATTTTGGGCGGAGAGGAGGGAGAGCGGGTGGGGGTTCCACACATTGCCTCCTCCTTTCGAAACGTTCCAAGGCGTGCAGATAGCGGTAACGGCATCAGGAGCGAATACGGAGGCGGACCTAGACACGATCACTGAGGTACCACCCTCCTCTCCTTTCACTCACCCCCCCTCCACTTCTTTCTTCGCCCCACGCCCGCTCACCAACCTCCGTGCCGTACTCTTCCCCTCTAACCCTCCTCCGCCCCCGACTTCTTCTCACGGCTCGGTTAAACGACGCGCCCTTCATTTAAATTCTCCTCATGCGCTCAGCTTATCTCTTTCTCCGATTTCGAAGCGACTCCAGCGCTCGCGATTTCCTACGTTCTCTGTCGCAGCATTCTCCAGGTATAGCGGAAAGAACGCGTGGGCATACATCTATGTTGGGAGAGATTGAAAAATGTTGCGTCCGCGTAAACGGTATTTTCTTCATATCGGACCGCAATGGCCGTTGGAAGAGCCGTTCGAATCGGAATGATACTTAATTACCGCGAACACGTAGGCAGAGAATTTCCGACAGATAAGTCGACGAGGAAGACAAATTGCAATCGAATATGTTTTTTCCGTATTTAAATAATCCAGTGGACTCAAGTCAGGCATGTCATAACCGTTGGTCACGGATTATTAAATGGACTCAATAAAAATTCATTTTCGCTTTGCGAAATTGAAAAGAAACTCAGGGTTATTTGATCTCTTGCCTAACTTGACGGAGAGCAAACGTACGCGAAAATTCATTTGATTTATTTTTTAATGAGAAAAGACGCATTCGATTAATGGAAAATTCATGAAAACCGATCATAATTGGGATAGTTGTTGAAAGAAAACATCTTCGCACACTCGGTCTTGGAACCAGTTATTAAAAATCTATCCCATAAATTTGTAAATCGTGTGTTTCTTTTGGAAAATGAACTTCAGAATGTAACTACATCAGAATTTCGTCTTTCATATCTTCTTATATGTTTTTTTTATAAGGTATGAGTCGGATATGAGATTAATATGGACATTCAATTTATCACCGGTAAGAACAAAAAATAAATGAACTTTGTTCTTGAAAGTTGATCGAATTCAAAATCCGTTATAATTTACTTCAGATCAATTTAAAATCGTTCGAGGTGAAAAAAAACTTGCCGTCAACCTTAATTTTCCGAATCAAGTGAGCGGAAATGGCCTCGAAAATGATTTTTTTGTATGAAAATGCATTATATCTTAACGACCTAACTGCGGCTTCATAGCTACTAGGACGCTTAATTTAGCATCATGTTATAATTGGGCGTAAGAAAAAACAATTGACGGTATTTAAAAAGCTTTAATTGAAATAACATTTTTTCGGCAAAAGTAAACGAAATGTGAATAAACGGTAATCGAAAAACTATACATTCTTTGTGAAGATGGCTACTTTGTAGTAGAAATGTACATATGGTTTTCCAAGACGTTTCTTGGCTATTGGAGAAATAGTTTTTCAGTCTAATTCCAGCCATAAAGTCATATCGATATTTCTTCCTAGAGTCCAGAACCCTTATGGATTATAAAAGAGACAGAGATGCAAATATATTTTCGAGCATCTCTTTCAAAACTTTGCAAAATTTAAACTTCGCCGATTAATTTTTGCGCTTTTTTGTCTTTATTTAAATTAATCCAGGAAGCTACATTAATTGACCTAGCATAATTTATTATGCAGTTGAAATAATTTAAAATAAAAAACAATTTAGCATATAAAATATACAAATGCGACAAATAAATAAACGAGGAAGAGGGGAAAAAGTATCGATTCCATAACGGAAATAAATCCACGAAAGTGATTTCCGGTTTGCTGTTTTCAAACGGAACGTCTCCTTTTCTGGCATTCCCGCAATATTATGATCTCCTTGGTGACCTTGGAGTCAAACTCCACCAATCCTTGCTTCTTTTTCTCATTTCCCCTCCCATATTCCTACCCCCTCCCTACCACCTTCACTGCCCCTAATTTTCCTCCTTCTTTCTCACCCATGACTCCTCCTAACTCTCTCTCTCTCTCCATACTCTCTCCTACCACCGCCCTCCTTTCTTCTCCTCCTATCTATAACACGTCTTCCCAACCCAACACACCTGATCCCTTTCTTTACCTTCCAACTCTCTCACACCCTCTCCCCCTTGCACATAACACACACACACAAACGCGGCTTACTCCCTTATGGGTCAACGGTGTTCTCCGTTTCCCTACCACAACTATGGGCCCAGCGTGCCGGCTTAGACGACTCGCTCGTCACTTCACTTCGCCGATGGATGCGGAGGGCGCGACGGTCAACTCGCCGTGGAGGAGGAGACGGCGGAGGAAAACCAGGATACACTCGGTGTGGTTCTCTTTGGCTTTGATCGCTTGGGTGAACGGTGAGTCTGATCTTTCGGCGATACATCCTGTACAACGCTGGGGATGGGAGAGTGTGATGTGAATCGGTGTTGTACGATCCTGGGTCCAAAATTCTCATACAAACATTTATGTACGAATGGAGTGTATTTTTTCACCGTAGTATCCACCATTTCATTTATTTATAAACATAATCGTATTTCCGGTGGCAGAAGCTTATAAACAAAGCATTTGGTTCATCCAACTCGTTTCTTCCTCCACATTCCAAGTCCGACGAGCCATAAATTGCCTTAAAATTGCATACCGTGTTGTAGCGAATCCGTGTAATAAAAGGCCGTGCTATAGGAGGGCCGGAAAAATCTTCAATCCTCGAACTAACGACGATGATGCTATCGTTCGATTT
Source organism: Uropetala carovei (assembly GCA_036926305.1). Lineage (NCBI taxonomy): Eukaryota > Metazoa > Arthropoda > Insecta > Odonata > Petaluridae > Uropetala > Uropetala carovei. The sequence continues at coordinate 7,622,359 of JAXCHB010000100.1, forward strand.
TCATTCGGTTATACTCTGATTTAAAATCCGCTAAATTTGGTGTATTCGGGTGACTGCGACCTCTTCCCGGCGGTTGTTACGCGCCGAGGTTGGCCATGGAGGAACGCTTGCTTTGATCGCTCTCAGTTTATTACTTGCAACTTCCGCCCAGGACTTTTGTCATTTTTCAAGCAGGGTGCTCTTAAAAGGTGTTTTAGCTCCTGGAATGTACCCTTTTGATGTCAGTATCCTCTTTGTTCATAGTTGCCTCAGCATCCGAGTCGGCTTTTTCATTTCCACCAATTCCTACGTGCCCAGGGACCCACTTTCTCAGCTGATTTAAGACTAAGGAACTTAGGACTCTAATTTAAGATGAAAACGTGCATAATATCTTCATGTTTATGTGGTCCATAATTTTCATTTTGGACGTTTTTTCAATGTTCCCTCGCAGTTTATATTTCATACGAAACTTTCTTTCGTTTCTTAATCCAGCTAAGGGAGATTAACACAGATTTATAAAAAGGCATTCTTAATACAACTCAAAATTGTTACAATGACTATTTTTTCATCACTTTGATTTCCAAAAGATCATATTTATTTCGGCACGTACATATTTTCTTTCATTATCGAAGACTAGAAGACAATAAAAGGATATCTACAATATTCAGCTTTTTTTTAAGGATAAGAAAACTCTCCGCAAAGCAAACTTTCAGAAAACACGACCGGAGTTTAAATAATTTTACGGAGATTTCCTTAAGGGAAAAGGTAAAAAATACAAGGAATGTAATGTGAACCTGGTTGGTCGTCTGCCAGTAGAAAGGTAGACTCCAAGGCTCTCCCACACTGAGTGAAACCTCATTCTTCGAGTGTAAACTTTTGTCTATTAAAAAGACTTTTAGAAAGTAAACAGTGAAAAGAGATATATTCTGCTACGCGAGTTGTCGGTGGTAAAAAGTACAAGGAAGAGGTTTTGTCATAATGTGAACCTGGTTGGTCGTCTGCCATTAGAAAGGTAGACACCAAGGCTCTCCCATACTGGGTGAAACATTCTTCGAGTGTAAACTTTTGTCTATTAAAAAGACTTTTAAAAAGTGAACATTGAAAAGAGATTATGCTGCTACGCGAGTTGTCGGTGGTCATGGGATGTGTTATTTTGAGTGTATTTCTAATCAATATGACCGGAATCAAGTAATAGTTTTCCTCCCATTCCGGATTTAAACCAGGTCATCGCGTCGCCATAGATATCCCTGCGAGAATATTGTAAAGATTGAATGGGTTTTATAGTAAGCTATAAGGTGGTGTTGTAATTATACAAAGAAGACGTTTATTTTAATCTAACGAGAAAAAGTGATTAAACAGATATTACCTGAATTCTGCATTTACAACCTTGAAAGCAGAAAATAATTTTAAACTCAGAATATGTATCTAAAATTAAATCACAGCCAAATAAAATGTTTTAAAAGGATTATAAACACGTTCACGAGGAAAGAAATCCGATGTATTTTTGCAGAAAACGATAAAAAATTGTTAAACGCTAGAACTGCGTCCCAAGAACGTACGGCAGTAGACTGCAAGAGTACAGAAGTAGATACGCGAATAAGTCGTCTATGACCTACGACCTTTGTAGAAATGTCTGTGAAGTAAATCAACAAAATTTTATTTTACATAAATCGATCAATTGTATTTTCATTCTGTTGAGTGTCCCGCACAAAAAATCATTACGTGTGTAGCGTTATTTATTTTAATACAAAGCAAGGTAATATTAAAGATAACTTATTCAGGGGTGGCGTGGCGCCCTTTCAAAGATAAACAGGATTTTGTGACACTTCCACCTTAAATACGGTTTTTATGCTGGTTTCCGACGTAAACAAAGCCTTGTGAAATGGTCGTGTCTAAGTGTATCCGTTCCCATTAATGGAGCAATTTTCACGAAACTCGTTATGATGCTCGTTCTACCAAAACCAACATCAGGGCCATATTTTATTTGGCAAAGACTCAAATCTAAAAGTTGCAGTACTCCTGCGTAAACACATTCGATATAATTTATGTCTACTTTAGGGCATAATGCGTGAATGTTATCGATCAAAATCGGTTTGAAACGCGTGCCTTTCCCTTCCGTGTGGAAAGTCACGGATAGCATACGGCAGCTCCTGCAATCTAAAAATCATTTTACTCCATAGAGTTGTTTTTCCTACGGCATGACATGACCAAGTTGTCATTAAGTGCCTCAACTTATTCTGGATTCCTTCCTTCCAGTTAACCCCATAATTTCTCACATACCGTTCAGGCGCTTGGGATGAATCTGACACTTTCTATGTAAATCAAATAGGGAAATGTTGTTCCTGGAAACGAGCTGAGAATTTAAGTCTTTGCCTAATAAAATATGGCCCTGATGTTGGTTTTGGTAGAACGAGCATCATAACGACTTTCCTGAAAATTGCTCCATTAATGGGAACGGATACACGTAGACACGACCATTTCACAAGGCTTTGTTTACGTCGGAAACCAGCATAAAAACCGTATTTAAGATGGAAGTGCCACAAAATCCTGTTTATCTTTGAAAGGGCGCCACGCCACTCCTGAATAAGTTATCTTTAATATTACCTTGCTTTGTATTAAAATAAATAACGCTACACACGTAATGATTTTTTGTGCGGGACTCTCAATAGAATGAAAATACAATTGATCGATTTATGTAAAATAAAATTTTGTTGATTTACTTCACAGACATTTCTACAAAGGTCGTAGGTCATAGACGACTTATTCGCGTATCTACTTCTGTACTCTTGCAGTCTACTGCCGTACGTTCTTGGGACGCAGTTCTAGCGTTTAACAATTTTTTATCGTTTTCTGCAAAAATACATCGGATTTCTTTCCCCGTGAACGTGTTTATAAACCTTTAAAAACATCTTATTTAACTATGATTTAATTTTAGATACATATTCTGAGTTTAAAATTATTTTCTGCAGAGTTCAGGTAATATCTGTTTAATCATTTTTTCTCGTTAGATTAAAATAAACGTCTGCTTTGTAAAATTAAAACACACCACCTTATCGCATACTATACAACCCATTCAACCTGCACAATATTCCCGCAGGGATATCTATGGCGACGCGATGACCTGGTTTAAATCAGGAATGGGAGGAAAAGTATTACTCGATTCCGGTCATACTGATTAGAAACACACTCAAAATAACACATTCCATGACCACCGACAACTCGCGTAGCAGCATAATCTCTTTTCAATGTTTACTTTCTAAAAGTCTTTTTAATAGACAAAAGTTTACACTCGAAGAATGCGATTTCACTCAGCATGCGAGAGCCTTGGAGTCTACCTTTCTACTGGCAGACGACAACCAGGTTCACATTACATTCCTTGTATTTTTTACCTTTTCCCTTAAGGAAATCTCCGTAAAATTATTTAAACTCCGGTCGTGTTTTCTGAAAGTTTGCTTTGTGGAGAGTTTTTTACCCTTAAAAAAAGCTGAATATTGTCGATATCCTTTTATTGTCTTCTAGTCTTCGATAATGAAAGAAAATATGTACGTGCCGAAATAAATTTGATCTTTTGGAAATCAAAGCGATGAAAAAATAGTCAGTGTAACAGTTTTGAGTTGTGTTAAGAAAACCTTTTTTTAAATCTGTGCTGTAGGAATTATATTTTCCTGTTAATCCCCCTTCGCTGGATCAAGAAACGAAAGAAAGTTTCGTATGAAATATAAACTGCGAGGGAACATTGAAAAAACGTACAAAATGAAAATTATGGACCACATAAACATGAAGATATTATGCACGTTTTCATCTTAAATTAGAGTCCTAAGTTCCTTAATCTTAAATCAATGGAGAAAGTGGGCCCCTGGGCACGTAGGAATTGGTGGAAATGAAAAAACCGACTCGGCTGCTGAGGCAGCTACGAACAAAGAGGATACTGACATCAGAAGGGAGCTAAAACACCTTTTTAAGAGCACCCTGCTTGAAAAATGACAAAGCTCCTGGGCGGAAGTTGCAAGTATTAAACCGAGAGCGATCAAAGCAAGCGTTTCTCCATGGCCAACCTCGGTGCGTAACAACCGCCGGGAAGAGGTCGCAGTCACCCGACTAAGAATTGGCCACTGTACTTTGACGCACTCGTTCCTGTGTACGCGGGAAAAGGAACCTCCCACATGCCACACTTGCAACTGCCCCATAAACGTAAGGCACCTTTTGACGGAATGTGTCAAATATAGAGGTACCCGTCAAATTTTAAATATCAGAGGCTTTATCTCTGACATTTTAGCTGATGATCCTCAAAAGATTGATATTATTTTAACGTTATTGAGGGAAACTAAACTTTTAATTGTTCTATAAATATTTCATTTAACATAATTGTTTTTATTACTTTTTAATTACTTAACTTATGCGCTTATCTATTTTTATTTATTTATTTCAATTTATTAATTTATTTTAACTAAACTAACGGAATTTGACGGTGAAAAATTACCTTCGTTGTTGACGCACCATTAAAACCAAACTACTACTACAACTGGGAAATATCTCTTAACGTTGCGCATTGATTTGTTTATAATAATTTTTTTTTCAAAACTCCTTACTCTTTTCAATTTCACTTTCGACGCCTCAGGAGAATAACATCAGTCTTTCATCGATATCCCACGACTTTCAATCGAATGGACCAAGTCATCATGAAAGGATATTTTATTGAATAGATAAACTTCTACTGTCCTCAATATCCTTAAAAACGTACACAATGGTCTCTCGTGAAAAAGGGATAAATTAAAGAGTCACGTACGTGCAATAATGTCACAGGTCGATTTTAACTCGACTTTTTAATCGATCCGAGCACATGTAGGACAAGGCTACAGTTTTGAAATTAAAAAAAAAAAAGTCTGGACAATTGGGAATAATTTTTGGCGCTCTGTTGCAAATCAGTGCCAATATATATATAAAAGGAAACTTTTCGCGGACTTTCAAATCCATTGAATTCGTACATCAGCCACCATGCTATTGTGACGATGGTTAATTTTGAATCTGGTTGCGTCACTTATCATTTAAATATAATTTTAATCTATTGATTGTTTGAAATAATTGGGAAAATACCGGCGTTACTTGTGCTTACGTGATTGCTTTGAAAGAAGAGAAAATATGGCAGGGGATCATTTTGCCACATGATTTGACAGCACAAAAATATCTGTAATGCTGTCTTAAATCGCATACGAGTAGTACCTGGCTGTTCTAACAATTTTCTTAGGACAACCAATATTCATACAACGAACGGTACTTGGCATCTATGGGAAACATGAATAACGTCTCTCTTGTGAGGAAACTTATCTTTTTTTACTATATGACTCGTATATCAAGTCACATAGCGTTTATCTGTAAGAACGTTTCATCTTGTTTTCAAAAACGGCACCTTCTATCTTGAGAACAATTGCGTGTATATTTATTTATGCATATATATGTTACGGGAACTTCGCGATTTGCCCGAGCAAAACTGGAAAAATTTCAGAAAATGCACATTGGTGGGATTTGACCGAGCAAATCGCGATGTGATCACATAGTTTTGGGCAGATCTAGATGTGGCCGCATAGTTTGCGCAAGTGTAGGCATTGCCACATAGCTTTGAGCATACCTAATGGATCATATCTTCCTTCAGCCCTACGCTTGCGCGATGGCCTACAATCTACTCAAAAGGATACGGTTGGTTTGGTAATTCGTGTCGTAGATAATCTTCGTTCGAATAGTATTTTTCTAAAAATAAACTTTTCTTTATTTCTTTAAAATTATGCTGAACTATACTTTCGTTTTCTCCAACGCTTGCGCGATGGCTTGCTAAAGGCCCACATCGTTATGACCTGTGGTCTGACCTGCCTACATCTACAGTTTACCCTGAAATTCATTAAATTGGTAGGTGGCAGACGGTGCGATGCACCTACGCTCACCTAATCGTTCTCGCTTTTAACTATAATTTTCTTGTTGCGCTTCCTAATTATCCTAAGGGAGAACGAACCTCGACGTATTTCGGTCCTACAATCATTCTAGCACAATGGCGGCCAACGTTTTCTCCGTGGCGGACCGCGTTGACGTTTGCGAATGCCTCGGCGGGTCGCATTGCATGCGTCAACGCTTCGGAGTGCAAGGTTAGATTTTTGATCGGACGTTAAATAGAGACGCTGCGGTATAATATAAACGAAAATCAAATGTAAATCACGTTTTAAAAGTTAACATTTCAATGTGAAGTATTTCATTTTCGTAGTTTGAATGTATATTTTATAAATTTGCGTTAAATATCTTTTTAATCGTTTCATCGCCGTCCGCATAAAATGCTCTATAGGGCAGCACACGGCCCGCGGGCCGTGGGTTGCTCGCCACTGACAATATTTTTTCGGGATGTTCCTGTCTCCCAATATATGTGGATATTTCGATTTGTCCTATTACTCCCTGGGATAATCATTGCGATCTGAATCCTTCATCGTGCCCCTAGCGACGCCTAATTCAAATCCTTAAGTAGCGACATAACACGACTATTTTTTGTACATCTGATTCACGATTTGAGACTAACTCTTTTACGTGCCCTTTCTCTTGGAGGCCTCACGTAGCTGACGCCTATGCCATTTTATACCTAATTAATGAAAAATAACAGCTTTATCGAACTTTTTCTTTGCCCTTCTTTTGTTCTTAAGAGGGCCATTTTCTTAATTGCCGCACCGTGTCCATTACGACCATTGTACACGGTAGAATGAATAAAAGCAAGATTTAATCTCCTTGAAAACTACAGATCTCGGGGATTATCCCAGGAAGTACCTAATCGGAAAAATCGAAATACCCACATTTATTGGGAGACAGGATCATCCCGGAAAAATACGTTAGAATGATTGTAGTATCGAAATACATCGAGGTTCGTTCTCCCTTAGGATAATTAGGAAGCACAACAAGAAAATAATATTGTTGAAAGGAAGAACGATTAGGTGTGCATAGGTGCCACCTACCAATTTAATGAATTTCAGGATAAACTGTAGATGTAAGCAGGTCAGGCCACAGGTCATAATGATGTAGGCCTTTAGTAAGCCATCGCGCAAGCGTTGGGGAAAACGAAATTATAGTTCAGCATAATTTTAAAGAAATTAAAAAAACAGTTTATTTTTAGAAAAATCCTACACGAATTACCAAACCGACCGAACCCGTTTGAGTAGATAGTAGGCCATCGCGCAAGCGTTGGGCTAAAGGAAGATGTGATCCTAGGTATGCCCATAGCTATGTGGTAACATCTATATTTATCCGAACTATGCGGCCGCATCTAGATTTGCCCAAAACTATGTGGTCACATCGCGATTTGCTCGGTCAAATCCCGAAAATGTGCATTTTCTGGAATTATTTCCAGTTTTTCCCGGGCAAAACGCGATGTGCCCGATTTCGGGATTTACCGTTACATATACACCAGGAATTCAATCCCACCTGACAGTCCGCTTTGCTCGTTCTACATTGCTTAAAGAGTTAATACAGCGCCATCTCAGGTAACAATGCAGTCATGGTAATTAAAACTACTCATTGTTGGAGTTTCGAGTTTGTATCTCAGTTCTAACTGATTTTAAATCCAAATATATAAAGTTCTGTGCCGACCTCTGTGCTGCTATTAGAGAAGAACTGCAGCACAATAGTGGAATTGATAAAAATCATCTCCTAAAGCGTTATCAGTGGGAGTATTTCGCATTTTTCTCAAGAATTGAACCCATTGACTTGTCGGCGTGACGAATTTTAAAATATAATTTGCAATCGGTTCAGGGCATTAGACAATTGGTTCATTTTAATTACCATGTTGTGGCACTGTAGCTGGAATTATATAAACTCTTTTTGCAATAGAGGAAGTGCTAAGTGGTCCTTCAGACTGTGTTCTGCCCCGAAAATGGTGAGAAGCGTTCCTAGTATACGTAAATGAATTGATTGCAGCAGAACAAAACGTTAATTATAATCAGAAGTATAGTTTAACCAATGTTCAACTTTATGCTTCGCAGTATATAGATGTATGGATCAGAGAGCTTCGCTGAGGAGGTATTAGGAATAACTGAAATACTCAAATTCATCGAAAGGTAATTAAGGTAATTAAATTGTAAGACAGAGCGATGGCGAGGTCGTTTTTTCCTAGAACTGCAATAGGATATTAAATCTTGCAACTGAGATTTGTTAATCTGGTGCGATGCATCCTATGTTGAATTGGAGGGTATTATGCGGAGATATTTAACCATATTGCATCCTTATTTACATTTAAACATTTTCGTTTACACGATTGTAAGCTTTCAAAAGCGTTTCCAATGGAGTTTGTCAGCACAATACTTACATCAAATCAAATCATTTTAGCCCGACTAACCGAGTTAGTTACCTGTCAGTTACAGCAATGATTTTTCCTGTCCAGTATGGTACATCCCTTTGCTCATTAGCACATGGAAGGAACAATCATGGCACTAATATCGTCAAGAAATTCGGAGATAATGAATTTTTCCAAGAATTTTAGTTATTGTTAATTGATGTTGAAACTTTTCTTTGTCTTCCGGATAAACAACCATCATCGTTCCCGTTAATTTTGTTTTCGGTACAAGTTTGTACGCAAACCGCCGACCGGGTTAGGCTGGTAGGCAGTGCGCCTGCCTTCGTAACCCAAAGGTCGCGGGTTCGAATCCCGCTTCGGGAATGGATGTTGTGATGTATGTTGATTTTCTCTAAGAGAATTTGACGGTGCAAAATAACCTTAGCTGTTGACGCACCTAAAAACCTAATTACTACTACTACTTGTACGCAAACCATCCATTATCGTCATTGAGATTTCGTCTTACGTATCCGAACACTATTCTCTAAAAAAAAAAAAAGTGCCTTTTAAAAAAGGCAAATGCACCGTAACCCAAATTTTATCTCTCTCCCTCCCACCCTACCTCCTCCCCTCCCCACCTCCTCCCCTCCCCTCTCTCGTTCCGGTGACGACATTTCCCCATTGTTATACCACCTAGCCCAACCCAAAGTGTCACGCGGGTGACCCATTCTTAAAATAAAGAACTTCCTCCGGCCTCACCTTCCTCCACCTCCTCACAGGGCGCTATTCGATCTACGCGTGGAAGTGCTTGCGCGACAACCTTTTAATGAGGCCGTTTGAATGCGGAAGTGACGGATGAATGAGACTCGGTTCGATGGCGGTTCTGATCCTTTTAACGTTCCACGAAGCTTCGTGCGAGGTTTGTGTATGACTCGATCTTCCGACAAAGTTATCTCTCGCACGTATCTCGCGTTGCACGAATGTTTCACCGCAGCGGCGGTGATGCATTTCGAAGAGTTTTTGCGACACCTTCGTCCGTAATAGCTATCGGCCATTTCTGGCAGTTGCGTACGTTTACTTCTCTATTATATATGATGGAATTACTGAATAGGACATTTCTCCAAAAAAGGCTCCATGCTTTAAATAGGAGGACGAAGAAGAAGGAAAATGATTCAGGTATTAGATAACACGCAGGCAAAAAAGAGATTGGCCAAGAAATTAAGAAATTTGCGGAATACAAGTCATTGTGGAGAATACGTCTTAATCCTCAAATCACGGACCTGCCTACAGACTGACTATCAATGACGATAATGATGACTTTTATTTGAAATAACTCTCAATCTAGTTCAGCTCTCTCCATAATGTCGTCTCTTTCCTCGATAGTGCCTGTTTTGGGCTGCCATTCTTGGCAGGGAGGTCCTTTGTTTACCACGTGGGTCATTCCCCCAATAAACAACTTTCAACACAAACACGTGGTTTGAACTTTTTTCCGTTCTATGCGAAACGAGACGTGTAAATATAGCGAGAAAACGGTGTCAAAGTTAGGTATAAATTGAAAAAAATATACTATGTAAATATATGTCGTTAGAGTGTAGCTGTTACGTGGCATATTTGCGGTTGGGAACCTCTCTTGCCTCATTCTGTAGATAAATGGATACACAATGATAAGCACATGCCAGCATAAATTTCAAGAAATATGCTTTTAAAATCATCGGAATGTTTTCTAAAGTTCCCATGGCGCAAAACATTTAAGTTTAGAGAAAAGTATTACATTTTATGCAAAATAATACGCTCTCTTCTGCTAAAATGTGGGGTCCTTCATAAATATTTAAAAGTTTCTGTTGTAGTCATGGCGTGATTTAGCCTGAATTTAATTTATTGCGTATAAATTCACCGATCTGTAGAAAATGTTTAATTAAGCTGTCAAAGCCAGTGTTTTGAGGCAAGTTAAACTAAAGAAGCTCGAGGAATGTTAATGTCGGGTATTCAAATAGCTTAATAATGGAAGGCTAACACTGCTGCTTGACGAACTTCAAGATAGGAAATGTTAAAATTTGGTATTCTTTAAACTTTTCAAAATTAACTTATAAATAGATTCACCGTGGCAGCCTAATAGGTCATACAAGGTAAAAGGTGAACTCGGCTGGAAATGCAGAAAAGTATGTACTTGGACTTATATTCAGCGGGGAAAGAGAGAGAAGGAAAAAAATTTCTCCTATTTCTATTGGATTTATGCTTAAGTGTATGACTTATTACATTTAAAGTAAAAATTCTTCCTTCTTGTATGGCTAGATATCTCAGCTATGAGGCGGACTAATTTCATTGGCTCTGGCTATGAGAGGTAAAGAGGGAGAAGGTTTCTCGTAGCGCTGAAATGCCCTTCCCTGATTGTCATTGTAAAAATATGCCTTGATATGTCAGACGTAGAGCATTTTCCGGGCAAGTGGAAGACGCTGGATTTATCGTCGGTCGTATTCTATAAACTTCATCTCTTTCATAAAAATTTTTCGTCTTATTGTTAGACGATGAGAAACTTCGACCGTGACGAGGAAGTCTTATCAAAATTTGGACTCTCCAGCTAGAATTTTGGTTCCATGTCGTTTCACCCAGAGCGATTCGCCCATGGGACGTTTCACCCAAAGACGATTCACCCATGGGACGTTTCATCCAAAGACGATTCACCCATTGGACGTTTCACCCAAAGACGATTCACCCATGGGACGTTTCACCCAAAGACGATTCACCCACGAGAGTTTTCACCCAGGTCTTTTCACCCAAGGTTTTTTCGCCCACAATCCAGTTCACCCACATACTGTTTCACCCAATGATATTTTCCCCATAAGTTCTTTTAAAACATCTGACCTTTTCACCCTTTCTCCGTCTGTTTGTGATCAATAAATATCTAGGTAACTGTTTAAGCTACGGCTCGACATACACATTCCCAATTATATTTTTAAATCTATATGTAATTGACAATGTTTTGATTTTAAAATGTAATAAATGCAGATACATTTATTTCTTTAAATCGCAATTATTACATTGGTTTTAACAATTTAGATGCGCTTATAAACAGACTTGGTCCAAATATCTTAAGTTAACTCTTTCTAATTCTAATCAGAAAAAGAATTAAAGTTATATGTCAAAAAGTCTGTTTTTACATGTTATCTTATGTGAAAGGAGAGCGATCGTGGCAGTATTTCAAACACCTAATATGCAGTAGTTAATTTGAAATACCTTAAAAGATATATAATTCAGGAGTCCATTATGTTGGAATATGAACATTTCTATCGTTTTCTCTTTTCCAATTCATTTTTAAATTAAATAAATGGGATAAAATTTAATAAATATTATTTGAAAATTTTTCTCGACTTCCACTGATTTAACAGTTTTGAATATTACAATCTGATACAGAGGGAGGTCAGGTGTTTTAAAAGAATTTATGGGGGAAATATCATTGGGTGAAACAGTATGTGGGTGAACTGGATTGTGGGCGAAAAACCCTTGGGTGAAAAGACCTGGGTGAAAACTCTCGTGGGTGAATCGTTTTTGGGTCAAACGTCTTTGGGGGAAACGTCCCATGGGTGAATCGCCTTTGGGTGAAACGTCCCATGGGCGAATCGCCTTTGGGTGAAACGTCCCATGGGCGAATCGCCTTTGGGTGAAACGTCCCATGGGCGAATCGCCTTTGGGTGAAACGTCCCATGGGCGAATCGCTCTGGGTGAATCGTCCGGAGACGAGAATTTTACCTAAAAACGTCTGCTCATATTCATAAACTCTAATGTATGAAAACAATGAGTGAAGTGATGTAATATGAATCATCGAATAAAAAATCTAGCGAACATCTATATCGCAAACCTCGGTATTTTGTAATGTCGCATTATTGCCGACCTAAATATGATTAAATACCAAAAACCTCTCTTATTTCTTAACTTGTTATTTTCGTGATTTTCCACATTCCGTATCAGCAGTATGTCCATTTATCGAAACTATCATCCTTACTCCTAAAGCTATTTAAAAGTGGTACTAATAATGCCTTTGTGCCTAAGCGTCGCCGCGCTGTAACCATGTGAACGCTTGGGAAGTTCGAAATGCACCGGAAGACGTGTAGATAGGACGCATCGGGGACTTAAAACGTAAAGAAGCTTAGAAATTTACTTTTCTCTGTGAGTACAAAACAATACTCGATATAGATGAGACTAGATTTTTTTAACCTATTTAAAGCTAGGGAAAACGCGGTGAAACGTGAACCGTTCCATGAAGGAAGGAAGAGTAAAGAGAGGTTTCCAGTATTTTTATATACTAATTCAGAGGGCGGTGAAAATTTGTAGTCTTCTTTAATTGACAAATTTCAAAATCTTAGGGGAAATCAAAATATTTTTAAAAATTCCGTATAACATGTAGGAATGAAAAAAAATCTTGGATCACTACATCTATATTTAGCGAGTGGCTGAACACGCCGTTAAAAAAAATAGGTGCCACTAGTATGCCTAAATGGAAAAAAATCATCTTTAGCGATTAAAAAAACACGTGCTTATACGTACGTTCGGTTTTTCCTTCTGACTCTCTTCCTTTAACGTAAGCAGACAGAGAATTCGTTTTTTCTCAAATCGATTCAGTATTATGTCTCGTAGTGTTCTTTTTCTCAATTTGTCAGTCTGTTTGATCAAACTTAAAGAAAAGCAGAATTTACTGTCTGCTTCATCGACTCTTTCTTTTCCTCTAGTGATCGATGAGCTGCTCATTCTCACCTGTTTACATGTTTTTCAATGAGATGGCGCGCAAATTAAAATCAATCTTCTAAGATTTGTGTCGTATTTTTTTTAAATTTAAGGAGACATTCTTGCACGTAGCTCCTTCGCTCGTCGAAATTACCATTTCGCCATAGCTTTCGTCCTTCTAGATATCAAGAAAGCAAGGTGACGAAAAGTGAACGAATAAGCGAGAGTGTTTACGAAATACCACGCCCCTCTTTCTATTATTGCCGCTTCGTCGAAATAAAAAATAAAGTCATGTATGTACCAACATGAATATACCTCTATCAGCTTCAATAGCTTTTCGGCTAATGTTTCATTTTTTTTGCAGGTGGTGTGGAAAGTATCGATTTGGAAAAAGACAATGGCCAGAAGCTGAGTGATGACTACATACCTTTCAAAGGATACAAAGGCGATATAACGCCTTTGTACAAACTATTTTTACCCATAGGGTCTTGCAAACTCCTCCTCTGGGAACCCTGCGGTGATAGTGATGACGTAAGCTTTTATTTGTACACGAGGTGAGACGAAAGGAAATTATTACCCAATACTACGCTATAAAACGCCGTTCAGTAGCACGAAGGCACATTTATGTGTTACATTTTCGAAAGTTTTTCTTGTAAAAGCTTTTATCTTGTGGACATCTATCAAAAGTAAAATAAAGCAAAAAAATTCATACGTGGATATACCTATGTATTAACTGATGTATTTTCACTGCTTGATTCGTAGTAGAAGAAATGATTTATTTAATGAAATAATAGAAAAAGAATTGTATATTTCATTTTTAAGTGATTTCATGCTGAGATAGACATTATTTCATTTATTTTATTAATAGTACGTATATACAGGGTGGCGCATAAGTCGTTTTACCGTGAACAATGTAGTAAAATCCACTTATTACGTTAATTAAGAATATATATAAGAAGCTTAATTCTTATTAACATCATAATTAATAATAATAAATAATAATAATTCAATTGAAACAATAAAACAACGAATAACTCATTTGTGAACGCAGATAGTGCAAGCATTGTTTGGCAACGCGACTTGTGCGCTATCCTGCATTTAATGAATTTACTTTATTCAATAAAGCTATGTGTAACTTTTTATTTATAAATATGTTAAAACAGTTGCATAGGAATCGATTTTTTCTAATCGGTAATATTTTAATTATCCTAAATATTCATGCAAATTTAAGAATGTTTATCAACGTTCAAATTACCTTAAAACTTTGACCATAATACTTATTTAAGAAAATTTTGTTATTATTGTTTTGACCGTATATAAAAATTATTATATTTGTAAGCGAGTTCAAGATAATTAAAATATTCACCGATTCATTAAAAAAAGAGTCCTCTACAGCAGCATCATTTTAATGTGATTTCAGTGCCAAAAGTGTTACCAGGTCATGCCCAAAGGGGTACTAACAAAACCGATACGTTTTTTATTGGCAATATATCAGTTAGCAATTTCGGCGAACGTGAGTACCAAGGCTGTCTAAAGAGGACGTAGGAAAAAACGTCTGAACGTCACTGGTCCGTTGCTAATGCGTATTTTATTGCGAGATTCACCGACCGTGTTATTTAACTGTGATTTCAGCCGTGGGGATGGAGAGGTCTTTCGAGCAAAGAGGTTGCGTTATCCTGTGACGAAGGATTCGATCCGAGACTCCGGATTCGACCCGTCTCTTCCCACCAAAGTGATAATCCATGGATACGGAGGAGGATACGAGGAAGATTTCATAACGCAATCTCTCAGAGACGGTTGGTCGGTTTCGCACATCCAACACCGTAATTTTCCGTATATAATACTCATTCTTTTTAACGAAAAATCGACGAAAAGTTAGGGCGTATATTATACACGGTAACAAGCGCGTACAACTTTTTCCATTTGGTAAGTAATTGATATTTTCGGGCGCATTTTAATAATAAATCGTATTGTCAGTTGCATTACGATAGCGTTGCTTTAAAATATTTTTAACTAAAAATAATAATTTAATTAGTTCTAGCCGTCGTCATCATTAAAACCTCTTAATTTTTTTCTCAAATAGTTCGTCGGTAATCTTGTGTTCTCTCTCATCGTCTGACTAAATGGCGTCGCCGCGAAAGTCGTTTTCAACCTCGCCATTTACCTCGGTGAAATCCTCGTTCTATGTAATGTCGTCTTCAGAGCCATCCATGAAGTTTGTGAGGCAATGCTTTTAAAAACCACTTTTATATCGTAAACGACCTCACACATATCTCGCTTGTAGTCAGGGCGAGAACTGTCACGATACCGCTATTAACCGAGTGAAAAATTACACTGATCTTTTTACAAAAAAATGAGATGTGTATCACCATGGTGATTGGATAATTTTCACATTTCACTCCTGAAAACATGGGTGCGTATTGTACTCGGAAAATTACGGTATTTATAACCGATAACAAAATAAGCTCCAAATCCATAGTAGTAGTTAGTATCCCTCATACTGTTTTCCACATTTATGAGAAATATCCTTGAAAGTCCCAGAAAAGAAAATTTTCAGTTTTTCGTATTTAAGGGCTTATTTTGCAATTTCACCAGTAAATAGACGCTCCATAATTCTCTAGTAAATAAACAATTAAGACATGTATTTCAATTCTATTGGTGGCTCATTTTCATATTGATCGCCTGAGGAAAGAATATCATTTCACCGTTTAAGAAATGGACAAATAAATTTAATGTTTTTTGCATAGACTGAGTTAACGCTGTTTTTTTTAATATGACTCCCTGACAACCACTGAGTTAAATACAGTCTGTATAATTATCATGATTGGTGTCTATTTAAAGGGTCTCCCCATCCCACTTCCTTTCCCTTGGACTACCTAGACACCTCCTCCTTCCTTATTTCCATCACACTTGCAGCCAGAAGTCTATTCGAGGCCTAATCTCCAACTTTCTTTACCGAATCCCTCACTACCCTCAATTCCGTCTCCCTTTTTCAACAGGAAAAATCATTCTCGAGATCCAATTTCTAGTCTCTTTTATCCAATTCCCTCCCTCCCACAATCCTATTCTCAACACCATTTCCTCCCCTCTTTCCCTCATGCCAGAAGAATGTTTTTTCTAGTCCACTCCCTATCTTTACAAACCTAATCCCTCCCTCTCAGCAACCCGGAGAAGGCTGTTCAAGGTCCATTTCATCCCAGGCCCAATGATTCCTTTAAAAAAACATTAAATCGTGCATGATCTCTTTAAGATCCATTAAAATGGCGACTTGTCTCATTTCACGAGCACTGAATTGTACTGATAAACTGTTGTTTGTGTGACTTTCTGACTACTCAGCTTACATCCAGTACGGAGGTGACGTCAACATCATTAACATGGACTGGGGTAAACTCTCAAGGGCGCCTTGCTATCCTTCTGCTGTCATAAACACTCTTCAGGTGAGAAAATCTCATCCAACAAGTTTACTTTGTTTTGAAAATAACATTTTCATCGTTAAGCTAGTCTTAGACGAAATATAAGATGTATTAACATGTATGAGTACTTACTTAAGTAACTTCATTTGTTATTCAAAAATATAAAATATTTCTGTGGCTTGAACATTTTACAGTGTAATATACAGGTCTGCTAATAAAAAGGATATTATGTGCTATAGTACCTATAGTTATGGAATGGTAGTAATTCGATTTGTACACGTTAAAATATGCTTAAATATCATTCTTATTTGAAAATTTGAAACCCATAGCCGCACATATTAATAATGCCATGAAAATAAAAAAGGTTGGTACAATTTGTGTTAACATGGCGATTTTACTTACAAGCAAGCAAGAAAATATAAAGCCAGAAATGAAAAGAGGTAAGATAGATGTCTTAGGTTTGTGCGAAGTCAAGTGGAAAGACGATGGAGACTTCTGGAGCGGTGATTTCAGTGTAATATACTGGGGGAAAGGAGAGCCAGAGAGGAGTAGCGTTAGTTTTAGATTTAAAAGTGGGGCAACGAGTGATTAACACACAGCAGCTAAGCGACCGATTAATGTTAGTGGAGGTCAAGGCAGAACCAGTCAACTTAGTGATTATACAAGTATATATGCCCACGAGTGATCACAGCGAGGAGGAATTGGATGAGTTGTACGATCAACTCGAATAAGTTATGAGAGAAGTAAAGGCGTAAAAGAACTTAGTAGTAATGGAGGATTGGAATAAGAAACAAATTTATGGTCAATAATACGTGGTTTAACCATCACAATAGGGAAAGGTACACTTGGAAGATTCCAGGAGACATACAGAGGTATAAGATCGACTATATCATGGTCAGACAAAGATATAGAATTAGTGTACTGAACTCAAATAGTTTTCCAGGGACAGATGCAGGCTCTGATCACAATGAGGTAATGAGGTCCCGTTTGAATTTGAAACAAATAATAAAAAAGAACGGGATACATAAATGGGACTTAGAAGGGGATAAAGAGGAAAGATTATCAGAAAGCTGTCGCGCAGGCGTTAGAAAATGCAAGTAGGCAAGCATCGGTAGAGAGCAACTTGGTGACTATGAAAACGTGTATCATAGAAAGCGCGCATAAAACAATACAGAAAATAACGTCTAAGAAAATTAGGAAGCCCTGGGTAACAGAGGGGCTGATTAAAAAGATGGAAGAGAAGGAGCTGGTAGCAGGTTAATACAGATTATGGAAGAAGAATGGTTACAGAGTTAAACAATAAGATGTAGAAACAGGGATAAAAGTGGGAGGGAGCCTGGTTCAATCGGTTAGATAAGCAGACGACAAAGCATTAGTGGGTAATTCTGGAAGGGGCCTTCATATGCTAGTTAATTCTTTAAATGAAAATGCAAAGCCATTATTCGGGATGAAAATGAATACAAGGAAAACGAAAGTTATGAGATTTTCCGAGAGTGGGGCTACCCAGTTCAATGTTATAAGAGATGGGGAAAGGCTGGAGCAGGTAGAATGTTTTACTTATTTAGGTAGTATTCTGTCAAATGACGGATGAAGTACGAAAGGTATCAGGACAAGAACAGCAAGAGCAAAAGAGGCATTTACGAGACGACGAGAGCTGCTGACCGGCAGCTTGAGTATAGAGATTAAAAAGAGGTTATTGAAAACACTGATATGGAGTGTGGCGTTATATATGGGTGCGAGACATGGACAGTGAGAAAAGAAGATGTGAGAGTAGATTAGAGGCGTTTGAGACGTGGTTATGGCGTATATCAGAGAAAATCAGTTGGGCAGAGAGGAAAACGAATGAGGAAGTTTAGAATATAGCAGGGGAAGAGAGGAAGTTAATTAGAGGGTAGACAGAAGAAATGGGTTTGTCAAAATTTGAAAGAAAACTATTTACTGAAAGGCGTCATAAAAGGAAGAATGTTAGGAAAGAGGCAAATAGGTAGGAAGAGGATAGGTATATTAGATTCGTTGAAAGAAGGGATGGATATGAGAACTTTAAGAGAAAGGCTTTTTATAGCCAGGATTTGGTGGTGTGTGCCTAAAACCTGCCGGAAGGTAGAATTACTTTGTATTACGCAGAGGTATTTGTAAGATAATAATCAGTCTCCCTAAATTCTTAATTTTAATTAAAAACGTCCTCTTAAATGGGACCATTTTTGGAGTACCTCGCGTGCATGCGTTAAGGCGTCGCGTGTCCTAATTTAATCAACTCTTATTCTTCCGTATTCCCATCCTTCGTCTATCAAGGGTGGCCATTGTTTGGCTCAGTTCCTTGAGAGTCTCGCCGATTCATCAGGACTCGACGTAGAGGATGTACACGCCGTTGGACTCAGCCTAGGAGCTCACCTCGCCGCTTTTGCTTCCAACGATCTTTCGGACGGGAAGAAAATCGGAAGAATAACGGGTAAGGGAGATAGAGTTAGAAAACGGTTAATAATTAAATAATAATCACCTTGGATGATCGAAATGATCTAAGACATGTTTTAAAAGTTAATATATTTCACGTATCTTCTCCGTCTCTATGTACGTGTGTGTGCTTGGATTCTTTTAGAAGTTTCACTTCACGAAAATAATCAAACAAACGACTTTATTAAGGGCGTAGGTAATTGAGACTATAAAACTGGTTCGAAGTCTCATGCGATATCTCAGAACGCCGTAAGGCAATATCCTTACAAATAAAATAGTAAGAAAGTATGGAGAAAAGACTAATGAAGTACTAATATCGTGTGAAAAAGAAAATTAAGTCGAACATTCAAAGCTCGAGCATCTCGAACAAGTATGAATTTCCATACCTTGAAACTTAAACTTAAATGGGTGTTTCTATGTTTTTATATCTTGACTTTCGAGTTATGGAGCCTCGACTACATATATATTAGCTTTTAGAACTTATCTGCGTGTGTGTGCATGCGTGCGTGTGCGCGCGCGCTTGTGCGTGCATATCGCTGTACCAATGCAATTAATTGTTGAATCAGCAATTAAAAATTATATTTGCCACTAATATTCTCAGTTTATTTTACAGTATACCTAATGAGGTTAGTTTTGAGTACCTTTAATATTTTTCGCATAATTTCATATTTAAAAAAAGCATTATCTCAAAAAAGACTTCTTTTGCACTTGATGCACCCTTGCATTGGTACAGCGATATACTTGTGGTAGTTTTAGTTTATTGTCTTAAAGTTTTGTGATTAGAATTTTCAATACCTCTATTTTTTTAAAATTTTCTATTCAAGTTATTGCGGGATGAATTTTACTTCAATTTTAAAATGGTAGAGAAAACGTGTCAACTTATTCTACGAGCTTCAGTCCGGTTCCTTCATTTATTTTTTAATCTCTTATTTACTACTGGCAAACATTTTCAACCTTTAGCACTCCTTCACAAAATTATTCTTAGGTGTATATTCGTCAAGGTTGTCTCTCGTCGGGATGAGCTGGCGTGATGCCAGAGTTTTTCTTTGCTACACGTGAGGGCGTTGTCCTTCTTTAGCGTTGAGAAATTGGCCGTCTCGTAAGACTTTTGAGATATCTTTTTCAAAGCAACTTCGCTCGCCGTTGTTTACGTGTTACATCCATCGGGAGATGTTGTGTTTGACTTTCTCACGACGTAAGCCCCATTTACGTTATTTTAAACGTTACGTTTACGATAAAATGCACCGATAAACGCAAACAGTGTAGAAGACTTCGACAACATGTAGTTTAATTTTCCATAATGGTTTGGTAGTGCGTACGAAATATATTTTAATCACAGAATATTATTGTTCGAGTAAAGAAACATTATTTCTATGGTTAAATTTATACTGCGTTGCTCTTGCGGAAAAGAATTGTGTCTGTTTGCTTTCTTTGCGGCTAAGGCCCCTCCGAATATCAGTTATTGAGATAACTTCTTGGTTTCATTTGATAATCGAGATTACATCAATAGTCACAAATCGAGAATAGATAAATAAAATAAGAGAAAATATCACTTGGTATATGTTCCACTTTATAGTAATAATAGAATAGATAAGTTAAGCGGTTCTAATGGCCTTTAATAATGCGGGGAAAACCAAATGTGCATATTTTACTATTAGCAGCCGCCATCAGTGGTGATTCGCCGATAGTAGATTCTAAATTTTTATAAGATACTATCGGTGAATAATTGACGACGACGGCTGCTTAGTAGGCGAAATTCGCATCCGGTTTCTCAGTATTTTCATTGCCTATTTGAGTTGCCTAATTTATCAACTAGATTTCCGCTACCGGGCGAGCTCTACAATTCTTTTTGGAATAAAACGGTTGAGAAAACCAAATGCGCACTTAGGCTGCGTTGTGGACATTAAGTCTTCCCAACCGTGCAGTCTCCATTGAAATTCATGCTCAAATGTGGATTTTGGCTATTTTCTGTCAAAATCTAAGCGTTTAAAAGAAAGAGGTGATACATGAAAAAAGTAACTTGTGGAAAACAAAAAACGCCGATACTCAATAAAAATCAATTTGTAATCTACACGAAATCATAGCCGCTATAACTGTGAACGTTAACTGTCACAGAAGAAAAAAATTACTCGTAGATATTTTACATTTTTCTTTGTCAAATAACTTGCAGTACGGTATGAACGAGAAAAAAATTAATGTCGTGTAACTGGTAATCGTCGCAACAATGCGACATTGTGTCGACCCAAAAGATTTTTAGGTTTACGTTGTCAACTCCCAGGAAATAATCTCTTAAGGAGTCCGTGACCTTTGGAGTCATTCCAAAACGTTTTCTTCTTTCGTTTTATTTTTTCCGATCGCCCGTTTTAGGCCTTGACCCTGCACTTCCATTCTTCGCTTCCTTGAGGCGTTCCTGGAAACTGGACGCCAGCGACGCCCACTTCGTTGACGTCATACACACCAACGCCGGAGTCTTCGGAAAAATCGAATCAACCGGTCACGTCGATTTCTACGTCAACGGTGGAAAATATCAACCGGCTTGCGCCCAGGCAAACAGTGAGTACGCATGTTTCATTGACAGTATCATCGTATAGCCGCGGTCGGCTTCTAAAAAACTTTCACGCGTTTCACGAGTCTTCGCAGTTGTAAACGTCATTCCCGTCGCGCCTTGACGCCTTTATTATGTACCTACCTACTACTTGCTGCATTCGAATCGTAACCTCGACCCGATTTCCTAAGTTGCGTCCGCTGAGCGTGAGTTCGATCGTCGGAGAGCGAAATCGTGACTCGGTCATTTTCCACAATTTTATGTCTCTATAGTAAAGGTAACGGGCGCCGTAAAAAAAATTGAGAATTTTAAATCGGCCATTGTTCCGCAGTTTCAAGAAAATGGTCAAGAGAGGAATTTTGATCGTGACAGTAATGTCGAAATGATTGAATGTTTTTTTTAGGATGGGAATGACCTCTAAAAAGAAATGGAGCGAAGAGAATTCACTGAAAGTTTGAACGCACAGTTGAAAGAGTTTAGTTAAATAAAAGAAAGATGAAATTTATTTGGTTATCCGTAACTTTGTGGAGTCCCATTTTCAAAAGAAAAGAAAAATCACTGTAAAAAAAACAACTCTTTGAATAAAGAGGTTTTTTCAGAGTTTTTTTCTTTTCTTTCATATTGAAAAATAAAGATCTATCGCTGGTTTCATACAAGGACTTTATGTGCGAAATACATCACGTCAGTTATTTTCATCAGTCGGGATTTTATGTTGCTCTTATTTTTCCCCTAAATATTGAGTGATTTGGAAGCATATCTCCTGATTTGATCTCATTCTTGACATATTATGCATCTGGAATAAAACCTTTTAGAGTTATCTTTAAATAAAGATCATTTCAGTAAATTAAAAAAATATTATAACTTTTAAGTAATTTTCGCGTAGGCTTTGACTATACATATATAAAACACTTATCGGCTTCTGTTTTTATTACACTAACTAGAAAGTCAAAACATTATAGGTTTTCTATGTGACAAAATTAAACATAACTGCATTACATTAAAAGTAAAGTACTGGTAAACAATAGTCATATGTAAATATAATCGACTGACTCGGCCGTTAAAATCGTATATGACCTAATTTGTTTTGCTTTGATATTTGTAAGATTTTTAATTTGTCTTTTGTTTGAATAGAAATAGATAATCTTTAACAAAAATATTTTTACTTTATTTTGAATAGATGTTCAGCTTTGCAGCCACGTACTCTCGGCGTATTACTTCGCAGAGTCAATAAACAAGGATTCGCTCGGGTTCTTCGGCTTAGCCTGCCCCAGCTATTTTCTCTACGTCGTTGGATTCTGTAACCCAGTTCTAGACCCTTTAGTACAAATGGGGGAGTATTGTTCAAAAAGGTGAGTGCAATCTATAAAAATAAAATGAGTTACTATAGATAATTAAAGTTTGCGGATTAAACCGGTTTAATGCATCTCGTGTTGCGAAGTGATTATTCTTTGAAAATTAGCTTTCAAATATTCAGTTTTGATTAATTTTATTTAGTATAAACATCTGAAAATCCGTCAAAAAATGTGATAATTCTAATCCGTGTTGCTATATTCGTGATATTTTCATCTAGTAATCTATGGCATAATTGTTAACATTTTTAATTCAATAGAAAGTTAACTTTTCAAATATGAAAGGCTTATTTTGCCTAATCAAACAATAATCAGATAAACGGTAGGTAAATATGAAACTGCGTTGTTGTAATGGCTGTGTTTATCTGTATAGATTTAACTTTATTTAATTTTGGTTAACGAGGCTGCATATAAAAAAGATAAAATTTTTGTTGAAGCATATAATTGCTATTTATATTAACCTTTATAAAATCTGTAACTTTTTTAAAGGAGCATTTTAAATAGCGTTGCATGTTGATACATTAGATAGCTGAAATATCAATTAAAAGGTCAGGAAAACCAGATGAGTGTTTCTGTTACAAAACAGCGGAATAATCAATGGTGATTCGTCGACAGTTCTTTTATCCCAAACAACCAGCCATCGGTTAATCACCAATGATGGTGGCCGCCTTGTAGCCTAAATGCACCTCTAAAATTTTCAGACTACATATATATATATTTATGGACGTCGCATCTACATAATTTACCAACAGGGTATCCAATTTAATGGGTGATCGAAAATTTTCTAACCAAAGTTGTTTATTTATGGGAAGCTCCAGAGGCGTATACATCGTATCTACGGGTGAAGCGCCCCCGTTCGCCTTGGGCAGTCTGATGACCTTCATAGAACGCGGCGGAAGAAGATTGAACACCTTGGTCAAGGAGGCAGCGACCGGTCTCAAGAAAAACAAGGAACGACGTAAGAACTTAACCCCTCGTAAGGAAAACTCCCTCCTCGATGGCAGGCGGAAAAGCAAGCAGTCCGATCGGTGATGACGTCATACTCGGAAAATATCAATGACGCGGCCACAGAACCGACCTACCTCGAGTTTATTTATATTTTTTTAACCGGAAAAAGCTTGGAGAGAAATTGAGACACGTGGAATTGTTGGTTTCGAATAAAATTCGTGATGGTGGGCGTTAACTTTGTTGGAACTGGTCCACTATGAACGAATTAAATAAAAACTTTGTGTATTTTCCACCGTTTTATTGTTTCAGCACTGTTTGTTGGAACATTGAATCAGCGAAAAATACAAACTTTTTGTTTGTTAATTTCATTTGTTTTTGGTTTTAGTTTGTGATGAAGGTGATAACGTAGTATACGGTAGGGTCAAATGGCTTAATGGCGTAGATTAGAGGTGTTTGGTGCGGAATTTCAGTGATTGCTTCTCGTCAGGAATTTGTTTCCTATTAAAAGAGAGGTGATATTCTCGGATAAAATGTTTTGTTACACAGAGGACCTTCACGACACAATCCTGCTATTTGCTATGTACAAAGAATTATTGCATTACTTATCAGTATTTTAGGATTATTAGATTCATACCAGGAAAAAGTAAAGGGATATATAAAATAAGTTAATTTTATGTGATAATATGGAATAAGAGTGAAACATAAAATATATGCTCTTGCAAAAATGATAAAATAAAAAATTGTCTTCATACCTAAAGTGGTTGTTCTCAAGGTTGGACTGCTATTTCATCCAAATGGATCATTGCTGCAAAATTTTCCTTCCTTGAGTTTAATGTGAACATTAAAACGAATTTTGATTTAAAATTAGACAAACCATGACAATTATCGGTACCTAGGAGATTATTTATCTTTTAACTTATTCACGCTTTCTCTAATAAAAAATATTTTATGGATGAGTTTATTCCTACCATTACAGAATTTGTGATACGTGTTAAAAAGGTGATAGATAATTGTGAGATATTTTTATATTCAATTGCTTAGTTTCCTTGTGGAATGTAGATTAGCGTTATTCTAGGTAAACGTATTAGGCTTAGTAAATAAAAATCATTCGAATCCTAAAAATTCCTTTCGGTTATAGGAATTGTAAAGCAGATAAATCCTAGTAGCGACCAAAGATATGCCATCTAATGGAAATGAAAGGAATTTTAAAATTTACTTTAAAATGAAATCTGCCAAAATAATTACTAGGAAGTGTGCTTTTTGTATATTCATGTCGAAATAAAAGATTGTTATTTATGTCGGCTTTTATATTATTTATAAAATTTTAATATTAGCTATACATAGACAAAATGTCAAAATAGTCATACCACCTATTACAAATATTACGAACAAATCAAATATTGAAGAACATCGACCGAACATAAATCACATTAGTTTCACAATTCCAATCACCATGGTTAGTATTGTGCGTTTTCAAAACTCCTTCCTTTATACATTATTTTTCTTGACACATCATACTTTTTACATCCACCTTGAAACGGACGCGGCTATTTAGGGAAATGACCAGAGTATGGAATCATCCGGAACTTTGAGACATCCTTTAGTTATCATAGCTCTCTAGGATGTAATTTTTTTTACAGGAAAACATCGCGATTGGACAACAAAATAAGCGTCGCCTATACCACCTACGGCTGGCTGCGTCTATTATACAAAAAGGGATATACTCTGCCCCAGTCAACTGTGGGAATATTACAGCAAAAATACATTCAGCGGCTTTCATAAATTCCAGTAATGATCCGGCCTACTTGACAATGATGATCACTGCGGAATTTCTCACAGGCGCATAACACGCACGTTTCCTTTACAAAGACGATCGCGCGAATTACGATTCATTTTTCCGGAGACGCTTTTCTTTTGTTCGCGGGAGATTTATTCGGAGGGAGGATCACGTAAACCTCGTTTTCGTACTTTCCCTCTTTGTGACCGGAATTTTTCAAAGCGGGAGGTTTCTTATCGTCCGTCGATATGATCTCCAAGGTGCGTTCCCCTTCTCCGAATTCGTTTATCCTCGCGACCGCCCAAAGCACCCGTGCCTCCTCGCGACCTCTTCTCTTCGGAGGACTCTTGCATCTATTCTGCACAACCTTGGTTTGCGAACGAAACGTGGTGGACACTGTGCGTCTAGGAGAGGCGTCTCCGCGATCTGCACGAAAGACTTCGTAGGTCGACTTCTGACGGGAGTGGTCTCCAAGCTCAGTCGTCACGGTAAGACGTTCATTCTCGACGATGAATCCCACCTCGTCTTCGCTGTAACCTGAACAACTTCGGGTATGCTGAAGGTCCAGTTCGCGGACGCCTACGATGCTGCCATCTTTAGCCCGGACGTGGAACCTGAGGCTACTCTCGGATTCGTTGATGGGCATCTTTTCTCCCGTGTCCGTGTCCCAGGTTCTTCCCACCTGCGGGAAAGGAGTGAGGACGATTTTAAAAGGATTAGGGAACATGCACTTGGGTTTAGTTTTTCTATAAAATGAACAGGAGGCACTAAGGTACATGTTTGTATTCTCTTGCAAAATATAGTGACAAAGATTCTGAAATAAGGGCGTTAAAAAATAAGTACACTTGAATCCTGATTATCTGAGCCTCGGCTATCCAAAACTTCGTATTATCCAAGGCGCATGAGAAAAAAGTAGCAACGTAATTAACATTAATCTGTTTGTTTGTACTTTTATTTATTTCAAGACATCGAATAACTAACAATAAGTTATTTTATATACAGGTCTGTATTGTCATATACACTGTAGTTACATACATATTGAAAGTAGATATCGGGAAAATATTACGGCTTTCGTTAATGTACCTCGGATCATCTGGACTCTACTGTACTTATCTTATAAGGGGAGGCCATAACATTAATGTTGAAATTCGCAAAACCCATTTAGGAGGTGAAGCTATAATTAAATATCAAATGTATCTCTCGGCGTTTTAGCCAATGGGCCTTTGTTTAAGAGATATTAACAATTTAAATTCAGGTTTAAGCATGGATGCGTCATATACCGTCAAAGTTGAGGTTTCAAGCAGAAGCGGCGATAGCCGAATGGGAAGCGGGATTTTCTAGTAATACATATTTATGCAGGCTATTTCTGATGAGTGCATTATGAAAAATAATGCTGGCAGTTGGGATCAAACCCCG
The DNA here is from genome assembly GCA_036926305.1 of Uropetala carovei. Lineage (NCBI taxonomy): Eukaryota > Metazoa > Arthropoda > Insecta > Odonata > Petaluridae > Uropetala > Uropetala carovei. Next base: position 7,649,252 of record JAXCHB010000100.1, read on the forward strand.
GCCAATCCGATTACTAGACAGACAATACCTCTACACGTTCGGCTATGACCGCTTCTGATTTAAACCTCAACTTTGACGGTATATGACACATCCATGCTTAAACCTAAATTTAACTTGTTAATATCTCTTAAACAAAGGCTCATTGGCAAAAACGCCGAGAGATATATTTGATATTTTAGTTCCCGTTTCACCACCTAAAAGGGTTTTACGAATTTCAATATTTATGTTATGGCCTCCCCCTGTTAGGAAACTCCAATAGCCAAAACAGATTTTTTACCCTTTGTTATGGCTATTGGAGATACCCGAGATAAGTAATTATTTTTTTCAAGTGCTTATTATTGAATTTGTTTTCGGCCATAAGACGAGCTCGATAATTTTCTATTGAAGGCTACTTTGAGAAAAAACTTTTAAACCAAAGGTGTCCCATTTCAGTATTTATGTGTTGATATATAGTTCCATGTTAATTTCAATAATTTTCTGGCATAATTTGGTGTTTTGAATACTAATATTTAAAGTTCATCAGAGAATTACCGAGCTCGACTTATGGCTGAAAATAAATTCAATAATAACTACTCGAAAAAATAAGTGCACTTATCTTATATGTCTAAAAAAAGAATTCATTTTCGGTGAATAACCGCTGATGACGGCGGCATTTTCACCGAAATGCGCATATGGCCATTGAAGATACGATAAGTACACTTATTTTTTGGAGAGCTTATTCTTTAAGATTGAGAATGTGTTAAATGTTAAGAGTACTTACAATTGTAACGTCCAATTCATTTCTCGGCGTAATTCTCTGCCTTGGAGAGGTTAGCGTTCCTTCATCTGTGGCTTTAAGATCCCTCGAATCAAGAACACATTTCTCTTCTCCAGACCCGAACCTTACATTCTTCTTCTTCTCATTCTTTCTAATTACAGCCTCACTATTTTCTATGCCCCATTTAACAGTAATGTCAGTTTCAGATGTCCCGCATCCTACAGATATTTTCTTTACCTTCAAGGATCTCCCGTCAGATTTAGAAAAGTTCATCTTCGTATTGTTAGACGCATTTTCTCTCTGCCTTGTAGAGGTTAGCGTTCCTTCATCTGTGGCTTTAAGATCCCTCGAATCAAGAACACGTTTCTCTTCCACAGATCCGAACCTTACATTCTTCTGCTTCTCATTCTTTCTAATTTCAGTCTCACTATTTTCTATGCCCCTTTTAGCAGTAATGTCAGTTTCAGATGTCCCGCATCCTACAGATATTTTCTTTACCTCCAAGGATCTCCCAACGTCAGATTTAGAAAAGTTCATCTTCGTATTGTTAGACGCATTTTCTCTCTGCCTTGTAGAGGTTAGCGTTCCTTCATCTATGGCTTTAAGATCCCTCGAATCAAGAACACGTTTCTCTTCCCCAGACCCGAACCTTACATTCTTCTGCTTCTCATTCTTTCTAGTTTCAGCCTCACTATTTTCTATGCCCCTTTTAGCAGTAATGTCAGTTTCAGATGTCCCGCATCCCACCGATATTTTCTTTACCTCCAAGGATCTCCCAACGTCAGATTTAGAAAAGTTCATCTTCGTATTGTTAGACGCATTTTCCTTAAAATCCCTGGGATTTGTAAGATCATCGTCACCTTTAACTTTTCCTTCTGCATATCTAGAATTTCTTTTAACCTCCGTGGCAGTTTTCTCGAAAACGATAGAATTATTTGGACTTACTTCCGTGATTTCATTTCTTTTGGTAACGTCAGATTTAGAAAAGTTCTTTTTCGTGTTGTTAGACGCATTTTCCTTAAAATCCGTGGGATTTGTAAGATCATCATCACCTTTAACTTTTCCTTCTGCATACCTAGAATTTCTTTTAACCTCCGTGGCAGTTTTCTCAAAAACGATAGAATTATTTGGACTTACTTCCGTGATTTCATTTCTTCTGGTAACAACAGGCTTTACTTTTTGGTTCTTAGGTCTTCGCTTCACTTCCGTCAGGGTTTTCTCACAAACAGCCTCATCTTTTTCAACCGTTCGCTCTGTAACCTTAGGCTTCCCTTCAAAACACCTGCATCCATTCTTAACTTTCGATATATTTTTCTTGGTGACATATTTATCAGGATCAACATTTTCAACCTTTCCATCGACGTTGGTGGACTTCCTTCCATAGGTGCCAGTAGGTCTTTCTTCTTGTTCATCACGGTCTAGCAAAATTCTTATGGGAGATTTCGTAACGACAACAGTAATTCCATTAGGATCCGTGGTCTGTGTTTGTGCAACCACGGTGGACTTAGTACTAGTAATGTGCGGAGCTTCATCGTCTTCAGGACGGATTTTACACATTTCAGCAGTGTTACACGACTGTCCTCTACCGTTTTTGACCTCTTTAAACTTCTTTTTTACAGCTAAAGATATTCCATCGTCCACAGAAGGAAAGTTGTCATATTCGTTGAAGTTTTTATCGAAACAAGTTGGATATCTTATGGGAGATTTCGTAACGACAGCAGTACTTCCTTTAGGATCCGTGATCTGTGTTTGTGCAACCACGGTGGACTTAGTACTAGTAATGTGCGGAGCTTCGTCGTCTTCAGGACGGATTTTACACCTTTCAGCAGTGTTACACGATTGTCCTCGACCGTTTTTGACCTCTTTTACCTTCTTTTTTACAGCTAAAGATATTCCATCGTCCACAGAAGGAAAGTTGTCATATTCGTTGAAGTTTTTATCGAAACAAGTAGGATATCTTGTAAGCAACCGTCTGATCTCTCTGCTGCTTCCTCCAGACAGATAGTAATTCGGCTCGAAACAAGCCGGTTTCAAATCAGATTCCCTTCCAGATTTCCCGCTCCCTTTTCTCCCGCCATTCGAGTTCCTCGCGTTTACCACCTCCGAGCGTTTACTTTCAGATTTGTCGAATTTTTCATCCGTTTCCGATGACGCTTCATCGTTCGCGTGAAACGAGTCGCCATTCCGACTCACAGAATGTCTCTCGTCAGATTTCGAAGGGTTGAAATCTTCCACCTTGTTAATCCCTACAGACTTTTTGAATACTGACGAATATTCCCTCGCATCCGTAGGTTCCTCGTACGAATAAAAGTATTCCTCCCTCTCGTCATCGTCGTAGTCGTCGTCTTCCGAGTCGGTCGTGGATTCCGAACGATTCACCTCATCCGATTTAGGAGGATCGGATACGTAGTCTTTCACGGTGGAATACGTGGACCTGACGGTGGATCTTCGGTTGCCATCGGCGACGTCATCAGGTCGCTCGCAATCAAACGTGTCGCGTTGCGTCGATTGTTCGGGTCCGATTGCTTCTGTCTCAGCGGCGACTGTCGACCTGTCACGTTTTGTTTTGAGGTTCTTATCGCATTGGTCTTTACTCTTTCTGTTCTCCTGCATTTGGACCGATTTGTCACAGTGCAATCCCGAGTATCTCCTTTTCGAACTGTGGTCTTTTTGCTCGTGAAAACTGGTCCCTTTTTCGAGTTTTATGATCGTATCGCGCAGTTTATCTGTGACATCCTTCAATCCGTTGCGTTCTACAGAGGCGCATTGTGTCCATTGCTCGCGTCCGATTTTTTCGGTCTCGGTGGCGACTGTCGACGTACAAAGTTCTCTTTTGACGTCGTTATATCGTTGGTCCTTACTCTTTCTGTTCTCCTGCATTTGGACCGATTTGTCACAGTGCGATCCCGAGGATCTCCTTTTCGAACTATGGTTTTTCTGCTCATCAAAACTGGTCCCTTTATCAAGTTTTATGATCGTGTCACGCAGTTCATCTGTGACACCATTCGATCCATTGCAATCTAAAGAGGCGCATTGTGTCCATTGCTCGCGTCCGATTTTTTCGGTCTCAGTGGCGACTGTCGACGTACAAATTTCCCTTTTGACGTCGTTATAACATTGGTCTTTACTCGTCTTGCTTCCCTGTACTTGGATCGATTTGTTGTGGTGCATTACGGAGGATCTCCTTCCAGGATAACAGTCTTCTTGTTTATCAAAACTCGCCCCTTTTTCTAGTTTTATGACTGTACCGCGCCGTATATCCGGGACATAATACGATCCATTGCAGTCTAACGTTCCGCGTCGTGTCGATTGTCTTCGCCTGATTTCTTCGGCATCATTAGTGGCTATCGATGTGCTACGGTCTTTTTTGCCATCCTTATCACGTTGGTCTTCATTCCTCCTGCTCTCCTGTATTTGGACCGATTTGTCGTAGTATAATCCCGATGATCTCCTTTTCGAACGATCCTCTTCTTGTCCATCAAAACTCGTCCCTTTTTCTATTTTTACGAAGGTATCCTCCAGTTCCGGATTATTATCTTTCTCTGTTTCCGTGCCACGAGTATGACGCTCGATCACATCGCCAATTTGGACGGCATAATCTCCTTCGCATTCGTCCCGGACTTCCATCTTCATCTGTGTGACAGGTTTTCCTTTGCCATTTTCCTCAACCGTTTGCGTGCCTTTGAAACTCATAACCTTTGAAAAAGAGAAGTCGATGGAGATTTAGATGATGGTTTTGGATGACAGAATTGGTTTAATGTAACGAATATAATTAATAAAAATTCAATTAGGGGACCTCGGCAATTTTTCAATTTAAGGGAATCCTTCCTATGCCATAAAATGTAATTATAGCTAATATGTTTTGCGGATATTGTAGTATTTCAATCGTCATTTGGATTTCGGGCGTAAGGTAAGATATAAATTTAGTTTTTGGAACTTTTACTGATGAAAAGTTATTAAAATAATTTTGCAGGTTGTTCAAATATGAATATCCAATGAACAAAGTGAAATATTTTTATTATTTGAGATAGCAACAGAATTCAAAATAAATTATTCTCTGAAAGGTTGTAGGTTTTGTTCAAATTAATAATCCGGCTTAAATTAATTTATTAATTACTGAACTTCTGATTAAGTGCCGTATCGATCATGTTTTATTATCCACCCATATTGCTGTATTGGAAAATTTTACTGAATCAGATTGGTAATAGCTAATGATGGAATGCATTTAGAAGTTTGTTAATTAACTTAAATAAAATTTTCAACTTTTCAGACGTTAATTTCTTTTGAGTTATGTTCTTACCTCGAATAATAAAATAATTATTCGTTTTTGGTATATTCGTTTTGGAGAACCATTTATACTTTATCTTTGTTGATTTGCTCATCAAAACGCATCGCTTTTATTTGCTGAATTAAGTTCTACTCTGCCGAAATGATACAGAGTATTGACGTCATGTTCCACGTATATCATAAATATACCGTTAAACATGACCCGAGTTTCGCTATATTTACAGGACCTTCGAGAGGAATTGGCAACGTTAATATTGCATAATATTTGAAAATGCAAACATTTCGTAATGAGGATAATAAATAAAGTTTTCTCGTCATGAGTTTACGGCGCCCATTTACGAACCCCCGTAAGTTGTGAATCTACCTATATTAGTGAATCTTTCTCGGGTTTTACACCGGGTGATGTCTAGAATAGAATTCGACGTTTCGGCGTAAGTCACATGCGCCATCTTCAGGAAAACTGAGTGTGTTTTAAATCCTTTTTCAACCACTCAGTTTTCCTGAAGATGGCGCATGTGACTTACGCCGAAACGTCCAATTCTATTCTAGACATCACCCGGTGTGAAACCCGAGAAAGATTCACCAATAATATTCGCCGGGAAAGTTTTAAATCCTTTTTCATCTACCTATATTATTAAAATTATATAGTTTTATAAGTTAAATAGGACATACCCTTCTACTCTCCACCATTTTCTTCTTATTCTCCTCTTCCTCCCTTTTCTTTCTCTTGATTTCTTGTATCTCATTCCACATTCTATTTTCCATCTCCTCTGCCCGCTTCCTCCTCTCGTCCTCCTCCAACTTCCGCCTCTCCTCTTCCTGCATTTCCTTCTCCATTCTCTCCTTCCTCTCTTCCTCCTTTCTCTTTCTGCTGATTTCTTCTATCTCTTCCCACATCCTCTTCTCTCTCTCCTCCTCAAACCTTCTCCTCTCCTCCTCGAACCTCCTCCTCTCTTCCTCCTCCGATCTCCGTCTCTCCTGATTTTCCTCCTCCATCCTCTCGATCCTCTCCTCTAATTCCAATATCCGTCTCTCCCTTTCCTCTTCCTCCCTTTTATGTCTCTCCTCCTCTTCATCCAATTCCCCTTCTTCTCGTTCCCTTTCTTCCTCGTCCGTTCCCGTCCGTTCCTCTTCCCTTCTCCTGCCGTCTCCATTCGGTTCTCCCTCCCTTATTTTCCCCTCCTGTCGCCGTTCCTCCTCTTCCCATCTTCTCCTCTCTCCTTCCTCCAATTTCCGTCTCTCCTGATCTTGCTTTTCCTTCTCCGTTCTCCTTCTCCTCTCTTCCTCTAATTCCTTTCTCTGTCTCTCCCGTTCCTTCTCCTCGGCCTTTAATTCCTCTTCTTCTCGTTCCTCTTCTCTCTCGTCCGTTCTCGTCCGTTCCTCTTCCCATATCCCACTACTACTACTATCTCCATTCGACTCCTCCTCGTCCTCCGTTCTCTTCCTACTTTCCTTCTCCTTTCCTTTTCTCCTCTCCTGTTCTTCTTCCTCCTCTTCCCATCTTGCCTCTTCCATCTCCTCTCTCTCCTTTCCTTCCATAATCCCTCCTTCCTCCTCGTGATAGTTCCTCCCGTTCCTTAGGTTTTCCTCTGCTTCCCACGTTTCCCTCTCTTTTTGTTCGTCCTCGTCTTCCTCTTCTTCCTCCTCTTCTTCCTCCTCTTCTTCCTCCTCTTCTTCCTCCTCTTCCTCCTCCTCCACCTCCTCACGCCTCCCCATTTTCCTTTCCCGCATCTCCTCCGTCGATTCCTTCCTCTTCCGGCTCTCCTTTCCATTTTCTCCCTCCGCTTCTTCATCCACCGTTCTATCCTTTCTCCTGCAACAGCAGTGGCATGCGTTGAGGGCGTTGAGTATGACTTCGTCATTCCTAGGAGACAGTATCAACCTCATTTGCTGCATGGTTACGTTTCCGGGGCTCAATTTACCTCTGGATTCGATCGGGGGATCACTCCCGCCTTCCTTCTCTTGAGGTCCTTTCGCGACGAAATTTATCAGCGCGCCTGCGTACTCCATGGTGTCCACTAAGACGTCGCCGATGCTGGGCCCGAGGACTTCGGATGTCACCGTCTTTTGAACGAAATTGCCTGAAAATACGATAATTTTACTCGATGAAATAAGCTTAATTAAGTGGATACTATTAATTCAACCAGATTTTTTTATTTTGTCTCAGATTCGTCATTTATAATGATTTGACCTTCTGCTAGTTTGATAGAAAGAATGATCCGAAGATCCTTATGCAACAGGCATAAGCTGTTATGATGAGCATGAGAAAACAGGTGAAAAACGTAAGAATATATTCCCGCTCGGAAACAGGGAAATTAGTCTGCCCCGGTAGTTCAGTGGTTGAATATCCGCCCGGCAAGTGGAAGGCCCGGGTTCGATTCCCGGTCATGGCAGATTTTTTCACCTGTTTTCTTCTGCTAGTTTGTTGAACCGAATACGTTCATTTAGTTACATTTGCGTTCTCATTGCTTTATATGTCACGAAATCGACGCATGCTACCGACACTGAATATATTACTGCTAATTTCAATACAGTAAAACCCCGCTATACGTTGTTTCGCATATACGTCGCCAATCAATTAAGGAACATGTTTCGTTATAAGTTGTGTCGCTTCGCATATACGTCGTTTGTGAAATACTAAAAGCAAAATTTCAGAAATTCCAATTGCGGTGCATAAATTATAACCATAACAATAAAAACCCTCTATTCGGCTTTTAATTTCATGTTCATTATTATTTATATGAATTAATTTTATTTCATGTTTATCAATTCGTGTAAAATCATACTCAGAATAAACATTTGCTGACCATGTGTTTGAGAGATCACGTTGGGTTAGGTGGTTCACAAGATACACAGGGGATAAAAGGGACCGTCCCAATTTTAATGATGATGTGTAAACTATTTCTGAGCTTTGTGAACAGTTGTGTCTATAATTTTGTGTTTACGTTTGCGTTGATATCTCATGAGATACTGAATATACTTTGGATTTCGAAATCTGCTTGAAAAGTACTCTAAAGTGCGTATCAGTGTAGGTGTAAGTAAAGAAACAATTTTTATGCTCTATCACACTATAGACAATTATTTTCGGTGATTTCTGAATTTATTATTGCAATCGGTTACTCGTTGTTACGATTAAATGTATATTAAACCCTAGTAGCAATGAGTGGTAAACACATGGTGGTAACATAGTATGTCCAATGTACTGTATTGATATGTATTATTTGGGAAACAAATGTGTCACAAAATATCCGCCAGGAACGTAACCCCTAACTTTTATCATAGTTCTTATGGTAATCTTTGTTTCGCTATACGTTGTTTCGTTATAAGTCGCATTTTTCAGGAACGCATCTCCGACGTATAGCGGGGTATTACTGTATTCCACAACGAGTGTTCAGACGCATCTGACAGTTATTAACACATTTTCGGATAAAATAACGATCTCTCGAAGCGCTTCAATGTGATAGATGAAATGTTTGTAATTATGTTCTAACAGATTCAAAAAAGTTAGGATTTTGTGATGTCGTGATAGTTGGTTGAATTTTCGGTACTTACGTATTAACGGGGAGCCCAACTTAAAAATATAAATACGGAACAAAACCATTTTAATTGTTTTAATTTTTAATAACAGCATTAAAAGAAACCAATTAACATTTAAATGATTTGTTATAGATAACAATTGAAAAAACAATCACATTGTGAGTTCTGGTGGCCAATATTTAGCAATTTCTTCTAAAATAGAATCAAAAGCGTCTCGACTGATCGGCCTGTCGCGACATATACATGCCAGATCACCGGAAAACGGGGAGGGATAGTTTGGTTCCAGCAAGGCGAAGGGCGCGGTAGCGCCCGGAAACAACTAAAATGAAAACAAAGCGAGCCGAAGGCTCGCCAATATCCTCTCCATTTGCGGCGCAACAGTCAAGCGAGATATAATCCATCTGTAGACTACAGATATCTTGGTAGAGACCAATCGATACTAACGTATTAAGTTGGGCTCCCCGTTAATACATAAGTACCGAATTTTCCCTGTATGCAATGAGACATCAAACGTTAATATCCATTTTAGATGTCAATAATCCAAAACATATTCATGGCTTTGTACGGAATAAAATTATATTTTGGTACTAGAATTTTTCTTAAAAACGATGATACCATGTAAAAACTGAAATTTTGTCATTCATTACAATTTATGCTCATTCTGTGTATTAATGAAATAATTAGAAGCGAGAAGTATTAGATTCTCTAATTATTAATTATATTAACTACATTATTTATGGTATAGTTGACTTACAATTTAAGATGCTATGGTAAACTAAAATTCAAGGAAATAATAAAAATTATATGTATCATTAGATAATTTACACTCGGAAGAACATTAGTCTCATTAATACAATAAGGTCGACAAAATCTAATTTGTTATCACAATCTAACTTTCCTGTACTATTCAGAATATCCTACTTTAGTTATTAAACGATTATAATTCTTACGAATTGTAAATTATAAACTATATGAGAATTAATTTCTTCGAAAAAACGCCATATTGTGTTATATAATCTAATACTACTAATTTCCTTTCTGATTGAATGATTGATTCAACAATTTTGTTAACATTTCGTTCCATAGAAAGAAACAAATATAAATCGGTACTTTTTTGTTTACATAACGACCGTTTCATTTTTATAACGTGCAGTGTTCATCAAAATTTGATTTAGATATCGGTAAGTCTAATATTTTATTTTGATTTGTTGATAATAAAAGTATTAATATTTTGTGATAATTGCTTTGTAATCCTCACTTTAATGTATCGTTTGTATTATTACTTTATTCAGAATAGATTCCAAATCAATTTTTCTTCGATAAATTCTTCACTCAAAATTACATTTTTAAGCAAATTAAATCATTTGAAAGATAATATTTAGGTAAGTTTGGTGTGTTACCAGTTTACAATGTTGAAATAAATTGGTGATTTGTTTTCGTACAGATAGTTTTCAAAGAAATTATCCCGCTTATTGATTAATTAGTAAGCTCAATTTTTATTTAAATGTCTCCAAAAAATGAACTGTATTCATTTATAGCAATGGATGGGAATGATGAGACAGAAACAGATAGAAAACGAAGATTAGCTAGAGAAAGCAGAAAGCGTTGGGTTGTAAGGCAAAGTCAGGAGACGTTAGAAAGAATCAGAAGGGAGAATGCTGCACGGAATGCATTGAACCGTGCAAATGCAAGTCAGCAAGCAACCGATGAATGACGAAGAAATAGAATTATTAAAAATAAATGATTGGTCTTTTGAGATAAAGGGAGTGAGGAGGTGAGGGAAAGAGGTAGGGTGGCGGCGAGAGGGGGAGGTAGTGACGGGGAAGGGTAGGAAAGGAGAGAGAGACAATTAACCAAAGAGGGATTTCACAACACCTTTGTTTTCAAAGAAATGTTCAATTAATTATAAAAGATTTTTTAAAACGTGGAAATCGCCGTTTGCATAGCGCGTCATTCGTATGAAAAGGAGCATCAGAACAATTTCAACAAGGAAGGATTTTCATAGTGCGGAAGACTATAAAAGGGAGTGGGTAACCAACTCTGTATGTGCATTGGGCGAATTTATGCCCACTCAATACATTTTTATTTAATGTGTACCGTGTCAATAAACCAAATCACTCCCCGTCATTTTTGACGGGCACTTATTCTAGTATTTCTACTATTTGATCTAATTGATTGTTGATTTTGTACTAATCAACAATGAAGTAGATCAATACGCTACGCTATTTTTATCAATTTCAAGAGCCATCCGAGCCATCAAGTGGCTTATTTGTAGAAGCAACATTGTGGAGTGTTACAATGAAGAAAAGATTCGTGAAAATTAATTGAATATGTTGAAGGACTTACGGCTAGAAGCACCTAATGAATTGGATTATGTACGCAAAATTACATAACAGGTTTAGTGGCATAATTTAAATTGCATTTCGATTCTTTCGACATCTGTTTTTGCCATATCAATAATATATTATTACAGTCTTACATCTTTTATTTTTAACTGTACAAACTAAAGAAAATTTTTATTTTAGATCTAGTAGCTAACTAATTTATTTATTCTATAATTTGTATTGTATAATTTCGCGCTTCAGGAGAATTGGAGAATGTTGCATGGATCCATAACTTTAGTCAGATATAAACAAAATATCACCGGTGACTGGTATAGTATTTTAACTCTTAATTATTCAATCATATTACTCTAGCCGTTCTCAGTAGTATTTTGCACTTACACTCTTTGATAGTATAATTCTTATTATTTCCGTCCACAACTCTCGGAAATTAGAACCGTATACTATGTTTATTGTTTTACACAGCTCAATGCTTTACAATGAGAAAATTTTTCGTGATCGTTCTGAAGCGGTTCCAATACATGGACGAGGACTAACCTTTTCTCCCATTGCATTGCCGTTTTAAAGATCGGGGAGACTCCATGTCACTTCCAGCGGTGAGGTCTTCGACGTCAATGGTGACACCTCTTGAATTTTTGTGGTGGATGATAACCGAAAGGGAAGCTTGATCTTTTTTGCCACCCGATCGATCATTCCTGGATATATCATATGATGAAACACTCGTCCTTTTTTCAACTTTTGAACCATCACGATTGATGCTGTTTCTGATTGAATTCGATCGAATTTCACTCGATGTATAACCTTTCCGGAACTCATTTGATTTTCTGCGCACGGATCTAGTCATACAGATGCTTTGCGACCTTTTCGGGTAATGAAGAATTATTATATCATCTGAAGACGTCGCCTTCACCAATGAATGATTGATGAGGAGCGGATCCAGAGAGCATAATCTACGGTTAATTTAAAATGATGACTTCAGAAATTTTTCGTATGAAGGTATGACTGCCTGAACAAAACCGGTTGCTATGAATACTGAGACTATATTTATTTATTTGTTTTTGTACGATTTTGAATAACACTTTTTGATTTTGGAATCGAATCGATTAAACATAAGAATAACATGAGATTTATTATTTACATATTTAAACTCTAAATAAAAGAGTTCGTTTATAAGCCGTATTTAAGGGCGAATCCGTGTGTCATTAATAAACGAACAATAATCAAATTCGGCATTCTTGATTAGTTTTGTTCTCTTATCGTTAATTTAAACTTGAACAAAATAGTTGCGACATAGAACATTTTTGATTTAAATGCTTTCGTGCATAATGAATTGTTATTTACACACAGTGAAGCAAGAATGAGCTATTATTAATTATCGCTTTAAATGAACTCGTAGAATAAAATGTCTTACAAATAGTGAAATTTCATTCTTTCTTTATCCTATAAACTTAGAAGTACCGTTTACCAGCACATAAATGTCAGAGGTACGTAAACATATTTGTATGATGCCATTAAATAGTTCAACACATTAAATAAAGCAGAAATATTCGAATACTAGATACTATTCATTATTTATTTTTGTTTAATTCGTATTCAGCACGTAAAAGAAACATAAATTATAGCATAATGTATACGAGAATATTACAGCAAGCGTATCTAATTACAACAAAAAGTCCTTAACGAAAATATCCATGCCTGGATTATAACCCGTATTTTTAGAACTGGGAGGAAGATCAGCTAATCAACCCTCTATCATTGCTGATAAACACTAAACTCCGCCTTTCTCATTGTTTAAATGATTCCAGATTCAATTTCAGATGACTCTTGAACTATGTGTGACTTTGACATGCATCACTTAGGCAAATGAATATCATTGTTTACTTTATTTGTCCTATTTTGATTGCTTTCCGAAACATAAATTCTTTAGCACGATTAATTCCCCCGCCATGAATTTTAACATGCTACATAGGGTAAACTCGGCTAATTCTGTAAAACGCCTAATTCCGTGATAGTTGAAATAAAAATTACTCAAGAAATTAAACCAGCTTCTGGAAGCGGTTGTGGTGCATAATACATGTAGGGAAGGTGTAATAGAACTCGCTGGTGTACACTGGTGTAATTTCGTGATAATGCGCCCTAGCAACGGCAAAGTATTTACATGCGTTTTAATAGTTTCTTAATATCACGGAATTAGTCGAGTTTCCGCTACATTTCCATTAAGCGAGAGAATTCTCGTTTTTATTTAATAGTTTCTTAATATCACGGAATTAGTCGAGTTTCCACTACATTTCCATCAAGCGAGAGAATTCTCGTTTTTATTTGAGAATACGATTGTTTAAATACGCCGAACTACATCCGAATGGAAGAAAAGTCCTGGTAACGTACGCGTCCCTTCCGACCAGCCTTCCAAACCTTCCCCGCTCCTTCCCTTTCCTATCCCCTTTTACCCCTCTTCCACCGACCATTCTCAACGCCTGACTGTGGAATCCCCCAGAAGAGGGCTTCGAGGGAGTCGTCGGATTGTCGATGGGTTAGGGTGAATGGAGAACTCTAGGGGCACAACAGGCGGCCAGTCCGAAAAACCCTTAAGCGACTACGACACGCGGCAGTCTGCGTCGAGGAGACCATCGAAACTCTTGAGCGTGCTAATGGCTCCTTTTCGGGCGATTAAGGTTGATTGAGGTCATCTGGGCGTAGTCGAACGCCAGGAGTGTGCGTGGAGGACGGGATTGAACGCAGGAGAGGATCCGTTTGCGGCGCGCTAAATAGGAGACATCTCGGGTACGGAAGGATAACTCGGGACGAAGGAAAATGAAGGTAAGTCGTATGAAAAAATCTTATGGTTTGATTCCTGTCGATTTTCGTTAGTAGGATACGTTTATTGGCATTTTTTAAAAAAATGTGCATATTCAATTAATTTTTAACCTCTTAATTTGATTTGTCGCAATGCATTGGTTGCAGTTTTTACTATTTATATTTTACTTATTTACGAATAATTGATTTTGTATGCTCGAGTACCTTAACATATCATCAAAAGTTATGGAGTTCGTCTGAAAATATAACACGACTCGAAATTGAAGCTTTAATATTTGTCAGAAGAGGTGTATTTTAAATTGAAATACTAGTCAACTGAACTGTTTTTAGCATTTTTTATTCCTCTAAATAATATATGGGGAATGTTAGGTATATTGTTGTTTAAGATTATTGTTTCTTTTATATAAAACGTGATGCAATTTTACTTATTCGCGAGTGCTGAGTTGTGGTTGGATGGCCTCCGATGAGGCGTGCACAGGTTCCAGCTCAGAAGGATATACTCGCTAGTTGCGAGGGGGAACGAGTCATCACTCGGTTCATTGAATAGTTCAACAGTGTAACTTTTTGGTCTCTTCTGCCGTTAGACCGTTTATTTCCTGCTTTCCCTGCGCGTTTAGGGCGAAGTGCAAAGCAACGGGAAACTATTATCCAGTGCATGACCTCCTCCAGGAATAAGCATAAAAGAGATTGACCGATAACCTCGGAGTAGGAAAGGTCGCCCCCACACCATAGGTAGAATAACCGGAGTTGTTGTCGGGCCATTTGACATTTTTCGTCCTGTTCTAACTTACCGCCCGAAGCGGACTTCTTTCAGTAGTTCTACGTAGCAGTCGCTAGAGCGCAGCACGAGGCTCGAATGGTTGAGAAATGAAATTTCTCGGAGAATTCCACCGGCAAGCTTTACTCACTGTTTCTTTAATTTATCGTTATCTAAAAGATATCTTGTAAGTCATCTTTCTTCCTAAACATTTAAAACTGACCAGATATGCAATGCACTATCTCTTTGATACCCATTGTGATTGTGCGTAAGAGGGAATCAGCAGGTCGTAAAAAATAAATAAATAAAAAAGTTATAAAAATAACAACTGCTTCGATTGAAACGCCTTGAAATTTAAAGAAACCTTTATATTTTATATTAGCTGTTTTGCTTTTCTCTCAAGTTAGGAAAGATGAGAAAAAATTAAAGTTAACCGCAGAAAAATGATAAAAATTAAAAATATTTTTCTCCTCCCTTACTGGCATAATTCAACCGCATGAATAATCAAAAAAAGTTTGTTTCCACACTCTGAGAGAGTCACAAAATCGATCAGGGGAAAACTGAACTTGGCCTTAGGCCAAGGACATTGCTTTTCTTTGATAAATTAAGGTACACAATTAAAAGATCATGGCTTCTACTACAAAGATTATGTTTTAATGTGTTGAATCCATAATCGTGGTTGTTATAGTGTAATACATTGGTGAACAACCTTTTCTACGTGACGGGCCGCATTGATGGTTGCTAATACCTCGGCGAGCCGTATTGCAATTTGTCAGTGCTTCGGCGGGCCATATTACACTTTTAATCTGGGGTATCATACCAGTAACAATCAAGTCTATATTAGGTTTTTAGGATTAACATTCAATGTTAAGTGTCTTATTGTCTTAATTTAAATGCGTATGATATGAATTTGAGTTCAGTCTTTTTTAGCCGCGTTTCGTTTCCAGCGTGAGCGCCTATTATCGTCGGTCTGTCCGTCCGTGCGTCCTCATGTTCGTTCTCGGCTTCTACCGAACGGATTTTCATGAAATTTGATATTAAGGACTTACAATCAAATATAATAAGAAAATCGCAAAAATGAATCACGTACTGGTGACAAAAAATAAATTTTCGTCATACCTCGCAAAGTATTGCTCATATCAAAATGTTTTTCAAATAAAAGTTGTAGAACTTGTAAAGAAGAGTATTTTCTTTCCTATACATTTTTATCGTAGGAATAGCCGTTATCGAGAAAATCAAATGAGAATGTCTTAATTCGAGTTGAACTTAGAAAATTTCTTGCATGGTTACTTCATTGTTGCTATCATAAACAATCTAACAAACAAACGTTTAATTTCCTTACGCGTGCATGCAATATTATTAAATAGGAAGAAAATGGATTATTTTTGAAGAATATAAGAACTTTAAAACGCTATTTCCCTCACGTACAGGTATATAATTTCTTTCTAATACTCCATTGCACGAAACGCGCCCATTTGTGATACGTTGTACACTTTCCTAACTTGTTTAAATCATAACTTCGCGGGCCGCATACAACGCTCTGGAGTACCGCATGTGGCCTGCGGGCCGTAGGTTGCTCATCATTGCTGTAATAGAATTTTTAAAAAGCTACCGTGAAAATTTATTGAAATTAAGATTTACAAAATTACAGATCCCTTGGTCAATTTAAAAAAGTTGTTCCAAAATTCCTGATTTGTTTACCGCGGAAAATAATTAACTTTATATTCAACACCGAATCTTCGTCTCGAAATTAAAATTTATTCTGAAAACCTGCTAGACAGAGTCTAACTAAATTTTCAAAATACTTACTATCCGAAATTAGGCATGGCAATAGTATTTTGAGAGAATTTTCCTTGTTTCTTATAGTGAAACTGAAATTTCAGCCTTTATTTTGATCTGGCAGATCCACGTCGTATTTGAGCTTAAGTAAACGATACCTAAATAATCCTTCACCTTTTATTCCTAAACTTCATTGAAGGCTATCCTAAAAATCTAAACCTCATTTCAGTACGTTATGTAGCACATCGATGCAAGCAACTTTCATTTGCAAGTGTAGAATTTTGAATATATTCATTTGATGTACTTAAACCTCTGGACCGATTTAATGTTTACACAGAATTTTTTATAGATTTTAATTTTTTTTAAATATGATGAATATTACCCAAAATTTGTAGGAAATCTCTTGCGTGATGTTTCTTACATTAGTGTGAAATTGTTTCTCAACAGAATGTACCGACGAACGCATCTGATACAGATTTTTAAATTAATCTTGAAAGATAAAATTTGACATTATTACGAGGTAAACTTGCCTCCTACATGATTGAGATAGGAATGATTGAATTTAAAAAAAATAAATATGATGGCTATATGGGCGGAGAATTTTTATTTATTTTTACGCGAACTTTCTCTTCCATCTCCGACGTCCATCGAACCGTCCCCGGCGGATTAAAACAACAACCTCGTCCAAACATCTCTGGGGAGGGGAGGAAAAAAACAAACATTCCCGAATTCCACGCGACTTCCATTTCTCGTTGCTATAGCCACGAAATCTGCAGGAACAGCGCGGGAAATCGAACTCGAATCAATTCCGGCGATACCCGATGCACTATTGGCATCAAGAGGACAAGGAAACGGTTATGTGGATCGAGAGGGTGGTCTGGTTGGTAGGGAGAGAGGGATTGGAGGAAGAGAGGAGAGTGGGCAATAAAAGAGAAATGGGCGGAGTGCGGAAGGCATGGGTAATGTGGTGTGAGACGAAGGGAGAGAGTGAAGAGGGAGTTGGAATGAGAAGTGGAGAAGGAGAGAGAGAGATTGAGTGAGAAGGATGGAGTGGGAGGTGTAGAGAGAGAGAGAGAGCTGGAGTGAGAAGTATAGGGAAAGAGGAATGGAGTAAGAGATGGAGATAGAAGAGGAGAGAGGAAGATAGGTAGGGAGAATTGGAAAAAGAGGAGGAGATAAATAGAATGAGAGGTGGAGAAAGCGATGGATATAGAAGTGGAAAAAGGGCTAGAATGATGGAGAATGTGGGAGGGACAGCGGTGGAGAGCGTTGGAGATAGAGAGGGAGAAAGTTATAGAGAAATAGGAGACAGACAGACAGACAAACGACTTTATTTAGGGCTAAATTGTGACTACATAGTCCTTTCTTACATTTAACCCTACGTTATGAATTACAAATGACAATAAAAATAATAACATAAACATACAAACAGAAGACAAATACCCGAAACTAAACAAATGAAAAAAGAACAAAACAAAAAAAACACAGTTAAGTGATTGAATTACAAATTCGGAAACTCCTAACAAGAGAAGACTAAGTATTTGTGGTAAAAACCTAGGAAGGACCTGACATGGCCAACCTAGTAAAAAAAAAACCACGCAGGAAAACACCCACGAAAGGAGGAGGAGGAATAGAGAGAGACGTGGAGAGGAAGGGAGAGAGCGACGGAGATAGAAATGGAGAGATTAAGAGAGCAATGGAGAAAGAAAAGGATAAAGAAATGGAACGATAGCTGGAGATAGTAGTTGAGAGAGGGAGAAAGAGAGAGACTGATGGAGAAATTGGAAAGGGACAGCGATGGAGAAAGAGAGGGAGAAAGTGATAGAGTAAGAGGATGGTAGGGAGGGAGAGAGAGAGAGAGGGATGGGTAGGGAGATGGAGAGGGAGATGGCGAAAGTGGAAAGGGACAGCGATGGAGAAAGAGGTGGATAGGGAGAGATGAAGAGAGAGAGAGAGGTGTGTGGACAGAGAGAGAGGGAGAGGGAAAGAGCGTTGGAGACAGAGGTGAAAAGAGACATTTGAGGGTGAGGTGGAGAGAGCGATGAAGCGAAAGGGGGAGGGAGAGGGAGGATAGCAGGAAGTAGGAGTAGGGAAGAGGACGCCCAATATTGACACAACCATCTCGAGGAGGGGTTCCGATGAGCGAGATTATGTTTGCACAAAGCTTTGACTTTCCAGAACGATTTTCGGATGCCTGGAAATCCAGTAGGTTAGGGAGGTTTCAACGTATGGTTGAGTGAGCGATATATATATATATATATATATATATATATATATATGAAGGGGAAAAGAGAGAGAGAGAAGATTTCGGAGGAGGAGGAAAGAAAGTAGATGAGTGGTGATGGAGAGAATGAGGAGTGAGAGAGAGAAAAGGTCGAGGTAAAATGAAGAAAGTGGTGAAGGACCCAGATGGGGGTGTGAATCGGGTGTCAAAGTTGACCCCCGCCCACTCCCGGTGTCTCCCGACGCAAACAAAAAGTGCGGTCTTCCCGAAAAAGGCTTTCAGGGAACTTATACTTCTCATTTCGTCTTTATCTCGGCGTCATTTGAGACCGTAATCAAAACTTTATTAAATTTCGCTCGCGAGATAAAAAAAATGACTTTGGAGAATATATTTGATATTGTAAGAATGATTTTGTTTTCCTCTGTATTATTATTGTTATTGCTTTTACTTTCAATGGATGTATAACGGATGGCTTTTTATTCAAATATTAAGGCACCATGCCTGATTTATTTTTACCGTCAGCAATACGCAATTAGCTATATATGTTTTGGAATAAGAATTCAGCGACCATTTCATTTCTTATTTAAAGCAATGAAAGTTTCATATTGGTGTTATGAAAGTTACAGTTCTAGTAATTACGATATTTATCGAAAAAATCTAGGAAACGATGAATAAGCAATAAGAACAAATATTTTCTGTTTTATGATGGAATTATTTACAGTTATATAGATCCAAGTTGTATCGCATTATTATTAAACTATGTGTTTGCGCAAAAAATAAATGTAAACTCGCATCTTTAATGAAAACCGGATGGTTTTCGATGGTTCTAGGAAAAATTAATAGTCGATTTTGCAATAAAGGCCATTTGACTAGAAGAAATAAAAAATTGTCCGAAAAATATACGGGCAATTATCTTAAAGGTAAAAGCGCTTTCCGGGAACATTTCATATTCCCATCACCTATGAAAGCCATTATTCGAATCTTTCAAATTTATGTCAAAAAGAGAGAATTTTGTCGCACGGAACTCGGTTTCGTAATATCCGAGGAAATGAAACTGAAAAGGAGGAAATGGAAGACTGAATTTTGAGCGTGAATGTCCTACATGAGTGGCGTAGAAAAAGGCGAAAAGGTATTAAGGAGGAAGAGTTAGTTCTTATACAGAAACTCCTCGGTCTTTTACAAATAACTTTTTAAATAGTGACATAGACGATCACATCCACATGACATCCATGCATACAACAAGATTCTAACATTTGATTCCGAAGTAATATATTGAAATTTGAAATGGGGATGAATCTTATATATTTTCGCGTGCCTCCAAGGGTATGCGTACCCCATATTGAAAACCTCTGTTTTAAACAGAACTCACTCTGGGCGAGATTGAGGCCAATGCCCAACGTTCTACTCCTAAAACGAATCAATTTGTGATTGCACGTAACTTCACGTTTATAAAACCCTATGTTTTTGCAAAAATGTCAATACAAAAAAATTTATCGCCAATGACGCTTTTAAAAAGTAACTTGGTAAAATAAGCATGAAAAATAGAAATACTCCGTTCTTTCTCCCCTAGGCATTTGCCAGAAAATAAACCAAACAATATAAGAAATGATCTTAGGGTAAAGTAGACGGTGGATAAAATATATGCTGATCTTAACTATATAACTATAAATAAGTTTCCGGGATAGCACGTTTTTGTTTTCAAATTTGGCGCATCGCCACTGAAATAATTTAATGGAAAGTTTATCGGAGGGAGGAAAAGGATATCAATCTGAGAAGGTTTGTGTCGTCTGGGAACTTGAAAAATTAAAGTTACCTAACTAAGATAAAACAGAGAGAGAGAGAGAAGATTGGAGAATAGGCATAAAAAGATAACCTAGTGAAAATGAGACTTGAGAGAAAAGGTATAAACGTGAGAAAAAGAGACACTAAATAATAATTTAAAAAAAAAGACAGTTGAAATGACACGACACGTGATCTACCTCTTCACGAGGAAGCAACGCGTCAATTGTTTCACTCTTATATAACACTTTTAAAGCACTGTAACACGACTCATTTCTATAGTATTTAAAACTATCGACGCGTAGTTTTCTTTGTTACGAGTCATATCAGGTGTCGTGTAGCGTCATTGGGCGTCGTGCCTAAGCGTGGGAGAAAATATGGGAATAGAAGAAGTTGAAAAGAATGGATGAATAGGGAGATAGAGAGAGAGAGAGACAGAAAAAAAAGGAGGATGAAGGTTTGTGAGAAGCAAGAATGGCGGAGGGATGGGCGAAGGGAGAGAGAGAGAGAGAGAGAGAGAACAATGGATTGAAGGAGAAATGAAGGGGTGGTGGATGAAATAAGAACGCGTTGGACCATGGTGAATGGAGAGCGTGTTTTGGAAGCAGAGGAGGAGCATTTTGGTTCTACTCCGTTGTTGCTGCCGAGGAAGAGAATCGATGGTGGAATATAGAACGGCTCGTGAAAGAGAAATAGGGAAAAGAGAGAGAGAGAGAGAAGAAAGGAGAGAAAGAGTAGAAGGCGAGTGATTGTCGTGAGGGATTATTGAGTTTTTAAAAAAAATAAGAAAACGTGACCGTATATATATATATATATATATATATATATATATATATATATATATGAGGTACGAGTAGGAGTGTCCCAAAATCTTAACATAGAGTATTAATATGAAGGCGTTTATAGGATAGTTTCACACCGAGGAATTATATTTTAAAAAGAATAATGGGTCTATTAAATGGGGAAATGTTCGTTTGAACGATATTTGCCTTCGTCATTTCACATTCATTTTGGTTTGTAGAACGAATCGTTTTATTACGTTAAAATAAATATCGTTGTTCAAATTGGAGACTCGTTTAATCAAGTGGTACCCAATCTTTTCTACATGGCGGGCCGCATCGGTGATTGTGAATCCTTCGGTGGGCCGGATTAGAGTTTTAATCGGAGGTTATCTATATATATATATTCTGAGGTGTCATTTTAGTGAAAATCAAGTCTAAATTAGGTTTTTATGGTTAACGTTCCAATGATAAAAGTTTTACTATCGAAGTTTTCATAGCATTGTATGAATTTGCGTATTACTTTTTTCGGATTGTTTTTTTCATCATGGTTTCGCGATCCGTAGGTTTGGCACCACTGGTTTAATACATTTTTAGCTTTTTAATATCAGGGTTATTTTTTGTAGGATTCAGAATGATTATTTGAGGAATTCTTTCAATGGTTCAGGTAATACATCTACATTCAACAGATTACCTATTTCTATGTATATACTTATGATGAAATTAGAGATTTAATGCTAATTGCTACGTAAGACACAGAGTTCCCGATATCGGTAGCATAACGTGAAGTGATTTTTTTCTATAAAAGAAACACATTTAAAATAGGTCACCATACTTTTCCGACAGGATTTTTCGCTTAATATTTTCAGAGAAGAGACGAAGAATTTTTGCTGGAATCCGCACCGTGGAACCGAAAGATATTTTTATGTCATTTAATTCCGTAACTCGACCGTGGAAGTGCACCAAACGTTGGTGGACTCATTTTCTTCGACACTCGCGACGTATTTTTTTTTTTTACGAAAGACCGATTCTCACTGCAGGAGGAAGGCGGTTGAAGAAATAATCACGTGACATTCGCCCGTCGATGCGCGCCTCGGGCGACGGAAAGAAAGGAGTCGAAACTAGAATGACAAGGCGTGCTGGAGGGAGACGACAAATACGGAAAAAGAGGGAGAGAGAGAGAGAGAGATATATATGAATATAGGTGCGTGGGGAAGGGAGAGATAGAGAAAAGATTTCAGAAGCTGAAAGGAATCGAGAGAGAAATATATGAAGCGAGAACGGAACGCTCGGTGACATTTGAAAGAAATCTTTGGAGGGACAAAGGAGTCACTCATACATACACGTGCGTGCGTGTGTGTGTGTGTGTGTGGGGGGGGAGGGGGGGTCATATTCTGCAAGATGGAAGTTGAGAGGAAAGGACGAATTGCGAGGGATCTCAAAAGCGAGGATTGGAAAATTTCATTTCTTTTTCGCAATTTGTGTTCCCTTTCAAGTTCTTTGAATTCGACCGCATGCGGGCGCGAGGCGTGTGCAGTCAGTTCCCTGGAACGGGGCCCCGCGCTTTATTAAGGGCCTCGCACAAGGCTCCATTCTCATGTACTATTGAGATTTAGACAACTTTTTGTTACATATTAATATTATCACATAATTATATTTTTAAAAAGAAATTTGGTAAAAACTTTTTTATTAAAAAATGTTACCATTGTTCTTATAAAAAATTTTGCGTCCCACTCCCGCTCATTATAGAGCTAGGCCCCGCAAATCTGCAGGATACTGCGTTATGTGTATTCTCGGAACAATTCTTTGTAGACATCGTGCTTTTAAAAGAATTGTGTTATAGTAATAACTCTAAAATGAATTTTTTTCACTGTTATAGTTCAGCATTCGATTTCAACAACCAACACGAGAAATTTTGACGGAAAAATTAAACAATAAAATTTGTCAACTCTCTTGCTCTATAAACAGATGCCAAATTTACGAAAAGACAAAAATTCTAGGAAAAAAGTATTTCAGTGTATGTTTTATATAGTTTAACTACATCAGTCTCCTATCTATAGACATATTATTATTATGATGAACACGTTTGAAGTTGGCCAGCAGGCATAGTTCACCCATTATCTACAAATATATGTAAATTATCATATTTACAATGTTATACAAAATTAAATGAGGAAAATTTACAATATTTAGGGTAGGGAAAATAATAATACGAGCTGTGTTAGGGTTAGTAATTAACAATTTTATACAATATTGACCTTGAAGACGTCCACGTGTGAAGAGAATGGCTCCACACCACTTCGGGTAAACTTCCAATTTAATATGACCCTATTTGAAATCGAATATTTCATCCAGTCAGACTTCTGACCTGGAGACGTTTTAAAAAAATTATGGGGGTCTAAATTATAATTTAGACCCCCATAATATTTCGTTTTCTCCATCACCGCTTAACTTCTTCCACGATCGCCTGCTTTCCGTGGATGAATTTATCAATTAATCCCATAAACTCTACCGTCCATGGAAATATTTATGGAGTCACTGTATTTATAAGATTATTTGTTTTCACACATTTCTCTATTCTTCCTCTTACTACAGCTTATGACTTGCATTCCAATCCAGAAGTGCAAGAAAACCCACCCTGCAAGTCAATCACTTTTGGTAAAATTAAAAAATATTTCTTAATCGAACCTTCCTTGTTTTCTGGACTTTGCAGATGTTTATAGTTATGCGTCGTAAATTCAACCATAACTTACCCCTTCAGTTATTATTCATGGAATTTGGTAAAGTTCGTTTTATTTTGACCTTATCGCGTTTTAATTCCGAAGTTAAAATTAATACCGACGATATTGCTAATATTTGCCGGGAACGGGCTGTCAGCATTCCTAAATTGATGAATCGGGATGAAATTTCAAAGGTCAGAGTAAAAAACAAGTTTCATCACTCCGCTTCCCATCTGTCAGATACTATAAATTCACCTCTCTCACAGTCCGAGCCACGCTTCAAACGTCTCCCCCTCCCAAAACGACTCTTTTTTCCGCCCCCTCTCATTCTTCGATTTATATTAACTCGATCCCTTCCCTGCCTACAGCACACTCTCATATAAGCAGGCATCCTCTCTCCCCCCTCCTCTTTCCCACCAGTAACCTCTCAAAGCCACCCTCCCATTTAACCCCTCGCTCCACTATATCTCCCTCTTTCCACTCCCAGAATTCCTATCCTCGCCTATCCTCTCACACCACCATCTTTCTCTCCCTCCTCCGCCTCTCACCCCTTCTCTCTTTATCTCTCTTGTCCGTCTCTCTTTCTCTGTGTTTTTCTCTCATTCTCCTCTTCCTATCTCTCACAGCATATCTCCATCTTCTTCCTAAAATTTCTCATTTTCCTTCCTTCTCTCTCTCTACCTCCTTTTCTCTCTCTAACCTCTTCCTCTCTCTCCATCCGTACCTCTTCTCCATCCCTCTTTCTCTCTCTCTCCATCCCTCCCTCTCTCTATCTCCCTTTCTCTCTCCACCCCTCCTCTCTCTCCATCCCTCTCTTCTTCCCTTTTTCCCCTCATCTTTTTTTCTTCACCTCCATTTCCTTTTCCCCTCTTTCTCCCAATCCTTCTGCCTCCCTCTTCCATTCCCCTCTATTTCTTTCCTCCCTTTCTCTCCCCATCCCTTCCTCTTTTTATCTCCATTTCTCTCTTTAACCCTTGCTCTCTCTCTCTCTTTCTCAATCCCACTTCTCTCTCTATCCCTCTCTCTCCATGACTCCTCTTTCTCTCCCTCTCTCTCTCTCCCTGCCTCTCTCTCCATCCCTCTCTTCCTCCCTTTTCCCCTCATATTTTTTTCTTCTCCCCCCTTACCTTTTTCCCTCTTTCTCCCAATCCTTCTGCCTCTCTCATTCTCCTCTATTT
This sequence comes from Uropetala carovei, assembly GCA_036926305.1. NCBI lineage: Eukaryota > Metazoa > Arthropoda > Insecta > Odonata > Petaluridae > Uropetala > Uropetala carovei. The sequence continues at coordinate 7,674,205 of JAXCHB010000100.1, forward strand.
CTTTCCTCACATCTCTACCCCTCATGTCTTTATTTTCTTCTTCATTCTCCTTCCAATATCTATCTTTATTCTTGTAAAGTCTCCTTTATTTTCGCCTCCCAATCTTTTTGCATATCCCTTCTCGTTTCTTATTCTCCTCTCTTCGAATTCCTCTCCCTCTTTTTTTTTTAAATCTCCCCCTCTCCTTCTTCAGCGCCATCCTTCCGGAAAATACTTCCTGTTTCTATGGTGACGTTAACGACGCATCACCTCTCATCAAGAGACGCCCTCTCTCTCCCTCTTTCTCTCTCTCTCTCTTTTTCCACATCCTTGCAACTCTCCAATAACGCCCACTCACCATCTCCCGAAGCGAAACTTGGCAAGAGTTCATGGCCATACGACACCCACTCCAGCACCCAAAGGTTGCGTGAGAGGGGGTAATTATGCACTTAGCGTGGGAGTCTTCGCTTGAGTCCTGGGGATTGGTGATTTTTGGAGGCATTCGAGGAGGTTGATTTTGGGTCCGCTCTGAGCGTTTTGATTCGACGGTTAAAAATATAATTGCTGCCCACGTTTACGAGTTTTGATCCCATCGTTATACAGTTGAAGCAATTTTATGCGGACTCGTGGTTAACGTTTTCAAGCTCTACGGCAATACAGAGAGCTTTTAACAATCATGAGAGATATTGGCTTAATTGGGCTAATTATGCGATACGCAAGGTCTGTGTTAGCGGTGATCACTCAATTTCTGATTAACATAATATAAGCTATAACTTGTTACCGTCAAATGTAACCAAACATTCTAAATCTGATTGACACGTATGTTACTTTGACATAATTCCATGTTCATATCACTAGGACAGGCATAGGCGTTGTTCGCTTTTAATAATCATTTAAAGCAGAATAATAAATCTCTTGCTATATGTGTTTCTGTCTCAGGTCATTAAAATGAAATTATTTTACGTAAACGCCGTAAAAGGAAAATATCATTCCTGTAACCCTTTCTTATTTCCTTATGATAAATGGTAAAAACTCGATATACCGTCATTATCTGGCATTTCTTTAAAATTGCGTTTATTAATTCGCATATTATTCATTTTATGAAATTTGGAAATCCAGCTGTTCAATTGTGTACGATTGTATATGATTATATTATTAATATAAAATTAATATAAATATACACATGTATTTAAAAATTGTACACACTGCCACACACCAAATGGGTAGCTTTCAGGTTATTTATTCAGGCAATTCAGATACTGCTTCTATTGATTTTTTAAAAATATTTCACCATAAAAATTTACCTTAGCATACATTTTAACTCCTTTGTATCTATTAACATTATTTTCGTTTAGTATTCGTCATCTGTCGCTACTTTAACCTTCGAAACCTAATTCTCCCAAACCTTCATCAATCACCCTTAACGCTTCATGTGCACATAATTTTAAAGAGTAATTGTTTATACCCCAAAAATCTTTTCAGGCGCCTTCTCTCTCCCTTGCAGCTTTTCCTATATCTCTACGACTGAATCCGCCACCCTTTTTGCCAACAGAATGCATATCGTCCTCCGAGCCCCCCCCCCCCCCCCCCCCCTCCCTCCCCCCGGAGCTGTAATTAGATCGGAAAACCCTCCATCATGATCTCGGGTGATCTGCTCATTAAATTCTCCACGGAAAGTGAGGAGAATGGGTAGGGAAAGGAGGGAAGGAAAGAAGTTTTTTCGAGAGTTCTTCAGAGTTGGAGACTTTTCAGCGGATAGGAAAGAGAAAAAGAAATGAGAGAGGTCTTCAGATAGAGAAATCCACGAGTCTAAGATCTCAAAGTTGCGTTCACTTCCAAAAAAACATATCCATTCATTCCGAGTCGAAGCGATACTTTTCGATTCGTTAAAAAGTGCGGAACTAAGGGCCCTTAGATACCGGGTATGGTTGAGAGATTAATAAGCATCGAAACAAAAACCAAAGACGAAATTTATAACCGGCCGCTGAATCAGATCTAGTACGAATAGTTTGTAACCCGCGTTAGGTGAAAGTCGTCGCCGTTTTGAAAAAGCTCCGTTCCTCGATGCACGTTGATTAAACTCGCTTTAGACTAAACAGGACGGCTTATTCTTTCCAATAAATTCCCAAGTTCTCGTAAATCAGAGAAGTTTGGCATAAATTGATTTTTCGTGTTTAAAAACTTGCTTTAAGAAGAACTTGATTGTGAATTGATGCCATAAGCTAGGTAAAGCTTAACGTTGATAAATATCTGTTTATAAGTCGAGATACTCTATATACAGATAAAATGGCGAAAATATCACATAAAGCTATAAAACGATCTATCTGATACGTAGCAATTCATCGAGATGAGTAGGTAGTAACAGGTTTGAGTTTCTTCTGTTGTCTATAGCTATTGTCACTCAGTTATTTTTCCCTTAATATATAAAAATGAGAGAGGGGAAACTAACCCTTCAAATATTATTTAACTATTTCTTCAGAAATTTCGTTAGGCAGAAAGTGAGGCTGTCTCCATGGTCTATTGCAGGGGTCGGCAACCTTTTGTGCATTGCGGGCCACATTCGTAGTTATGAATGCTTCAGAGGGCCGTTTTGGAAGTCACGAGAGCTTCGGAGGGTCGGATGAGCGTTCGCATCAGAAGTTATGTAGAGATCCTGTTACCTGTTATTACTGAAAATCAAGTCTAAATAATTTACTTGCGTTAAGACATCACCATAAAAGGTTTTAAGATTTATTTTACTGAAAAAATGTGAAACTGCTATAGTGCAATGTAACCTTGCCTGCAAAGAAAGACGACTATTCCAAATTCATATCCTTTTCTACTAAAGACTCGAAAGAATTATTCAGAATAGGGATATGAAAAATAAAATAACTTTATTTTGTTTCGCAGAGTGGATATTTTAATACTGTTCATTGAAGTAACTGTCGAAAGTACAGTAAGGAAAGCAAAATCTATTTCAGAATAATTTGGTTTAATTTCACATTTGATAAACTATACAAAAATTCGACACGTTTTCTCATTTTGAAATAAATTTGTTTTCACTCCTGTATAATGAAATTCCACAAAGTCAAGGTTAGCTTAGTTAAATTTCCAAGAATTGACTTTTAAATCGAATGTCTTCTTTTCTCACCTAGAATCAAAGTAGAATGGCAAATAATGAAATGATAATTTGTTAATTAACTTTTTTAAATGAACCAAAAACAATGATTCGTTTTAAAGTTATTTCATGTATATTTCAGTAGGTAATTAACAGAGGGAGTATAGTACGATAATTGTCATAATGCAGTCTAATCCTTATGGGAAAATGAAAACATAAATTAAATTCCTCTGCGTCGTAGTAAACTCGAACATTTTAATAAAATGGCCCAATGATTGTAATTGAATTCATTCTTCAAATTATAATAATTTTCTGTTTGGAAATCTATATTTTGGCATCTTTTCAACGAAAGAGTCCTTAGTTGCTAGATATTTTGAGTTACCCCTTCAAAGCAACTTCGCACCTTCCATTTTTCAATTTGTAGTTATTAATTATTATTTTTTATGCTCTCGGTAATTTTTTGTATCCTTCGTACGTATTAGCTGGAAGTGTCCCAATATCATCCTCTTCGTTTTGTTCAGATTTCGCCAAATGGAATCCGTCTCATTGGTAACGCGACGTCCATATTAATGCGTGGGAATCTTTGTACAAGAAAGACAAATTCCCGCACTGCCAAAGCGTCTGATAATCGGGAGGTTTTCCATTCTTACCGTAAATTAGTCCCTAGTTAATATGAATACCGTCCTTTAGTCGTACCTTTCTATCATTCCTTTACCGAAATGGCGCCTCCGTACTTTTCTCCCTCTACCTCAAACCTTTTCCAACTTTCCCACCCCCACCGCTCCCTAACCTCTTCACCCCTTTCTCTCCCGTCCCCTCTCCGGCTTCCTACTCCAGCCGCGGCAGACCGGATGGCGCCAGCCTCGGCGCTAGTGTGGGCGTGACTTGAACCTCTTCCTCCCTCCACCTCACCCCCTTCCCTTCTCAATCCCTTCCACCCCCCTTCTGAAACCCTTCCCCCCCTTATCAAACCCTTCCCCCCTCCCTTTTCTTCCCTACTTGCACCTTGTTCTCTTCTCCTCCCCTCCCACCCCGTTCCTCCTCACTACATCCCCTCCTCGGGTCGATTCCCTCCGCCCCCGGTATGAGCTTTTCCTCCCCCTTTCTTCTCCTCCTCCCGCCGCCAGACTCTCTTCGGCCCCGCCCACATCAGACTGTTCACTCTCTCTCCACCTTCCTCCACTCTGCCACCCTTTTTTTTTTTAACCCACCCATATTGCAACCGCCCACGTTCGACCTGCACCCTCATAGCTGCGATTTTCCCGGGCAACGCAGTAATACCAGAGGTAGATGCGCTCGCATATCCCGTTTCTTGTTTTATTGAATCTGGCGGAACGGGAGGGAGCGGAGGAAATAGCGAAGGGGAGACTCGGAAGGGAGGAGGGAGAGAGGGGAAGAATCTGAGGGAGGGAGTTGGAGAGATAGAGAGCCAGATATCTCTGGAGCATTACGTGGGTGTAAAAAAATGGTATCCCTGTTTCCGCCAGCGTTGAGAAGTAAAGCCGGACATGTGTTAGTACCTGCGTTTTAGGATTACAATATAATATGACGTCGTGCTTCGTTGCCCTGAGATATAGTAATCTTCCAGCCGATGTCGTTTTTTAATTGTTTTTCGAGCTGTTATACCCTTCGGTTGATATTAATAAGATAAAGCGAAGTCGTCGAACCTCTGTGAGATCATAAACGTCACGAAATTCGGGTATTTGTCGTAAAATTTCCTCATAATATAGTTTTATCCCAGTTGGTTTTCGTGCCGAATTTTAATAATAAACAATCAAAGTCAGGGGCACCTTAACTATATGGGCTAAGTGGGCTGCAGCCCTAGGACGCCCGACGCCGCCGCTCCACAAATAAAATATATATATTTTTAAACTTCGCATCATTGTAATTTAAGCTCAAAAAGTATAAATTGTCATAGCCTATTATTTCTCAAGAGGCTCACCATCTATTACATGCTTCAGGTAGTGAATATGTGGCTACTTCCCTGTAATTCATAAATATTTCGGGCAATCGGAAATGCTAGGGGTTTTCTGAAAGTACGTACTACGTAGGACGGCAGCATTAAAAAATTTCACTCGTCGCACACTGTATACTGGACAGAATCATGATAGCTATACTTCAGAGACTCCGAGGAGAAGTGAAGGTCTGGCGAATTTACGAGGGCTTAACGAAGATTCAGGTTTACATTGGAAAATTCTCGGGCCATGCGATTTCTTTCCATAAGCATTTCTCGATGCCAAAACATGATTATATAAAGGTTCATTCATATAGAATGCACATATCTACGAGACGAAACGAGTTAAGATACGTCTGTTTGTACAAATATCCGTACCACTTGAGATGGCAGTCTGGACCTGTATACCCTGTGATAATTGTTTCTCTGTTCCCAGGAATCTTTCTCGTGCCCTGTGGCTAGTCCGATGTAAGTCTTTACAACGAAAGGTAGACGGCAGTATTACTGTATTAAATACGTATTAAATTTACGTGAATGCAATTGCGATGTACATGTACTTACACAGATTGAATCGTGTTGTTATTTTCAACATTCTCCGCAATCCACACATTAGGAGTTTTGTCCTTCTTTAGAATGGATGGTGAAGTAGAAAGAAAGTTCCATTCCAGTGCATCGAAAGAAAAAGAATAGGCGAATTGGAGAAGATGGATTAAGAACTACATAAGTGAGTCATATTTTTTTATCAAAATCAATTACTTACTCAACCCGACAGTCGTGCTAACCTGTCCTTTTGTACAGAAATATCTAGTTTTGCGGTTTACCTTCGTTAGGCTTAGGCAGCGCTGCCTTAACCATTGGGCTAAATGAGACACTAACTTCCTTACATATAACTTCTGCTTCGTCACATTTTTTCATTGACTGTGTTAGATTAGATATTCGTACGAACAATAGTACAGACATAAACATCCGTGTCATTCGGCGACGGCGCTATTGCAGCGCCGCCTAACGATGGTGATGAGGAACGATGAAATTACATCTAAAGCAGAGCTTAGTTTGAGGAAAATAATAGATTCAAGTATTGAATCTACATTTCCTAATGTTGCTACTGCTTTGCGCATTTTTTAAGTATTGCTGGCACAAATTTTAATGGTGAAAGATCTTTTTCGACGCTAACAAGACTAAAAAACTCTTTCATCTTTAGGAGAATGCCAACTTAATAATTTAAGCATATTATCAATTGAATAAGAATTATTTAAAAATGTTGATTGTGCAGAAATTATCAACCAATTTGCCAAAAGAAAATGTAGAAAGAAGTACTTTTAAGATATTTTATTTGTTTATTAACTGCGTTATTATTTGAGTTTTTATTTTATTAAATAAAAATGTGTATTGTTTTCACTTATGATTAATGAAATTGATGTTTTTACTTTTACATTAACCCTAGAACTACCAAGCGATTTTCACTACCAAGGGGGGGGGGAGGGGGGGGGGGGGGTGGAAGGTCTCAGAGGCCCACCATCTGAAATATTATAAGAAGCCACAGTAATGTTTTGAATCAATTTTTATATATTTAGAAACATCATAGGAATAAAGCTATGTAATTTTAGTAAAGTATTTGAAATTATATGTACATTATCTACTATAAAGATAGAAATGTTTGCATAAAAACAATTTTTTTTACATTTTTCCTCATTATGTTTTAAAGATCACATTAATTTTGCAGTATGATTGTATTTACAGAAATAATAACAAATTTATTAGAAAAACAATTTAATCTGCTACATCTGACAAAAATTTAAACAAATAACACGCTTCATACTGTGCTTTCCACACACACGTGAGCACACACTGTGAGCATGTCAATAAAAGTATGGAACATCGAAAACGGCCATCTCCTCGTGCCTCTCTTTGTAGTATATGTACTTCCTTGTCATCTGATCTATAGTATCGACCCCTATAATTATAATAAATATTTATCTAGGATTTTTCGGTATCATATGGCATCTTCTGGCTCGCGACGAATTCTTTTGAAATGGAAAAATTACAATGCAATATGTTATCATGTCGTAAAATGCACTATTTTCACCCTCAAGGTCTGTGCCCTGGCTTGGGCCACTATTCGTTTGGGAAGGGTCATTCTTTTCCTGGCTCCCTGAACCCGAGGCTTTACGAGACCGCGGGTTTGACCTTTGACCCTTCTTTTTGCTGTCATACTGTCATAAAACGACCACGATGCCATATTGCTTATTGGTATGGACCAAACTAATGTCGCATTCATATTGAAAGAAACAAAACAAAAATCCTCCCACATCCTCGCTTGCAGGTAAGGGTTTTCACACCGATACATTGCTCTATGAGAAAACAAATAAACTACTAATAAGGAGGGTGTGGAAATGAATGAAATGCAACATAATTTGAATATAAATAGCAATACTGGGAGGCGGGAGTTGCAAGAATAAAATTGATCATTCAGAAGGCACTCTATAATTTAGACCACCCGCTTGTCAAGGCATGCAGCCATTGACGAAATAATTTGCAGAAAATTGAAATATATATACATTGATGGAAAACTTCAACTAATTGTTATCTATAAGTCTCTGCATAATGTAATTAAATTTCAAGACGTAACCTTTATTTTTAATAGAGATACATACGAAAACAAAATTTGTGGGCCTCGGAGCCCCCCCCCCCCCCCCCCCCGCCCCCCCTTGGTAGTTCTAGGGTTAAAACTTAGTAATCCCTACCCCACTATAAGAGGGCGCATCATGTTACTAGCCCAGGGCGCCCAAATGTATTAAGACGGCCCTGATTGAGCGGTATGATTATTTTCGTTGCTCATAGATTACTGGCAGGGACATTTGAATTCAGTAGAAGTCAACTGTTTAGCGGAATGTTCGGAACGGTATAAACATTTACCGCGCTTTATGAAAAAATAAGCCATTTTAAATTATTCATTTGCACCATTTTTTATGAAATACAGTAGATAAGTGCCTAAGAGTAACCGGTATGGAAAATACTGTAATTTATAGAGTAAAAATTTGGTAATATATCGCAAGACGAATAAAATGAGATTTTTTTTAGCTTTTCGAACAAACCTCGGAAATCTGCTGAAAATCCGAAAAGATATGATTATTTTTTTGTATTTAAAAATTGAAAGTCGATTAAAAATTTCCGAAGAATTGTAACTAACTAATCGAGACTTTGTTAAATACGTTATATGACGTAAAGTATATTAAATAACGGGTTGCAAAAAAAATAGTAGGAGAATATGTTGTCATTTATTACTATGTGCACAAAAATTGCTATTTAATAATACTATTTATTCAAATGTTTCTTGACATACATCTACTCGCGACTCGCCTGTTGGCACTCGTTCGCTTCAACCCCCCTGGGATGATACATCACTGCTAAAAGGCTTAAAATATATTCCCAAAGGCAGTGAGGATCCGAGGTTAGTTTTAACTTCACGTGTGGCAATCCTGCTCCACGTAATCAATAAAAACGGATCGTGAGTCGGCAGCGAAGTGCGATGCCTGAGAAATGTAAGGTAATATTTTTCTGTTCGCGAGGCCGTGTTAAAGCCCGAACGATTTTTTATAATGTACTTAATCAAATTCTCCGGAGGATTTTTTAAAAATACCTGAAATAGGTAAATGTTAAGTATTTATTAAAGGTTTACAGCCAACCTCGAATTTACCTCATATTTTAAGTTATAGGTTTTGACTCATGATTTTTTTGTGTCATGCGATTCAATGAGTTTTCTTTGTTTAACATTTTAATTTTGTCTTATGCTAATCTTACATCCACTGTATTTCATATATTTATATCCAAAGGACATTTATTTCCTAAAATTTCCAAGAATTCAATAAACGAAGTCGACTGATCGATTTAAAAAAAAACGAGGAAATCTAAGAAAAATAGGGGAGAAAAAAATCAACGGAGGAAGCCTGATGATGGCTAGATATTAGTCGAAACCGGTCGTATCTATTTTAATAAAGTGGAACTTATACCAAGTGTTCTTTTCTCATTTTATTTACTTAGGGGAGAAAAGATCGTTGGCATACATTATTTTAAATTGGAAGGCGAATTGGATCGAGAATTTCCTGTGAATATACTCAACGGTAAAAGATGTGATGGAATGAAAATTTTAAGACAAAATAGGAAGATAGGGAAAAGTTTTCAACCGGTGAACCATTTTAAAAGCGTGATTCGCATGAATATTGAAGAATGTTTGCTGATAGTCCCTAATAGTAAAAGGTTCTTTAATATTAGAATCTAAAGTGTCAATTTTTCACTTTTTACCCACGAGACGATCTCGTTAATTCTTTGCCGAACTAAAGATGATGATTTTACAAACACGAATACAGTATGGAATGACGAAATATTTGTAGCTTAGTGATTCTAGTCTCCCTCGACAAAGTATCTGTCTTTTCTTCTTCCCCGTAACCTACTCCTTTCTCTCCTTGCCGCTGTCACTCTGTCCTCTCCCATTTATCCTCCTATTCATCACTGGGAAAAACGGACAGTCTAAGCCGTTTCTCCCTATCTCCTTGGTTCTGGATTTGCTCTATAGGGTTCGCTTCGAATATCTCCCGTTCATCCGTAGGCTGCGCCTTCTTATCCCACACTTTTCTCTCCTATCCTCAGCACGCTAAGAAATCCCTTCCAACAAACGCCACACTTAGCTCTAAACCAATCATTCATCCAGGGAGCTGATCGTTGGGGAAGATTGTCCTTCCAGTTATCTCGGGGAACTCATCGTGTGTCATTTGGTACGTAACTGGCAGGCAGGAAAGCAAGTTAGGAAAGTGTACGGCATATCACAAATGGGCGCGTTTCGTGCAATAGAGTACATATTAGAAAGAAATGATATATGTACCTGTACGTAAGGGAAATAAAGTTTTAATGCGCCCGGAGACGACTAGCCATTAAATGAAAGCGAGCCGAAGTCTCGTCAATATATCCTTTCAATGTTATATCCTCTTGACTGTTGCGCCGCAAATTAAGAGGATATATAGACGAGCCTTCGGCTCGCTTTGTTGTAATGGGTAGTCGTCTTCGCCTCGCCCGGAACCAAAGAAACCCTCCACGTTGTCCGGAGATTGGGTTTGTAAATGTCGATACCGGCCAATCAGTCATGGGTTATCAACAGAAATATGTCTAGAAATTATTTTTTAAAAGTGGCCCGGGATAACCGACAAAATAAAGTTGTCCGGGATAACCGACAAGTACCCTTATTTGTTACAAGTATTCGCGACAAGAACATGCATGTTCATACATGTGGTGTGCTATAAATCAAAGAAATATGAAAGCAATTCATCACGCTAAATTATACATTTAAATGGCCAACAAAAATATTATCCGGAAATCGACTCACAATATTACATCAGATAAACCACAAGTATTCGTGATAAGAACATACATGTGGTGTGCTATTTTCAACGAATATCATTGAAAGCACGATCATCATATGATTCGACTCCCCAAGATCTGAAAATTGAAAATCCTTAAATATTATCGATCGATACTAATCCTGTCAAGCGAGCTACGCAATAAAAATTTCATTGAAATAGTCGTTTTCTTAGTTTTGGATCCCAAAAACCGAATAAAACATTAAAATAATAAACTATGATTAATTTCTGCAAATATTTTGCAGAACGAAACGCACTTAAGGAAAAATACTGAAATAGAATCACAGTTTTTCTAATTCACATTACTGCCATCTGTTTATCCTGTATCGAACGAATTTAAATTTACGTTTCTCTCTCATTTTGATGTAGAGGTTAGAGCGAGCGGGACCAAGTCTTCAAGAGAAAAAGCGCAAAAGACTCCAAGAAATAGCAATTGAAAGCCATTAAATATTATTAATCCTAGTCAAGCGAGCTAAGCTATAAAAATTCTTTGAAATATTCATTTTCTATTTTTTATCCCAAACACCGAATTGAACATTAAAATAATAGAATACGATTAACATATGCAAATATTTTAGAGAAAAAAACGATTAAGAAAAAATACCGAATGAAAATCACAGTTTTTCAAATTTACGTTTCTACCATCTGTTTAACTTTTGTCATGCCAATTTAAATTTACGTTTCTCCTCAATTTTAAGGAGAAGGTTAGGGCGAGCGGGACAAAGCACTCACGCTATAAATGGTGATGGACTTCCTCCGTGGTTTCACATTACAAGTAGACGAAATCGACAACAATGCAAATCGCAAATTCGCGTAAAATTACGTTGAATTTTTGCATTAAAATCTGATTTATGGACCGATTCGACTCACATTCGAAAGTCTACGGCAGGAAAATAAAATTTTGTTCTTTTATGTGATATTTGGTTCAAGACGCGAGTTTGTACGATGTTTCTAAGTAATTTTAAAATGCACATGATTAATATGTTGCACTCATTGCTGTGCGGCGAATTTCCAATATAAGCGTTTTGTTCATATTGGTTTATCAAATAATTCATTGCGGCGTTGTTTAAAGAAGCAGTATTAATCAGTATTATTCAATAAAACTTTACTGCTGTTTTATTAAAAGTTGATTTTAATTTAATATGTAATCAAGTTTATTAAACATATGAATTTCTGCAACAGTGTGGAAATTCCAGTACACCAGCCCCTCAACATTCGCGAGGGATACGTTCCCAATAATCTCGCGAATGTTGAAATTCGCGAATAAGAATTTTGCTCTGATTATACTACCCAAACTTAATATTCAACATCCACACTGCTTTGTGCTCAACACTAAACCTAAAATTAAAGTTCGTAGGCTAAAAATAAACTTACGAAAAAACTAGAAAACAGTTCAAACAAAATGAAAACGTAGTAACACGTAGTACGTATTATATAGTATATATTCTTTGATATCTTTATACTTGATTCACTTTTAACAGATGATTTTCTTTTTGAAAACATAGTTAAGTAAAAATCGCAATTAATAAATTAAAAATTACAGTAATAAGTAAATCAAAGCGCAAAAGCTGATGAAAAGTATGTAATAGCGACACAGCCTGAGCGAAATGCAGGCAAGAATGAAAATGCCCGGGACGTGAGGAATGGTGGCGGGGTAGCGTTCGACTCCGTGGCGCGGTTTTGTAACTTTGTATGTACATACATAGTGCATACTATGTAACAGAAAGATTCCAATTTTCGGAATTATAGCTTATTGTAGGTAGGACGTTATGAGTTGCATTTTTGAAAGGTTAACATCTACTGTCCTCAAGTATTTATACGGTTAACACCAACTACTTAGATTCTACTTGCATCATTTAATACCTTATTAAATTACAAAATAAATACATCCATCGTTTATTATGAACATTTAATTTGCTAACTGATATTTTAGCCGGTTACCACGTCACCGAAAGCTACACCCGCAGGTTTTCAATGTAAGTATTAGATTTCTTTATTTTCATTGCCGTCGTATGTTCCATATTAGCGTAATTACCCGTTAAATGTGACGGGTATGCGCATATTCAATATTACGTTAAAATAAAATTGAAATGAAAGAATCCATCTTGTATTTGCACTAAAAAACAAACAATAAATACAAAATCCACATAACCGAATGTTCCACAAAGTAAATGTAGTCAGTGGCATATGAAAAATGTGTATTTTTTGATATGCAAATGATTAATGCGCTACAGTAATCCACGCGTTAATCAAATGGAGAAAATAACGCTCTTATATCGAACCCAAGACTTCAGTGTAGACTGTGAGCAACTAAAAATTTAAAAGGTGTAAGGTCAGATAATTACTGAAAGTATGAGACGAATGGGATTTACTAAAATGTCCCTGAATCTTATGCCGCCGGTGGTGATATTAGTGTCTTAAAACATCACGACGTCACCAAGCAAATTATATAGTAATATAATATATGGATGTTGTCATATGCTTTAGAGGCGATCATTTTCGTAAGGTTGAGTTCAAATAAGATATCAAGATAATAAAGAGGATCTTAATTAATTACTACTGGAAAGGGCACGTCACAAAATAAAACGTAAATACGTAATCGACGGACAAGATTATTTTTCGAAAACTTCCGACCTGCGCCGATTTTGGATGAGGAGTTAACGGTTCCATCAGATATCAACTTTCAGGACCGGCATTAGCGCCGACTGATTCCGATACGAGGACGGCGGCTTATATGTGATGTAAAAGAACTTATAGGTTCATATATAAAGACAGAGAGAGACAATTAGTGAAACGTGAATGGAAAGCAGAGAAAAAGCTACGTGGATACGAAGTATTGTTGGACGGGGAAGGAAGGAGCTGAAAGGAAGTTGGTAAAAAAGAAAAGTGAAAAGCGAAATTGAGGAGGCGAAGCAAAAGGGAAGAGACAAGGGGTATGAGAAGCCGTAAGAATACACATTGTGGGGAACGAAATGGGTCCAGAAGTGGGAAAGCCGTTTTCGGTATCGGGGAAACAGAGACGTATTAAATGGAGTTTTGGGAGGAGGGGGGGGGGGAGGAGGAGAGGAGGGCGGAAGGCGAACCAAGAATGTCTTCAGCAATCGTTTGGAAATGGATTTGTTGTTTAGAATCCGTCCCTTCATGTAAATTCCACGATTTTATGCTTTGTTTTCGTCTCAAGTGAGGAGAATTTCGTAGCGTTGTTTTAATGTTTACATGGAGTGTATATTTAAGCAACCTGGTCGGAACTTTAAAATTTGCCTTTCGCGGTGAAAAAAAACCGAAATTAATGTTTTAAATATTTCTCGGCTTCATTTTATTTGGTTCTCGGAAAAGATGGAAGGATGAGATCTACTTAAAATCGAGTTTACATCGTATAGATGCAATGCTTTTAGGTTGTCCACTCGATATTCGCTTAAAAATCAGAGTTTTTGATACATCGACCCTTTAAAAAAAATCACACCATAGGGGCAGGATTATAATTTTCTGGCGATAAAATAAAAAAATCTCCATATCGCATTTTTCGCTCATCGAACGAAAGTTTTATTGAAAATAACAACCTTATCTCCTCTTTAAAAACCTTACGATTTTAGAATTAATATCTACGATATGTTGTGCAGGTGATCTCTGAAATTCCGGATAATTAGACATGTAAATAAGGCCGAAATCTGCGGCGCGCCGCAAAAAGTAGAGTTTTAACTTTAAATATTGTCAATACACAGGCTAAAAATATTGTCTTGTGCATGAATTATAAAGTGAAGGCAATAAATGGCTTTAAAAAAAAAACATTTTCCGCTTGCACAGAATCTGTCGACGCGACGCATGTAGAGGGCTGGATCCCATTCACAGGTGTCAGCGCATTTAATATTTGCGTTAAATGTATTCATAATTTTTGTAGTTAATATTGTAGGTTAAATAATAATGAAAAATGCATAGTTAAATAAACCTTTGATTGATTCCCATACAAAATTTTTATCGAATCTTTTTTAAAATATCAAACAATATATAGGCATATGAATTTTATGAAAAAAAAACTATATTTTTCTATGTACGTAATATGAGTAATTAAGAGTCTGGATAATTGGAACTACCTTACTTCCGTTTTCATTACGCAAATTTTGAGATTGGCGCAATTCACCTTCTATTGTTTGAAAACACGTATATTTTCGTCACGTAGACAACGTGAAGAGAATTCGTCGAATGATGTTATTGGAATAGGAGTAGAGAGAAAGTGAACTAGAGTTAAAGCGTGCCCGAACGGGGAGTAAGATGGAAGGAGAGAAATACTTCATCGAGAGAGAGAGAAATGGGAGGAGGATTTATAGAATGGGGAGTGGAGCATGATGGGAAGGGGGATTCGGAGGAAAACGAGAGACAATCGCATTTACATGGCAGCGTGTTCGGTCAGAGGACTCCATGCAGCTCGGAAAGCGAGTCAACATGACAAACGACAGAAAGCCATTAGGGGGAGTGTTGCTTTCAACAGAGGGTGACTGCGAGAGAAGGGTGTGAGTGTGATGTGTGTATATATATATATGCATATTTGTGTGTATGTATGTATTTAGTATGTATACATATATGCGTGAAATGTAACTACATATTAAGAGAAGGAGAAATGGTTTGCGGAATATCAGTGAAGGTCGATTACTTTGCGTATAACTAGGATGATATAACAGTAATTTTTAGAATATCGCATGTTCAGTGTATTTTCATAACTAAATTACTCACATATAAGAAGAATAAAGATACTCAAATATTCGAAAAAATATCGGGTTTGACTGGATGTAATTGCAAAATATTAATGTTTGAAAATTTATTATTATTATGTGTAAGAAATTATAACTTCAAATATTTCCATCGTTATTAATAGGTCTTTTAGAGCAGAAAATTATGTTTTCCTTGCAATAAGATGCATTTTTTTAAACCTATGTAACGTATGGACTCTGACGTAGATAGATTAGAAATTTTCATCTCTATTAAAGTAGCTCTTTAATTTTACTTTCATGAGAGCATGATTTTATGTTCTTTTATGGTTTTAAAAAAAATTCTTGTCAGCAATTTCGAAAAAATATGGATATTTCGGACGAATTTGAATAAAATGAGTATCTTTAACCGATATTCGCTATTCATCTTATACAAAATATATCAAAAATATAATAGCCATGTCTTTATTATAGAATTTTGCAGGATGAAAAATGCGCGGTAGGATTGCATTGGCCAAATTTGTCCTAGAATTCTGTTTTTCCCGAAAGTCTTGGAATGTTTTCCGAATTTCCAGATTTGTGTCCGCTTTTGGCTTTCTTTAAAAAAATCCTCATGAAATGATCCTCGGATTGTAATAGATTTTTGCCACTTAAACGAAGTTATTCTGATCCATAAAGATTATATATGTAGCCACATAAAACTTCCTCCAAGTTGAGTCTAAGTGTGTCACAATCTCTCCGACCCATCTTTCCATCGGTCTTCTTTTCACTCTCTTGATGAATGCATACATATGTGGGCACAGATATATAGGTACGGGGCGGAACAAAACAATGTACTTGATTTCGAATTTTAAAATAAGTACATAAACAAACTGTGATATGAGCGTGAAACAAAAACATTAATAGATGGATCTTTTTCGAATTTATTTCCATCGATACAGATTTTCAAAACATTTTTCGTCATTATGAGCACACAGGTGAATGTGTACGGTACAGTTGCTGATTACAGCCCCTAGGATTTCACGTCTGATATTGGCTATAGCAGCTGTAGTAAATTTTTCTGAGACATTTTTGAACCTACGACGAAAGTGGTTATTAAGTATAAAAAAGTTTATACTTTCTCCTGATTACTCCACTTTATTATTCAATCCTATCTTGTATGGATATCCTGTAATTTAATTTTGAAATCGGATACATTTTTCACTCATCCTGTATGTGTATATATATGTATATATCACTTCCGATTTTCCAATAAGTTAACTTTAAATGTCGACGGAAAGCCTTAGAACCAGCGTCTGTTTCCGCTTCTACTGGCTCCAGCATCGAGTTTCTCCTAATATACCTCCAATTCGTGGTCTGCCAATGTATTACTCCAATGATCCTTTTAACAAATTCGCTACCGGGATTACTTAATTTTTCGTTGCCTTTTCCTTTTTTTAAAGAGGATAAAACCCCTCCTCTCAAATACAATTCACTAACTCGCGATGACGCAAAATTCGAGCGGATTTGTTTCATTAGGGAATTTCATCACAGCGAGTAGGAGCGTATAGGAGGAGAAAGACAGGTGACCTGCGGAAGAGAGTTGGCAGAAGGAAGAGAAAGGTTGAACATCACACAAAAGGACGGATATCTTTTTTTTTTTACTGCGAATTAACGATTCGGGCGAGAGGCGAGGAATGAAAGGAATGCTTTCGCGAAATTACTAATATTTCATTTTGGATGTGATGAAAACGGCGTAAGGAAAACTGAAGGCACGCGGAGTTAAATTGCCAATGGCGGAAGTTATGCGAAAACAGGAGATTGAGTCAGTTGATTTGGCGGAAGAATTCAGGCGATCCCGGGCACTTTTGATTTGATTACCAAAATTTTGGGAACGAAATCTTACATTCTTGCACATACCATATCTGAATTAATGGCAATAATAAAAATTTTAAACAGTTGAAATCCGGGCTATTTAGGAATTTTAGCACGTTAATATATTTTTGTTTAAAGGATCTTTTATTTTCTTTAATGGGCCAGACAAAGTCAAAATATTTTAGGGGGCTATTTTATTGTATTACTTTAATTCATTGCTTGGAATGATAATCTACATGTTATACTGCACTTCACCTAATTGGTGGGTGGGAGGGAGTGCAATGTCAATTAATATCATTCGAATTGACGAACTGTTTGAACTTATGTCAGTCCATTTGTAAAACACGAGAGATGTTTTTTGTGTAAGATTCTTTCTAGAAGGAAAAGAACCACCAACACTTTCGTTTATTACAAGATGTAGTGTGATACTCTTGAGCGAATATACCTTAACAAAATTACAACTGCAACAGATATATATTGCTATTTATTTTAATGTTTTTATCGCCTCATAGCGCCGAAACGGGTTATTTCCTTATACACCATATCATATCGTATATTCATTCCCACTCCTTACCTCATTCCTTCTTCACGTTCTCATACATCAGACTCCATTTCCTTTTCAAAATGGCTTCCTCCTTCCCGAGCCTATCGCTCTTTGCAACCAGCAACCCGTACTTATTACCTCCCTGCCTCCTATTTAACCTCTCCCTCACTTTCTCTTCGTAATACCTGCCTTCCTGATGTTGCCAAGCAACGACCCCTTCAGAAACTGGGAATTAATTCTGGAAACGATACGGAGAAGAAGCCTTACTTTACGTTTAATATTGCGGGTGGAATAGTATAGGGGTTGAAGGAAGAAAGAAGGGTGGGAGGAACGGGCGGAATGTTTAGGATGAGTGAGGATATGGAGAAGTCGTATGGTATAGCAAATATGTAAAATCTAATACTGAATAATGAACTGGACGTTTATACGGTTCAGAGCCTATGTACCTCAAGATAATATAACCAACTAGTGTAATTATCAAGCCTTATATTCCTATATAATGAAGGAAATATGAAGATAGAGATGGAGAAAAATTCAGAACTTGACCGGGAATCGAACCCGGATCTCCCACTTATCGGGTAGGTGCTTTAATCAACTAATCTATCAAACCAGTCTAATTCTTCATTCTCGAATTGGGGTATTTACGGTGAAGAAAGGGCTAACTCAGTAAATCTTACCACACTCCCTCTACCAATGCCGGCTAAAAGGGCACTTACGGTATGCAGATACGTACAAATAAATTTAAGAAATTATTTCGCATTCGTAGAAGTTGCACCGATAGCATTATTGTTAAATGTAATAGTTCCCTGCGTAACTTAGTGGAACTGCTTAATGATAAAGAAAAGGAAAAAACATTGTAAATTCTACATAAATATATTTCTCATACGACCTTGGTTTCGTTGCAGAGCAACAGCATCAGATCTGCAACGAAACCGTGGTCGTATGAGATATATATATTTATGTGAATGTTACAACGTTTTTTCATTTTCTTTGCCATTATTATTAATGGCTGATCGAATCCCAACATTAATAAATTTTTACTGCGTAAAAATATAGTTCATTGTAAGAGTCGCTAAACGTTTATACTTTTAGTAAAAGTTAACTTTACCCCAAATCACATCAGTTTCGCTTATTATACGTAAAATGGCTTCTATTTGACTCGAGGCACATTACAGTAATTGCGTTGGTGGGCTCAATTTTAGTAATTAAATGCATTCCTGCTGAAGACGCGAAGAACAGAAGAGGCGTTTTGAATTCTTTGTCGTTTTCGGGACTTAACACAAATTACATACACGAGAAAAAATCTTATATTTTATGTTCACTCGTACGTTCCAGTTACGAACTCACATATTTCCTATTTTTCAAGAAAAATTTTCGTTTTATATTACCTTGTATTGACACCTTCGTTAAAATTTTTGTTTAATGGGGATTTACCCATAAATATGGGTAAATGTCAATAATATTTTGTAAAATGGCAATTGTTGTAATGTAATCTGGGGGTATAAGCTGTAGCTAAACATAAATTAGAAATAAATAATTATTTGTAAATCGATAATCGCAATATATTATTTATACCGAAGAAGAGAATCAAAACAATAAATTACAATTCTCTCTATTCAAACTTGAGCAAAATATTCATATAATGTATATATACAGTCATTCCAAATATTTGGCAGCTCAACTATTGAAAATAACTTGCAGGAGATAAATTAATTACTTTTTAAAAACCTTGCGAAACACAATATTAGAAAATTGTATCGCGAAATAAATCCGTGCGCATATATTTTTTTTATTTGTCACGATTGAAATTTCTAATGCACCGCAGAAATGCCGTCGGGAAGACTTCGTAGCATCGCCTCCAAATCCACTACGTAAAAAAATCCACCAACCGGTCTTCTTTCTATTTTTTTCTATAAAAAAATCACGGCTTTACCCAGTGAGATAGCGAAGGCAAAAATGGCCAATGTCAGTACCCTTGACACGTGATTGCAAATAGAGAAGGGAGCTCGTGTTGGAAGTAGGGCAGTGCAAGTGAAGGAGAGAGAGAGAGAGAAGGAAGGAGAAACAAGCTATGGCAGAGTCGAGTCGGGATAGGAGGAAGAGGACGGAGGAGAAAGAGGGTTGAAAGAGAAAAAGAGATTAGAAAAAGGTGAGGAGGGTCTGAGAGGGAGGGAGGGAGGAAGAGGTGGGGGTGGAGGAGGAAGAGAGGACAGGGGAGTCTGTCAAAAAGGGAGATTGAGAGAGGGGGAGAGGGGAGAGGGGAGAGAGAGAGAGGTGCTTTCATGTATCGACTTGGGATTCCTGGCAGGAGCTACCTCATTGACGTCACTGCTCCTCTTTGCAATGCCGCCATATTGTGTTATAAATACATACGAATAAGGAAGAGAGACGGAGAGAATGCGGGAGAAGAAGTTTTAAAATAAGAACGGATAAAGTCAAATATTTAGAGCTGTTGAAAATCAATACATTTCTCGGTTGAATGGATTAATATTTATATTCAGGTCGAAAGGAACAGAATCATTCGGAGATGTGTACAGTACGCCGCATGTAGTCAATGTGTATCTAATTGCCAAAACCTATGTTTTACCTGAGTTTAAAATGATTATTAAAATCTCCATATGATTTCACGTTTCAAAGCAAAATTAACGACGCGCATAATTCGTAACTTAAGTTGTTTTTATGCAACCAATATAGGATGTTTAACTTACGTAATTAAGAAACTCTTCGCCAGAAACTTAGTAAAACGTTTGACTGCGTGCTGTAAACTTCTGAATGGTCGAATGAAGGAAATATATCCAGCGAAAGCTATAGTAAAAATGTCTCCAAGTAAATTAAACATTACGTACTTGTTTATTACGATAGATTAATTTTCAATCTGCAAAATATGTGGCTAATCTAATATGAGGATCACTTAATCCTAACTCGATTTCTCGACAGAGCCATATTCCGATAATTCGTTAAAACTCCTCACTTCCATTACAATACACACACACACACACCCTCGTTTTGCACGGTTCAGCTTTACAGGAACGCATGCACTGAGCAAAGCACAAAATATCTCCTAGATTCTACCTCTTCTTGTCACTTTAACATAACTTAGCCTTACCCATGTGACTCTCCCTTCTCCCTGTCTCTATACTATATTCTCTATTCTCCTTTCCCCCTTTCATTCCCCCCCCCCAATGCACTACAAATTTCCCTTACCACACATTTTGTAATCCGCTTATTTATACGTATAATTTAGATTTTCGTCTCCGGGATCCTAAAGGGTTAGAAATAATTTCCACTTTAATAGGCTAAGTCCTCCTCCAATCATATACAGGCTGACCTTTTTATTTTTTCACTCAATACTTTTTTTTAATACTGAAAAAAAAAAAATATATATAGTTTTATGCGGTCACAAAAGCAGTCTAAATATAAGGTCCATAACACTTCAGTTATAAAATCACATTTTTATATATTTGAACCTCCATTTGGGAATTAAAGAGGTTGTTTGTTTCTTTTTTTCTCCTGTATATATTTTTATATAATGGCTGTGTTTGTTAATGTTTTGTGAAGATGAGGCTTTTAGCCACCATGTTGCCAAAATAAAGACATTTATCTATCCATCTCCCCCTACTTTTGTCCCCTCCCCACCTCCATCCCCCCCCCCCCCCCCACGCCCCCCATGCCCACGATTGTATTCCACATCTCTCGCTCTTTCCCTACTCGCAACCCCCTCAAATCTCTCTCTTTCTCTTTCCCCCCCCCTCTCACCCCCTTTCTCCCATCGTCTCTCATCCGAAAAGGACCCCCTCACTGTAAAGCGATGACGCAGCAGCTCGCAACAATTCATTCAGTCCACCAGCATTATCCCTTCCACCCACCCTCTCACCCTTCTCAACCGCCCCCTCTCCCCCTATAGCACCATCCAAAAGAAAGACCGCCCCCCCTCTCCACCCTTTTCCCCCCTCTCCTTTACCACTCCAAATCTCCAAGCGTTCCTCTCTCTCTTCCAACTCCTTTCTCCCCCTTTCCTCTTTTCCTTTCTCCCTCTCTCATCATTTGTTCTTCAGATTTATACCCTTCCTTATACCTCCGTTCTCCTCCTCCACATCTCTCTCTCTCTTCCTCTACTCTTTCCTCTCCCTCCCACAATCCATCAAACGTTTTTTTGTAGCTCTCCCACTCTCTCTCCCGTTTCAGAATGTCAAACCGAGATTTTTTTGCGTTTTACGTCCCGACTAATGCTGAACCTGTCTTTTAAAAAAAAAAAAGAAAAGTTTCTCGCCCTTTAAGAGTGTGGCGCGAGTGTTCCCCAATCCCGGTAGGTTTTCCCTCTTCTTCATTTCCTCCTTCTTCTTCGTTCTCTTTCGTTTGTTTCTCTTCCTCTTCTCATTCTCACCTCTTCCTCAAGTACTCTTCCCTTATTGTTCCCTCTCTCTCTCTCTCTTCTCGCCATTTTCTTCCCTTATTTTACTTCCTTCCTCTCTTCCTCGCCTTACCTTTTCCCTTCTCGTCTTGCTCTTCCACTCTTCTTTATACTCCGCTTGTATTCGCGTTCTCTTCCTTTCACTTCCTCCTTTCCGTATTTTATGTTTCTCGTCTTTCTCCTAATCATCTATCGATCATCTCATTAGCAATCTTCTCCCATCCATTTACGTCGTCTCTTCTTCCCCTCTTTCCATTTTATTGCTCTTCATCTCTCGTGTCTTCTTCCTTTTATTTTTTATCGTAATCGTTCGTTTTTGTTCATTCTTTCCTTCCTTCATATCCACCTCCATTTTCGTTCCCTCAGTTCGTTTCTTCCTTTGCATCTAAAGACATGATTCATATTTCTCAAAGTAACTATGACGACGAGTATCCTTCAGGATTCCGTTACACAATTATAATCTAAGCTGCCAACTTTAAAATGATTTTAGGTTTAGCTACACATATTTATGTATCGTGTGTTAATCCTTTTATCAACCATTGTCACTAATACGTTGATGCTTTGTACTTGAAAGGGTTAAGTAATATAGATGTAAAAATTTACATTTAAAGGGTCAACATGAAATTATTAACTAACAAAGAGTCATTTTTTTAAATGTCGGAGTAAGCTCACAATCAGTTGAAAAATCTCTTCTTCCTCGCGATACACGGATGAGTGATTTTCACTTTACTTTGAACTTTTAAATTAATATTTTATATTAATATTCACATAAAAATAATATAATCATAAAGATGCTGCGAATCCTTCGTTGGTGTCCATAATTTAGTCGCGCAGAAAAGATAAATGTAGCAAATTTAAAACTTGGATTTGGACAATAGATGAAAACTTTTATTTAAAAAATATAACATTTTCTTGAGTCAAACTGCGCCATTGTTCTACCAACTTAATTTTATTTTTTCTTAAGTTATTTTTCTATGCACCAATCTTTTGATCCCAGATTCCCTTATCTAAATAACACGATATCTCAAATCGATTTGATAACCGTCCCGGGGCATTCATTATCAGTAAATGTGTAGAAATGTGATGTGTTCGCAAATCCCTTTCTAAACTAACAGGACATCTGTAAAACGTGCTTTTTCTGTTATTAAAGAAAAAAATATCTCTTGGGAGATATTTTTAGCTTTATATGATCACAGTGTACTGAGATAATCGAGAATAGGGCTCCATATCGATGTTAATGCAATTTCCTTTCACAAACCACTGCTTCAAGTCGAACGTGAGGAACATAACAGGCAAAGAACTAAGTACTGTATTAAAGCTAAATCGATTAACATTTAATTTGAAATTTTCATTTCGTGCATTCTAATTTACGTCTGTTGTATTAAAGATTGTCGAGTAAAGATTATTAGTGATAAATATCGTCCAAAATGTAATAATATTTGCCGTTTCAGAAATAATATATATGGAAATCTAACGGAAATGTTGCGTATGTTTTTTGTTCTCAATTAATTTTCTACCATAAATACCATTTTTATCACATGAAAGCGACAGATGAGCAGGATATATTCTATGATGAAACCACTAAGAATAATCAACGTTTATAAATTTGTGGATGCTTGAAAAGCGTTTTATTCTCAAATTAAGTTTCCGAGAGTAAGATCTGTATTTTACGAGAAATATGTTAAACTTCACAAATCCAAATAATTGTTACTTTCTCAAATTAATTATAAATTACTTTACAGTTTAAATTGATTTTCTAAATATTTTATGTTTTAATAACAGAACATTAACGTAAGTTAACTAATGATTTTAATTGGGTCATAGCTCTATTTATAAATGATTGTTGTTGATGTTTTTCAAGTGAAATTTGATGTCGATATTGTTTATAATATATTCAGTGTTTTCTATTTTATTCATTTGAAATTATTAAAAATATTATTTAAAAATATTCAAAATTTTTAATATGATAAAAAAAATCAACGTTGAAAATTGTATCTCTTGCTTAAACAAGACAGCAGTTGAAATAATTCGTCCAGTTCAAAGTGTTCCGGAGAAACGTGCTCTATCAAAATCTCTTCTACGCGATAAGGCTCGCGAGTCTTTTATTTTTCTCTTACAATTAGACGGAAATTCAATTTTTTTTTCGAATTCATCCCGACCATGCGCCGTTCGCAGCGGCGAGAGGCAGATCAGCAGCATTTAGCGTCGAATTTGAACACCATTTACACCTCTTAATTCCATCGCGTAAATGGCCTTGGGATACAGACAACCCACCACCAACCCACACCACTTCCCATATCCCCCTTCCACATTCCCTCCGCCCCCACCTCTCTCACTCCTATCCCCTTCCCGCATTCTCGTCCATCCCTCGCCTGTCTCATTAACTTGCTGCCATTCTCTCTCCCTCTCTCCCCCTCCCTTCTCGGTTCGATCGATATGGAAGGCAACTTGTCGCTTATACCCCTTCCACTGAATCCTCCTCTCTCTCTCTCTCTCATCCCTCATTCTCTTCTCCCTACTCTACCTCCCTTTCCCTCTCTCCCTACCCTTGAACCCCCTCATGCCTCTGATTTAGCCTCGTAATCGAGGATGGCAGCGCAGAAGCGCCATCTCCTTCAACCCCATCTCCACTTTTGCCACTTACATACTCAGCTCCTTCCCTACTCTCCTCAATCTCTCTCTCTCTCCCCCCTCTCTCTCTCTCCCCCTCTCTCTCTCCCCCCCTCTCTCTCCACCTCTATCTCTCTCTCTATCTCCTCCCCCCCTCCTCTCTCTCCCCCTCCTCTCTCTCTCCCCCCTCTCCCTCTCCCCCTCTCTCCCTCCCTCCCTTCCTCTCCCTCCCTTCCTCTCCCTCCCTTCCTCTCCCTTCTTCTCCCTCTCCCTCCCTCCCTCTCTCTTCCTCCCTCTCCCCCCCTCCCTCTCCTCTCCGATTTTTATCACCTACTGCTAAGGTTTTCGCCTTTCATGTTCTGTATACTTCGTCCTTTCCGCCATTTTGTACCTGGTTTTTTTTTTAATTTAAAGAATTGAATTTGTTGGTCTCTGTGGTTTTCCCATTTGCCTTTCGTTAAATTGGTTTAAAATAGAAAGACAAGATTATATCGGAATGTTCATCTCGTGCAGTTTTCACTTGAAATTATTTATATTTAAAAACTATTTTTCAAATATGTCAAAGTCGCGTTTTATTGTGTAATAGAATTCTTTGACAGAGATTCTGAATTCGTATGCATCACTCTAAGAATATACAAGTTCTTTTGGATGATCTTGTGTCGACTTCCAAAAGAAATTCATAAATTTGCGTCGTGAAATTTATACCTAAGCGTACCTTATATTCACTTTGTTATTTAAGGAAATATAAATTACCAGCTAGTTTCCTTCTGTTGTCAGCTTATGTTTACTTATCGCTTGTAGATAAACTTAGATAGTCCATATTTAGGCTATTCAATGAAAGAAAATGATAGAATCCTTTTGAACCTCATTCCAAGTTATCCAAATAATGTTTGCTATGCAATTCATAGGTGAAAAACAATCGATTATTACACATGCCTAAATCCAATTATTCCAAACTTTGACGCAAACTCTAGATTTCACACATCTTCAGCTCACGAAGATATATGATTAAAATAAACAAGCTTTTTTGTCTATTGAAGCACAAAACGAAAGATTTTGACGAAAATATGTCAATTTTATTTTGTATTCATTCGTAAATATTATCTTTTATCTGTGGTTGTTAATTAACACTTTCTTCACTATAATATTCCAATACTTACATTTCTAAAATATAGTTCACACTGAATTGTATCGTAATTTCTACCATTTACCTCTTCTATTAACATTCCCTCAAATTATATTACAAAATCATAATTATTCGTTTTGAGACATTTAAAAAGTCTTACATTTTGTTGATTCTACCAATCTGCTGTATTTTCCAACATTCAGTCTGCAAGGTTTTGTCTTCCAATTTCAATTTTTTTTAACGGTAAGGGGAACAACTTATTTTTGCAATATTCCTGCTCGAAGAATCGAATGTTTTTACAATCAGAATGTCAACCCATGGTCATATATTTGTGGCGTAGCCTACAGAGAAGTTCACATACCCAAATACGTCATTTTATTCGTAGATCTTTTACAGTTATTAAGAACATAAATATTTTACCAACTTTCTAGTTCATAGGATAATATTATTGGCGCCATTAAAAAAAAACTCGGAAAGTTTGCCTAACAAAGGGCGCAAACGTTAGAAAAACACGACGGCTCTCACACGCATCCAGTTTAGGATCGGTGTGCGGACTGGGGAGTTGGAGTGGATTCTCCATTTTGACTTCGCTCGCTGCATTCCTTTCTCTAATCGAACTATTCCCCCACACTGACACGGTCTCATTAACCAGTGCTCCACGTTAGGGTGGAAGGCGGCTTCGTTTTACGCTTCCACCAAAGGGTGACACAAGCGCACACCCTATGGCGAACGCATTCCATAGGAAACACTCGACGCAAGACTTCGACTCCCTTCTCATTCCCAACAACCTTCCCCTTTCTATCTCTTTATTTCTCTTCTCGAATTTCGAATGAATTCTATTATTATCTTTCTATTTCTCCTTTAACCCCTCTCTTCCTCTCTCTGTCTCAGTTGAAACTCTTTTCTGCCAATGGCCTTATAATGCATGCAGTTTATTACGTGACGACCGTGGCTTAATTTTCTATTGAAACGTGTTTTGCTGAGTTGGCGAGCTTAACAAATTCCCGAGTACTTACTGGAAGATGTTTCTCGATGAAATTCACCGACTAATAAGACCATTCGTAATGCACTACGGCTAGAAACGGCTTCTATACTATCCAGTTAAATTTCTTTAAGTCCAAGTTAAACATTTCCTAAAATATTATCTAAAACTTTCTCTGAATACCTAATACTATAACAACGCTTCATCTCATAGCGTTCGAAAAATGTCGTGCAATCTTTTATCAATTTCCACGACATCACGAATCCAGGCTTTCCTCTTTTTACGTTTTATTTTAATTTAATTGCCTTCCGTTCTTTTTTATTAACTCGATAATTTTTTAATAACGCTCCCTTCGTATTTTATGAGTTTTTGGCACGCGCTTACCGTTAAAAAAAACCTCCTTTATGCTGCTGCAGCTTAAGTCGATCAAACTCATTTCGGGCCGGCTTTCTGTTTAAATTTTTTTTTTTTCGATTTCAAAAATAGCTCCCTATCGTTAGACTCTCATTAAATCATGTCTCGCTACCGTTGTCTCCTGATACCCATAAGATTTTTACGCCCTTAACCCTTTTCTCCTTTACGTTGTTTCTTAGTCTCTCCGGTCGTTTCTCCTCGTCGCTTTCTCAGCATCCCTTTCCCCTTCCTCGTTCTCACACTTTCTATTTCTCTCTCCATCTTTCCCTTCACGTCCGATTCCATCCTCTCTCTCTCTCACAGACTCTTCCGACATTCTCCCGTTTACTCCTTAATCTCTCTCTCTTTTCACCCTCTTCTCACCTCCAACTCCTATACCGCTCCTCCGAAGCTACCCACATCGCCATTTAGCGTGGATGACTTCGATCCCGTGGGAGCTGTGGGGAGAGGATACTGCCAAGGGGTTGCCCGAGGGTTGTAGGCGTCGAAGAGTGGAATGAGGGGAGGGGTTGTGGGGGAGGCGGGGCAAAATATATAGGAGAAAGGAAGAAGAGAGGGGAAGTTTGGTGGGGAGAGAGGGGGGGGGAAATAGGAGGGAGGGAGAGGATCTCTCTCCAGAAAGAGGACACTCTACTTCGGTGTCACAAAGGAGAGAAGAGAGGGGAATAGGGGAGCACACAACCGAATCCGCCCTCCAAAAAACCTTTCTCCACCCCCTTATACCCTTAAGGGTGGGGGAGGGAGGGGGATGTATAGGGAGACTGCTTTTGAGGCGACATCTGACGGGGCGAGTAGCGTAACCTCTCTCTCTTTCTCTCTCCTTCCTTCACCTCTTTTTCTTTTCCTCTCTGCCTTAAATTCTCATTCTCTTTTCCTTTCTCGGTCTCTCTTCCTCCTCGTTTCCCTTTCCTTCTTCGTGATGGATTTAGAGGCAAGTTTTTGAGTAAAATGAGGAAGGAGAGGGTGTGAGAGAGGGGAAGGAAGGAGGGGGTGTCGCGTGAAGGAAACTTCGCCTCTCCAAAATGAGTCCCTCTCTGCCTCAACTGTGTACTCTCACTCCCACTCGCTATTTGCTTTATAATGGAGTTTAGTCGGTAGTGTGCCCAAAAATATACTTCGCGTAAAATTAAGCGCTGGTCTCCGAAGTTTTCCCGCGCGTGGGTTTGAAGATACGTCGGAATTTCTTAACTAGCGAAATTGTTTATGATTACGGGTTTATGAATAAGGGAAATGACATTCCGTGAGTTGCAAAGCAGAAGATTTCAATTATGTCTATTTTTAATCGCTCGTTAAAGTAAAAATCTTTTTTAATTGACATTTAAGGCAATGATATAATGGATTTATTCTCTGAATTACATTGAATAGACTTTGAAAAAATTTAAACTTAGGCCGTGGCGTGTCGAAACAGACAGCGTAATTAAAAGTGGGATATTATTTGCATATAAATTTGATGGTTCTTTTTTCTTTTTTCACCTCTTTTATCGATGTAAAACGAAGTCGTTAGGCGAATCAGACTTACAAATTCATACATCAGAAAATATTACTCTATCGGCGTAAAACTTTAGCTAATGTTTATCGAAAAAATGAATTCCAAAAGCGAAATTTGCGAAATAACGTAAAAATTCTTATCCCCATTTCTTTTCCCGGCCTTTTAAACGAACTCCTGACTGCCAAAGCGATAAAAAGCGATTTATTTTGTTTTCGAGGTCATTCGTTCTGTAGAATATCCACATTCGTTTTAATGCTAATTTATATCAACCAAATGGAAAGTTTAAGAGAAGATACATTTCCGAGAATTTTCTCGGGTGAACTTTTTTTTTATTAATGGAAGTAGAAAAGGAGATGAAGCCCTTCATTAATCTCCCCTCACTTAAAATGTCCATTAACGGAAAACGAATTTAATGGGCTGGAAAATAAAGGAAATACTTCCTTATTTCCTTCTTGAATATTTTTACCTCCGCGGCAACTTCTTTTCTCTCGTTTTTTTTCCTCCAATGCGTGTACACGAAGAATTTCCGCTTAAACCTCTTATATGTCTACTTCTGATAAACGAGTTAAGTTCATACGGGTTCTTATCGTATGCGAAAAATAATCGGCATTAATTGCTCCAGCCGTAGAATTTCGTAATTAATCGTGGTTGGCGCTTTTGCTAAAATATCGAGCGTGAATTATTCCTCGAGTACGTTTCAATTCGTTTAGTTATATATGAAGGAGTGCGGGTAAGGAACCCAGAGTGAAACCGAGGGAAATTTTCAAAAAGTGTAGGTATCTATTACATGCTGTTATCTGCAAAAGTTATAAAAAAGAAGTTTGCTAATATTCTACTCACGCAATCCTTTAAAAAGTTTCTACAGCGATTAACAGTAAATAGCTCGTATATATAAACCATAATTTCGGTAAAATAACAGAATATGATACCATTGTATAGAGTGTAATTAATTCAGTTCTTCGATTCTGAAAAAAAAAGCACCTCAGTTTATTATTTCATTTTGTTTTTAATGATCATAACTAGATATACCTATATGAATTTGAAACCGCTTATAGTGCTTGAGTAATTAATATTATTTTAAATCCTCTGAAAGAGCGAGTGACAAAGCAGTAAGTTATCATTCTAATTATATTTTCGCATTATGAGAGGTTTAAAAAAATCGGAGGTCCTAAATTAATCCTAGCGTCAATTGGGCACACAAGGTATTTAGTTTCAATAAAAATAAACTTTAGGCGCGCATATGTCCAAGTCTTAGGATTTAAGCTCGGTTTTTAGCAAATTCAAAAATTCGTTAAAAAAAAACAACCTCAATCAATCAAGGACAAATTGGTGTGACGTCTTTCTCGACATTTTAACGTATTAAAATAAATGAAGAAGTAAGAAGCGTTAGCTTGCTTCAACTCGATTGTCACTCACTAGCTTTACTGGCAGGTATATCCTGAAGAGAGAGAGAGAGAGAAAAGTAGTTTTAGAAAGCCTAAGTCCGTAGTTTCTATCTTTTCCGGTTCGTAAATCTCTTCCCGCATCCTTCAGAAGTCCGAGACGGGAATAATAGGGAAGAAAAATACGAGGGAGAGAGAGAGAGGGAGGGATTTCCCGAGGGATATCGGGATGAAAGAGCGGGGATACGCTTCGTCATAAAAGGCGCGAGAGATTTCTAAGGATGATTTTCATCTCGACGCCCATGTTTCGACGGGAAACCTCAGTCCCATTATTGAGTTGACTGAAAAGAACGGTAATGCCCTGCGTGAAGTCAGGGATTTAACTTGGTGCGCGATGTGTGTGTCTGTAATCTATCGCGCTCAAAGTCTCCTACGTATCTAATGAATTATTTATACAAAATCTATCAATAAAATCCTTTCTTGCTATTTTCCGAAAGCAAACCTGAGTATACTCTTAATAATTTACACATAAATGTAGTCTTGATCTATGGCGATGTGGTATTGCTGACTAATTTTGAAAAAATCTAAACATTCCCGTAATATGTATGTACATTGTAATTTTTATTAACAACAAGAATGATTACAAGTAATAGATGTTATGAAAACGTTCGAAAAAGTTCTCCTCGCGCTCAAACTAGCATTATGTAATTATATTTTGATATACAGAATAAATTAATGTTATAAATAAAAATAACGGTGAGCGTTTTCACCGGAGCTTCTGAAAATATGATGGATGAATATACGATATAAGCGAATTGTACTAACGGAAACTTATTCAAGTAAAAATCTTGTGACTTCATGTTTTTATAGGATAAAACGAAGTGCCAAATTTTATTTTTTTTAATGTGAGAATGATGACCATTCCATTTACTGCCAACACGATTTTTTATGGAGATAAAATCAGGACATGCTTCTTTTAGTCACATAACCATAAGAATTTTATTCATTTTTTTAAATAAATAAAGGACCTTAAAACTGTCGTCCGTTTAAATATGTGTTGTGTTTAAATGAGGTTGAGCAATTATTTTTTATAGTTTTGGATGAAATTACTTGTTTGCGGGCTTTCGTCATGTCACTGATTTAACGTTAAGACACGAAACCATCAGATAACTTGCGTGCCTTAAATTTACGTACCAGATATATTCTCAAATCTAGTTTATATTTTTATAGTTTTGCCTTATAGTTTTTCCACCTACCGCTGATCATCGTCCAGGGTCTGTCCCACCGCATGTGAATTAATTTTGCATTCAAGGCGCTCAAATCCATGTATGGAGCTTCATGTGTCCTTTTTGAAATAATTATCTATCGTCAATGCGGTTCTACGTAATTCTTAGTAAATAATTCCTATTCTGTTCTACTAACAGAAATAACGACTTTCAAGATACCCAATACAATGCATGGCAAAAATTATTTTCAGGAATAATTGGGAATTGTCTTGTTTCTTTCCTCACGATGTTCTTTAAACTTGATACGATCAGAACAGATATTTTTTCCATGTCCGCTGACAACCGATAAATAATGCATATTCTAGCTTAGCTAATGAAGTAATTCATCTTGTAAAAGATTATTTTCAAACTTTTGGACTGCCGCGGCGGATGAAATGAAAATAAATGATGATCGGTATATAACGAATAATCTATAATCGAAACTCAAGTTTCCTCCGTTTATTCTCTCTCTAAAGTCTTCGTTCGAGACATTCTTCATTATATTTCGCATCAATCTTGCTCCTATTTCGAAGAAACGTCGCTAAGGAAAATTTATGCACGAAAAGCAGGTTCATCCGTTCTCCGCTGATGTCATGAATTTCACATTTTTTCACTATTAATTTGTTATGTTCGTAAAAAAAGTGCCTTATTTTTATATCCATTGTCTCATTTAAGTTATCCCTTGTCAAACGAATGATAGTTTGGTCTAACATTGACCAGTCGTTTTCGAGGCTTACGGACACCTTTCCTATACAAATGTATCTGTCGTTTGTTTACCATATACCTACCTCTTGCATTCTTACTTTGATAATGTCGAGCAACATTTCATCTATCTCACCCTATTTATCTTTATTTTTACTTGAATGCCTTTCACGAAGTCAGTTCTTTCCTGGTTCATTTTCATTGCCACGTGATTTTTTAAACATTTTAAAAAAAATCCTTCTAATTTTCATCATTCTCAGATGAGAGTGTCTATTCCCTAACTCGTTTCCGTTTCGATGACGATAATAAAATAATAGATACGTTGCCAGAATAAAGAAAATTTATTAACCATAAGAACCAGTCTTAAAAAGTTTTAAAAATAAGACTAGACTTCCTGTATTAATACGAAATTTTCGCACAATTCGTATGCAAGTATGCATGCACTTGAAAGAAAAACTTATACAGACGTTAAGGTCAGTATTTATACAAAAATTGTCGATTTCCCACAGTGCAATGGAAGTAAAGGTTAAAAACGACAATATTTTTGGTAGAGGGGTGGTTAACCTGTCTAGATCCCACTGCAAGGGTCGCGGGTTCGAATCCTGCCGAGGGCATGGTCGTTTGTGCTTGTAATAAAAAATGTATTACAACACACGTAATTGGGGAAACCTGTTTGTGTTAAATAAATTATTATTATTATTAACAAGCGATGGGAGACTTTTTTAATACGATATTTTCAAGATGTAATATTCGAAAAATAAATATAAATTTATATTCGCTAAACTAAGAATGATTAATGTAAATAATTAAGGAATAACCTATGAAACTCATAAGAATATCATTTCGATTTTTTCCACCTAGTAATCTTACGACCACACTCTGATCAACTCTATAGACGAGCAAATCAACTCGGAAAGGCTGTACTGAACGTACGTGAAAGCCAATCCAATATTCGTGACCACTCGCCCGACACAGATTTTAATTTACTCCGGGTGTTTATCGCCCTCTTCGTGGCTCATGCGACCCTTTTTGCCACTTGATTCGTCGTCACAATCCTTCTTCGGTTTCCTAATAGCCAAAATGAAACTTTTTAATGAACTCAATTTCACCTAATATAATACCATAGGCCTTAACGGTGGCTTCGAAAATTGAGCTCACTTCTTTCCAATTTCGTTTCGTCGCTTACATTTTTTTTAGTGATATAGCTTTGGGAATGGGTAGAGTGAGAGAGAGAGAGAGCCTTTAACGTGCAAACCCGTCTTAAGTAAATCTAAGATTTCGTTTCTCGTAGTTATTGTACGTATCCTTGCTAAACACTATCCATTCTAAAATCTCTTTCCTCCTATTTTTCCCTTCTCTCTTTTCCTTCCTCTCTCTTCCTCTCCTCTCTCTTCCCCTCTCCTCTCTCTTCCTCTCCTCTCTCTTCCTCTCCTCTCTCTTCCCCTCTTTTCTCTCTTACTATCCTCTCTTTCTCTCCCATCTCTCTTCCTTTCCCCTCTCTCTTCCTCTCCCTCTCCCATTTCTCCCCCTCTCCCATCTCTCTTCCTCTCCTCTCCCTCCCCCTCATACCTTTTCTGACCCATTCCATACCACGCCGTTTTTTTCCATTCCCACACTTTCGAATCGGTTTGTAACATCCCCCTTTTTCCCATCATAACTTTCCACCCACGTCCCTAGTAAGGGTAGACCCAGCGGAACCGCTGCCTCCCCCACCTACACCGCTCCCCCTCCTTCCTCTTCGCTCC
Source organism: Uropetala carovei (assembly GCA_036926305.1). Lineage (NCBI taxonomy): Eukaryota > Metazoa > Arthropoda > Insecta > Odonata > Petaluridae > Uropetala > Uropetala carovei. Next base: position 7,707,873 of record JAXCHB010000100.1, read on the forward strand.
ATCCGCCTCCCCTCTCCTCCAAAAGCTCTACCGGGCACTCCGCCAACTCGTTCGCCTCATTCTCATCTCCATCTCGCCCCTCCCCTCCCAACCCCTTACCCTCTTTCCCTTCATCCTCCCCTACTACCCTTTCGCCTCGTTCCGGAGAAACAGAGGGGTGCAGGCAGCTACGGGGCAGAGAGAAAAGGAGTGGGGGTAGACGGATCGTCGGAAGGAGGGAGGTTGGGAGGCTTAGGGAAGGGGAAAGGGGAGGCTCGGAATCAATAACTGTGCCCAGGAGGCTCTCTCTCTCTCTCTGCAGTCCTAACGGGCCGGGCGTTGCCGAGGAGAGTGACGTCACAGTCCGGTACTGGAACGGACGTTCCTCTCTCTCTCTCTCTCTCTCTCTCTCTCTTCCAGCATACGTTTCTAATACCGGATAAAGCTCCTCCCACATATTGGGTCTTCCTTAAACGTTCTAAAGGACGCATACCCGTGCTCCGTTTAGTTTTTTTAAATCGATTATTACATCATCGTAACAATTTTTCCAATATCGGTATGTAGAAATATTCTCCTCGCCAGCATAGGTGTTTCTGCTTGTTTTTACATTACTTATCTAGTAGACGATTAACCTCAAATGTAACGCCAATGCGATATTTTTTCTGCGAGAATTTTCGAATGAAGCTTATCCTTGTTATTTGGCATGCACGAGGTAATCTGTGCGCGGCAAATATCGTGCGACGATTTCAATGCGAATGTATTCGGATTGACGAAAACGCTTAAAAAGTATGGTATCGATTTTATCGTTCCCTATCGATAATCGGATTGTTGCGTACACACGATTCACTGATTCAGCGCGAGACTCATACCAACATCCGTTGGAAGCGACGAGAAAAAATGAGACAACTACGCGATGACATATTGTTTTTGCGCCGATATCCGAGAGACTGACTGGAGCTCCTTTTTCTCGAATGACGCGCGGGAAACGTTCGTTATAACAAAAACTAAAGGATGATTTATGATTTTCCATCGATATGTAATATTTTGGACAATGGCCGAAGTTATAAACGTAACAAAATGTCAGAGGGAAAAGCGTGAGCAACGAATTATGAATAATGAATGATTTTATTTCATTCTGAAAAGGTCAGACTACTAAGGTTTTTCTAGTGTGTTTCCTAAAAAAAGAAATAAAAATGCAGCTAGAATCATACATGATCCGGGTTAACTCTGTTATATTTTTCTTATATATATATATATATATATATATATATATATATATATATATATGGGATAGAGCACATAGTGTAACTGGATAATATTATTTCAAATACGCCAGACAAATTGATGCCTATTTAAACTCACACCGTTAAATAAATAAACGTCAAGAGAATAGCATGTTTATATATATTAAAATTCATTATTCAAACTTGGATGGAAAACATCCGATTTGTTAGTGTATAGAAAACATAAGAGCAAAGATGATATCACGCGTGCATTAAAAAAAGAATTTTAACCAAGACGTTAGAGTGAAAATACATAATTTAAGACAATCAGTTTTGAAGTACTTGAAGAATCATAATTTGACCCTCCAAAGCTTACTCGATGAATCCGTCTAAAGATTTGTAGAATGTATCCTTATTATTTGTACAAAAATAATTTATCGCGAGTTTATTTCGCTCGGCTTCAATACGTATTTGTACTAAAATAAATCATCGCGAGTTTATTTCGCTCCGCTTACTGCCAAGAAAAACGTTATCGTCATTCTCCAGTGAATTTTTTGTTTTATAGTAGTTTTTCCCTCGTAAAATAACACTTTTCCCATCCAACCCAACATGGTGATCGTCAAGGGCACCCCCATTTTATTTTAATCGTAACCAAGAAAATAACATTTAATGAAATGTACTTTCTCTGCGAAACGCTGTTTGAATAAGCATCCGTTTAGTGTTAAATTTCAATTTAATAACACGATGAATACAAAGGAATGTTAAGGGAGCAATTGCAATATACCTACGCGAAGTAATTAACTGATGGATTTTATTCGAAACCGGATAACGTTTGACCTTTTTGGAAAACTCATCTCATCTCTTAGCTCGTGCCTAAAATTATCTCAGCCGGTATATATTAAAAATTTACATACTGCGAATATCTTTCGCATGACTTCATCTGAAAAATTTCGGTATTCTTTGTCAAGTTCGATAGAAATAGCGATTTTTATTCACCGTAATTTTTTCGTGTTATAATGAAAAAAATATTGTATTCAGACTTAAATCGAGTGATTGGAATTTTGTGGATATCCTCTCATGAGAATGACCTACTATCGGTACATTACTTTTATAAAAATGTAGTCATTTCCAACAGGAATAATAAGGCGAGGAAGACCATTTCACCTTATGGAATTTAGATTTATACCTTGCTATATCAAAGTCACCGCTGAGGACGTACGATTGACGAACGAAAGACGTATCTAATTTTTTACAACAAAATTTATATTATTCAACTTCGCAAAAACCATGAGCAGTTACTGCCATGCATTTTCTTTGGTCAATCTTCCTCGTCACATGACGAGTGGACATCAACGAAAGATATTCGCGTCCGACACGCAGAAAAGACGCCCTCTCCCCCTTCTGTTCCTCTTGAAAGAGAGAGAGAGAGGGAAAGGATCGGATTCCTGGAGCGGGACAGGAATGAAGTACAGGAATTCCCCGCACGTATTCGATCAAACCTTTACGCCTCCATCTCCCACCACTCCACCTCCTCGCCTCCCCTTCGCACACGCTCTCAAACATCCCTTATCACGCCTCCTTTTGGCTCACGCACGCTCTTCCTCATCGTCTTTTCCACGTATACGAAGACGGCCCCGTAACTAGTGTCGCCAACGTCCCGGAGCGGAGCGGTTCCCCCATCTCTGCAGGAAAAAAATGAACTCCCTCAGATTTTCATTTGTCTTTCCCATTTGTTTAATTGGCTCTTCCCTTCCCCATTCTCCCTTCCGCGAGGTTGACGAGGAAGGAGCTTAAAAGGGGATGTAAAGCCCTTAAGGCCTTCTAACGTCCTGACTTCCCTACCTTCTCCCCCTGAAACCCTTTTTTTTTCATTACCTCGCCCGGGTGTCGTACTCCAAAAACTTCTCCAGTTTCTATCCCTTTGAATGTTCTACTCCGAAGGCTAAACTCTCTACGAGACTTATTTAATTTGAAGTATAACGCTGTCTCTTTATTATCCTTGGGTATGCTCTCAAGCAAGATCATTCCATGCTATTCCTGTGCTGTTTTTAATTTTATTTTGCTCTTACTTAGTCATTGTTCGCGTATTCCTCTTTTATTCGGATACATTTCGAACACAGTTTATGAGAATTACCTCCGGCTCAGTGGTTTATGAGCTAAAATTTTCCGCAAATTGTAATTCATAATTTCCGTAATTAGTTGAATTTAGCCGGTGAACGATAATTCATTTCGCCTACGTGGCCGTAATACAAGTTAAAAATGTAGAATTTGTTTCTAAAAGGTATTTACTTCGTAATCAGTGCCTATAAAGTCAATGAAGCCCTCTTTTTCTGGTTAAAAGATATAGCGCTAAATATTTTTAAATGGGCCAATGGTGAACAAAAATATCGCCAATTTAAAAGTATCTTACCAAGAGATATTCTTACTGCCCTTGAAATAATGATATATTGCTTAACCGTGAAGATGGTTAAATAACTTTGTTCCACTTTCCATTTTAAATCCTCTAAAAAGAATTGCTACGGTTTATTTTGGGAAAGTTTAACCAATTTTGCAGACTTTGAGTGAATTTATTTATTTAATTTGCTAGGGGATAAAGTGATTTATCTTACAAATTAAAACGTTTGAGGCATTATACGTTGGTCATAAAATTATTTTAAATGCTTCGTTTAAATACTTTTCTCTCAGAAAATGGTCTTTTAAATACCCAAATCAAATTTGGGCTGTAACTGCGGATAAAGTGACTCAGATAATTAAATCTGCGGGCATTTTTCGTATATTTTTATTAATTCTCGAAAATTATATTTTCAGTCAAAGAATTTTTATAGACTTTTTCAGATGGAATTTAAACTTAAAACATTTTTTTTAAATCTCATGATTTACTCTTTAGTAATGAATAAATTTATTACATTGATTCGAGTTTTATCGATTTTAACGTGTTTTATGGGTCTCGTTTATAACTAGTCCACAAAAAGAAATCGGAGGAACGTGCCTTCGTCGGTATCAGGGTGGAAACGCGATACCCTGGCCAGATTCCTTTTATTACGCACTTTACAACATCCGGCTTAGTTTTAACCTGGAGTTAGACCGGTGTTAAGCCTTCGCGAAAGAAAACAGTCTCAGGATATCCGTTTTATATCTCGCTTAACAACATGCTCTCAACGCCCGCATCAAATCCTCGATACGTATCTCTTCATCTTTTTTTTCCGTTTGCTTCGTGTCTCCCTCTCAAACCGATGATAATCCGTTATCCTTGTTATTTTCATCTCCTTTCTACTTCTTAGCCTCTTAATTTCCCCTCTCTCGCCCTATATTTCTCTTCCCCTCTTTCCTATATCTCTCTATCTCTTCTGTCTATTTCAAATAGTCCATTTTCCCTTTCTTCGCCATACAATTCTAGCTTCATGGCTCCAATCTCCCCCTCCTTCATGTTTATCCTCCTTTTTATTATATATCCTCCTTTTTATTATATATATGCTCTCGCCTTTGAGTCACTTCCGCTCTTTCTTTTTTCTGTCTTTATTTAGGCCTTCTCGTATTTTTTTCCCAAAATGCCCCACTTATATTTTCATTCGTCTCTTTCCTTTACATTTTCCATTCTCTTTCCTTCTCGATAACGTTTTTGATCAAAATCAGCGTTCCTTTAAATGCAAACATGTATGTAATTATGGATGGGTCCAACTTGTTTTCCATATCATTTTTCCTTTAGTGTATAACAGCGTTCTGACCAATTACGTGAATTTTGCCACATACATTTATTTCATTATGTACAGTTTACTTTCGCGTTACTTTCAATCTTTTGTATACTTATGCTATCCATAGACTTAGCAGGTTTTTCACATCCCTTTTTGTGCGTGAAATTACCCGCTGTAGAGTAGTAATTGTCCTTAAAGTATAGTTATATCGTATCATTTAGTTTTCCCCATAGGTGTTCTTTTCATTCCCATCCCCGTTACAATTGTTTTAACCCCCCATCTTTTCCCCACTATTCTGCTTCGTCCCTATCCACTTATTTGTTTTTATTCGGCTTTCCTCTTTCCCTGTCCTATTCTCTAGCCCTCTCCCTTACTGCGAACGCACTCCTATTCTCCTTCTTCCTCTTTCGTCTCACTCTCATTCCGATCTCCTCCGTTTAACGCTTCCGTGGTCTTCCCTAAGGGAAACGAAGGGTGCGAAGATAAAGACAGGAAGAGAGAGATATAGAGAGGCGGAAAGGAAGAGGATTAAACCCGGATGAATCGAAATTAAGTCCCATCCCCTCTTTCCCGCTCCCTCCATCCTCCACTTTATCTCTTTCGCCCATCTCTTATATCCCCTCCGCCCTCTCTTCTTCCTCCACCAACCCTCCCCCCCCCCCCTCTCTCTATCCCATTGACTCCCTTTACTCCCCCCCCCAAACCATTCTCTCTCATATATGCTACCCCCCCCCCCACCACCACTATCCTCCCACCCTTTCGCCATTCCAATTTCCCTCTCCCGGGACTCAACTGCTTCTGGACCCTTGTCTTCTCTTGGTAAGCTATTCACTAGGTAGTTAATCTCCTACCTTAGTCTCTATCCCTAAACGATGTTCCCTCTCTCCCATCACTAGCTCTCCCTCCCTCCCTCCCTCTCTCTCTCTCTCTCCCTCACTCTCTATCTATCTATCCCTCCCTTTCCATCTATCTATCCCTCTATCTCTCTCGCTATATCACCTCCTCTCACCCATCTCTCAACCTCTCTTTCTCTTCCTCTAGTTCTCTTACTCTTTCTCTCTTCATCCACTATTTCCCTTTCTCTCCTTCCTTCTCTTACTATCTCTTCCGCTCTATCACCCTCTCTCTTCTCCCTCTCTCTTTCTCTCTCTCTCCCTCTCTTTCTTTCTCTCTATCTCCTTTTCCTCTCTCCCTCTTTTCCTCTTTCTCTCTCTCTTTCTTCCTCTCTCTCTCTCCTTCCTTTTCATCTCTTTCTCCCTCTGAACTAGTCTCATTTTACCCGTAATAAAAACTTTCACTTACCTACCTTTCTATCTCCCTCTTTCTCTACTCGTCTCTTTTCCTGTCTTCCTCCCTCTATCCTTCCTCCTCTTACTCCCTCTCTCTCTCTCACTAGCTCCTTCTCTTCCTCTCTCTCTCTCTCTTACCTCCCCTTTCCATACTTAGTCCCGTAAAATCCTTCCCATGAAACCAATATAACGAGAAGCATAGACCTGATTTGTAGAATAATTTCATTATCCCCTTTCCAGATTCGACGATTTGCGTGCGATTTCTCATCTAGATGACCGCCTTTTATTAGCAGGAAAGGAAACGGGAGAATCCGCGCTATTCAGAGTCCTCCGCGATTGCTCTAGCTTCCCTTTTATGGGACGTGGCTTTCAACGGGAGAAAGTTAGGAGTGCGTTCAGATAAGCCGCAATCAATGGTGTCCTTAATGAGCGTCGATGTTACGCCTTTCTCTTCTCCAGTTTCCATAACTGTTCTCTGACTGCGGATTTCACCTTCGGTTCTCGTCTGCGATTCGGCGAAAGAGCTGCTTGCGGTTCGATATGATACGATGCTTTTTCGCGTTGCGCAATAAATAAACGTATGCTTGAAAGCGCACACAGTTGAAGGGAAGAGATATTAGCGACAGCAGAGTATGATAAATGAGATCTTCATGCCGATGCGAACCGTAAATATTTTGCATGGGCCATTAATCCAACTAATCGAAAAACTTTTGAGAATGGAGGACTTTTTTTTTTGGGATCGAGTCTCTCCTTAAGGAAGATCGTTCCCGATAATTAGTCAAAATTATTCCGACGGTAGCTACGAACTTAAAAATTCGTCGAGGAATATCGATCATATCTCCTACCGACTCCAAATTGGTTAAATTTACACGTTAATTTGCGAGAAATTCGAAGTTTGGTGGGAAATGCAAATGATCCGCCTAAATGAAGGGTTGCTTTAATTTCTTATCCTGCAGAAAGTAATTACTTTCGTCAGTATTGAGGTATGAAAAATGAAATTAAGGCTCATTATCTGCCTTGCGTCTTGGCAGAGAGAGAGAGAACTTCGTAATATGAAACTGCGTAGACGATCGAGAATGTAAAATAATTTCTTAGTATTTTTTTAGTTTTAAGTTTGGAGATCATATATTTTTTATGGCTTTCAGTACTTAAATTTAGCAGCTCCGTGTAAAAAACTTGAACTCTATTAAATATTATAAGTCAGTCATAACACTGTAGTTAATCCGTATTGCGGTTTTACAATAATGCAAATATACCGTCCAAATTGACGATCTAACACTATCGCTTTGGAGTGAAATCATATGTGCTACTAATACTTCTTCGATAATAATCCATTTAAGTTCGCCCAACTGTTGAGCAATAGTTTTATTAAAATGTGTGCATTTTTGTTGGTTTTTTATTAACCAATCGTACACATTCTCGATTAAATATTCTAATCGAAATCTTAGCAATAAATACGCAACTATTCAGCGTATAAGTAACTGTTATCATAATTATAATGACATCAATTAGTATTCAAATATAGCCGTTGGTTTGTAAAACTAAACAATCACGTGTGCGACCACTCACTACTAGACATGACCAGGTTTAATGGCACATCGTCCCAAAAACCCTTTTAGTCGAAATATGATTCCATTAGCGACAAATATGCTTTCGGCTCTCCCACGGGAAAAGAAGGGAGAAAAACAAACGGCGAAGATTATCCTAATCATTCTTCGCGAAGGTTTTTTTTCTTCTCTCTCTCCAAATTTGTGCCTTCAGTTACCGCGTTTTTCACCCCCCCCCCCTCCTCCTCCAAAGTCTGAAGACCTTTTGACCTTTTCTCCTTTTCCAATTCATCATCTCCCGTCCGAGCCCTTTCCTTTTATTTCCCCTTCTTCACGGATCCGTCTCCCCTTCTCTTCCTCTCTTCGACCCGGCGTGACCTCAGTGCCTCGAATTCTCGCGCCCTAATCCAATTTCGTGACATTCTGCCCATTACGCCTTTTTGGGCATAGTTGGTCGGAGTCGCGAGGTCGGAGTCTCGAATGTCTGAGAGAGAAAGTAAAAGAAAAAAATATAATTCGCATCCCGCAGTGTCATACGCCCACTTTTCATTTCCTCGCCTTTCAACCCAACGAGGTTCTTCTTTTCCTGTCTTTTTCTCTTCGTCCACCGAAACTCGTAAGTCACGTGGCCCTATTTTTGTCGCTCGTCAGCCATTAACGCGTCCAAACCTGCTCAATTATTCACCGATCGTTCGGAAAGTTTTTTTTGTTGCATGTCGGCAACTTTTATTTCTCTCTCCGAATTCGCTTTCACTATACACATACATTTCTCCCTCTTTCTCTACAGAGCAATCAATCGTCGTCACTGCCAAATCTTTCGTCGGTGTAAAAAAAAAAGACAGGTGGAGGGAATCTATAAAGGCATTAATGTGTCGCGTTCGAATTCTTGAATATCAGTGTTAGCTGTTTTTGCCAAAGTTTTATTGGCCCTGAGTGATGGTGAATGAATTGATAAATAGCTAAAGATGCTTCTATGAAAGGACTTTATGGATACGGTTAAAACGTCGCGCTTCCGGTGTTTAATCAGGATTTTATCTGTCTATTACTTCTACCTTCGTTAATTATTTGAAAAGAAAATAAAATCGGTGATGTTCCCATGTGAAGTAATGGATACAACAGTTTAATTTGAGAAAGTTCCACAACAAAGAGGGATTATTTCAAACCTTCTAGGTTAAGCAGTAAGCTATTGATATTCATTGCCTCTTGTTTATGCGATAGTATATTAATTCAAAATTTCTTGGATTTTTCCACTAAGCATGAAATTTAAATATACTCCGCATTTGATTGGTATAGAATATAATAATATTCCGTCTCTATTATGAGCGATATTTAGACAAGCATGTCCAATCTTACACGTAACTCCGACGAGCACAAACATCCACGTCCTAGGCGGGATTCGAACCCGCAACCTAAGTATCCGTTGGCAGATACTCGAACCATCAGTCTACCAAGGCCGATGTGACGTATAAACCGTACATAAAATCAAATTTTAATTTGAGATATCCTAGTTCTCTATTTAAAACTCTCGTGGAAAGAAACAAGCAAAAAAATTAGCGCTCCTTCACATATAATTGTACAAAAAACTACATTTCGCAAGAAGAAGGCGTATTTCCAGCAAAGTATTCACGATTGTGCGTGCGGCTTGTTTTTTCGTCGAACGATTTATTCTGTGCCACTTGTATTCTTACTTTTATTCTCCACCTACTGTCTTTTTCTCCAACCTCTACCACTTTATTCATTCGTTTCGAATCTGTTTTCCATTTTGTCTCTTTTCAAACCGCACCGTAACAAAACCTTTCACGTCGAACCGCAGAGCTCACCCGCTCAGACGATAGACTGGATTCGCTTCCTATTCCTTCCCTATCCCACTCCCACACACACACACACGCGCGCGGAAAACTAGCGATCGAACAGCAACAATGGCACTGTGAGAGGAAGAGAGAGAGTGGGAGAATATAATAGAGGTCGACAACCTGTGGACCTCGTACGGTCAGCGAAGTTATCGCGTTATAGTTATCTGTAAAATTTTATATGAAGGATTCAGTTTTTCTTGATAAAAATGGTATAAACATAGCTTTAGTGCGTAATTCTTAAGTTTTACCGGCCGGGTTAGACTGGTAGGCAGTGCGCCTGCCTTCTAACCGAAAGGTCGCGGGTTCGAATCCCGCTTCGGGTCATGGATGTTGTGTTTGTCTTTATTAAAATACATGTAATTGGGGCTTTCCTGTATGTATTAAATAAAATATTAAAATATTATTTAGACTTGTTTTTAATCATGCGACATCACAGAACAAGGACGGAAAACAAATCCTGCAAGCCGTCTGAGGTTTGAGAACATTTTAAGCGGTCCGCCGTGCCATTATGAAAGTTACTCGTTACTTAAAATTGTGACCGGAAAACATATTATAGTGGAGTTATGACGGTGAAAATTTTTCGACCATTTATTTCGCTGACAGGTGGAGTCCTGTAGGGATCTCTCGAAGTCTCTCAAGTAACTTACAATGTGAACCAAAATTAGGTCCTTCTATGCACTTGAAGTTTATTATGTCAAAAGTTGATACAGCCACGGAACATCTAGGGTAGATTGCAACGTAAACTGAGATCCGTTCCGCAGAAGTACTCAAAACTTCTAATGCGCCCCCGCTGAAGTAATACCAATGTTGCCCCCGTAGGTAGAAGTACTGCCGACTCGCTGGTCTATAACATTCGAAAATCGGAAACCATTCGTACTTTCCCACCAGCCTAAACGGCAATAGGGAATAGAACGCCGATGGGAGAAAAAAATACATATTTCCGTCCGTCGATATTTTTTCCCACTCCCAAAAAGTTCCATTTTTCCATATTCTCCTCCAATTTTCGCGACGCCTCCATCATGTTCACTCTTCTTATCTTTTCCCCCCTTTGCCTAGTTCCAGCTCTCACCACCGACGTTTTGTCCGCGCGAAAATAAAATTATATTTATACCTCACTCTTTTACCCCAACCCATCGAGTCCAATTCTTTCCACTCTCATTCTCGCACTTTTTACCCTTTCTCTCTCTCTCCCCCTCCCTCCCTCTCTCTCTCTCTCTCTCAATCCCATTCTCTGCAGACGTATCTCTCCGCGCAAAATAAATCACATCTCCCTCCCCTATTGTCTCCCTACTCTCAACTCGCGGAACAACTTCTGCAACTCTGCCTCCCTTTCTCTCTCTCTCACTCACTCTCTTTCTCTATCTCCCTTTCTCCCTTCCTCCGATCTTTTTTCCCGTGCGTCCCCGCTTCTCCTCCTCCACTCCTTCCTTCCTCCCTTTCCTCCCTATTGGGCGGATCGAATCTTCCGTCCGCGAACCGCGAGCCTCCTACTGGTAGGGTGGCTCATTCCATCCGGTCCAATCCCGTGCTTCGGTCGACGTCGCCTCTCCTCCGAGCATGCGCACCTGGCGTACGAAATCCCTCGCGCCGGCGCCATCGAAATGAAGGGGATTTCCCCGACGTAGGAAAAAAAACCCTCCTCGATTCGTGGTGTGGGGACGTGGAGAATGGAAACATGGATGGTTTGAGGTGCGAGCGGCAGGGAGAGGGTTGAAGGGAGAAAGGGAAAGGAGGAGAGAGAAGGCTAGAGGGAGGCGCACGACGATGGAGCCCCGCCGCGTCCATAATTTCCCAGGGTCTTCGAATGCATAGACAGGGATTAAGGGGTGTGGGGGAGTGGATCCAGTGAATGGAAGAACCTTTATAGACTCTTTTCCCTCCCTATTCGTCCTCTCCCATGTTCTATCCTTCCTTCCTCTCCCCCACCCTGGTCAAATGCCTCTCCCTTATGTCCGTTATCCTTCCTTCTTCCTCCCTTCCCTCTTTCTCTTTCCTCTTCCCTCGTGATCCATTGTCTCCTTCGTGTTTTACCAGCATTCCTCCATCTTCTCTTCCTCCCTTTCAACCTCCTACTCCCCGCTCGAAAATACCTCCACTCCGAACCCTGTTAGGAGTGTGATTTCCTGTACGCGAACGAGGGAAAGGTCCCTTTCCAGCCTCATCTTCGTTTTGGGAAGTCGGTCTGGAAGGTTTTTTTTTTCTTTTTTCGGCGGAGATTAGAATCCTTTCCTCGTTCCCGCAAAACTCGTTTCCATCGCGAGGTCCTCTTCTACTGTTTTTCTGCCTCTCTCTTCTCTCCTCCCTTTCTTCACTCTCTCTCTCCCTCTCTACTCGTCTTCCCCTCCCCTTTCTTTATTCCTCCTCTTTCTATACTAATCTCCTTTCCATTCCCCAAACCCACTCTCTCAATACCTCTCGCCGGGCGATTTCCCCTCCATCTCTACGTTTCCTCTCCCATTTCCAACTTCCTTCCCCTCCTCTATACCCCTCCTCCTTCCCCTTCCTCTCTTTCTCCTTCTCTCTCTCTCCTGGAGGCGGCATCGCGTTCGCCCTGCCTTTCTCTCTCGCCGCCTCCACCGTGGGGAGAGAGCCACCCCTGAAGGACAAGCTGCCGCCGCCCCGAGGGAGTCCCGAACCCGCGTACACTCGATAGAAGTGCCATATCAGGGTGAAGGGAGATAAGAAGAGAGAAGATTTTTAGATAAGAGGAGGGAAAGGGGGGGTGAGAGAGAAAGGGGGAGTCGAGGGAGTTTCTTTTCGAAAGGGACTACGTTCGAAAGGTGAGTTTCTCATGGTTTTTCTAATTTTGTTGAAATTTAGCTAAAGTGGCTTACGTAGCTCGCGATGAGGATAAGGACTGAGAGTCATTAGTTCCCCGAAATTTGTGTGGAGTTTGATGAAGTGTTTGTACGTATGCGCCGTAAAAGGTTGAAGTTGCTTAGTGAGTGATTTCCGCTTATTTTTAAGTCTACGGATTCCTTCGCCCTCCAGTTATACGCGCTATGGAATAATAACATAAACGTGAATTTGAGCATTAGTTGTTTTCTTAGGATATAAACTCAGCATTCTTGCTTTGGAGAAATTTTAACTGTATTTGGTGGGCAAATTACGGATTTCTATGAACGTACGATGGTTACCGTGATCCGTTCTCTTAATGTCGGGTAATAGATTTAACCTTTATTGTTATAGTGTGTTGACTTGCATTTTTTTAGATTAATTCTGAACTGCTTCATGTTGGCGTTTGTTCTTGTGCGTGCAAAACGTTAGCCCAATTTGACGGATGCGAAAAATTTACCTAATTTCGAAAGAAAATGTTTGAAGTACAGAAAGCATTATGAGTACTTTTCAAATTCATAGCGGGTCTTTTTTTTTTTGGAATCTAGGTATTTGAAATTCGCCTTGAAAAACCGTTCTAATGAATTTATTAGCTCTTATTGGAGATTTACATAATTGAACGCAGTTATAGGTAAAACAACATTTCACGTCCCAAAATGCAAATTATAAGGTACTTTCTATGTTATGACTAGTAAATTTTGTTTTTCCCCATATCACACGTCTCGCATGTTTTAGATAGATTTATTCTATTACCAAAAAAACCTTATAGTAATATATTGCTAGCTTTCGCATAAAATAGGATGAAATGTCGTAATGTTAATTGAATGTTTTTGCAAACACCTGGGATATCATAGAACATTGGAAAATCGAAAAATCTAGAAATATGTGCTCCTATGAGGATGCGTGGACACGAACAAGTTATTTAATTTTGGCTATGAAATCTGATTTTGAGCAAAATCGACTACTTTTGTGTGAAATTTTGATTCTGCAACCGCATTCTTCACCAGTTCATATCTCCAATGTATCCTTATTTTGTCTAGTCAAGATACATATAATTTCCTTCTCAAATTAATAGTACTACTGAGTTTTTCTAAAAATAAATATTTTTCGTTACTACTATGACAATTAGTTTTCTCAGTTAACGGCATAATAAACACTTGGTTCATTCATCGAAAAAGTATAATATAGCTCAGGAAAAATATAATAGCACTTCAATTATAAAATGAATGTTTTAAGAGTATTAATTTATAATTGATTGCATTGCTCCTCAAACTGTGACCATGGCGAACATGTATTACAAAATTGGCGGTCTACAAGGTCTTGTGTGTAATTTCCGTCATTTTAATTTCTTCGAGGAATGCTAACACAAAAATTATACTGTGGCAAAAAACTCATTTGTCTCGCGAGAGTGAATGGAGTACCTAAGGCATCAGAATATTGATAAAAAAATATTAGAAGTTTGCAGATTTCAGCTATCTAAAACTGAAATAAATTGTATTATAATACATGGAAAAATCTTAGTTGAATTTAAATATATCTTATCAAACACTAACCGGATAAATTATAGCAATTTCTCTTCTGAAGGGTCGAATTACAAAAATAATTTTATAGATATGTCATGCGAAAACTTCAAACCCAGTTGACTGGTTATAATTTCCAATTGCATATTATTTTAAAACTTCAAAAAGTCATTATTGAAAATATTAACCGATTGTTAACTGATAATTCTGTCAGAAAACCTAACTACGAGAAGATTAGAAGATATTTGTAAATTATGATTGAAAGAATATGAATAATGGATTCAAATCATGTATTCGTGAAAACAACATATCATTACCATACTGTAGCCCGTTTTCTGGTGAGATAGTACTATTTAATATCTGCCTAAAAATAGTTTTAATCCGCATCTGAATTTTCTGTAACGTACAAGAAGTAAAATATATGTATTTCATGTAGTTACGTATGAACATGAGAACAAATAGTCGTGATTAGTGTATAAATGTAATAAAATATTGACATCGTTATGCGTATTTTTTAAATGACCATTAAAGTTTATCCGATGAAACTGCTTCTCTTATTATTTGATGAGTAATGAAAATTTCATTTTTGCCCATCAGAAATTGTTGAACGTGAATCATTTTGTAAGTTATTCGAAGACTTTAAATATATACAAATATGTAAAATCTGGGCAAACAGCATATAGCGAATTTCAACAACGAAGGAAAAATAATTCGTATATTTAATAATCCAAAATCGTATTAACAAAGATGTTCTTCTTAAATTAGCAATCACTTCATAACAACTCATGTTGCTGAATAAATATATTCTCAGAAAATTAATACATATAAGGGAAGCTACAGGTCATTTAAAAAATGAAATACCGAAACGCTATCATTTAGGTATTCGCGAAAAATTATCGAGCAAACTCTTGTGCCTTGAATACATCAGGTAAATGGAAATAAATTATTATTAATATTGAAAGGCTCGTGTGATACAGTGAGTTATTTAATTATAATGCGAAAGCTCACAGTCGCGAAAAAGGTTATAATATACAAAGCATTTCTGAGCATTAGAACGGCAGGTGCGAAGACAGTCTGATTTCGCCATCTTGTAACATTTAATGGAAAGACAAGTTATTAAAACAATGGGAAAGTTTAGGAAAAACTTCTTTTCGAATCCTATGTCACAATATTTCTCTTGAAGTTACTTCGGATGTGTAATATGGCTCACTCACTACTTCGAGGGAAGGCATTATATGAGCAAATGTGAGGAGATTCAAAATTTACTGTGTGCGTGGTTGGAAATAAAATGCATTTAATACATCAATTACGTTTTATTATATAAAATAAAGAATAAAATTCGGCGACTTGTAGATGAATTACAGGAAAGTGAGAGGCACGGTATCGTAGATAATGAACGTCACATCTTTGACTCAGGTGAATATGGAAAATCCATTTACCCAGATCATGTACTTTCGTAATAACAGGGGAAAATAATACAAGTTATGATTCGTACTGCCAAAAATATCAGTAAGTAATACCAAAGTAGGATGCCACTTACACAAAAAGTTAGTTTCTAGTTCGCTGGCATTAAAACATAAACGAAATTATTATATTTTAAAAGGTGGTTTTGTAATAAATATAATGGCGTCTCAAGTATGTGTCTCATAATCACCCTCCTACCACTCACTAATAGCAAAATTTTCTGCGGATTCATTACCTTTTGGCATGGCATTGGAGTATTTGGTCCCTTTCTGCGGTTCTCCAAACAATTCATATTTCCATGGAACTAATTTCACATGTCTGAAATACAAAAGTTCAAGGTAAAGTCACTACTTTCACCAGAAAACTTGTCAGAGTTTTTGCAATAATTTGTCGTTGTGACAGATAAAGCGATAATTATCATACAAAACTATTATTTAGATTTAAATTTTTACCAAGTTTATACTTTGAAGGAAAAAAATAAGAGAGAGAAGAGTTATCATTTTTGAACGTTTTAGAAACAAACAGACTCAGTGTTTCCCCAATTGTGCGAAACAGTTTACCGGGATTTTGATTTTTTTAATTAATAAAAACCATCCATTTCTTACATACTGTAAATTAAATTTATAGGTGGTTATAACAAATTGTATATAGTGAACTAGCGTGAGAGACAGACAACGTGGTACATAATAAAGATATTTTGGGAATTTTCAAAGCCCTAGATCAGGGGTTCCCAACCTTTTCAATGTGGCGAACACCAAGTCGTATCCTAGAACATTAAGCGAGCACCAAATTGTATCCTAGAATATCGAAAGAGCACCACTACACTTTCGCAAGAGCAGTAATGATAATTAATACAATGAAACTAATATTAAAGTGATTCTTAATGATCTTGAATATGTTTGGAAAGAAATCAACCGAGCAAATTAAATTAAGGAATGGTATATTAAGCACT
Source organism: Uropetala carovei (assembly GCA_036926305.1). Taxonomy (NCBI): domain Eukaryota; kingdom Metazoa; phylum Arthropoda; class Insecta; order Odonata; family Petaluridae; genus Uropetala; species Uropetala carovei. The sequence continues at coordinate 7,724,227 of JAXCHB010000100.1, forward strand.
GTGGAAGAGCACATTCAGGCTGTCAAAGAGCACCAACAGGGCTCCAAAGAGCACAGCGGTACTCGCGAGCACCAGGTTGGGGATCTCTGCCCTAGATAGTTATCGGGCAGCGAAAAACTCTTAACTTCATAAATTCAGATATATGTTACTTAGTTTTTGGAATGTTGACGAATGAAAACCTCGACAGAATTATGTATTTATTAAAGAAAGGAATGTTAGAAACATTCGTTAATGAGCATAAATAACATAAGTATATGCAGGTCGTTTAAGCAAATTTAGTAAAAGTATTCCATCTTAATAATTGCTTTAAAAATAGCTTTTTTGCTATGTAGGCAAGAGACATGGAACTTTAAATCGAGTTGGTACCACAACTACCGCAAAAACTCCATGTAAGTTTGTAAGGTGATTTCCAAGTGTTGTCATAAATCTGTTTTTCATCATCTATAGAATGCATTCTAGTAATAAGTAAATTTCATTAGAAACATATTTTGGTGGTGTACTACGGAAGCTAGTTCTCCAAATATTTTTTTAAAACTTAGACGGCTAATTAAACATTTTCCAAACACATTAAAATTTCAACAACTACTCGACTATTGCGTTAAAATTTGCGCTCTAGAAGTCTTCTCGCAGGAAATTAAAACATGGTGCAAAAACCCTTTTATACTATCCGGCTTAAATCCGTAATCTGCTAAAAAAAATCCCAATAATCCTCCACGCTTTTCTATGTAAGAATCTCTAAATGAGAAATACTCTGTCCTCTCTATTGGAAGTAAAAAAATAAAAGACTTCCAAGTCCGGTATTCAGAAAAAGAAAAGTAGGTCACGAAAATATTCTGGGTCAATCTCGGATTAATTTGGCTGCCTAGGAGGAAAGGGCGATACGCTAATGAACTCCGAGCATTTGTGATATGCGTCAAATCGCGCAGGTAATTTATTCTTGACAAAATTGGCTAGGTCTATGCGAGACGTAACGTTGTTTTCTCTTCCTCTTTTTTTTTCTCTCGCACGACAGCTAGGGTTCGGAGAACTTGGCGGGGGCGGCGGCGGCATTTGCCAGATTTTTGGGGGTGGAAGGCGGACTTCTTAGCCTTCCCACGAGGGTGAAAGCGAGAGGGAGAGAGAAGAAGAAGAGAGGTGGAGCAGGAGGAGGAGAAGAAGAAGAAGACGGTCGAATATGGAGGAGGCGGCGGCGGCCGCTGGAGCGACCGCACTCCGGGCCACGACCCGAGCCGTTATCCCACTACCCGCGGAGCTGTGAGCGCGGCGACCACGCGTTAACACACGCACATACGGACGGAAGGAGTCGAAGGTGTTGCGCGTCCGTTGCTTGGACGAAAGAAAAAAGGGACGATGGATCTCCCGACGTCTCTTCGGGTCTCTTAGCAGACAGCTGATCGTCGAAGAGGTCCCCCCGGCAACGTTTCGCACGGTTCTTTTTTTTTGCATTCTGGAAGATATCTCGACTACGACTACTTGGAAAATTTAACGGTTTGAAAGGAGAGAAACAAAAACTAAAATCTTTCGGGTTCAATACCTATCGGAAACGTTCGTCTAACTTAGAAGACAACTTCACAATTAAAACAGAAAATCTAAACGGGAAAATATCGTGTTCTCCAAACAGGAAAGCAGATCTTCGTGCTTTTTTTCTAAAGATGGAAGGGGTAAGCAAGGTGAGGTAGATTGTGAAAAGGTTGAAGGTTTTTTCGCGCGGATCTCCTGTGAAGCCGATTCATCAGACTTCGCAATCTGCCATCCTGACCGTCGTCTTCCCCGGCTGTTTCCCGTGAAGGCGACCTTCGTTTGACATCCGCTTTCCGGAAACAGTTGCCAACATGCCGGGTTTCGGAGCTTTGACTTCCATCAAGCAGAAGGCGGCCAGCGCCTTCGGAAGGTGAGTTAACCGATTTCATTGTCTGAAAAAATTTTTTACTCGAGAAAGCGTAAAAAATTATAATCGGGTAAGACTTTTCAGTGCGAGACGGCGAATACGACAAAATGGCGGTTAATTTGCCCGCCGAATCGTTTTTTTTGTATTCTCGTCCGTATCGATTCGAAACTTCATCCGTGGCATTGTTTTCGTCCCATTCGTGATTGGCTGCCAACCGTGAGTTTTATCTTACCCAGCCGTACGCATTGCGGCATTCGGCGGGTCCTCTACCTCACAAGGGCAGAGGGAAGGGGAGAGAGATTTAATGGGTTTTTTTTTAGGATGAGGGAGGAACCTTCCCAGGCCGTGTGATGCGGGTTGGCTAACTTCCTTAATCTTATTTGAGCGGCGCTCGGATATTCATTACCTTTCCTACTTTGAATTATGTCGGCCGGATAAGATATGCCTGCGTTTTGACACCGACCTGTGCTGAAGGAACACAGTGGATTAAATCGGTGGTGATTGAATAGATTCGTTCAGTAAATGTCGAAGGGGTAGATCAATGTTTCATCTTTGGATCTGCGCAACTATGAAGTTCTCATCTTTATGTAGTACAGTAAATTGTCGTGTTGTTAAATCTAGAATCTCTCTTTTTTTCATCCTATGGAATTAAAATAAAATCCTGTAATATTTAAACAACCGTTATTATGGCACACTGTAGCATTTCTTTGTTCCTTGAAATATGTCTAATATATAAAAATTTTATTGATCACTGTGTAACCACGTAAAGTCACGAAATCGTTTTAGCGTACCTCGTAAAATGAGAATCTGTAACCAGACGGTTTATTTAATTAAATTTCAATGACATAGAAGTAATTTAGAAAGCAAGACTCTTGTAACTTCTGGCCGGTGAGAAAATTAAGTCGAGGAAATAGTTTAAGGTATTATTTGAGATAGTCTACAGCGCGAAAATCGAGAGGTCGTACACGAAAGGGTTCTGTAATCAAAAACAAAATTTTAGATGAACTGCTCTCATACTATTAAAGAAAATCTAATTGCTATTCTTTAAATAGCGAAATGATTATTTGGACTAAATTTCGAATCACATTACGAAAATTTTATTATTCTATTTTTATTCAATTTTTTCTTAATTTCAAGTAAATCGAATAAACAAAACGGAATTTACTCTCACATAGGAAAGGGAAATTTAATTTTCTTTTAAATGTTTGTTCTAATGCGGACAATTTATTTTCAGTCAGTTCATTTTTAACATTCTGTCCAGCAAATACCATCTTCCAGCATGTAGTTGATTCTTCCTAAAACTGGAATGGAAAAACATTTCATACTAAATTCTCCCTCGTTTTATCTTAATTCGAAACATTAATTTTCCTTAGGTTCACAGTTATTCTCCATTCGATTTTGTCCCGAAAAGCATCAAATCGTAAAGCGAACCGCGTCAGGTTGTATGACGAAGCGACGCCAGGGATCACTTCCGTAATGGATGACATGTGCGTCAGGAGGAGAAGAGGCCAGAGTGATGGAAGAGAAAGAGTGGGAGTGTGAGAGAGTGGAGGAAGGAGGGATGGAGACAGGGAGAGATGGAGGAGGTGGATGTCCAGCTAAAAAGCCATGCGTTGTTCCCTTTTGATGGCCTCGAGGGAGCTTTGGGCTTTAAATCAATGTCTAAATAGAAAGGTCTTTGGACCTTTTTTGGGGGGTCAGAGCGAGGACGTCGTTGCGTTTTCTTTTTCTCTTCTCCAAGAAAAATTGCCGGCGCTCAAAATGCGAGATTAAGCACCTTACGTTAGCTCGTTTAGCGTTAAAATGTATGCGTTGAATTTTTTTATATAAAAACCGTCTATAATCTTCTCTCGGTAGTAATTGTTCAAGGAATCACATGTTCAACCTTTTAATTTTATTAATTCATTTATATATACTGAAATATGACATATAGAGGTAATTTTTTAAACATCTGTAATGAGTTATTTCCACTCAGTGATTTTTACCAAAATGTAGACATTTCTGTGGGTCATATTTATCTGAAAGGCAGGTTACTTGAGTTTATATAAAATGATTGTAATTGTATCTTCACGCGGTTTTTTAGTGAGCGTATCTTTACATTAGATAGTGTAAAATATCGCAGAATACACGACAAGTGTTATTTTACGGATTAACATTCCACAAATGAAAAACTTTTATCCTAATTTCTAGAGTTTTCATTTGTCTAAGCTTTCCGTATGTTTTATGTCATATTTTATTTGCATAAATTTGCAAACTTTTTTGAAGATATATACAGTATTACCTCGATATACGAATACTCGAGAAGTTTCGCTATAACGAACTTAGTATTGATGAAAATCGAGCCTATTCAATCAACGCCTACAATGTTAGTGTACATGATGATGGAATAACTTCTGGCTCAGAACTAATGAACACATGTTCTTAGTTAGGCAGTGAATATCAAATTCAGTGCAACGCAGTACATCTACTTTTCTCCAGTTTTGTTCTTTTCGTCAAGCGTTCCATAGGTATTGACTGTTTTCAAGTTATCTTCTTAACGTCATCTTCGCTGTAAGAATTCTGACATTGGGTTGTTTTTCGCCACGATAAAGTGTTTAATTTTCAAAAAGTGACTGTTGTTTACCGAAGAATGTTATTTTACCTCAAAATGCCGAAACTAATGAAACCGTGTGCAGATGTTGTTGGAGCAGTCATAAAATCATGAAAAGTATCTCATTAGCACAAAAGCAGTGTTGTAAGCGAAATTTTACATACACTTTTTACTTCTAATAGTGTAAGTTACCGTGATTACAATGTATGTAAAATAAATAGTATAATACTATTTAAAAGTACAATCTTTTAAAAATGCTATTAATACTTATTAGAAGGTTTATGTTATAAGATTTTAAATTATTAAGGTTAGTATCGCATCCTATTATATTAATGTCATTCGATATACAAAGTTTCAATATACGAACGAAGTTTCAGGAACGAATCGAGGTATTATTGTAGTTCGATTTTTTATCACAGCATCAAAGTAAAAAATATTTTTAAAACTTGACCGTCGTCCAGAATGTTGAGGGCGAGGGAGAAGGAACATTCTATCGCCGTGGAATTGTTTGGCGGGGGAGAATTGTTTCGGGAAGGGATGAGAGCAGCTTCGAGCGCCGCTCCATCCATCAACAATTTGGTCGGACAAACACGCCATAAATATCGCCCGGAGAGAGGCAATCTCCAAGGATACGGCCGTGTTGCCGCCTTTCGGAGTCCCTTGGTACACTTTCCCTCCTTACCCTCAGTCCCTAATGGACCTCATCTGCTGGTCCCCGAACCATTGAGATTTCCACGGAAAAAGTGAACGTTTTTCTTATTCCTCTTCATTTTTCGCATTTATTTATTTCATTGTTATTAATGCTGGTGTTATTTATAAGAAGTTTACATACGTCACCGAGTTAATAAAATACAGTCATAGCAGATTTTGTCACCTGTTTCCACATTTCCCATAAATTAGTTAAGCAACTCATACGGCAATTTTTCGCGTTAGCGATCGGTGAATGATTGCAGGAGATGGATACTTTTTAGCTGAAGTTTGCGTTTAGTTTATTTAACCGATTTATAGCTACATCTTCTGTTTATGTCATTGAAAATAAAATCCTCTAATTATAGTCAACGAGTTTTAAAAATTACCACTACAGCCATACTGTTAACATATTTATTTGATAATATTGCTTCAGAATCGGGAAAAAAAGGCCAACATTTTAATTTCGAGTCTATAAAAATTTATTATTTTACAACCTATAAATCCAAGGATCGTCTATAATTTATAAAAACGTGGGCGACACAAAAAATTAGGGATTCATACAAGATAATAGAGTTCTCGAGAATTGAAGAAGATTGTGGAGAATAGGACGCTGGATTGACCTATAATCACGAGACTGTCTGGAGACAGAACACTGATGATAATGTACCTCTAATTGCCTAAAATTATAGGAAAACCAGATGTGCATTTCGGATACAAAAGCAGGTGTCACAGTTGATTATGTACATAAATTATCGTTTAACTGAAGAAATAGCTTCGTACACCCCTAGATGATGTATTTCTATCACGAGGGATAAAATATAAATAATTATTTTTATACTGTGCTAAATCAAGAATTACTTGCTAATTATTACAATTTTACTTAGAATACTCATTTGTTAGTTATAAATCATGTAATGAAGTTAGGTGGACGGAAAAAGAGCAAAACGGATAAAAAAGACCGTTAGTAGTAAAATTCTTGTTAATGGAAGGAAAAAATTATTTAATAAATAAAATATTCTTACAATAGAACAATAAAATACTTGCAGGTAGTCGATTCTGAGAGGCTACCACACAAAATGTTGAACGATTCTTAGCATTGACGACAGTGTGATAGCAATCGTTACAAAGTGAACGAAAATCACTCGATTTTTTTCCTAAACAATCATTCTAGTTTGTCAGCAAAGTTTTTGATCAAAGTATAGCTATGTATTTCGTTTTGTGAAAATAGAAGGAATTCGTATAATAAAAAATATTGGACGATTGTTCATTAAAATTATTTTAGAATATCCACCAATATCGATATTTTTTTACAAAGGTAATTAAATCGTCAACGAAAAATATCGGATAACCTTCACAAAGTTTTCATCTCTTGGAAAGATAAATGAAACCATCCGAATATTGAAAGATAGAGATGATGCCGTTTGTTTAAATGAAGTCGAGATAAGGAGGATAAAGAAAGTTGAGGAAATGAAGGCGAAGATAAAAGAGCGTCGCAGCGCTTTTAGGCATTTGTGGTTATGGGCGGAATGTGATTGGAGGAGGAGAGTGGACGAGAGAGAGAGAGAAATGGAAGAAGGGTCACGGCGCTTAAAAAGAATTAGGACAGATTTCTTGCGCGTAATCCGAATAGTTATGGCGGCGCATGTGTAAGCGTGGAGGGACGGCGGAGAAAAACACATAAATCTTTTCTCTCTTTCTCTATCTCCAATTTCAGAGATTTCTTCTTTCCGGAGTCCTGAACTCTCTACCATATCCTATTCCTCCCTCCTCCGCAAAGCCCTCTTTTCGTTCTATTTTTCCCTTGCTCTCTTCCGTCCCTCTCCCATTCACTCTCCGTCCCCCTCTTTCGAACGCTCATTCGACACCCCCCTTCCCACGCGGGAACAATTCTCGAATCTCAGTCTTTCACGCGTGACTGGTTCTTGCTGATAAGGGAAACTAATATCTATATCCTTCTCTCACCCTCTCTCTCTCTCTCCTTTCCCCCCTCTCTCCCTCTCTATCTTGCTCCAAAATTATCTCCCATTCTCGTAAACTTTTCCTTCATTTTCTTTTAGACCCATTCATTTCATGTATATAAGTATGTATGTGTATATATTTATGCGTGTGCATTTGTTTGTGTGTCTGTAGTACTGAAGAAAATTTTCTTCTCTTTCTTTTTCCTTGCATGAGTCTTCAATTATGCTTACGCTAATTTAAACAGCCTTAATGGCATTTTTGAGGCCAGGCGTTATTTACAGCTCCATAGTTCGTTTTTATATAATTGAAGATAATGCCGATAAAAATAAGGTGTGCTGCGCCGTGAAATATAGACACCACCCATTACACGCCCGACCGATTGCGGCCAAATAGGTAGTTTCTGTTCATAGCATTGGGTGTACAACGTTGAAAAACATTGACTTTGTAATATTAACCCCATGTTCTTGTATCTATAGATATATTTCTTCATCTCTCGAGGATCTAAGCAGATTACTCCATTAATGCGTTAGCATTTTAAAGTATGCCATGAAAGATTAAATCTTAAAAAATTCAAAATATGACTGAAACCTTAAATTTGAGACAACTTCTAGTTCATGAGCGAAAAATACGTTACTCCAAATTAAATCGACTCAATAAGATACCATTTGGCTTTTGAAGGTTCACGACAACAATGGAGATGAATTTTCTAAAATATTTCGTCCTGATTCAAACATCTTCATTGACCCAAGTTTTTATTTATTTTTCTCCTTATTTCCATTTTAATACCTTTCACTTGCAATCCTTAATGAATTTACTGAAGATTTTGTATATTTTCATGTAGATTGCACTTAGACAAATGCCTCCTCATATTTCCTCTATGCTATATATGTCGTTCCTGTAATATCACGATAAACCCACAGTAAAAGCTAACCTTAGGCAATATATGCGTTTGTATTTTTTGTGAGGATATACTTATGCCTTATCTGCTAAGCAATTCATCTCGTACTGTCGCCGCTTTGCTTCCCTCGCTCAAAATCTAGTACTCTTTCCCCTCCTATCCTTACACCCTCTCCATTTTATTGCATCCATTGCCCCTTCCCATATCCTCTCCTTCCCTCTCCTTATATCTCATCCTCTATCTAACGAGACACACATTCAGACTTTATTGCGACTTCCTTTTTGTAACGTTCTGTTCCTCCTCCAAACCTCCACCCCATTCCCCCTCTTCCCAATATTTTCAAACTCCCCCCTCCCTTCATCTGAGGAACCGGACCCCATACCAAACCGTATTCAACCCTCCCATAGTCCAAACGTAGTCGGGGACCATTTCCACTCATTCTCTCTCTCTCTCTTTTTCCGCCCTCCTTTCTGGTAAGGATGCTAGGTGCTTTAAGGAAGTTGTTGGGGAGATGGGGCCGAAGGAAAAGGGAGGGGGATGAAAAAATGGGGACACGGGAAGGGGGTGAATGCCCTTGCTTGGTTTTGAGGGGTCGGAGTTTATGCCGCCACCCAACCTATATCCTCTGACTCTATCTTTTTTCCCCCTATTTCTCTCCTCCCATTTTTCTTTCGTATGTCGGTGAAGTTTTCGTAGGAGTAAGACGCCTGGCGCTAGATGATGAAATCCTAAAGTTTGGATCCTACGTTGTCCTTTTAGCCGGTACAGTCATGTGTCTTAAGAATTCCACCCCTAGTATTTACACGTTCCTTTACTGTGTTTCTCTGCTACCCGAACGGTGGGAAAGGAAATGTTATCCTGTCTTAATTACTTGCGAAAAATATTTTTATAAGTAATTTTTTATCCTCTGTGACATTTGGGAACGTGTAGTATTTTCGTTGAGTTTCACCACCTTCAGGATTTTGAATCTATGTCTCCAAACCGTATCCTGTCGTTAATGCATTGTCATTTTAAAAGATTATCATAATATTTGTATTATTTCTCCAGCTATTTCCTTTGGATATAAATGATAATATTTCTACTCCTTGGTTAAACTAGCTCATAGTGATTAATACTTTGTTTTAGAAAGGGGAAAATGATGTATGTACTTAAGAAAATTATTGAACGACATATTAAAAAAATTTTAAACGTGTAAAAAACTCAATAGCTCTAAAGATATGCATATGGCTAAATTAACCAAAATTTTTAATAATATATTTCTACATATCCCTTACATGCTGATTTCATGCAGATATCTGGCAACGGTTTTGGTGAATATATCTTAAACAAAATAGCTTCATGCCGACTTAAACACTAATGGGCGAAATAACAATGTATAAAAGGTATAAAAATTAAAATGTATTTTGTTTCTCTGTTCTACATCATAATATAATAATTCATTCATACGTTTCTCAAGACCAACGCATTAGAAAATGACAAAATGTATCGTCTTCATAATAAAACACTAGGAGTAAGTAAAGCGTGTTCTTCGCAATCGTTGGAAGTATTTTTAGAATCCAAAACAACGACGAATTTTTCAAGTGGTTGAAACCTTTCGCTATTTTTAACTCTCAAATTTCTCGGTTCCCTTCTTTTCTCTTATAGAATCTCCGTTCCTCGACTTATTTCGTCGCCAATTTCCTCCTGCTCTTTGCTTTTATTATAACGTCCCACTCTCTCTCTTTTACTTTCGTTTTTGGGAGTATTTTTTTAGCCGTGGACCACTCACTCTCTCTCTCTCTGGCGCTTGCTTTAATGGCTGCGCTTCCAACCTACCGCTTTATATAACCCCATTTCCCGTACTCTAATGGACCACTTCAACTCCCAACCGCAATTTTCTTTTACTCCTTCAGATTTTTATGCGCCGTTTCCCTGATAAATGATTTTTTCCGCCTCTCTTCTTCTCGAATGCGGAGAAACGTCTCTTATCTCCGTTGTTCAATGAGAATTCGATCAAGATTCTCTTTTCGATTATCGGAGGATGTGTCTTTCTTTCCGGAAAATATTTGTTTTTTTAGAAATAAAAATTATTCCTTCCAATATTGTTGTAATTTCTTCCCTACGATTTCTGGTTCGTGTTTTTTTTAAAAATCCGAATGTCTCGTAGAAGAAGCGGATGGAATTTATTTTGAATCGGCGGGTCCTTTTTGTTTTTTTTTACTTTTGTAGTTCAGTATGCCGCTTTGTTAGCTGGTTTTACAAGTATAATTATTTAATTTTCTTCTTTTGTTAAGCTTTAAATTTGGTACTTGAGAAACTTATTTGAATCTATTAATGCCTCTGGATGTGTCTCTGCATTCCATAAAAATGAGTCGCAACCTTGATTTTATGCCATTTCATGTTAGAATGAGCAGAAAACCGATTTATTAAAACTGTATCCTTTCATTAAGAGAAAACGATCCTACAAGATGAACCTGGGTCGCGTCCACTCGACATAACAGTGGCACTTTTTCAAAATTAGCATTTATACGTAAATTCGTTTAGTTTATATTTGCAACGCAGTTCTATCAATCATACAGATATCCGTAAAAAATTTTCTTTCCTTTTCCATTTAATAGTTTTTTGTCTGCTCTATCTCTACAAAGAAATTTCTATTATTATTCGCTATCTTCATCGGGATTGACAAAAACATTTGTGCAAATATTTAGAAAAGGAACACGTAAGAAATAATCGGCATTCAACTCCGAAATTTCTCCTTTGAAGAGACGTTATAACTTTTTCATTTTCGTCTACTCCGAAACCTCTTTGAGCTCAATAAGCTCAAGTCTAGCGTAAAAACTTCCCAAATCTCTCCTTCGGGCATTATATTGCATTGGGAAAAATCTCTCCGGATCGCTTTCGAAAACCACGCGAGTCGTAATAAGAGGTTCTTCTCCGGATATTCTTTTCTGGAGGAAAGGAGATTTAGTGTATCTCATCGTGTACGATGTCCATTCAACGTTTCGACACAATCGGATCAGAAAAAGGAACTCATGAGCGAATATAAGGCTCAGATCCTTATTCTTCGAACCGTGCATTCCTCCAAGGATTTGTAGCATTATACTAAGGTTCGCTGAAGGGTCTTTTGGATCGCCGTTGCTATCTAGCGACTTGTTACCAAGCGTGAACCCACCCATTATACGGCAAAACCCCGATTATCGTCGGGCGGAATAGCAGTGTTACGACGAAAGGTTGAATTTTCACGCTTATAACTCAAGAAGACACGGAATTCAGTAAATTATTTAACGTTCACCAATATATCAGATCAGTCAAACGAAAGTAGTTTCATAAAAAGGGAAAACCGAGTTTTTCGTCAAAGAATGTAATGTAAACTGATTTACGTACCATTTTTATCGGAAAGGAATTTATGTTTTCCCTTTTATTTAGGAAAGATTCTTATAAAGCAAGAGTCATCTTAGTTTTGCAGCCATGTTAAAATTCTCTAAGGGTGAGTGAGTAATTTACTAACATTTTTACCTCACTGCCCCTTACTTTTAATGTACACACAAGGCGATGATCCGTTGGTAAGACATTCAAAAACAAATTTAAATTTTTTCGTTCATTTATTCCATTGCAATTACAGTTTCTGGTTTATTTGATAGCTCTTAATTTATGCCCTGCAGCCTTTTTTAACCTCAACAAATTTGTACAGTGTTTAACAGGCGTTATATCAATTTTTGTCTATAAAAATTAGGGTTACACGTGTTCTTCTTTTTTTCCGTTTCTATCTTAAGTCCCGGTTAACGCGGATAATCGGGGTTTTACTATAGAGGAATAATTATGGTAAAAGTTTTAACGCTATATTTTCTTTGTGGTTCTACCTCCATTGAAATCGTTATTGTCACGACGCTTACACGGTGCGTATTTTTTGTCCTCGCAACATATTCGCGTAAGAGCATATATTCCCGGCATAATTTGTTACGTATTTAAGAACCTCGTCTAAATATCTTGGCGTAAAATGCTTATGGCACCATAAGAGTAGCTGCTTTTAAATAAATTTTCCCAAAAAATACCCCTAGGGCAAATACATTTTTCGTTGAAGTCTTTACACTGAAAATTTTCCTATTCTTTATTTTATGTGGTTTTACACAATGATTAAGCAATAAAATTGTTTTTATATTGGCAGCTCTCGACCTCTGCGTGGGAACTTGTCTCTGCGTGAGAACTTGTTACAAATGATGTATTAAAAATCAGTTTTAAATGATTTCATAATTATAAACGAATTTCTGCGTCATGGATTTAGTCCATTATCATTGTATTGTATGTGAAATTTTACAAGTAGAAGAATGAGGTAATTGTTAAGCGCGACTTTCAATTCGTGAATATTTTTTCATCTCATTGTTTATGAATGCATGCATTTCATTTTAATCGCGATTCCACATAGGAGGATGATAATTGAGTTGTCGTTGCGGGGAAATATGCCGCGCTCTCTCGCTTGAGAAAACGCTCGGCCATCTAGTGGAGAGATTTACGACCTTCCCTTCCTTGGCACCGCGGAAATCACATTTTCAGACTCCATCCTTCTTTCCTTCTCCCTCTTAAGGCACCCTCCCATGTCGCCCTACCCTCTCCATCACCTTCCTCTTCCCCTTGCTCACCCCTCTCTTCTTCACTCTCTTCCTAACTTTTCAGTGTTTGAGAAATAGTGTTTCTTAATGCTGTCACGCATTTAAATAGAATTATTCGAGAAATATAAACGGATGGAATGCAATATTAGGGTCTTATAAAAAATTTTCAATAAAAATTATAATTACCTCGTTTGTAACTTTTATAGTTTTCTTATTTTTTTTAAAATCTGAAGTTTTAATTTATACGTTTATCCCAAACACGACAGTCCATTTTGTTTCTGACATATTTATACTATCTGTGAATATAACTTAAGCAGTAATCGATATATCGCTGCTTGTAAGGATAATCTGCATTATTTATCTATCGTTTGCAAACAAAAGTGATATAAAAACTTGGAATCTACGAGACGATTCAGAGACGCCGAGATAACGCTGGTATATTACTTTGTATCTTCTGAGCACATAATGAGCACATTATGCCATATGGCAAAGGTACATTAACGTACCCAGCATTAAGAGTTGCATACCTTAAACTACAGAATATAGAGGGCCCAAAGAGTCACACAACATAAAATAATGGAATATATAAAAGCAGTAAACGTTGCTGATATTTGAGGCAAACACAGGGTGCGTATCCGCCTTACCTCCACAACCAATCACAGTGTCTTGTCCTGCACTGTAATGGGTAGTGGCAGATTAAGACCATCTGGGGCCTCTAGGCACAGACACTTTGGGGGCCCTCATCGTAGTGTGTGATGGTATAGAGAAAACTATGATATACCGAAAAACGTTTTATTGACAAAATAATGTTATCTTATTTCTCTTTTTAAAAAAACACGAAAATAAGTCTCATAAATTCACCTTCCGAACTTTTGAGGCGGCAAATTTCTAAGCTTATAGCCCCCAAGCACGTGCCTACTGTGCCCATTGGGCAATCCGGCACTGATAATGGACAACGTTTCCCCTTTCCTGAGTGGGATTAGTTTATCTTTCTGAAATCTTTCAAAAATCTCATTCTTGGTCATGTGACAATGCCGTCTGAATTTCATTATCATTCTTTTCCCCTATCTCAGGCTCTTCACTATAATTACTCACTATTTTTCGATCACTTTCTTCATACAAAATACCCAAATTATTCGTATACTTCTTCTTTCTATGCCGAACCGTTATCTTCGACATTTCCACCTCCGTTTTCGTGGTCGCGTAGCTTTGTTTTTCTTCATTCTCTCTTCTATCTCTTTTCCCTTCCGCTCTGACACCATCTCCATTCATCTTATAAGACGCGATTCTTCTCCATTTCTCTCTCTCTCTCTCTCTTCGTAAACCTCCCACACTCCGTTTAGACCATCCCTCCCTCCCCTTACCAAAAACTCCCCTATCCTCTAAAGCCGCGATTTAATTCAACTCTCCTTTTAAGGGGTGGAGTGGGGTGAGACTGTTGGTCCCTCAGGAACGATTCGAAGAGGGCAAAGATTGCCGAGAGGGGCGGAACGGATTGGGATGTCTGGGGAGAGAATTCCGGTCCAGATTTTTCCCATCGCAGGCAAAACTCATCGTATCCCTTATCTTCCTCCCAAATCCTCTTACTTCGCCTTTTGTTTTTTTTCTCCCGTTTGCCCTAACAAACCTCGCTGTTTTTCCTTTGCTATCGGGAATTATTTATATCTCGATATCAACGACGATCGTTTGATTTCTTCTTCGTTTTTATCTGCTCGTTGAGCGTAGCTTTTTCTTCTAATACCATACTCTAATTTAGGAAAAAATTGTTTATTTCAAATAATTAAGTCTTCATAGATTTCAAGTATAAACTGTTACGAAGTTTAAGGAATACGAGGTCGTTATAATGAGCAGTATAAATAACTAAGACATCGAAGTACTGTCCTTAAAACGAGCATTTGGGAAAGTAGATTTTTAATAATAGAAATTTTACTATATATTTATTTTTATAACATTGGAAATGGATGTGTTAACGATTATAAAATTGACCCATCTTTCGTTTCAGTTTTTCTTCACTCTGTAGAAATATCTTTCTTTAGAAGAATGAAGGAAGAACGATGCTCATTATAGTAAAAGGAAAGGATTAAAGAGAATTTGATACATTTTATTTTCGAATAAACTCTCTCGGAAATGTGTAAGTTTGAGAAATCGAGTTGGTTGTTAAGTCTCCCGTTTTCTTTCCCCCAAGTATGGATTCTTCGTGCCCCATTTTGGTAGTCTCCATCTGGTTTCAACCTTCGGAACTAAGATATCGCGTATGCATATCACGTACTTTCCTTTCATCGACCTAACTCTGCACTTTGGGTCCATTTTTCCCACAGTCTTCACCACTTTTCGTAATGTATCTCATACATATCGTGGAAAGGATTTTCGTCACTCTCAGTCTCATCTGTCGCGTTTCTGATTTTAAAATATATAAACCTTGGGGGGTAGTGGCCAACCGCAAATCACGCTCGAAGAATGTTTCCATTCTTTCCGCCATGTATAGGAGAACACGATTTAACGTAAAATTTAGACGTAAAAGGGCTATGATGAATCGATTTTGTGAAGTGAGGAGCTGAAAGCAGTGCATTATAATCGCAGGGCTTTCCTCCTCCTGTTAGTTTTTGAGTTTATTATTTTTTTGTTGACGTGTTGGTTCACAATTAAAGACTCCTTAGCTTGCTAGCAGCTCTTCAATAATTATGAAAAATCAGGAGAGAAATTCAAGTGGCCTGACTGATATAGCAGTGGACTAAAAATTTGGCATGGAAGTTGATTGTGCACCACTCTTCTACGGTCATCATAATGGAGTTTCTTTCTCACTATAGCAGTTTTCAAATATAATTTGTAATGCTTTCTCAAAAGTTAGCATCTTTTCATTATCAAGTTCAACTCCACATTTTTTTGGAATCAATCAAAATGTTAATTATTATCTTTCATATTATAAACAGAAAAATATAAATTTCGAGAAAATTCAGTCTTTTCCCTCGCTGTCCTTAAAAAAATCGCACACTTATCGCTGCAATACTAGGAACACTCGGGAGAAATTTTAGTCTTATGTGTGATGAATTACTCGCTAATTTTTTCCCAGACTAATATTCCAAACTAAATTTTCCCCATCTAGTTTTCGACCTGTTATGAAAAAATTTCTTTCGGGAATTTTTAACCGTATATCACTTATATATGTGCCAAGCAGAAATAGATTATTTGATTCATACGTGAACACTAATGTTAATATTCAGAGAGGTACTACTGTCATTGAAAATTAACTTTTATGAAATTAATTTTATGTTCCATACTAAAATGCAATGAGTCATAGTGTGAACGCGCGACTGAGAATTGTATACAGCACAGTAGGACCTCGATAAAAGTCGTTAATTGGTTCCTGGAATTCCCGACGCGCAATCGTCATCTTGTTCGTTTTTCTGCTTCATTAAAAAACGGAGCTTTTTCATTTTTTTTACCACTTGGTGACAAACGACGACGGTTGATCGAAACAACGATTATCGAGGTCCTACTGTACTGTTTATCAAATGCAACCACAACAAAAATTAATTGTCCGGTGGAAATTTACAGAATCATTTAGAGCTGATAACTGATAATTTTATTCGAAAAGTTAATTTCAGGAAACCTTTTTTTGCCTACATAATTTTGAGATCCACCAAAACAATAAACTGTCTTGAACCGTAAATAAAATGAAGAAATCACGAGATGACATCTTCGCTATTTTCGACACATCGAAAGGAAACATTGCAGAATTCTTAAACTTGTTAAACAAGCAGTTTGACACCATTAAATTCACACATGAAACAGAAAATAAAAAATCTCTACCTTTCCTAGACATTCTTCTAACTAGGAAAAACAACAAATTACATTTCAACATTTACAGAAAACCTACACATACCAACACATACATCCACATGAGTTCTCACCATCACATTTCACAAAAACTAGCACCTTTTCATTCCATGATCCATCGATTACTCAACACACCACTATCAAATACAAATTTCTCCAAAGAATTTTCCTATATAAAACAGCCATTCAGAATGGTTTTAAACCAGCACTCATTCATAAATTGTTAAAAAAACATCAACACAGAATTAACCTTAGAAACTGCACAACACTCAACAACAAAGACACCAATAATACCAAACAATTTATGAAGCTACCTTACTACCCTTATGCTACCAAAAAACTTCAAAAAATCTTCTCCGAAATAGGATTACACACAGTTTTTGTTAATGAAAATAAATTGTCAAATCTCATTAAGAACCCAAAAGACAGCATACCCTCCCATAAGAAATCAGGCATATACCAAATCAAATGTGAAAAGTGTGACAAAATTTATATTGGACAAACGAAAAGGAAATTAGAAACACGTTTCAAGGAACACTTAGCCCATTACAGAAACAACAGAATAGACAAGTCCAGTGTAGCATCTCATATCAACACCTGCCATCATCCTATCACAACCGAAAATTTAAAACTTCTAAAAACGGTCACCAACGAAAACAAACTAGATGCCTATGAAAGCCTTTACATACACCAAAACCAAAACAAGGTAATGAATAAAGACGCTGGCCCTATCCCCCACTCCCCTTTATTTCAGTTAACGATCGATACACCTTTCTCTTTCCCCTCCCCTACTTCTCTAACGGCCAACAATATTATAAATACTCCGCCTAACCTTACACACTTTGACATTGCTGAAGATGACAGCGTTGCTGTCGAAACGCGCGTCCTAAGTGATCCTGCGAGTCTTCTGTGCCTTGGCACGTATGTACCGCCTTTACGGTGATTTGGAGGTATTTTTCCAATTCTATTTGTCTTGAACCGTATTTACTCGGGTAGGTACAGTTGTACCTACCGTCACCGATAGGGAAAATCCCGATTTAGTATTTCTATAAATACAGAAATACCATTAATTCCCGATTCACCGGATATATATGCCAAATATGCATGTATATAGGTTTGTATATATGTATGTATATATGTACGTACATATGTATGTATATATCGTATGTTGTTAGACAACATCGGGTCTAGTGAAGTCCACTAAGTTTGTCACACACTTATTAAACATGACGAAAGGAATGATTTCATATCTTCGATCGAGACCCATGATACTGAACGCAGTTTTGAACACCATTTCGATCTGTTTGTTCACGGATTTCCACCGAATGTCTCATACTTCCGTTCCTGCAACCCTAATTACTGAAACTTTACTTCACGTGTCCATCCAGTTATTCCATTTCCCTTTTGCGAACGACTTTTTTCCTGATCGATCAAACACCCACACCAACACCTTCATCGTCCCTAGACTCCCTCTTTCCTCCTCCCCAACTGCCTCCTACCCCTTCCCTCCCCTCCTCTTTGTGACGTACTCCTCGAGTGGATCGCCCGTTTCGCGGGCCACGCAAGTCTTTTGTCAGCCGATCTCTTGAACGGTTGGGGGACTACAAAGGAGGGACAGAAAAGTGCTGTCGGTACTTTATAGAGAGGGATGTGCAGAGAGGAGAGGAGGAGAGAAAAGAGTGCGGTGAGGTAAGGGTGAGAGGGATGTAATGGCTTAAGAGTAAAGGGTGGCTACGCCAGCGCCATCGGTCCAAGAATCGAGAGAGGGCGACACGATGATGGGATATTTGCTCCGCGAAATGGAAACGCGTCATGGTTATCGAAAATGGCCATCCACGATAACACTGTATCCGCGCGTAATGGAGCCTACCGAATTCCCTTTTGGACGGAAATTTTGTCGATGATATTACGTGCCATAGAAATCTATGTCCCGTTAGCTGCTTACTCTTATCCACAAAGTGACAACGTCTCTCTCCCTTTTGTTTTTAATTTTAAAGCCTTTGATTGCAATTTTAATTTCTGTCCTAATTCGTAACTGATCTGATGAATGTCCACGGTGATTCGCTTTCTTAATCAGAAAATGTTGTGTTTAATAATGATGTATCGTTAATGAATTTCCGTCCTGTGTTTTTAAGAGTTTTTAAGATAAAATAACCAGAAAAACCAACGAAAAACAGAAAATTCAACGTTTTTTACTATTATTTATTAAACTATTTAAATCCGTTTTTGTTGTAGTCTGTTCGGTATTCCTTGTCTTATGTTTACATTTTAGTCAAAGAATAAGTTAAATGAAAAAGAAAAGTAAAGCTTAGTGAAGAATGTTATTTTATATGCATCTTCTTTTGAAGTTTGATTATAAAAAGTCTCTGTTTCGTCTTAGTTATGGATTAGTAATATGAGCTATACGTATTAAACTTAAGATCGCTTTATCCATTCACCCGAAATCTTTTGGTTTGACAGAACTCATACATTTCATCACGATACGATCGCGTCGACGTAATCAACTCCAAATCGATTAATTACGCGCCACTAAATCTTAGGCTTCGTCGGGGAGACTCCGAGGAACTCTCGTGAACCGTGGCGTTGAATTTATGTCCCGCAATGAAATTTTATTCGTCCGAAGCGATTCATTCGTTAATGCGAGAGCGATTCAAACGTCCAACAAAACGGCCCATCATTATTCAACGCCACGGGAGGCTAACAGCGACTCATCGCAGCCGTGTCGGGGACTCCATTCGCCGCCGCCTATCGCTTGTCTTCTGTTTCCGCTCGACTTGTCCACGCGGTCTCCACCCTCTCCTATCCTCCCCCTTTTCTCAGAATGGCGTCTCACCAAAACACCAGAGCATCAATCATCTCCCTCCCTAACACTCCCTCCCCTTCCACGCACAAAGCTATGTCATTTCCGGAAATCTACTCCCATTATATCTCGAACACACAAACACAAACTGCAATCCTCGGTTCGTTTTTTTTTATTCCATCCAGACCGTTTTTACCGAGTCGCAATTTACATCGGCTTTCCATTGTCGTTTAGATGTCGTGGGGGAGATATTCAGAAAGTTCCTCGAGAATGAGTTTGTAGCGAAGTTATAGGAGTCACGGCATCGTTTTTTTAAAAAGAATTTTGATCTAAAGAGACCGTGCATTTTGAGTGCAGATGGCAATAAATTCCTCTTTTCACTCACAATTTTAACCTGATCGTTCACCAGTAAATGCCGCCTTTTAAAGGATAGAAATGCATTTACTCGTACTCTGACCGATGTTTTGAGTTATTCTTGCTCGGTGAGGGATTTAAGGATCTGTCTTGCCTATGACAGCTGAAAATTACCCGCTTCCGTGCCACGATGAAATAAATAAGCAAATACCTAACGCTAATATCCGCTGTAATAATGGTGTTAATTAACATCAATTTCATTATTTACTCCATAATAATTACGTCAAAGTTGAACTACATACGTCTGTTCCTTCAAAATTTAAATTTCTCGCCCTGCAAAATCTACCACCCTCAAGCCTATCGACTTCCATGTTGGTCTGCCTCTACTCTTGATTTTAGCGCAAGGTCCTCTCAAAGATATAATAATCAAAGTATTTTTCGTGTAAAGATATATTTGTAAAAATTGCAAATAAATATTTTATATGTTGTTTAGGCATTGTAACAAGTTCAAAATAAATATATCTTTTCCATTTTCAAAATCTATTCCACAATGTTTATCTTCTCAGTATTTATTTCTAATATAAATGGACAATTGTCATAAGCTTCTTCTGTGGAACATAAATCAATTGCTGTTAAAAAAATCTCTTGAAATTGACGAATTTAGAATTTTTATTATTGCCTCTTCTAAAAGAATTGACATTGATTATCATCTGGAACATGCTTCCACCAAGATACTTTATTATAGACCCATCGTAACTGGTTTGTAGAGTGATTCCAATCTTGGAAGTTATGTCCTACGCTTACTATTTTGTTATTTCTTTTGAAATACGTGAGGTGAGCAGTAAATTCATTAACACAAATTTTTACGCATATGAAACCTTAAGAATTAACTTGTAGCGTGTCAAAATATTATATCCTTGATAATGTTTACGCATCTCTTCTATCATGAATTTTCAGCTTCTATTTATGCTATAGCTCTGTGGTACAACGTCTGTCACTATCCTCGGTGGTTTTCTCGCAATTGAATTTTGCTTTATTAGTTACCTTATAGATACTCGTATATTTCCCTCTCGTTAAACTACAATGTAAAGAGTAAAAAATCGCTCGAAACCTCGGCAGTTATACGCATACGAAACCGTAAAATCGTGGGAAGAATCCAATAGCGCGTTTCATAGAATGAATTGAAAATCAGCCGCATTCGAGAAATATATATATCTCTCTCTCTTTTTCTGTATCTCCTCTCCAATCCTCCAAACAAAAATAAATGTTAGGTGTTCCATTTTTCCTCGGTCTCGTCTCGTGTAGTTGGGAATGGTTATCGAGAGAGGGGACGGCACGGAGTCCTGCCTTTCCAGTGTTTCGCTATTCAAATTCACTCTAAAAAACCCATCCCCCTCTCTCTCTTCCCCTCCTCGCCGCGATGCAATCTCCCCACCCCATTCTCCTCCCTCAATCTCTCTCTCTTCTCATTCCACTTTCCTGCCTCCCTCCTGTCCGCCCACTCCCATACATTTTCCGCCTCCCACTCAAAAGAAATATTTCGATCCCTTACGAGCAATCTCTTCCTCTCCCCCTTTCCCTCCGCCATGGCAACACTCCCATCTTTAGCAAACAATACTCCATTCGCGTCGTCTCTCCTGGCCATTGTTTCAAAAGACGAAGTAGTTCAGAGTGAATTGGATTATTTTTTTTGTCTGCGTGGACGGACTGAGTATTCGAATCAAATGCGAATAAGGATGGGGTATTGTTACGGAAGTACTTACTTAGAGGCAATGAATATTCAACGGGTGATATTTTGACCCTTGTTGGTCCATGCATAATCTCCTGGTGAAATAATCACGTGACATTTTTATAGTGTTTCTTGTTGCTTCAGCTGGTTCAGGATATTGAAAGTTTCACGTGCTGCAGCTTCTCCGCTTAATTAACTTTTTTTATTTAAATAAATTAAATTTTCAAATTTTGGAGATATTGTCAGAGCAATTTTTTGCTAGAAAATGGTATTTTCGTCCGTTTCCAGAAATCTAAGAAAATGGTCACTTCGAAACGATTTCCATCGTGATTCGAATTTGCAGATGTCAATTTCTGATGTGTACTTTAGTACAGAGTCAAATTATTAATCGATGATTCTGTATCATTCTTTGAACCAATATTTTTAGAAAAATGCTTGCAGGTATGTAGAAAATCGATGACTTCATCCTAATAATGCTCCTACTTACAATTAGTGAAAATCGTAGAATTTGCGTTAAAATTAAATAAAGAACATGAAAAATGTTGTTATTATTATTATATTTCTCTGTCATAGGACAGGTCTTTTATTTAAAATAAAACTGTGCTCTCCATTTATATCTATCGTGAGCAATACTCTTCAATTGTTCCTAAGTGATATCTTCTGAAGTAAACTTATTACATTTTTTAAGTAATGAAACCATTCTATGATATCTATTCCTTAATCGGGTCGGAATTAATTTTAGTCACACAATAAATATTCCGCCTGCTACAATTTTCTTAATGTAGTTTTTAAAATGTCAGACGCCAGCAATCGATCATCAAATAATTTTTTAAGACTTTCGTTTTAAATTTTAATCACCGCAGTGTCAACTCTGTCCACATAAACTGAATCAAGTAAAACCAGTTACTTAGTCGATATTGCTCGAGAGTCTCTCATCCTTTCTAAATTGTTTAGAGTTACGCGTTCCCTCCCCCCACCCAATAAAAACCCCTCCCCACCCCCTCATTCCTTCCTTCCATTCGTCTCCACGCAACTCTACTCCTTCGTAACAAAGCTCCCTTTTCAACTACTGCCATTCTCTCAATCCCTTGCATTTTTTTACACCACCCCGTTGTCTTTCTTTCGTCTCCTCTTCCTCCAGTTTTATTTTCTCTCTCTCTCCCTCTCTGCTTTCTCCCGCCATTGTCCCTTCTCCCTCGCCCAAATTTCACCGCCTCTCCCTATCCTCTCTTCCCCCGACAGCCTTACACGAAACCACTCATCGACAACGAAAACAAGTCCGACGCAATTATGTCACAGCACGGCCTCGGTAATCCCACGGCCTTCTGTCTACTGCTTGGTGCATTAGCGGGCCATTAGGCTGCAGGGAGAAGAGCTAGAAGGGAAAAAGGGGGAGAACGGTGATGTGGGAGGGGGTTGTGGGAGGCTTAGAGGGGTTTTGGGGAGGAGAGGAAGAGAAAGATATCAGGCGATATAGGGCGAAGGGGGAGGGTGAGAAAAAGGCCGTTTCGAGACGTAACGAGAAAGTATGACGAGAATGTTATTTATATCAGCGAACCGAATACATTCCCGTAAAAGAAAATTTAAGGTCGAATTTTCCCACTTATTATAAATAACTTTTACTGGATTAAATGTTTTCAAAGCTAGATAATTCTTAAAGTATGAAATAAAATCAGACCCGAGTGCATAATTTCTACGGATAAAAAATAGAGATACAGAAACTAAATTATATTGGTATATTTTAAAATCTAAATTTGCTTTTCTGCAATGTTTGATATGAGTTGAAATAGCTCTGGACGGCAGAGAAACGATTTCATATACATAACATAAAGTTATTCCAAAATGTTGATTGCATATTCAAGCGTAACTATATTTCAGATTCACATGTGTTTTTACATTATAGTAAAAAACAGAATTTTAGTCGATACTCTTTTCTATCGATTTTCTCGGTTTTGAAAATTGCGCAAAGCAGAATGTACTGACAATCGTTGATTTTATCCTGATATTTCTATATTTAGAAATAAATAAGGTTGTTCACGAGGTAATATGTCGAGATTCCAAGGACAGCCATCGATTCCTAGTATTATACCATTCGCCATTGCATAGTGAATGTACGAAATAAAAAAAAGCTATTTATTTCCCAAATCCGGCGTATTCGTAAAATTCGGAACATATCCTCCAGCGAATAAAACAACATTCGCAAATGAAAACGGATATAGAGTTTCCTAGCGAATCGCACCAACGACTTCTCTCGCAGCCAAAAACAGGACACGTCGCGTTCTCCCAGCTATCGAGAGCAATTTTTCTGGGTGTTTGGGGACAGAGAAAGAGGGAGCGAGCTAGGGATATGAGATTCGGGATCCTGAATATATGGAGACCGTACGCTGTCGTTGGTATGTATGGCTGGAAGCAGGACAGAGAATTCACGGCTACCGTTAATGGATCTCTCTCGCTTCCCCGATGGCGTGACTCGACAATTGAAAGGGGAATAGCGAAGCGGCGTTTATATTTTTTTTTTTTGCCGCTCGATTTCCCTTCTTTCCCCCCCCCCCCAACCCACCCCCTCTCTATCTCTTCCCTCGTCCCCTGGAACCCCTTTTGCAACCTCTCCTCCCCCCCCTCTCCGTATTCCTCATCCATCTCCTCCCTCCACAACATCCAATCCACTCTACGCGTACAGACGCACTCTAAACACACCCCCGCCACGCTCGATTTGTCCCCGCATTCTACACACCCCCTCTTCTATACATCTTATTTGGGTTCCCAGGTAGTCTAGTGGAACGAATCGTGCCGTGCCTTTACGGAGAGCTACTTCAAAAACGACCGAGCTTACAGCTCGTTTGTTTCCATATATTAAACCCCATCAACACTGTTCGAAGTACGCGTGTGCGGAACTTTCCATCCTGATTCAGCAGTGGTGGTCCGTACGCGTGTACGGACATTGACCTCTCTTTACTAAAACCTAAATATCGGAGCGATCTATACATTTTTCATCAACGGAGAAATGAAAATCAATCCCAAGGATGCCGAAACACATTCAAATGGCCGTTTTGAATGGCGAAATTTTCTGGCTTAATAGGTTAATAAGGATTTCGACTGAGTATTTTTAGCCTCGTTTCGTCTGACTAAGAGCAGGCACAGCATATTTTGTAGACGTGTAATCACGAAAGCTAATTGGCGCTTTCAGAATGAAGCTTTTGTCTATACTTCCGTCAAATTTTACAGTTTTCTTAACTGAAAGATAAAATCAAACGCGACGGATGTCGCTAATAAATGTTGCTATATCTGTCACGCGAATTGAGTTATTTGAAATTTTTATGTAGGACGAATAATTCTTTGTAAATTTCAAAATCGCCATTAAAATTGGTTCACGTCTCTTAATTTACATTCCAGCTAACGTAGTTTTATGCCACACAGAAAATAATATTTTAACATACGATGAGGCTGCTGTCATTAAGCTATGATTTTCAAAAGATATTCATAGATAATGTCCTAGGCTGAAATATAATTGACTATGTCCAACCAAGGCCCATATAAAAAGTTGGGAAAATCAGAAGTTCATCTTGTTTACGAAATAGACGTCATCGGTGTCGATTCATCAAGAGTATGCTCGAAAAAAAATCTTGAGAATCCTCTATTGACGATTCACGACTGATAAAGTCTGCTACGTAGCTAAAAATTTCAATCTTTTTATGGCTATTGACGTCAGTAGGTATACAGTATTTTTTATCATAATTTCCGAAGTTCCCACAAGCACCACGATTTTTTTACTGATTCATAGTCTCTTTACTTATACGCTTATAAATAATTTATCTTCTTCTCAGTATGAGCATTGGCAAAATTATAACAGTTTAAATATTCTCCCGCGTTGCAGCGATGGGAAGAAGAGAGTCGCATCGATCGCTTTCGTGGAAAACAACGCTCTTGGAGACACCGAGAGCGAAGAGCACCCTTACCACCGCCCATCGCCTCCCCCTTCTTCCCCTTTTCTATCCCTTCTTCCCTTTCTATCCATTCCCCTCCTTTTCTCCCCTCTCTCATCCCTAAGCAAATCGTCATGGAAAATACATCTCTAGGACAGTCTCTCTCTCTCTCCCCCTCTCTCTCTCTCTCTCCCTCTCTCTCTCCCTCTCTCTCTCCCTCTCTCTCTCCCTCTCTCTCCCCATCTCTCTCCCCCTCTCTCCCTCTCTCTCTATCTATTACATCCTCCCACTCGAGCCAAGGTTGACTCTTAAGGAAAAACATCCTGACATATTACCCTAGGTGATCTATCTGGGGATTCCCCTCATTTTGATAATGTGCAAGAAAGCTTCATTAGTCTTGGATTCTTAGTGGAGGAGATATGGCTTCCACATATTAACGCCGTATGCAGGCTTTATTGTTTTTTTTCTTAATTTAACGTTCAAATTGTCCATTAACCCACCTTTTGTCATTTCTGTAAGTGTTGTGTCTATTTTTATCCCGGTGACGTAGGTACTAAAATGGTTCCCTGTTTATAAAAATGAAAAGTATTATATGGACCAGGGATGGCAAATACGGGACACGCGTACCAGAACTGGCACGCGTAAGCTTGTATTTTCTGTATAAAACACGAATTTTCTTAGATAAGGAGTAAACTAGTGGCACGCGAAAAAAAATTCTGACGGTTCACAGTACTTCTTCCTTGGCACGCGACTCAAAAATCATTTGTCATCCCTGATATAGAAAATGATGAAATCTGCGATTCTATGTTTTTTACCATATTGCAACTAGCACATATAAATTTCACTTTCAATAATCATAAGTCGGCACTTCAATTGAGTTTGTGTATAATTTTTCCACTGAGGTACAATATATCTATAGCTAAAATGCAGTGATTACTATTTTGTTATCAAAATAAGATCAACTAAAATCTTGAAAAACCTCATCATTAAATGTAAACAAACATAATTTCTTTCATACCAAGTTTAAAATTTGAATTTGAAGATCGAACTTTTAAAAAGTTATTATTTTATAATTTATAATCGAAAGACAACAAAATAAACATTATTTGAATGATTTTATATAGAGCAGTTTAAATACTATATCATGAGTATTCAGAGCAATGAATTTTACAAGAATTACGTGGAGGAACAAAGTATCACTTTGACCATACATAATGTAACTATATGCAGTATTTTTTCACAATTTCCCTTCAAAATAACCCCTATTTTCTTTCTATACCCTCTTCTCCTGCCCATATTATCCTCCTTCAGACGGAGAGGTCGAACTTTCGTGGCGCCATTCCTTAGTTCTGCATTATCATCACGTGTCTGGTGGCTCCTCCTAAGCCCTTCCATAACCTTTTAGGACCTGTGATGGGCTTCGAAGACTCGGCCTCCACCAACTTTCTTTTCTCCGCTCATGAGAATCGCCCACTTGCATAATAATTCCGAATAAGAAAGTTGCGAATTCTTAGCGGCTTTTTTAAGCACGCTGAAGAGTTAACAGTTTTATGGCGAGGTAGGACGTCCAAGAGCATCTTCTATAAGACCAAATACGTGAAGGGTAAAGAATTGTCTAGTGTCGCACGTGCAACAAAAACGTGATAAATACTTTTATATAAGTATCCATGTTAAGTTAATAAATCGTCGTTGTTTAGAAGGAAGCGTGTGCTTTATCTCTTTCGCACGCGATTAAGCCTACTTACGTTGTAATTGAATCATGGAAATCAAAAACTCCGTAAGTCCAGAAAACCAATTTAATAGCTATGCCAATAATATTATTTAAATTGTTAAGGTCCCTATGGCAGTAGTTATCCATGGACATATACGTTTTATGGTTTCAACACATGAAACGTACTCTACATGGCAGTTTTAGTGTTTCCTCATTTTCACCAAAATATGGACTTACGTTGTTTATGATTTCCGTGATTCAGTTACAATTATCTGACAAAGATTATCCGTTTCATATCATCACATGCAATTTTTAAAAAGTTAATTTAAATAACAAGGATGTTGTATAATGAATTTCAATAAAAAGTTGACTCTTAAGATATTTTTTGCGTAAATTTTTATGTAGGATGTTCAATTATACTGAAAATATTACACAGCGTTGAAACGAAAACATTTCAAATGTTTTATTTAAGATAAATAATTGCAAAGGTAATTAGTACATGTGTATAACGAATTTTCTCTTTATGTAGCACCGATGAAAAATACATGTGTCACTCAAGCAACTCAAACGATATGTAATGTATTAAACTCTTACAACACTGTAGCATTTAAGCGTATTTGTATGTATATATTGACAAAAACCACTTTATTTTTACTTTATTTAAATATCACAGAGGGCCTAAAAAAACCAAGCAATGCTTATTGATTTTTATCTATTTATAGAGAGGGCGTGATTAGAGAAATTGATTATCTCCGACTACATTAAAGCGCTGACGCGCATAAACTTCAAGAAATGCGTCACACGCCACCTAGCCATTTAAGTAATGGTAATCGTTTAATTGAAAATCTCTATAACGCGATTAAGTTCAGCCTTCCGCTCGGCCGTAATTATCGACCAAGACGTGCTACCGTCTTTTCCACTTTACGAACGCAGGTTTAAACTTTTCTGACCCATTCTCTTTCCCTGCCAACCCCTAACGCCTCCTCTCCTCGCCATTTCTCAACGCAACAACCAAAACTAAAAAAATAAGGAGAAAAAAAAATAATTTCATGGAGCTCCCTCTAAGCATTTAACTAATTGAAGCGTTACAGGCGGAGGGAGAGAAAATGGAGAGAGAATGAGAGAGAGAGGTGCTAACGTTGCCTCCACTGATTCATTATTGTAATGGCTGACCGACCGTAACAATGCTTCCCATCCCAAATTTTCAACCCTCCCTCCTTCTGTCCCCACCTCCCCTGCCACCCCAAAAACTTTCCCTTCCCATTTTCCACACACCCCCTCCGCGCGTTAATCAACAACCACCACTCAAAACTTCTCGCTCCCATTCTCTCGAATTTGTCTCCCTCGTTCAATCCCAATAATCTATTTATACTCGTATCAGTCAACCTCTCCCGCATACTCTTCACGATGGTGCCTGAAAACTCTTTTGATTCGAATTTTCTTTCTAAATCTTCTTCCTCCGACTTTTTCTTCCGTCCTTTCTTCGAACTTTCCTCCTCCTCTTTTTTTAAATTTTCCTCCTTTCAAATTCTTCTTTATGCTCTTCGATGCGTCGTGCAGAAACGTTAATACGTGCAGAACGTCCGAATCTACCGAATCGTCTGTTATCTGTTCATAATTCTTTCTTGGGGAAATAATGACATTGAGATATAGTAGCAATGAAAGGGTGGGTTGGAGACTACGGCGATATAGGTATTTCAACAAAAACGAAAAACTCCTTAACCGTACAACCTTGTACGGTTAAGGAGTTTTTCGTTTTTTAAAAAATATATAGTAGCAAAATGAAAAAAAGTTCGTGCAACTTAAAATATTTGGTTATTTGAAAAGAGTATTACAAATATAATCCTTCTTGTTCACTGTTTAACACTACAATATGTGTGGGTATATACTCATATATTTGCTGAGAAATACATTAAATTTTGTATGTATACAAATTTCATTTGTCATTAGATCCAATTATTGTCCGATTATCGGAAGAAGTCAACACTCCGATACTTCGTGTAATTTCCACTTTACGTGTATTTATTCATTTTCATTGAAAATAATATATATTATATTTTAATTCTAGAGCCTTTTATAAATATTCTTAACCATAAATATTTTCATACCATACACAATTCGCTCGATTAATGGAATTATTAGGTATGCATATTTACTCTATCCTATGTTTCCGAATCATTACGTATTTCACTATCTCAAACAGTTGTAATTTAATTAAAAATTTAAAGTACCATTCTATAGTCTTTAAATTAATTGCACTGATGTACTTGATAAATCTTTTAACTGATTCATAGAAAATGTTGCCTTTTACCACATTTTGTTTTCGCCGCTGCTTTTCTACTTTTGGCGTGCAGGGTTTGGGTGCACTTCCTAAAATGATTTTCCAATATTTTATGAAATTACGAACAAAAATTATTTTTTTGGTCGCGTAAGACTATGATTGTGAAAATGAGCTAAATTTTTAGTTCGTACTTAATGTCGGTATATTTTCTATTATCACGCAACCTCAACTTTATTTACCGATTAAGCTGAGCTATAACGATATTCAATGTCGCATATAGATAATTCCTTAAGAACGTGACATTTCATGCATTCAAAATCAGTTATGTTGAAAATTCCTTAAATTAACGATAATTTGATACAATAGGTTGACATTTTTCTTGCATTTAAAACACCTCATTCTTATGCATTAGTCTTCAATGTTGTCCGACTGATCTCAATTCCGCTCACGAATGAGACAATTTCGTTTTCTCTTTCCTTTGGTTTTCCTCTTCCTTTCTTCTTATCAAACCCAATCCCTTCATTGTAGTCTCTAAATTAATTCTAAATTATTTCCTCTCTCTCTTATTCTTTCAGGAGATATATCGACAAAACTGATTCTTCTTCTGCTGTTTCTTTCTTTGCGTAAGCGTTGCGTTTATTTTCTTTTTTCATTAATATGTATATTGTAGTTTTTAATTAATTTTTACCTAGTATTTTATTATTCTCACATTTTTCTCATTTTTTTACTTATATCCTGTTGATTTAGTAATACTTCTTTCTTCTATTTCAACTCTTTTTTTTACTTAATCTACTTCAGTCATTAACTCTCCTATTCGTTCACGTCAGCGTTTTACAATTCCTCGACAGTTTATCTCCATCAATCTTGTGAAAGGTATTTATCTCATGAGCCCAATCTTCTTGGAGATGCTGATGAAAATAAACTTTTCAAGTAATAAATTGATAGAAATACCCAGCAGATAATGCATTATGTTGATGGCGTTTAAATTGCATACTAAAGCCTCGCTGCATTTACAACAAAGCCTTTTAGCTCAATTTTGATTCATAATTGTCTTATGATTTTACATTTTTAAGTCCTGTTACCACGAAATTACCTTTATCATATGTTTGCATTGAATTTTAGCCTAATGTGTATGAAAATCTGAAATTAATCTACAATATTCGAAGAACTTTAGAAGCAAATATTTTAAATATCTAAATTAGTTAAATTATATTTGAATCGCAACATTGATCGATCCTCCATGTAAAAATTTATAATGCGAAAAAGCGTCCTAATACTTTTTAAAGATGACACGTGATAAAAATTGCTTAAATTCCTTTTTTAGATCCGTTTTTAAAAAAAGTGAATGCAGTTTCTCAAAAGAATAGCCTTTGCTATTCCTCTAGAAATTTTAGCGGAATTGATCTTTTATATGTAAATATATGTTGGCAGATACAGATATAATGTATTTTTACACGACAGAATTGTGTGGAGTCTGGCCATAAAATTATATGAAAAGTCTATTTTTAAGAGTTGAAATAACGGCAAATTAAATTCAATCATCAAATAAAATCCGATGTTTCAATAGTATTGCAGGAATAATTAAATTGCAGTATTATCGCCAATACAATACTTTTATTTAACGTACCTTGCGTTAAATTTATGTAAACTCTACTTTATTTTCCCTCTCAACGAAATGTGTTCTATCTCCAATATTAACTGACGTATTTTGTTGTGCGTTTTTATCATCATGACATTTAAATGCATATTTGTATTACAGTGAAGTAATAATCACCTTCCGAAATGCAGCGCTACCAATGCAAACCCACATAATTCATTCTCACCTACCCAATTATTTGAATATCCCTTTTTTGCGACGACAGGTGACTCCGTAGTTCCCTTCACCTGGCGCCAGGTGGCGTCCTTATCCGAGATTCAGAGAGTTGCGAGAGAAGGCGTTAGGAGAGATAGGGATGAGAGGGGGGAAGGTTAAAATGGATAGCGAGGGTTGGCGGGGAAGAGAGAGAGGGGGGGGTGTAAAAGAGGGAACGAGAGGGTGTGAGACAATGGGATAAAACGTTTGTGTGCGGAGAAAGCCTTTAATGGCCTTGATTAAGAGATTGAGGAGCCGAGTAATGGACGGGCTCTGTAAAAGGGGATATATACGGGGGGGGGGGGGGAGAGAAGCGTGGGAGGCGAGAAGGAATTGATGTGGGTGTAAGGTTGTAGGGAGAGAGAGGGGAGGGGAAGAGAGTGGGATGTAAAGCGAAGGACGAGCGTGACAAACGTGAAAAGGGAATGGATGCTTCTGGAAAGGCACTAAGGGAGAAGGGAGGTGGTTTTAGCGGGGAGGAGAGGAGGGAGGATGGTGCGACAGACACGGGGGCGTGGTGGAGAGAGAGAGATTGTCTCGTGATTAAGATAAACTGGTAGAGGGAGACGGAGTTATGCAGGAGGGTTGTTAATGAACGGTAGAGATCGATTGGGTGGCGATTATTGGGGGTAGGAAAGAGAACGGGTGGCACACAGACAGGATATACGTATATATTGCCTTCGGATTCTTCGTGCATTTTAAGGACGGGGCTCGAGAGACGCTGCTGATATTTTCAAGCTTTCAGAACATTAGAATGCAATTTATTAATCGATCTCTTATTTTTTATTTCTGTGTAAGTGTTGAGGATTGTTCTATGTTACAATAAAGAATGGATTAAGGCAATTGATAACTATCTTCAGAAAATATGTAGTTTTATTAAATATTGTAGATTAATTGTACTTTACGTACTCGGTTAAAAATTGTTTCGTTCACGGTGAAAGAGTTGAAACATATTCCAAATCGGCCATTATTCTACATGAAAATCTTTCCTCCATCTTATATGATTATGAAATCAATATCTGCGTGTCTTATCACCACCAAATTCTTCATTATTTTGCAGTCCCATTCTAAAAATATTAATACATAAATAGAACAATATTTAATTATATTACCGTAATCGTAGTCGTAGGCAAACTTTTTCTGATACCCTATCGAATTGTGTAAGGTATTTTTCCTTCATTCATCAAAGCACGTAAGTATAGGCCGATTTTCTCCGTTTTTAATTTATTCTACGACTAAAACTCTATACTATCTTAGTCTTGCAATGCTTACATGTTACACGGTCGATGTTTTCAGAAATACGCATTCATTTTAGAAATTTTGTGGATTTTTCATACTCTTTTCGGACGTTGTCAAGGTGACTCATTGTTGCTTCCAATTCAATTTGCGCCTATAAAGCATTGAAATTGACGGAAGAATAGCGATATTCGCTTCGCGCTTATGTGTAACCTTCAAAATTATTTTTGTCAATCTTTATACATAGAGACGTAAATAGTTATTATATAACTATTCGAACATTTTCTTCTCATTTTAATGCTGGAACCTTAACAATTTCATAAGTACAATTATTATATTCTACATTTTTTTTGTTTATTAACGCTTTGTTCGATAACCATTTATTGCAATTGTATAAGGATCTAATAATCTACAATCATAATTATTAATATACAAATTGATCACCTCCTATAGAATCAGAGTCGGCTTGAAATATCGCGGGGCTCGATGCATAGCGTACGCACGGGGCTTCTTACGCGTCAAAAAATTTTAATAGGAAATTTCAATAAATAATGCAATATCTTTCACTCTTCAATATATTTTCAGATAAAAAAATGCGTGTACTTAATACGTCAAATATTTTCTTAAGAGAGCACGGGGTCATAAAGTGCGGGGCCGGTTTGCACCTCCAACCCGCCGGCCCTGTTTAGAATATATATATATATATAGAGAGAGAGAGAGCAAAGTGAGACCCGCAGGGCCGAGCGTCGGGCGGGGGCTGAGCCGCGAAGCGGTCTGGGGGAGGAATAAGCATGCGATATACTATCCTGTTAACATGCAACCCGCATTTCGACAAGGTGCCCCTGAAAGTTATAACACCCAACGTACAGTACGCCCTGATGCTATGCAACCAGCGCTGCATTTATTTAACCCAACCCGCATTGCGACAATTTGCCCCTGAGAGTTATAACACCCAACTTACAGTACCTCCTGTTGCTATGCAACCAGCGATGCAGGCGTTTGCCCCTGAAACTTATAACACCCAACTTGCTAATTTTATCCTGATGCTTTACAGCAGGCATGTCAAACTCGAAGAAGCATCAGGGCCGCATTGAAATGATGGGTATTACAGAAGGGCCGCATTAAGATTAGGGTTGATTAATGAGGGCCAGGATTGGCAAAATAGACTTTATCTATAAGATTGGTCACCTGTTTTACTAGGTATTAAAAACGATTTAGAAATCACGTTCTATTGTATTTCAATAACTAAGACAAAATCTCTTGTCCTTTTCATAAAATAAAATATTTATATAAAATCTCGAACGATTTAGCTAAGAGAAAAATTAGCGTTCGGGCCGCAGTAAGATAGAGAAAGGGCCGCCGGTTTGACATGCCTGCTTTACAGAAAGATATATGTACACCACTTTACCCCCTAATCATACACTACACCTTCAACACAAGAATCTTCCAGAATTCAATCAAATAAGGCTAATTTGTTCTATCTACAGGGTAGCGCACGAAATGATACCTTGTTTATCTTAATTGGAGTAATTAAAAATGTCCGTTGTTCTGAAAAATTGTACGATCGAATTACAGTTTCCTATGTCTGTTCTAAATCATGAAAATTACCATTTGTCACGCAATGCATCGTTTCAGTGCGGTATATTTTTCGTATCGGAGGAGAAGTAAATTTTGAATTTCCAATACTTATTGATCTTTGATAAAATGTTTCGCAACATACTTTTCCACTGAAAATTGGCCAAAACCGGTTTTAATAAGTACGTTTTCCGTCCAACATGTGGAGAGGGAGAAGGGGGTGTGGTTAAAAAAAGTCGTTTACAACGTAGAGAAGGGGATCGGGAGGGAAGAAGATCGGATCTGAGACTTTAAAGGCCTTAGACCCTTAGCGGAAGAACCTGTGAAAGAGAGAGAGTAGGGGAAATAGAAAAGATGGAGTTTGGCGATTTGGAAGGACTTGAAAGGGAGGATTTGCAACGTTTAACGAACCCTCCGTATTAAGACTCATCTTCTCCCTCTTCCATTCATTCTTCCTTTGCTTTCCATCAGCACTTCTCTCTGCCAATGCCTTTCCCTTTTTGGAGCTCTCCCTCTTTTTCCTATCTCTCTCTCTCTTTCCTACTGACCGATAAAAATCCTCTTCTATCCTCCCCTTTAATTTTGTATGTCCTCCTTCCCCCTTCTGAAAAAAAATCGCTATAACCTCTTTTCTCTTTTGCGAGTACATTGGCACGTGAACTTTCAAACTCTCTTCTATTATGTGAAAGCCAGCCATGGCGACCTCTACCAGAATTGTGAAAGTGAATTCCATACCGAAGAAATATAGTGACCGTCCACAGATACTTTATCCGTTCTTCAAGGCATATCCTATTGAACGTTACATTTTCACCGTTACATTTTGACCGTTATTGCACGCAATAATATTTTTTATATTTTAAAATTTTCCATTGAAGATAAGTTCATGCTTTTCTTTAGATAAAGACATCGCTTCTATAATGAAATATTTCTGCTTATCATATCTACTGTACGCTATTACTTTGCGTAATAATTTCAGCTACTGGCAGTTTTTTTCTCGACGTTTCATTAAATAGTCTTACGTCGGTATTCATCGACTGTATGACATTGTGAATATATTTGAAAACGTAATTCGTTCGCTTTATCCTCGCAACGCTGAAGAATGTTTTAATTATTTTCTCGCCGAGAGAAATGCTGTCATTGTGCCGATCCGAAATCAATCTCAATTTATTGAGTTAGAATTCAAGCCGCATAATGTAGAGAGAGAGGACTGAGGAAAGTTAGGGAAATGAAGACAAGCCGCCGCTTAATTGCCTGGTTCCTTCCCTTTTTTTCGGGAACCTTTTCCACCGCTTTCGGCTTAACCCATCCAATTTAAACAGAGAAAAGGATTCTTTCTTTCCGCTCTGATAGGTCTTCCGAAATATCTCCCATAACTATTTTTGTACGCAGGAGCGAAACCGATTCGACTCTCCCCTGTTAAAAAATGACAGCGAAAGGAACTCGCGCCATCAAACCTTCAGTCCACCCTATCCCATCCTCCTCCTCTCCAATTCCTCGCACACAACAATAACGTTTTTGCTTTCCCTTTTTACTGTACCAGACAAAAAAAAACACTTTTTATTCTTGCGCGTTAATACCGCCATGTCTCGTTCCCAACCTACCTCTCCTTTCCCTCCCCGTATCCCTTGACGTTCCCTCCTCTACCTCACCCTTTCCCTTTACCTCCAAAAATGCCCTTAATACCTACCTCTGATAGGTTCCCCTTTGATGTCCCGATCCCTTTTGCAAAATAGCGAGCGAGGAGGAGGTGAACGTTATATATATATATCGGACAAAACTACCCCTACTCTCCTTCTCCCTTTGCTCCCGCAACCCCTTCTAATTAATTCCCAGAGGTTTCACCGACTAGGCGGGCAGCCATTGCAATTTAATCTCCAAAGTCACCTCTTCTCGTTCCCCTTTTACCTGGGATATCTCGTTACGTTCCTCACAAAGAGAGAAGCCGATTCTCTCTCCCTCTCTCTCTCTCTCTAATCGTCACTTTTTTGTCTGAGTCCTTTTATATGGCATATGCTTTCGTCAGTATTCAATACGTCTTTCGGGAAATGAACCAGAACAGATTCATATCGACACGTTAGGATCTATTACACCTGCCGAATTTGTCAGAATCGAAGACGGCTTTGAATTTTTTAAAGATCCCCAAATTTACGTGTGTATAAAAGTGCGACACATTAATTAAAACGAATGAGCGTCGTCGAAATTCTTTTCTCATGATTAGCAGTTAACTGTTAACATTTAGCTTAGTTTGTTTTGATTAATTTCCAAAAACACAGGAAATAGTCATAACTATGGGCAAATAACTACGCTTATGTGGTGAATACAAATGCCACAATGCTTAGGTATTGATACAAAAATAATACAATTAGGGCCATTTTAATTCGGAAAATTGCCTGTGCTTTAAAGTTACGAAAATCCTGTTAATGGTGGATGGGTTATAAACGAAAGAAAAGCTTTATGATCAATTTTGTGAGTTTGTGCTTTAACATGGCGGGAAATCGAAAAAGAAGAGGAGGTTCGTGTGAGTAAAATATTAAATTTAGATACAGTTCTGGTCAGAATAAACAGTGAGCCACCACTGATGACGGCTGCTCTGTCGCCGAATTGCGCGTATGGTTTTTAAAAGTTATTTGTGAATATTGAGGATGAATAGTATGTCAATATGAGCTTCATCATTCTCTATAAAATGTTTTATAACCTTAACATTTTCCGATTGTTAACATTCTGCTAACGTAAATATTCGCACAGCATTGCATTTTATTTCAGCACAGAGAATATTTATGAATCGTGAAATTATTCACAGCACTACTGGCATAAAATCAGCCGATGTCTTCAGATTTAATTAGGCATAAGCCTGAAATAAATATTGGTATAATTAGTTTTGTAAATTAATTATCTTTGAAATTAAGGAAGCTATCAGAGGAAATATTTTAAATAACATTAAATGCTGCATTTCTCTTGCAATAACTTTTAAGTTCACCCTGAAAATGCCTGTCACTTCTGTCACATGAATGAATGAAGCTTTCGTTTTAATAAATTTCGTAGCAGCATTAGAATTTTATTTGCTTGATGATATGTAAGCATGAGATTTTGGAGGTGTGCAGGATGAAAAATGGAAGATCGTTAAAATTATTCGCATAAACGGTTTATCCATTTTTGGTGCACGATATATATATATATATATATATATAAACTTCTGTGAATAGCAATTTTAGGTTACGTCCCTTATTTTTTCATCTGAATAGGCTTCATTCCAACAATTCCCTCATCAAAAAATATGAGAAAAAGTTGCGGAAATAAGGTTCGTTTGAGTCAATCCTTGAACGTCTGAGAGCAGAGAATTTTCTACGTCTCCAAAGTACATACTGTATTCCCCATCTCTACCTCATTACTGCCTCTTTCGCTGACTTCCCTTTCCCTGGAGCTTCAGAATTTCTCATATGGCTTATTTCCCGTCTTTTTTACGGACCTTTTCTAATTAAATGTAGCGGATTAT
Organism: Uropetala carovei; assembly: GCA_036926305.1. Taxonomy (NCBI): domain Eukaryota; kingdom Metazoa; phylum Arthropoda; class Insecta; order Odonata; family Petaluridae; genus Uropetala; species Uropetala carovei. The sequence goes on from JAXCHB010000100.1 coordinate 7,761,629, forward strand.
TTTTTTAATACTTCTTTTCAGAAGAAAGATTTTTCCTGCATTGAATCTGGAAGATTACAAGTTATAAGCGGGATGCGGGATTATTTTAACTCTCTTTTGCTTTTATTATGGCGTACAAATCTTTTGATGAGATAGGTACTCATTTATGAAACAGTAGATAAAATTCAACATGTAGGCTTTATGTCTTTATAATACGTACAAAAATTATTATTTCGAAAATGGTTGAGTATAAGAAAGTTTAACCACCACTTGTTAAATTTAATTATTTTTTCTTTAGATGACTTGATGGAGAAAGGAAAGAATATTTTGCATAGAGAACACGAATTCGCGTTTATTCGACTCAACGCTTAGTTTTTTCAAGTAGTTTAATAGCCTATCATTTATGCTGTAGAAATTTTAAGCGGAAATAAAATAAAAAGAAGTAATAAAAACTTGCCAAAGGAGTGGTTGTCCATGGAGTTACATCTATATGCATTGCTATTTTTCAAGTAATTGCTACCAATTCTTTTTTATTTAACCTAATAAATACATTATATTAATTCCGGATCAGGGAGGTACAGCTTCCCCTTATTTCCTTATAAATAATATTCGGATCAAAAACTGCGTTGGGACATATTTCTATCGTTGACGAGGGCTGTACATCATAATATTAGTATGTTCTACAAAAGACAATGATAATTTTCTGCATAACGGAATGCCATTTATTTCTTTTTGGTTTGGTTCTATTATATTCATTTATAAGTTTGCTAAGGTTATTTGAACATTACCTGTGGATGGTTTATGGCTCCGATCCTGCCCTAATACAGACCTGTATGACATGAAATTCAGATTTTGATATTGACAAGTTAAATGACATCCTATGCCTCAAGCCTGCGTTCATTAGACAAGGCCGTGATCTGCGAACAAAATGTGTATATCTTACTCCTCCCTTTTACTCGATATATACTTGTTTTCTTGAATTAAAGAGAGCAAAGATCCTTCGATGACGGAAGATTTTTCACGCCAAATTACTTCGTTTCAAAAGACGCTTCGATGACAGGAACAAACGAAAAATGCGATTATCGATTGTTTTCATTCCGCTTGTTCGCGTGAAACAAACGCTAAGGTCTTTGCGTCGCGCTGTCTTTCCCCTCCCAAACACACACACTCGCACGCTCTCCTCTCTCTCTTTCCCTCCCTCCGCCCTCATTACCTCTACCCTCTTCTATTCTCCCACCCACCCTCTCTCTCCCCTCTCTGTTCCCCATCTACCCTCTCTCTCTCTCCACTTTTTTTCTCTTCCGAGAAATTAAACTTGACGCTGGCGTAATCCCGGAAATTGTACCGAAGGCTTTAGTCCTCCGACGTCCCTAAGAGCCGAAAAGGGGGAAGAGGGTCGTGGCTTCCTCGCACGCGGCGAGAGAGAAAGAGGGAGAGAGAGAGAGAGAGCGGAGGAGAGAGGTGTCGAAGCGAGAGGAAGACGAAGAAGATAAGAGGGAGGAAAGGAAGGGAGGGAGGAGGGAGAGAAGGAAGGAGATGGGGGAGGGGGTGGTAGGCCCTGAGAGTTAGAGGGCAAACGTGAGAGCGGAAAAGGGCGGAGAAAGAATGAGTGGAACGAGGAGTGAAAGACCAAGTGCGGGAGATTGCGAGGGACGGGGAGGAGGAGAAGGGAAGGGGAGAAGGGGAGGAGGTGGTGAAGCAAAGGAGGAGAATGTGGGGTTGTGGTAGGAAAGGGAGGAGGGGAAGAGAGGAGGCGTGGAGACTTGGTCGAGCGGAATGCAAAGGGATGCGGAGTTTCCGCGTTTTTTTTTTGTTTTTAAAGCGAAGGGCGGAATAGCCACTTCCTTAAAGCTCACATGCCGTTCCATATTTCCTGTGATGTTCATATTCTAATCATAGACGGTAATATTCAACAAAATATCGTATTGGCATTAGTTTGGAAGCGTAATACTTATACTAAGCAGCGATTATTTAATAATACAGATGGATTATATTATATCTATAAAGAATGGTGAAAAACATAACATGTACGTTATCGAGAAAAATTTTTGGATGCCATCTATCTGTATAATAAAAAAGCCAATGCGAGAAGCAGTTTGTCTGATTGTTTGTTTGCTGCATGTAAGGTCCCCACATTTTTCTCAAAATAGTTCGCTCTGACTTGCTCTTGGGCTCATTTGGCGCAAAATTTCTAGTTCCTTTTAACTAGCTGCATCTATCGGCGTTATGACCTTTGCCCAAAAATACGATTTTCCTTCTTTCCTGACACCTCCCTCCGGCAGTTTCGCTGCCAAGCCCTCGCGTGATTCGTTTTCTTTTTTTTTAAAGCTCTTCCCAACGCGCGCCAGAGATCGAAGATATAACGTTACTGCTATACCGTTTGCCCGTTTTTACAATTTTTTTCCCTTTTCCAACTCTTGCAGTCTCGCCACCCCTCTCTCCCCTTGGCCCCATTTTAACCAGTTTTCCGAACTATTTCTAATGCAGCAATTGAATGTGCGATGCTTGTGCAATGCTTCCCGACCATTTTACGACTGCCCATCCACCATGATGTCTTCCTCCCTGTGGTATCACTGCCCCGCCCTGTCCCTGGGCTGACGTGACCGAATTTTCTTTTTATCTCTGTCAAATGCGATCAAAGCCGCGATATTTTTATCGTTCCGAAAACCTCTATTTACAGTTGACTACCTTTCTGGACATCTTCCCATTTACAGTTCAATCTACCTTCCGCGTGCCTGGGCTCATTTTGTCCTGTATGTAGCTTTACCCAACATACCACAGTGAATAAAGGTATAAAAAATTTTCAGTGCCCTTCTCTTAACAGAATAACCGGAGGGAAGCCACAGGAGCCTATTTTATTATAAATCTAACTTTATAATCGTAATTTGAATTAGCATTAATATATATTGAAAATTATAGAAAGAGTTCCGTGGAGCATACTATTTGCAGACCATGTGGTACTTTGTGCAGAAATCAGGATAGAAATAGGAGAAAAGCTGGAGAGGTAGAGGGTAGCCATGGAAAGCAGAGGACTGAGGATCGGCAGAACTAAGACTGAATATATGGGGTTAAGTGCCGGACAGATGGGTGGAAACGGGGTGTCTCTACAAGGGGAACAAATTAAAAAAGTAGAAAGATTGAAATACTTGGGAGCAGTTTTAAGATGGGGATCTAACCGAAGAGATTTATAGCAGGGTGCAAGCATGGTGGAATAACTGGAGAATAGTATCAGCCGTATTGTGTGATAGGAAAATATCGCTTAAACCGAAAGGGAAATTTTAAAAAACTATAGTGAGACCTGCGATGCTGTATGGCGCAGAGACATGGCCCATCAAACGAAGTCAGGAGAAGAAAATGAAAGTGGCGGAGATGATAATGCTGAGGTGGATGTGTGGAGTGACCAGAAAGGATAAAATTAAGAATGACCACATAAGGGAATCGGTGAATGTGATTGAACTGTCCATGAAAGCACAGGAGAGAAGACCGCGGTGGTATGTTCATGTGATGAGGCTGAAGGAGGAGTATGTGGGGCATCGGGATTTGGAAATGGAGATACCTGGTGCGCGGAGAAGAGGAAGACCAAAGAAAAGATAGGAGTATATTAGAAACGATATGGTGGAACAAAACCTAACTGTATAAATGGCAGGGGAAAGGTTGAGGAGGAGAATACGCAACAGCGACCCCCGAATAAAATCGGACCAATAAAGCTGATGATGATTGTGATTAACATATTTGCGCTCTCACGTCTATAATTTCATGTCGTCTCGCTTCCATAAACAACGAAAAGTCTACACGGTAACTTCTATGCTATACCGCTGATAAGACAATTTATCGACACAGTTCAATTTTTTTAGGACACAGAATTTGAATAAGTTTAAAAATCAAATTCATAAATATCTCCTCCAAAAAAACTAAGAAGAAAAAATATGCTTCGGCGATATCTGAAAATATATCCCACGTATGTACGTATTTTTTGCTTTCTTATTTTAAACATAGCCGAAGCGAATAAAGTGTGGTTTATGACGGATAGTATTCAGTTCGCATTGCATCACTTACCGATGAACATACATTCGTTTAAGGAGACAGTTACTTTTTGAAATCCTGCTATAAGTCTTGAGAACTTGAGTATTTCTATACTTTAGGTTACAGTGATAACTTATTATTAATTTAACAATTAAGATGAAAAAAAAATTAGTTCTAAAAATGATGGAATTATTCAAGGCAACCGAGATCTATAAAATAAGAGAGGATGGACGAAAATTAGTGTTTAAACGAATCAGAGCATAATGCGAACCGAATAATAAAAGAATTTTTCTGACTTGACGCGCCAACCTAAGAAAGGAGATGGACAAGATTAAAAAAGTTGAGGAATAAGGTTGTTATGCATTAACACACCGAGAATTAAATATTATACTGGCTTGATATCTTACTTGGTTAAAAGCACCTATCCCGGTGAACGGGAGACCCGGGTTCGGTTCCTCGTCAAGTACAAAATTTTTCTCTTCCTCAAATTTCAAAAGGAGAGGATGATAGAAGAGAGAAAGAAAGAGATAGATACGAATTAGAGAGAAGAGATGGAGAGAGAGAGAGAGAGTAGGAAGAGTTGAATCGAGAACACGTCGGTTCTTATAGAGAGTTGAAGGATGGGAGCGAGGAAAGGGGAAAGTATGAAGAGTGATGGGAGATGGAGTAGGAGAACTGGAGAAACGAAAGAAGGGGATTTCCAGGGGATGGAGTGTTGAGTGGCATCGGAGCGAGGGAGGAAGGAAGGGGAGAGAGGGAAGGAGGGAGAGGGGGAGAATAGGGGAGGGGTGTAGGGGGAGAAGCGAGGGAAAAATCGTGGGCGGGAGTGGAAGCGAGTCTGGTGATGGAAGGCGGGATGGAGATCCACTTTCTGGGGATGCTCCTGTATGGGGATAGGGCTTCAGTCCACTTAGGGAGGAGTTTTTGGAATGAGGGAAGGAGAGCAGAGAGGGTGCGGAGAAGAGTGTCCCCGATGGAGGAGTCGGGGTTCGCCGTTGATCTCGCATGGACCAGTGGGATGAGGGAGGTAGGGATTCCTTCAGAACTGGGGATAGCTATGGTATGACGGAGGAAAATGGTATGAAAGTAAAATAGAGAGAGAGAGGTTTCTTCCGGGAAATCCCCGGATATTCGCCTTCGGGAGTTTTGGTCGCCTGTATATATTTCACGCACTTTGAGCCTCCGGTTCGTCTTCCTCTCACAATGTACTCTGACCTCCGAGACGTACGTGAAATGGAAATAATATGGAAGCTTAAACTTAAGGAGAGATTTTTCATATTTATTTTGACGACGGGAGGAGAAAGATGGTCGAGGATTTGCGTGGGAGATATACGATATATATTTTTTAAGTGCACTCAAAAGGAATAAATATTGTCTCAGAACGCTATGTGCAAAAAGCAGAAGGAAAAATTTTTACATCCTAGATGGCTGACTGATCGATAATCCTTTTTGAAAAAGAGGTGAAATGTTAAGAATTTAAAAGCCTCCAGACGTGTTCGTTTTAAATGTTTTGAATATTTACAAAGACAAATTATATGTCTCAGTAAATATTTTAATTATTATTTTTTCTAACTTTTCACTACATATGATAAGATTTTCAATATTTTGGATATGCATATTAATAACTACATTTAAGCTTCCCGTTTTTAATTTACCGTATAAATTGGAACTGTATTAATGTTAATAAAAATTTGTACAACATTTTAAGCAAACATCATCAATCGACGCAAAGTTGAAAATATTCAAAAGTTTAAGAGTTAAGGGGATAGTGCATTAATAATAATATTCTATTTTAATTGGCTACGGGTTGATTACTGTGTGGCAGTGTCGCGAGAGATGAATTATAATATCCAGTCAATTGATATGAATATAAAGAAATAGATCGATAAATCAGCGCTTTTATTTTTAGCGTCATTCTCTCAAAATGTGACTCGGCAAATATTTTGGTTGATTCAAAAGAGCTTCATTTATGTCTAAAATTATACTATAATAAACTGTCTCTTTATAAACTATTATCGGTGTATATCCACTGATAACGGCTGTTTTGTAGCCGACATTCGCATCTGTTTTTCCCAGCGCGTTGGTTGCTGGCACGGTGAAGTTTCTCCATAAAATGAAATAAATTTTCAAGAGGAGAGATTATTACCTTAGCGACATTTTCAGTAGGTCATCATTTACCCATATATGAGAGCCTCACTCAACGCATGAGGCCATTCGGAACCAAGCGTCTCGCGACTAATTATCAGGCGCCTTTCCGATCCAACGTCTTACAATTAGATTTACCCCTGCGCTATCTCCTTCTTGCCTGAGAAAAGTGACCGAATACATCCCCTTCATCCAGCCCTTCACCTCCTATTAGTCGGAAAAGGAGAAAAACGACGTATACTTGCTTTTTGTCGAGACGTCTGGTTCTGCAATAGGGATGAGGAATCCGTGTGTGCGCCTCGTGGTGGAAACGGAAGCGACCAGAAGATGGAAAGGGAAGAGAAACGAGGAAGTATTTTCCCCCCTCTTCCCGTACGTATTCCCTTTTTCCCCTGTATCCCGTCTCCGAACCCTCTCCCTCATCTTGGCAGGGGTTTGCGGAGGGGATAAAAAGGGGGGAGGGAGTGAGAGGAGCCCACATCCCGTCGTCTGGACACGGAGGCGCCTCTTCACCCTTCCAAAAAGTCTCTCTCTCCCTCCTCCTTTCCATCCGTCGAATAGCCACACAAAATATTCTCTCCCCCTTTTGACTGTTATTCCCTTTGCTTCCCTCCCCCTCCACTCTATCTCCTTCCTCCCCCACCACCCACCTATCCACTAGGTTTACTATCCTCCGCTAGACAACGAATGCACCCTCTCTCTCTTAAGATCCATCTCTCATTCATACAATCTCCGTCTCCCTCTTTTCGTTCATCCGAGGCGCCGACTCATTCTACCCCCTCCCTCCCCTCCCCCCTCTTCCCCCTCCCCCCCACACACATATACTTCCCCCTCCTCACCATCCTTGCAACTCTTCTGGCGCCAAAGTGGCGGTGTGACCCACGCCGAATTTTTGTACGTCCCTCCTGTCCCTGTTTTATTCTCCCACCCTAAGGAGCATCTCCCTCTCTCTCTCTTCGAGGAAAAGAGAGCATTAAGGGATGTCATCGAACCCATAGCTCACTACGAGAGATATAAATACGGAGGGATGGAAAACTGTTTCGACTTGAACTGAAATTGAGTAGGTGTATTAAAGCGTAGAAAAAAATTTTTTTTCGCTCTACTTTCCAAAAAAATGAATCGGCGGGTTTGAGGAAACGTTTCTAATTTTGCCTCTGAGCATATTGGAGATGACGGATGCATAAGGAATATAAATAAATTTGATTAAATAGTTTAAATTTAATTCGCAATGTGAGTCAAAGTTATGTCATTTAGTTCAATGGTTTTATTTCATTGAATTCAATTGTGTTCTCAGCATGAAAAAATTTCACAAAGTCGAGACATTCCCCCCTCAGTACTAGGGCAAGAGCTGTATAAGGTTCATAGTTATGAAGCAGTTTTGAATTTAAGATCATTCTGTTTGTACGATTATTGTTTTTTGGAATTTATTAAGAAACTCATTTCGTTACGGAACTTTAAGGATATTCTATAATAACTAAAACTTAACTACCATATCTACGCGGCGGAAATATCTCCTTGGCTGTTATCCAAAGAGAGTATTGATCTTGGTGAAAGAAGTCTACATGGGAAAACAGAATAAAGGTTTTGCAGTGGCGCCATGCTTCTAGACTACACAGGATACCGGAGAAATCAAAACAGAATAATTATTAAATAAAAATATTAATTACTGATAAATCAAGCATGATTTCTGTTTCATTTTTGATTGTCATAATTTAAAGACTGTGAAATTCGTTGAAGTTTGAAAAATGCCACATTGGAAAATTGATGGATCAAATATTGGCGTGTATCCTCGTTTCACATATTTTCAACTCAGTAAAATAAGGGAGTCATGGAGATGATACATTGTAGCATCTTGATGGTTAACTTTTGAAAAGTTTTGCTATAATATTACAAATATTTCAATGCCTTTTTTTCTTGCTATTTATATCATTTGCAGTCACTCACTTGTACCGATGAATGTCATTTAAAACAGTCACATTTCCGATCATGGTACCATATCCTACATTTTTCAATAATAAACATGTAAATTTACAGCCAAGTTATTTAAGCCACACAGAAAAAACATACATATCAATCAGGGAGTTCATTGCAAAATTTATAGGACTTATAGTAAATAATTCAGTGAATTATTTAAAATAAAGGATTTAAAATTAAATTACTCTCTTTGTATTCACCTGTTATAATTTTAGTTTTTTATACTTTTTTTTAATAATTGGAATTCCTTGGATATTCCATTTTCTGTTAAAGTAGATATTTAAGAGATATCTTATAAATATGAGAAATTGATGTTTATTTTTGTAATCGTGTGTTACTACCTGCAACATAAATTTATTATCTACTATTTTAACAAAATGAACAATGTATGCAATATTTAATTCAATATGTACAAAAGAAGGAGAGTATTTTCACAAATTGTGAACGGATAGACTTTCATAATATAATCGTATATTACTGAGAAAGAATAAGCTTTATTAACCATTAAATTGAAGCTGCGACATTTGCGCAACATTCATTGCGTAAAAATTAAAATTCTTTTTCATAATTATGAAAATGGGAGAAACATATCCGTCGTACAAGAATAAATGTATCGCAAATGACAAATTACTAGAAATAACCGCATTTTAAATGTTAATTATGTATAGGCACATTTGGCATTCCAATCTGTTCAAACCGCTGCGTTGATATGTAATTATGGAAAAAACCGAAATTGTTTTTAAAATGTGATTTCTTTCTCAGTTTATTCCTTAGCGCGCCGATTTAATATAGCACCAGATAAAAGTGACATGTCTACGTGCACTCCATACACTGCATTACTTCTTTCTTTTCTCTCCCCCCCTCCTCTTCTCCTCCCCCTCCCAGGGAAGGGATTCGCCCTTTGAGGACCAACGAGGCGTGCTCCCATCCCTCTCTCCTTCCCTTGACGAAGGCGCCTCTTTTATTCTCTCTCTCTCCCTTCCTCTCTCCATTCCTCGCAAGACCCAACCTATCTGCATAATCCAATACTCCGTAATCCGTGCAAGGAGACGCCTGCAATCCGATACGCACATCCACCGCAAAAAAGGAATCCCTCCTCCAAAATCATCCCTTCCTACTCGCTTTCCCGCACTTATTCTCTCCCCCTTCCACCTCCATCGATCTCATCGGACTTCGCGTAAATATTTACGACCCCCCCCCATCCCCCTTCCCTCCTCCCCGTTCACTCCCACTTCTTCGTTTTTTCTGTCCTCCTGGAAACGAGGACTCTTGGGTCTCTCGCATAGTTCATATCTGTTTCGCCATAAAATGGTAACACGGTACCTCTCTCTCTCTCTCTCTGCGTTATGGATTCCGAGAGGTCGGCGTATATCACGGCGGGTCGCAAATTGGTCGGTTTTTTTCCTCCCTCCCGCTCTCGTTCCCAAAGGCGGAGACGTAAAAGTAAAAAGGAAATAAGGGTTATAAATCCTCGCCTACGACGAGTGTCGCCGTGAGTCGTCCTGGTTTGTTTGTTTCTGTACCGCTTAAAGTCGGTTAACGGCTGATTGGTCGGCGATTCGGGCGATAACGACCATTGAAAGGTGAAAAAAGAACATTTCCGAGAGAAAGAACGAGAGATAATGACTCCTTTGTCATGGTATCTGTGACGCCGTTTTCTATCTCTTCGCGGTGACGATGATTTTCCGAAACAAAATGCAAAATTTAATGAAAACGAAGCATATAAATAATCTAATCCTTTTAAAATTATGCCCAGTTTAGCTAGAAAAAGCGCGTTTTTTTAAAGATGCATTTATTTGACTTATGACAAAAAATCCCAAAAATGTGCCCAATCTACTTCAGATTCATTTTCTCAATTATTTCTCGTATCTATATCTATTTTATGTTTTAAAACCGAAAGCTAATATCAGTGACGTAGTTTATAAACCAACTGGTTGCCTATCTAGTCAAATGATAATTCGCATAAATATATAACATAAAATGCATTTGAAATCCTTTCCTCGTGTCGTCGTTAGAAGTCCGATGCTCATTTTTTTCTTACCATTAGTAATCCCAGCTTGCAAGATAATCCATAGATAAAGAGTCGTTTTCAAAGCCTCCGCCATAGTTTTTTTTTATCGATCATAACTTTTATGCTATTCCTGCTCTGATCTTCTCAACCCCCTCTCTAATTCCTCCTCTCCCCCCATTGTCTCCTCTCTCTCTCCCCCTTTACGGATCTCTCCTCTCTCTGAACTGTTCTTTTGTGTCCTCATTAGCGGGACTGCAAAATGGGAGGGCGCGTGATGGCGTAAAGAGGAGCTTTTTATGGGTATAGGTTGGAGGAGGCTGTGGCGGAGATATATATATATATATATAGAGCGTAGGTGCGGATTGTGCAGAGGGTAGAGAAGGGTGAAGTGGTCGACGGTGCGGAAGGAAGCTTTTTTACTTTATATTTATATCATGGATGCTGCTAGTCAAATCCTTTGCGGTAGATTTCACTCAGTGGTACCAAATACGAAGATGTTTTTTTTTTACACACTTTGACTTAATTTCGCGTCAACTTTATTTGTCACACATCAACAGTACCACAGAAATTCACCTAAGAAAAAGTTTTTCCACTCATCTAATTGTAAGTTGGATTTCTTAAAAAATAGATAAAATTTTTCGGTCTTCGATGATACTAAATTCCACCGAAAATTTTATACTTTAATTTTTGTGATAGTTTTTTTTACCACCACTTATTCCCCCAAGATGATGCATGGAAAGGATCTCGCGTGACTTTCTCCATTTTTATCTCCTAAATTGTTATTATGTTTGATGATGGCATCGCAGAAGTCAATCGATAATCTTGTTCGTATTTAAAAATTCTTCCTCAAAAATCTTTATATCTACGCAGTAAGAGTCATGGAAAAAATATTTCAAGGACCAATGATTTGTTGCAATAAGGAACTTGTACTTCTCCCATTTTTAAGACTCCGTAAATTATCATATTATGCTAACCGTTGCATGATTTTGACATTCTAAAAATACCATAAGATCGGCCAATACAGAATTTCTTTTTCATATTAAGTGTATTGCAGTCCCCTGCGGCAGTATATGTATATGTTGCTTATTATAAACGAACTAGCTATTTAAAACCTCTATATCACAAATCATAAAATTTTAAGACTCTTTATGTTTGTTCCTCGGAAGTTATATTGTAATAGTATCGTGTAACTGTAAAGGAAGTTTTACAATATGTTTTTGTATGGATGATTCCCAAAATGTTTTGAGATTCATTAACCATAATAATTGGTTTGTTGAAGGAAACTGTATGTGTTAATCATTTTTATTTACAAACAGAAATAACTTAAAGAAAACAAGAAAATATACAGGAGAACCATTCCTCCAAAAATAATTTCGCGAGAATATACTGTTCCGATACTGTCCTACTTAATTCACTGCTGAAACTATAAAAAATGTGGATGTGCTAAAAATGATCTCCCAAGTGACGTAAAAAACCTTGCTAACGAACAAAAAGCGATTAAAGTGAATGGCGGCATGGTTTGCAAGAACGTCTGTGGATGAAAAAATAATGACCTCTCAAAATTCATCCTCTCCCCCTCCTTTTATAATCGGCAACAAAAAAATGCCAAGGGTTCCGTATGTAAATTAATTACCGAGATAAGAGTCATGCCACATCAGTAGCATCCTCGTTAATAATGTTTGGGGAAATCCTCCTAAGGAGGAGGGAAGTAAAATGGAGATAGAGGGAGAGGGTTAGAGGAAGAGGGAGGAGGAATTATGAGATGGGAGAAAATATAGGAGGGAATAAAGGAGAGGAAGAGACGCGAAGAAGATCGAGGAAGGAGGAGGAATTACGTAAAGGAATTGGAGGGGAAAGAGGGACACAGAAGGGGAGAAACAAGAGTGAGAGAGGGGTGGATATAGGGAGATACAAGGGGAGTAAGCTAGAGGAAGAGAGATAGAGAAATTTGGTGAGAGAGGGAGAGATAGGGAAAGAAACAGGAAGATGCAGAAAGAAATAGAGCCTCCTCACAGTGGAGAGGTAGATGGAGAAGGAGATATAGATGGAGAGTAGGCATGGGGGTAGAGGAATGAAGAGGTATTGCTTAGAAGAGAGAGAGAATGTGAGAAGAAAGAGGAATTTAGAGAACTGGAAATAGACTGAGAGAGCCAAAGTGATAGTGGAGTGGGTATAGGGAGAGAGAGAGAGAGACAAAGAAGGAGAGAGGGAGAGATATGGGGAATGGCAGGGAGAGATATAGACAGCGGCATAGTAGAGAGAGAGAGAGATAAAGAAGGAAATACATAAAGAAGAAGAGAGGTGGTATAGACTCTATTCTATAGAGCAGCGGTTCCCTAACTTTTTTTTCGCGTACCACCGAAAACATCACAAAATTTCCTCGTACCACATAGTACTAGTAAGTATGACTGTAGTAGTGAATGTGGCACCAAACTCACGTACCACAATTGATCTGTCTTTGCTTCTTCCTATTCGAAGCAGGTATTCTGCTGATTTTCACTCTGCTCGCGTACCACTGGCAAAAGCTTCACGTACCACTAGTGGTACGCGTACCATAGTTTGGGAACCGTTGCTATAGAGGATGAGAAGAGACGGGTGTGAAAAAATAGAAACAATCGAAGAGAATTTGAGAGAAATTTCGGTAAAGAGCAGAGAGGAAAGGAGTTAACAGTAGGAGAGAGGAAGAGTATGAGTGAGGGGGAGAAATTAAGAGATATAGAGGTATAGCTAGAGACGGCGATAGAGATAGAATAAGATTTAGCAAGGAAGACTGGTATATTAGAAAGACAGGGAGGGATAAAGGCGTGGAGAGTGCCATAGAGAAAAGACGCTGGGCGAGAGAGATACAAGAGGGCAATGCGAGGCGCTATGGCGAGGAGGAACCGACCAGAAGCGGTGCAAGGAAAGGGGGATGAATCAAGGGAAGGGGAGAGATGAGGAGCCAGTCTCGTGAAGTAGGTGGAAACCGCTAATAATGGGGTCTGTGCAGAGAGGGAGGGAGCTTAAGTCAGGAGAGGGGTGCAGAAGGGGATGATGGAGGGTTCGGAATATGCGGGAGAGGGGGGAGGGGGGGGTGAAAGAGGGAGAGGATTAGGAGAGGGCGAGGGATTACAAAAGAGGTGGGGATGTGACCAGATATGGACCACCCTTACGGCGCTCAAAAACCACCTAATCCACCTTGTTGCTCTTGGAGACGTGACGTGCCAGTCGTTCGTCAAAAGAGGTACGGGCGTGGAGCATGTACAGGATGCGAATTCAGGAGGAGCAGAGTCCTGAGTTTCAGAGACGAGCGCAGGAAGGACATGTAAAGGAAACGGGAAGACGTATACGAAAATAATTTCTCATATTTTATTATATCTGCTGTTAGGTAAAAAGGATATATGTGGTAAAATTGCTCGTTTTGAAGTTGCAACTGAAAAGAAAATATTTAAAATAAACTTAACTGCCACCGTCAGAAAAGCTACAGAAAACTATGTTCGTATTGCTGCAGTTCGCAGCTATTATCTAATGGATTCAAGTAATAAGGTTAGGCATACTATCAACTTTTCGGAATGAAACTCTTGTTAAATAAAATGCTACAGTGAAAAATGTAGTTTACCGAAAAATATAACGCCATTACTTTCGTCCGAAGTTGTAGGTTAATTTTGTCATAATTTTGGCTAAAGTCTTTCTTAAATTTTCATCTTATCGTTGCTTACAAGCTTCATCTAACCGTTAGATTCTAAGGAAATTGTAGATTCCGTTTATCCTTGGAGTACATTAACATTCGCTCAGTGTAAATGATGGGGAAAAAATTTGATGAAGATAAGTAATCATAAAATTCTCGGAAGAAATATTTTCATAAAGCATTCTAAATATACTTTATTAACATATATTACGTGTCAGATTAAAGACGGAATTTAAAGCTTTTACTGCAATAATGAAATTAATTCGTGCTTTTTTTTTACTAGACGGCATTGCTGGCATTTTCATTTTATTGCTCCAGACTCCGACACGCCCCTTGAGGCATCGTGGCGTAGATCTATCTCCATGGCAACTCTCGTTTCTTCATTGGCTCGACGGTCGAAAATTTCCTGCATGATATTATAAAAAAAAAGAGGCGTGTTTTTCCTCCCAGAATCCTTTCTTCCCCTACTTATTTTTCACGGTCTGGGTGGCCTTCATAAGAGAGGACGCGAGGAGAAAGCTTAATCTATATAAAGAGTGAGTTTGGAGAGGGGAAGAGTGCGAGGGGAAGGAGGAATAGAGAAGAGGGGGGGGAGGTGAGGACTGGAAACTTCGAACACCAATTTGGGAGGAATTACGTGTAGGAGGGAGAGAAGAATGAGGAGAGAGTGAGAAAGGAGGGGGGGAAAGTGGAAGGGGAAGGTGTGAGGGGAGAAAAAGAAGTTGGAGGTTTTGAAGAAGAGGGTTGGAGTACGTGTAAAAAGAAAGGGACGAGAATTTGAGGTAAAAATGACCGACGAAAGAAATGAGGAAAAGAATATTGAGATGTGAGCTGTTATTATTCCAAAAATGTTCCCTTCGCTAGTTGTAATGTGATTTTGATTTCCTCGTGTGATCGAATATTTAAATAATCCTCACTCTCGGTTTGATAGCTATTTTCTCATTTGTATTCCTTACTTACCAAGACAAGAAAGCAAGAAATCACTTTTCCTTTCCGAATTTTTCCAAAAATCCTTTGTAAAAGTTATGATTTTGCTTTCTCATAATTACTGAATTTACTCTACCTCTTTGCATTTCAATCCAGTCAAATCTCTTTTTTTTTAAATAAAATAGAAGTTTAAAATCTTCCTGATTCGCTTCTTTTGCCTGCGACACACGCAATCTTCCCAAACATCATAGAATGTACGGACTCCACCAGCTTTTCTTTAGGTCCTGATGAATGTAGGTACTTTATAATTAATTGATTCAGGCGTGACTTCGTGGAAGTATTAAATATTATTCTTAATAATAAATGATATAATTAGTACTTTTCCACATACTTTTTTGTGGAAAAGTACTGTTTCATATATTATGAATAATATTCTTACTTTCTTCACCATTGCATACGCATCTGTCCATTTAATCATAACTTTTTCGTTCGAATCTTCTATCTCTACTTCTCTGTCTTCTGTCCTACCTCTTTTAATTTCTCTGTCTATTCTTCTCTTAAATCTCTTCTTTTTCTCCTATCCTCTCTTCTCCTGAATATATCCTCTCATCTCGCCCGATCTTCTCCTCTCTCTCTCTCTCTCCGCTCCCTCTCTTCTGCCTCTCCACTCCAAAACTACTTCCCCCTCCTCCCTCCGCTCTATCTCGCACGCGTCAACCAAATTGGCGCAACCGTTGCGTGTAAGCTGATAGCGAATAACTTGAAAAGACTCTTTTGCTAAGAGAGATATAGGGAAGGGGGAGAGTGGAGTCGGAGAGAGGGATGAGTTAGGGGGAGGTGGGTTGGGTTGGGTTGACGGGTGGAGGTATGGTACAGGGAGGGATCCGCTTTAGAATAAAGGGTTTCCAGTTACTGTTTCGTTCCAAAGCACTTTCTGACAGCTTATGGTTAATCTGGATTAAAATATGGTGACAATGGATGATAACGAATCGAGTCGTGCTTTGAAGGAGTATTAATTCTCATCTTTGAAACCGAAAAGGAAAAGGGTGCTGAAAAGAGTTATTAGAGCACCCTAAATTTTAAAAAAATTTCACAATATATATGACGAACTTTTCGAAAAGCAACGAAATTTAAAATCGGTAATCATGATATAAATATTAATATTTACAGTCAATTCCATGTAAATGCTATGATGTTTTACACTATTATGACAATTTTAGTGGTTAAAATATCTTAATATCAATGAAAATCACTCATTAAAATGACATAAATCCGGCTATCTGTGCTAGTAAATCGATATTAAAATAAAATGTCTGATTTGGGAAGTTGAAGCATGCAATCCTACAAACCGATCCTTGTTTCAGAATATCAATAAATAATCTCGGAAGTTATAAAGCTAGTAAATACAACACGCAAAATGGATATCTGAATTGAAAAAAATGAACGCCATATAGGAAGGTTAAAAAGAATAGTAACATTTTCGAATGGCGGGTTCCTTTTAAGGAAGTTTGAGAGTTATGGACGATGTATGTGCGCTCCGTCGCGCCAGGGAGAATGAGAGAGAGGGAGAGAAAGGAAGGGAGAGTATCATGTCATCCCGTCCACCCCCTTTCCCTTTTTTTTCTCCGTCTCACTTCCCTCTTCATTCTATTATTCCGCTTCCTAACGCTTGGTCACGGGCACATCCATAAGCTCCTCCTTTTATGTGTCAGTAAAATGCGTGTAGGACACTGGCAAAATCCCACGTCAAAAAGTCTCGAGATGAGGTCTTCTTATTTGACAATAGGGGGATTTGTGTACGGCTCCTTCTTCTGGCCTAAATAAGACTGTATTCCCTGTTGAAATGTGTTTGAAGATCGTCCGTTCACACGTGAAACGTATTTTTTTTTAAAAAGTCATCGAATTCATGAATTTTCGTATTTAGTCGTGTATTGATGGGTTATCAAGACATTTTTGTGACGCTTAATTTAAAAATATGACGTAGATATTCATATAAACGTACGTTTATTGTAAAACATGCTATATTGCCTTTATTTTTACGTAAATTCGTCTCTTAAAAATAAAATGTCATAAAATAATTTTAAATTCCGCTTAAATTATTTTACAGAGGCTTACTGAATTATTATTTTGGGGAAACAATTATGTAATGAGATGTACAACTTATATCAAATTACGTTGGCCTAATGATCAAGCAGTTTTAGAGTAAATATTTAAATATATATAATACTGATGAGATGATGTGGGTAAAATCTTGCAGAATGCATTGAAAATTATCTATGAAACAAAAATTTATTTATAAATTGGTATAACTAAATAGCATTATTCAGTTGTAAAGTCAGTTATTGTTTGTAAGAAATATAGCATTCCAAAATCACATAAGTACTTGCTTACCTACTAGCTTCCAAAATAAAAGAAAAACTTAATATATCACAATAATTAACAAAGTTTCATCGAATCGTATATGTCGATCAAAACTGAAAAAGATTTCACTGCTCTGGGCTACCGCCTGCACTTTGTTTGAGGGGAGAACATAGACTTGGCTTGATAAAAATGAAGAATCGAGGGTTGGGGATGAGAGGCGGGTTACATCCCCCGGGGGACAGTGTACGCGTGTTTCACGAGACGTCGGATCCCATGCCTCTGAGGGTGCTTGCACCCACTCCTGTTATATTGCTTTACGCCCCCTAATACACATGACTACTACTCCTATGTGTACATATTAGAAAGAATAGGAGATGGGAAGGATACATTATTAGTCTGAACGCTGACATTGTGATTTTAAAAAATATTCCATGCTGTCTCGCATCTTTATTCTGCTATTGGCACTGAGTACGAATTCATCTCGCAAATAAAAAAGATTCAAAGAAATAAATAAACTTCTCATAAACAATGGCGCAACAACATCATAGATACCTTCGAAGGATTAATGATGACGTCAAATCAACTTCATATGAATTCCTGAAATATAACAATTCCCACTTCTACTCAACCGATTCTCGAAAGATCAAAGCTGATTTTCTAATCTGGAAGTTTTTATTTCTTCATCAAAATTCCAGTTAATTCTATCTTATGTAACATCTCACTCTATGCCTGTGACTAACTCCTAAGCAAAACTAAATCTTCAAAACCGTCTGCCTGATATCGTAAACGATATCTTTCAAATTCTTCTGAAAGATGAATATGCATCAAGCAGAGAAAAACTACGGAGTTAAAAAAAAATGAGTTATGCGGCGGAAACATGGGAACCGTCAGAGGAAGAATTCTTCGCTGAAGTCGACATCAAACCTGAAGGGAGCGATGGAAGCGTTGGTTCGCCTCGCGGAACAGGAATGCGGCGTCTATCAGGCGTCTCATAAAGGGAAGAGGAAGTCGTGAAGAGGAGTGAGGATAGCATAAGGTAGAAGGGGGGAAAGGAGAGAGGAGGATGTGAGTTGGGGTTGAGAAGGAAAGGAGGCAGGAAAGGGAGAGTGGCGTGAAGTGAGGGGAAAGAGCTGTGGACTGTCTGACGGCACTCCTTTATGAACAAACGGAGAGGAGAGGGAGGGAAGGGACGGTTGATAGGGATGTGATGGGAGAGAGAGAGGGAGAGAGAGAGAGAAGCGATGGACAGGATAGGAAGGTAAAGAGGAGAGAGAGAGAAGAGATGGGAAGTAGGGGAGGAATAGAGAGATGGATGGAGAGATAGAGAGGGAAGAGGAGAAACACGTAGTGAGAAATGGAGAGAGAAATAATGAGATAGTGAGGGAGAGAAGAGAGAGTGAGAGAGACAGAGATAGGTAGGAAGAGAGAGAGAGGTAGGAAGAGAGAGGGAGGAATAGAGAGGGAGGAATAGAGAGGGAGGAAAAGAGAGGGAGGAATAGAGAGGGAGGAAGAGAGAGGGTGAAGAAAGAGACGTAGGAAGATAGAGGGATGAAGAGAGAGAGGTAGGAATAGAGAAAGGGAGGATGAGATAGAGGGAGAAAGAGACAGGGGAGAAAGAGAGATTGAGAGGAAGAGAGAGAGAGAGGTAGAGGAGAAGTTGAGATAGAGGGAGAGTATGAATGAGAGAGAGAGGGGGCGGAAGTATAAGGGAAGAGACAGTTAGAGAGATGGGGTAGGGAAAGAGGAAAATAGAGGGTTAAAGGGATAAAAAGAAAAGAGAGAAAGAGCGATGAAAGAGAGGGATGGGAGAGAGAGAGAAAGAAATGAAAGGAGAAGAGATAGAGAGGGATATAGGGATAAAAGAAGTATGTGGAGTGAATGTGGTAGGGAGAGAGAGAGAGGGACAGAGAGAATAGGGGAGAGGTAAAGATAGAAGTAGAGATAAAGGGAGTGGTTGTGGGAGGGAGTGATATAGATGGGGAGAAGAAGGGGGGAGAAGCGGTGAAGCGGAACCACTGAAGGGGAGAGGGGGGGAGGGGGGTTGAGAGAGGAGAAAAGGAAAAGAGGGGACTTTCTTGGGGGGAGGAGAGGGGAGAGAGTTTGGTAGAGGAGTCTTTGCGGGGGAGTGTTCGCAGATCTTTTCCAAAGGCGCCCAGAACGGCATCCCATCTCCGGACGGCCGGAGCGTGACGACTTTGTGGAGGCAAAAAGGAGGGATAAGGAAAAAAAAGGACTAGGGGGGAGGGGAGATGTGGAGGGAGAGTAGCTGTAGAGAAGAGGAGCTCTGGAGGAAGGATCTGGGAGCTGGAGACGGAAAGAAAATCTTCTTCTTACTTGTATAACGCCGCTGTGATATACTCGTATCTCAAGGGGGCTTACGTGTCTCTTAATCCAAAAAATCACCAAAAGCGGCTTAAATTATAATAAAAAAAAATGATGAGAATTTCGTCGAAAATTTCATGCACGAGGAAAGTGATTTCGTAAACTTTACTATTTGCAGCAAAATGTGACATGCAATTTTTTTTAACGTCGTTGCTGTTAAAGATAACTTGTGCTTCAGAGATGAAAGAAAGATGCAACTTGAACAGTTGTGGAAATACATTTTTATTAATACGGTTGTGCGACATGTAATTAATGGATTTATACTGTGCTGTCTTTGTCGTGGAATTTATATTTTATAATAATTAGAGATACGGAAGATACTTTTGCATTATTTGTTAATTTTTAATATTGGATTGGAAAGAGGAGAGCAAGGAGGTTTATATGTTGTAGAAATATAGACAATATGTGCAACCTTTTCCACATGTCTAGCCAAAGCTTGGGCGGGCCATATAAGTGTTAGTATCGGAAGTCACCAAGGGATTCTCTGACATTTACACGGGTAAAAATTAAGCCTAAACACTCGTCAGCGTAAAAATTCCAACTCATAGTTTTTACGAAATCTCCCGTGTTGAATTTTACGAATTGTTTTCGACACATCTTCGTGGGCGACATAAAATCTACTCGGGGGCCGCAAGCGGGTCCAAGGGCTGTGCAGATTGTCGATTCCTGCTTTAAAACAACGGAAATTCTGTACGTTGGGTAACTTAGACCGTTTTCAAGCGCATCTAGAAGAATTTTTCTTCGATTCAATCCCCCGGAAAACACTACACTTCGCTCAGCTCAAGAAATCGTTTGGGGACCAAGAGACAGGTGAAGAAATCTTGGGAAGGGAGAGAGTGAGGTTGGAAAGGTGAAGACAGATGGTGGTCATTGAACAAAGTCTCCCTTAGCGAGCTTGGTTCCCTCAAGGGAGGGAGACGGGAGTAGAGGAAAGGAGGGAGAGAAAATCACCATCAAACAAATGGTCACTCCGATTATGTGACAGCGGGGGGGGGGGAGGATGGAGGGGAGAGGGGAGACGGGGGGTAAGGGTAGGGCTCCGGAGCAAGAGGAGTGAAATTGGTGGAGTGGTTTTAGAGAGACGTATATTCGTCCCTGTAAAATTCATCGTCGCCCGAACCCCCCTTTGGAGCCGTTCATTAATAACAACTCCCTGGGGCGCAGTTTGAGATGGATTAATGGGGGAATTGTAGGGAAGATGATTTAGCAAAGGGTTTGTAATTGGTTAAGTGCAGTGCAGCGATCAACTTTCGCGCTATATGAGCGTGAGGGATGGTGGTTTCAAGCCAAGCGATTATTTTGATGGAAACGCGTCTATGAAAAAAATATAACGACAGGAAGATGGATATTTTAAAAAGAATTCTGTTTCGGTAAGCAAGGGATTTTTAACGCTGTGTCGTCATTTGTCAAAATTATGTCGCATATTTTATATTTCCTGTGATATTTTTCAGCGTAGAATGAAGAAAGTGATCAAGAGTTATATTTTAGCAGTAATTTTTGTAGGAACTTTGGGTAATTATTCCGTATAAAAAAATGAAGAAGAAAGAAAATTACACTGTACGTCATCGGTAATTACGTGATCAGATTGAATAACTTGCGGGGTATATATTTGCCTGGAAAGGCATTAAAGTGTTATTAGAAACGTTTTGTAGGTTAGTTGTGCATGCCTTCAATCGCTGACATATTTAGTAGAGTCGTCGTCAGTGTTCCACCTGCAGAGACGTCTGTGATAATAAATTAAACCGGGTTCTCATCGTTCTCCTGTCCTTGTCAAGGTCCTTCATTGCCTCGTCGTTCTCATCAAGTCGTGCATTAATAAAAAACACAAAAAATGGACAATGAATTCTTGTTAAGTGCTTTCGTCACTCCAATAGACATAATTAGGTAATAAAAATGAATCTTGTTATGGCTATTGGAGATACCTTAGACAGTTACTTAATTTTTCATATTGTAATATTTATTGGCATAAAAAAGAGTGTAGAGAGGCTAAAAAAGGAAATGAAGCTGGGAAGATAAGAACATTGATGAATGAATCCGCACTTGGAATCAATTTATAACTCGGAAAAACGAGATCTGTGAGAATTAACGTTTGTATATGCATAATTAGATTTGCAGAATAAACCGCGTTTGTCGGTCGGAGGAATAAGGGTCTTATTGCCACTCGTGGTTACTACGAGAGAAAGCCGTCCTTATCAACACGACAACTCTACTCCTCCGATCAAAAAAATGCACTTATTATAGCGACTCTAAATTCCTCCAACTCCTTGAAGGATATATTAATCCTAACCGCGCCCCCTCAGAGAAGCGGACGAACTTTTTACCCGCGAAAATGAGCTTTCCAACTCCCAACAAACTCCATTTATTCCGCTGCCGTTGGCTGCTCTGTACTAAAATAGCTCTTATTTCGGTGTCTCTCGAACCATTCGAAAAACATGAGCTTATTACAACGTCAATTGCCCCATCCGAGAAATTACCGCGAGGAAAAAACTGGAAAGAGCCACGCGTATATATTTCTGCATTCATAATAGTTGATACGGCGTCATCATCTCTCTTTATTACGTGGTGTTACTGAATTTTAAATTAAATTAAATTTGAAAATAAGTGCACAAATGATATGAGACTACGAATAGCAATGGCAAAAGCTGCTTTCGGTGAGAATAGATTCATGCCGAGGAGCAGAAAGAATTTGAGAAAAAGTTGATGAAATGCTACATATTGATTATAGCATTATATTGAGCAGAGGCATAGACCCTTCGGAGAATAGACACGAAATATTTGGAAAGCTTTGAAACGTGGGTATGAATAAGGATGGAAAGGATTAGCTGGACAGATAGGGTCAGAAATGTAGAAGTGTAGAAGAGATAGATGAAAAAAGAAAAATACTACAGGTGATAGAGCAGAGGAAGGCTAATTGATTGGGACATATACTGAGAAAAGATAATTTGTTGAAGGAAGTAAGTGAAGGAAAAATAGAAGGGAAAAAGGAAGAGGTAGGAGAAGGATTCAAATAATTGACGAATTAAAACAAGGAATAAGTTACGAACAATTGCTCAGGAAAGAATAGATGGAGAGCACAGTTTTATTTTAAATAAAGGACTTGCCCTAGGACAGAGAACTATAATAATAATAATAAAATAATATTCCTGAATAAAATTGTAAATCCTTGCGCTAATACTAAAGAAGAAATAAACCCTTATAAAACTGCATTGACATATATATTCTCTCACACAGGGATAGTGTCTTCTCACATTCCCTTTGAAACGTCGCTTCGGCGAAGATCACAGGACGAAAGCACCGCAAAAGCGTGGCATTGATCCCGTACGGGGGACACGAGGGAATGGGGGGGGGGGGAGAAGAGGGTAGGGAGAAGAGAGGAAGGGGCGCCAGCTTCTACTCCACCGACACCACCACTACCCGTCTTTCCCCCCACTCTTCTCCCACCAAACCACAGCCCTGCGTTTCCGCACCACCCACCGCTTCCCTCCCTTTTTCTCGCCCTACGCCTACGCCTCTCAATCACCATGGATAGTGTCTTTCTCTCTCTCTCTCTCTCTCTCTACCCTCTCCCACCGCCACTTCCCTCCCTCCTCCTCCTCTCCTTCCCCCTTTTCCCACTTCCCAAAATCCTCTTCCTCCCCCGATCGCCCATTCTCTTTACTATACTACCCTTCCCAGTAGAAGGGAGGAGGGGAAACCCCTCTGTGTCATCAGTCAGCCGTAAATGAAGCGGACTTTATTGCAAAGTTCCTCTTCGGCGGCCGATCGGCTTGCAGCGTCGTCGGTGGGAGAGAGGGGGGTGTGGGAGGAAAAGAGGAGGAGGAGGGTTGAAAGGGATGAAGGATGACGGGTAGGTTGCTAAGGAGGGTGCATAGAGAGAGAGAGAGAGAGAGTGATCGAGGAGAGAGGATTGAGATGCAGCGAGGATTTTTTTTTTTTTTTGAGAGTGCTTTTGTACGGTTGGGCATTTAGGGATTTCGTAGTGGGTGTGGATGTTTTGCTCGCTTCTTTTGTTTTTATCTTTCGAATGGTATATGGTGGTCGACTGCGGCTTTTTGACTTTTATCGAGCTTTTCCTAGGTCACCGACTAATTTGTTGGTATGCACACCCAATCAAGATATGCGCATTTGCCTTTGAATGAGTATTTTTTTAACCCCATTTTTTCGGCCTTTCATGCGTGACATCGCCATCACCCATCATTAACGGGGAATGCCTTAGCGAACGTGGTGTACGGTGGGGGACTTCCCGAGTTCCGTGACCATTGCGGTAGCCGCGAAGGCTCATCTCGGATATGGAAAACTAACATTGTAAAATTAATTATATAATTTGAAAGATTAACCATATTATATGAGTAATTTATGTGACAAATATTGTGAATAGCTGCTGAAACCTGGATGTTAGCCAACTCGGAAAGGTTTAAAACAAATAAATCTTTTGCGATGGCTTGGTTCTATCTGATAAGATCACCACCGTATGCTTTATTAAAACATATAGGTACATATCGTCCAATATTTATATGCTATAACAAGTGACTGTGTATGTTTATAGATCTAAATAGATAAACATTAATAACGCCTTTAATATTTTTTACCTCAGTATGGCACCGATTATATATATAACTTTATTACCCCTTTATAAAAATCGTGGTCCATTTGGCAACCAGACTCGCCATTCATATTTTTTTTACTATTAAAAGGTTCCTGATTCATGCGCCTTCAAAAGTAAGTCACTTTTCATCCTCCTACCCTTACTTTATCTCCTCCCTTTTTTAGCTCATTCCCCACCCTCTCTCTCACACACACTCCTCGCCTTCTTCCTATCTCGTACGCACTGCTGCCCTCTTCATTTTTGTACCTCTTCTACCCCGGCGATGAGTTTCCGCTCGGTTGGCGCTGCGTTCGCCCGCTCTCCGGGGGTGCGGAACGGAACGGATAGCGGGGTGAAAAGACGGGAAAGAGGGGAGGAAGGATGCAGGAGCATAGGGTTTGATGGAGGGTGTGAGGACGGATGGAATTTCGGAGGGTGGTGTTTTAGGGTGTCCGAAGGGAGGAAATGAAAAGGAGGGTGGAGAGGGAGTTGGACGGTAGGGAAGAGGAGAGAGTTAGTTACGGTTTTCAACTCCCTGGCCACACCACCGTCACCCCCGTAAGACCGCATCGTCCCTTTTCCGTGCGTTTCTCCCTCCCTCCCTCCTCGATATTCCACGTCTCCCATTCCTCTGGTTTGACGTCGATCGCCTCAGATGACCGTAAGATCTGGAAAAAAATGTGGCGACATCCTGCTTCTACGCGTTTTTACGCAAGTTCTACGCATGGAGTTCCAAGTGAATCCTTTTCTTTTTTCTGCGATTTCATTTTCAATCGTAAGAAACGAGAGAATTTGACTGGATGGAGCTGAAAATTGACTCTAAACTTTAAAGTTTTTCTTTTAACAAGTGGGTTACTTCAATATTTTATCGATATTTGATATTCTGTTTCATTTATAATTTACTGATATTTTCCACTTTGGTGATTTTTGTTGTGATATTTTTTATTATAATTCACTTCTGCTGAATTCACACATTTTTATTCAATTCTATCGAAATATATAATAATAATAATTATTATAAATATAATAACTTCACTAGTATTTCCCGGCCATGAGTTTTGATTAAAAATAATGAAGTTATTCGTATTCAATTTTAAGGTTGGCTTCGCGGTTTAAAACAATGAGAAAAATAAATTGCCATTGCAAATCCATTTTCGCTGCATTTGAGAGCCCAATATCTGTTATGGGAAATAGTTTAACCGTATGCATGCTTACTTTGTGCGTTTTGTATTCGTCGCTTGTTTTCATTTACATAACTACCATTAAATAATTTCTTACTCCACAAATAATGCATATCTTGTATATTCCGTAGGTCGTTTGATTTCTTACTGTCATTATTTAAGATTTTATACACCGAATGCATGTGTAAACGTCATTTTTGAAGGACAACTGTACTAGTTCATAATATATCGATTTTTACGTCCAGCTGTCCATACAACAACGTAAGTAGTGACATAACTGTGTGGACTGGCAATGTACAGATATGAGAGTTTAATCAATGCAGGTCGTACCGATTTTTTCTGTGCATTAACTTTTCTGCGATGAATATCTTTTTAAAAACTAGCTGAGATGAAAGGAGTCAGCCGCGACGCCAGCCTTTCACGGTTCGACCCTAATGGATGAAGGAGGGGGAGTTAATCATCAGAAAACGAGCCCTTCTCCTAAAACCAGCCAGCGTCCTCTGCATTCGGTAACGAAAGAAGGGATTGATGACCCGTCGAGGTCACCTCCACCGAAAGAGGATTCCATCCAAAAGCAAAAGGGCAAAGTTCTCTCTCATTCAACCGACTTTCGGTTCCTTCCACCCCATAAAAAGAAAATCCGAACCCTCCCGAGTTGAACGCGGGAAATATCTCCCTTTCGACTCGTCCTAACCCGTCGTTCTCCATTAAGACGACGAAGCATAACTAGGCCTTTAACAAACATGCGTTCCGCGAATCAAACCCGAGCTAAAATGCATTTATTACAAATATTTAACGTAAATCTTTGTCAACTAATCTAAACGAGACAGGAAATACGCGCGATTTATGCGTGCATACATGAAAGACAATGCGTTCTTGATCGTTTTAAATGACTAATTCCGCAAGTTTTCTTAGAGGCTTTCTATGATTGCGACTAATATGTTTTCTACGGGACATGACGAAAAGTTCGTCGTCTCTCCATAGAGGAACGGCACCCCTGCATGTGTTATGTGAACCATTTATATTATTTTATACCTTTACCCGAAAAGTATTTTCGGTACCAAGCATTAAGTGGTTATGGAGTGGTTATGCGGACGGATACGACAAAAAGGCGTTAATTTTTTATTTATCTTTTGCAAATAACGACGAAAAAATTCTCAAGAAAGTATTAAACCAGCAATTCCAAAACGTTCGCAGTTTATTGCTAATTCCCATTTAAAACACACAACGCAGGTGGGGTATAAAAAAGCCTGCTTTTCCCTCTGCCAGCGTGTTTTTGCCATCGTCCGAAAAAGGTCCTAACACGCGGCACCAAATTTAGTATTTTCGCAATGAATAGTTTTAAGAGCTCGTCGAAATATTTCCGCCACTATTAGAAAGGAGAAGTGATTTCAGGAGAATATGAAACGTTGAACGGACTTGTGAAGCGTGTAGTGTAAGAATGCGACCCGCGGATTTGAGGCGGTGTGACATTTGACTAACAGTGGTGACATCTTTTTACCAAAATGGAGGACAAATCCCGATTTTTTATAAAAAAGGAAGGACATGGGAAGGACACATTTCATTATCAAAAAACTTAGTATGCTTTATTTCACATTAAAAAAATAAAATAAGGCTTTTTATGAGAGGGAATGCTATATTGAGAGCGTTTTGGTGATTCTGGGAAAGATTGTGCTTCGTAATACTTGAAGGCCCACCAACTGCGATATTAAATACTGCTGAACACATACAACATTTAATGACATTATCGTCTTTTCCAACAGGTCTTAAATGTGGAAATTCCTTAGCTAACGTTACATTTATGTGACATTTTCTTTTCTTGACTGAAGACATTTCGTAGGGCATTACAACAAAGATTTAAAAATCAATAGGTATAATAAAAATGGAAGGTTACACTGTAAATTAAAATGAGAAACTTTTTGTTGTCATAATAATGAAATAAACGCAGGTATTCAAATTTCACTCAGGCAGGACACAGTAAATAACTATCTTTTTTTCACAATTCATTGATAGAGGAAAAACAAAACAAGCAATAAGAAGTCGTAAGAGTTTAACTAGCACGCACAGAAACAAAGCCTACTAAAATCACTCAACTCCATTGCCGATAACAACTAAGTGAACAGGTGTTTGTTTTACGAAAGAAATATTTTGAGGAATAGGATGGGATACATTGTACGCTGTATAAACCAGGATTTTAATAAACCAGAAACCAAACAACTATAATCAAGGAAAAAATAAAACATTTTTTCTAGCAGACAAAGTGGTCTCTATCGCTAAGAAAGCATAATCAGCGAGCTGGACAAAAATTATTTAACAAGCAGCTTGTTGGAAAGCTTAGTGTTCTATGAGAATCGTGTTTTGGGAGAAATACGAACTCCCTGGGCGTATAACAATGTAACAGACAGGAGCAAAGCCAGCCAATCCACAAAAATCACATTATATTGGTTAACATAGGTCAGAGTTCTCAAAGTAGGTATAAATGTTCCATGGACACACAAGGTTAAGTAAGAGGAAGGACAAAGAAAAATTTTCAAAAAAGAGGAACTGAAAGGACAAAATGTTTAGGAAGGACAACGATTGAAATAGGACTTCCAAAATGAGGACAACTGGTCACCTTATGACATCAGATAATCCACATGTATTCGTGACATACATGTCCATACACGTGGCGTGCTATAATCATTGAAATGCATTATTCAGCACATCATATAGTATATATTTGAAACAAATATAGCTTTTTTTTAGACCAGCTGATTCCCTCTTGTCTACATACAATGGATATCTGAGAGGTAGTGCAATGAATAGCTGGTCAGTTGAAAAGTTTTTGGAAGGGTAACGCCCGCCTAAGGCATTGCTATATAAGTATAGCTGTTTAAATTGAAATCCATTAAATATTATTGATCGACACATCCTGTGAAGCAAGCCGTGCTATAAAAATTTCATTGAAAAGTCGTTCTCTTTGTTTTGGATCTCAAAATCCAAATAAAACATTAAAATAACAAATTAAGATTAACTTATGCAAATATTTTGCATAACGAAACGCACTTGAGGGAAAATATTGAAAGAAAATTACAATTTTTTTCGAATTTACATTACCGCCATCTGTTTATTCTGTACCGAAGGAATGTAAATTTACGTTTCTCCCCAATTTTTATGTAGAGGTGCGGGACCAAACCTTCACGCTGTAAATGGGGAAGGACTTCCTCAAGTGGTTTCACTTTACAATTAAACGAAATCGACAACAATGCAAATCTCATTGACGACGAAAGAATTTCACGTAAAAGTACGTCAAAGTTCTGCGTTAATTCCGATTTATGGACCGATTCAACTCGCATTCGAAAATCTACGGCAGAAAAATGTAATTTTGATCTTTTAGGCGATCTTTGGTCCGAATCTCGAGTTTGCTGGATGATTCTAAGTAATTTTAAAATACACGTGATTAATATGCTACACTCATATCGCTGCGCGGCGAATTACCAAAGTAAGCATTTTATTAACATAGATTTATCATACAAAAGCATTGCGGCGTCGTTTAGAGAATCAGTATTAATCAATTTTATTCAATAAAACTTAACTGCTATTTTACTAAACGATGCTTTGAATTTACTGTGTAATCAAAATTATTCAACGCAAGAATTCCTCTAACAGTACGGAAATATCCGCGTTATCAGGAAGGCATTAAACTCAATTTTCAATGAAACTAACCTAACTTTAATTTTAAAATTATTATTATGCAAGCTGTAAATTTTTATTGCATAAATTTTAAACGGATTAAATTACTAACAAATAATAAGAGTATTAGGATCTTTTTATGTAAATCTATTATTTCTTCCCTCCTTTTTTTTTCAGGATAATTTTAACAAGTACATAATCCTAGTTGACTTAACGCCGGCGTTGTAATGGATTACGCGGCAATTATAATTGCTAAAGCGATTTCGCCGATGGATACAAACAAGAGCGATTGGCAATATCGGTTTCGCTTATTTTGCAGCTTCCGAACATCCCCTTGAGGGAATTCCGTGTTTATCAAGCATTATAGGGGTAGGATGCCGACCGCTTTTAAGTAAAGAGACCACACCCCAACTACCAGCGCTGCCATGGATATTAATTTTTAAATAATTGGGTTTACTTATAAGGTTGTTGGGATGATTTTCTCGTTTCGTGCTCTACAGATGTTTAATTAGGCAATAATTAAAATTTAGCTTGCGGTTGACGTGAAAATAAATAAAGCTTATTATTTTAGTATTTATGTAGTAGCTATAACTCATATATATATAAATACTAAGGAAGAGGAAAGGTGAGTAAGGATATTTTGGGCAACTAGGTGTTGAAGGAAACCCAGTGAACACTTACCGGAAGTAGAGCCGCTGGGGTGTTGGAGAGACACATTTGTAGAGGTTAGAGCTTTCGGGATGATCCCTTCGTCAGCTCTACTTCCGGTAAGTGTTCACTGGGTTTCCTTCAACACCTAGTTGCCCAAAATATATATATATATATATATAATCATGGAAAAAGGGAAAGAGATAGGAAATGGTTTCAGCTAGTAGACGACTTGAAAGGGAAGGAGAGCTATCAAGACATGAAGAAAACTGCGGAAAATAGGAGTATATGGAGAACCAAGTTTAACCTAGAATAATCACGGACCTGTCAACGGACAGACTACCTATGATGATGATGATATATATATATAGAGAGAGAGAGAGACTAATAATAATACCTTGCGCGGCAGTATGCAAAATAAAATATTAATTTCCGATGATTTTCTAAAAATGTTCCCTCGTGCATACTCACATATGCAATAGGTTTTTCCTTTTTTTTCCTTTTAAGTTTTGCGTTTTTGGTGTCTCGTGAAAAATACAGATCTCGTTTTTGGCTTTCGAGTAATAACGGTAGCAGTCTATTTCGTCGATCCGGGTGTGTAGTTAACTCGTACGGTATGAGAGCACTGTTGATTCAACAGATGGAGAGGGAGAGAGAGAGAGAAAAGGGGGAAGGGATTGTTGCAATTGGAGAGGGGCCCCGGATATTGCGCCCCTGAGGGGTAAAAAGGTGGGTGGCGAAGAGGGTGCCAGATAGAGAGAGAGGGGGAAGGGAGCTTTGTGTATGGGAAGGGTTTTTGGTGAGGGGGAGGAGGTATCTAATAGATAGACAGGGGAATGGCATTGAGGTGGCCGAGAAACCAAACCTATTTTGAAAGCTTCCCCACAGTGCCTGCAATGTATCAGCGCGGCGTTTGGAGGAGTGTGTTTGAAGTAGCCGACGAAATGGATATTTGTAAGCGATGGGAGGGAAGGAAGTGGGGAGGGAGGGACGGAATTGGGTTGTGGGTGCGCAGGGAAAATGATCTCGTCGACCGACCGTGGGGAAAAACCGAAAATCAAGGTTGAGTCTCTTATTTACCGAATATTCTTTCTAGGGTTAATTTTGGCTGTATGTTATATCAGAAAGTTAACGGTATCAGTCCCAAGAAATTCCAAATGAAATTTAGAATGTCTTTCTTTCCTAAAACCGAGATAAAATAAAGTGTAAAAATTCTTTTTTTAATATACACATTTGTAATTATTCTGATAATTAGCGTGCCACGTAAAAATCTCATCGCTTGCCACCTGGTACTATACGCCATTCGAATTCAGGCTAAAATCATAAATATTTCGAAAATCCTATGATATCATTCATGTAAATTTATTTTTTAGGTTGTCATTGCGTATAAGTTTTATAAACGGCGAAAAAGGAAATAATAAATGTATTCTATTGAAATAGTTCATTACAGAAATCGGAATAAGTATGTACCCTCAAATATTGGATTTAATCACATAAATGTTTCTATATGCAAAATAATAAATACACGATAGAGGGCTCTCGTTCATATGATAAGTCGATAATTAATTTCCCGCTCTATCAATCTCTTGCTTATCTGGTACTCAATTTTTCCTTGTGGGCAGATAAGCTCCTAACTTAGCGTTCAACCGAATGAACACGACATTTTGGACTCGCCGTCGACGGGGAAACGATTTATACTCATATGGTTTCCTTCCCGACGATTAGATCCTTCCTTTATTAATGAAAAAAATCTACCTCGTGAACGACCTCCCGGGGAGAAAGTTAATTGCTAATCTGTCGCCGCTGGCTCCGTAAGACTTCTCCTCCCGGAGTGGGTTGCGTCTCCTCCTCATCCCCAATCTTTCCTTTCTCCTTCTCGTCAGAGTCAGTCGTCAAATTCCTGCCATCTATCCTTCGAGACTGGAGAAGAAGCGGCGATTTTATAGATGGTAGGAGCCGTTGTTTGGGTGGGAGGGGTAAAAGTAGGAGGGGCGGAGGAGGAACAATCGAATGGGAGTGGATTCGATTACGCCATAACTCCATTTTGCTGCCCCTTCTCCTCCTCCCCTCCGTACCCATACTCCTCCCCAGAACCACCCACCCGTACTCCCATTGCCTCAGTTCCACTCATCTACCCAATATTCTTCCTTACTGGTGCCTCTCTCGTTTCCTTCATCCTTCTGAGTCTCTCTCTTTACCTCTCTCTCTCTCTCCCTCTCTTTCCACTTCTCTCTCTTTACCTCTCTCTCTTCCTCTCTTTCCACTTCTCTCCCTCTCTCTCGCTCTCTCCTTCTCTCCCTCTCTCTCTCCTCTCTTTCCCTCTCTCTCCTCCCTCTTTCCCTCTGTCTCTATTTCCGTCTCTCTCTCCCTCTCTCTCTCCTCTCTTTCCCGCTCTCTCTTTTGTTTTCTGTCAATGTGTTATTATTTTTTATTCTCATTTCTAATTACTAACGTAGGGTAAAATGTAAGAAGGAACTATATAGTCTCAATTTCGCCCTCAATAAAGTCATTTGTCTTTCTGTCTCTTTCCCTCTCTCTCGCTTTCTTTCCCTCTCTCTCGCTCTTTCCCTCTCTCTATCTCTCCCTATCTCTCTCCCTCTCTTTCTCTCTCTCTCTTTCTCTCTCTCTCTTTCTTTCTCTCTCCCTCTCTTTCTCTCTCCCTCTCTCTCTTTCTCTCTCTCTTTCTCTCTCCCTCTCTTTCTCTCTCCCTCTCTCTCTCCATTGAATTTCCAGCCGTGGATTTATTTACCAAACCACGGAGGTTGGTTTAAAAAAAAAAGGAACCTAAACTACTGCTTTATAATGAGTTTCGATCCATCACGCTCCAATAATCATCTGATTTGGAGGAATTAACTTTTTTATATGGGTTTGGGTTGTTTTTGTTGTTTTTTTGCTGAATCCGTTTTGTGAGCAGGTTAAAACTTTCGGTTTATTCCAAGTCGATATCGATTATACACGTTGTTCCTCGCTGACTTCGAATCCTTTTCGTTTAATGATTTTTTAATAAAAGATTTTCCCTTTGCGTTGTGCCATTTGAAACAATCTGACAGTTCTTGGTTTATGTTAGTGAATTTATATTACTACTGTCAGTTTAAATTCAAAATCTCCTCCTGATTAAGTTAACTTACACAACTGGTAGGTTATCGAAACAGTTCATCGGCATTATTTAAAATGTGGAGATACGAGAAAATTACAAGTATCGTTATTATTATTATATATTAATATTTAACATTTCGATCAATTCAGCATTTTTTTGTTCGTTCGCAACTAATATTTTTTCATTTCCACACTATTTCCCTGGTATATGAAGCTATTTTGTCTGATTTTTTAAATTCGGGTGTGCATGTTTTTAATTTGAAGTTCTTATGTATAAAATTTTTAAGTGCCCAAACGTGTCTTTCTCTAATAAAAAAGTGACATGAGGACACCGTTAAAGGAGTTGTTCGTATATCATATATAAAATTCAGTATGAGAACAGAAATTGGGTCACTGAATATCGGAAATCGGAGAAAAGGACAGTATTGAGGAACTTAATCTAACTACTCGTTTTCAAGAATAAGACACTTGTTTCCATAATGAATGAGAAACGGAATACTTAGCATAAAAATATACAGTGGAATGTGTTGATTTTACAAAAGAACAGAATAAAATACCAAGGAATATAGAGTTGGACAGCAGACAACCTAAAATAATATGGAAAGCCTATATGCGAATATTTTATTTATAAACACAAACGACGGCTTAAGCTTGAATACATCATTTTTGTTCAGTTAATGATATAAAATGTTAACTTCAAATATTTTGCTAATGGTGTATCTTAAATGCCAGCTTTACATTCTGCTGAAGAATCGACACTATGTTTCCCGCTCAGTTTTGGCAACGAGATGAATTTGAAATATATATATATATATGTATATATGAAATATATATAATAGTTAAATACATATAACATACATATCCTTCCAATAGAGGAAACATCACGTTCGCACTTATATACCATTACTCCCTTATTCTTCCCTCCATTTTTCTCTCCCACTCGACCAGAGAGACCCATTTCTCTCCGTCTCCTCACCTCCCTCCGCCCCCTCTCCTCATAACCTCCGCCCCCTTTCCTCCCTACCCATACCACCAGTTTCCAAGGAAATTCATATCGTTTTCGATTGCTTCCGCTTCGCCAGAGAGGCTAGAGTGAGATCCCCGAGAAGGATGATGGGCGTAGATAGAGGAGGGGGAGAGAGGGGAGGGAGGAAAGAGGGGAGGAGGGGAGGGAGGAGTTGAAGGGTGTGGGTAGAGAGCTTTTATTCGGTATGGAAGCAAGAGGGTTGAGACGAGGGTCGGAATAAGGGATGTTTAAGGGGGGGGGGGTGGGAGAGAGGAGGGTAAAATGTGAACGATGTTGAGAAGGGTGAGCTACGTGGTGAGGTTGCGGGGTAAGGGACGGAATAAATGAGTGGAGAAGGGGTGGTATTTTTAAAGGGGGTGAGGGAAAGGGATGGGTGGGGGGGAGGGGGAGGGGGTTTGAGGAAGGAGAGTAGGGGAGGGGGGGAAGGATGGAAATTAACTCTTATGGGGAGGATCTTTCAGATGTGCAGCATCCATATCCATCTCGTTACGGAGAGGAAATCAAGGGGTGTGGGAGAGGGAGGGGGGAAGGGGGAGGGGGAAGGGTAGGGGGAAGGGTAGGGGAGGAGGGAGTTTGGGGAAGAAATGGGGGAAGGATTGTAAGTGGGTTGGGTGAAGGATTGAAGGGAAGATGACGGGGGAAAAAATGCAATGGGAGTGAATAGAGAAGAGGAAAAGTAGAAGAATGGGAGTAAGAAGGAAGACGAAAGACAAGGAAGGTAGGTAGGAGTGAAAGAGGAGAAGGCAAAGAAGGGGGAAATGACAAAGAAAAAGCTCTCAGAAAGAAATCAGTTCGTGTGAAGATGCGAGAAAAATATTTTTTGAAAGGAATAAGAATTTTTTAATGCTCAGGAGAAGTAAAACTGTACATTTGTAATAGGTATTTCATAGATCTACGATTCGGATACTACGGATGGCTTGCAGTTCTAGAAACATTCTTTGCCTGTCTTGCATGGAGAATAAGAACAAAAAAAAAGAAATTTAAATATCAAAGATTCGATTTGAATTATCTGTCGTAATTTGGGTCAGCGAAAATGAATCTCATTATTTATTGCTATTATGCAAACCTTAAATCTAAATACAGACTAAATGGGCATGCTTATGTTTACTTTGATGCGAGTGGGTAAAATAGCCACGCCAATATGTAAAGACCTATAATAATAACATATTCATTTAAAAAATATTTATTGATATGCTTGTAAAAAAATGACTATGAAATGAATCATGCTCTTCATTAGTTAGTATTATTTATATTTCATGACGATATTGAAAGATTTCTTGTAAGAGTTGGTTAAATAGATAACTCGATTTCAAATGACATTTTCGTTATATGTACTTTTTACTGTTGGTGCGGCTAATGCTTAATATTACGATGCTGCCATTGTGTCCCGAATTTATTTTGCAAACTTATCTCTGCTCCTAATAACGTTTCTCTTTTCACAAAGTGCACTAAGGCCTCTCTTGACCTTTTTTGTTTTCTTTTAACGACCTTCTTACGGGATTGTCCTATTCTTGGAAATATTCTTCGATTAAACTCTTCGGAGAATTTCTAATCGAGTATACTTGTCTGGTTGCTTTGCGCTTGGCACTTCATGAATTGTTTGGTGACATACGAATATTTCCCACTGTGGTATTACCCTTTTACCATTTTATCTTTGCTAAACTGTATTCCGTTCTCGCAGTGCACCCTAAAAAGAATATATCTATTCTATATTGTTGGGTTATTATGTTTTTATTTACCGAAAGGAAACTATGACCATTGAAATTTTTGCCTTTATGAAAAATTAAATTTGTCGTTTCCTTGTGAAAACGCCTTTCAATTTTCTGAATTCATAATAAACCATCGTAAATGTCCGTAAAAATCATGAAATTCCAATGTGTTCGTTAATTGTTTTTACTCTACTTTTAAATAGAAAGGCAAAAGATTTTTGTGAAATAAAAACTTTTCTTTTGATGAAACATGAGTTAATGAGATAACTATAATTCACAAATGCTTTCAATGCAAAATTTCCTTCTCTCCCCCATCTCTCTCTCTCACTCCTTCTCCACCCTCACTCTTTTCATGTTAAAATAATTTTTTTGACAAATTCGACTCCCATTCGAAAATCTTCAGTAGGGAACTAAATTTTCATTCTCTTAGGCGTTATTTTGTTCAAGTACTTAACCCGTACGATGATAATTATTTTTTAAATGCTAATAGAAAATATGCTGCACCTAGTCCCGTACCTATTATTCTAATTCGTGAACGGAACACCATTATTTTAGGCGGTTATTATCCAAAATCATCTTTTGGGATCAAAAATGGCGAAATTCAAAGTATGGTCAAAAAAGAATTATCCTTTCTCGATTTGCGTTCGTTTTACGGTATTTCTTCACAACCCAACAATGAGACATCTTAGGCCAATTATTATAAACGATTATTCCTCCTTACTGAGAATAATGCGTCTTTAGCCAGAATTAACATCGTTCCCCTGATGTGCCGCGGTTTACGGGCGAGGCGCGTCTACACACGTTATAAGACATCCTGAGGTGTAACCGAATAGCATAAACTGTAAAATTTAGGCTTGCCGTTTTGGTACAAAGATGTTTTATATTTGGCTCAATAATAGAAAAAACTGCACGAAGTTCTTTATCTAGGTTCTTTAAGCATGTCCTGTTAATATTTTTAATGTGGGCCTTTGACGAACAACTAAATTCGCGTAAATACGTTGTTGAATTTTGAACGTCATATCGATGGCATATTCAGATATTGAAGGATATTCACCTTTAGCTTTCAGCCAAAATACATCTAAAGGTAGCATACTAATTTTAAGTTGTATGGTCGTTGCTAAGGTCTAACAATTTCTCTCAGGACAATCCCAATAAGGTCGTAGTTTAATGATAAGTTCCTTGCATCATAAATTTCATGCGAATTTGTTTGTTTCAAACGCTTTTTACAATTAAATATCCTCGGAGTGTGCGGCACACTACTCCCTTCCTCGCGGCACACTTATGTGCCGCGGCACACCGGTCGAGAAGCACTGGTATATAGTCTCATTGACCCAATATGGTATATATATATATATACAGGGCAGTGCCCAGAAATTTTGCCGCCTGAGGCGAGATATAATACGGCGCACCCTGGCCTCGCTGTCCTTATGAATTTATTTTGATAGGTTTTCATTTTTGTCAAATGTTGGCGCCCCCTTCGAGAGGCGCCTGAAGCGGGTGCCTCGCCGCCTCACCCATAGGTACGGCCCTGTATATATATATATATATATACATATATACATACACACACATATATATACACACAACTGAATAGCTTTTTTAACAACTTACCGCGATATACATATATAGGTGTAGATATAGGTAGGTAAGTTTTAAGACGCCACAAATAATGTCTAATTACTCGAGAACGTCTGCGTGTATTTTAGCCATTCTTTTAATTTAAAGAGTTCCACACAGAAAGACTCATATATGTAATCACGACGCGAGTTTGATTCCATGGACGTTTAATTCCCCCAATTGGATAACATGGGCGGGACTTTCTCGAATTATTATCTACTAAACTATGTCGTAATTATATGCTCTCGCGGACTTTTTTGTTACAAATGCTCAAAGTATTCACATTATATATATATATATATATATATATATATAATGTGAATACTATGTTATTGATATGGTTACTGAAATTTTCATCTATCCATTTAAAGGACAATATATAATACATTTGATAAAGTGAGAAAGATCAGATGGTATTTCTTTAGTATTCAAGAAAAGTATTAGCCAATATTTATTCTTCAGATACACATGGTACGCTAAGAGACTGCTACATATATACGGATACAGACGCAGGTGATTAGAGGCCGGTCCGATGCCTCTTGTGTCCAGTCGTGTCTGCAAAACCCAAGAAAGTAGATTCTAATGCCCGAACTGACGAACTGTAAACCTGGCAAGTTTAAGTTCCTCTCTGCATAGAGGTGACTATGACCGGCTTTTTGCCATGATTAATTTTGCCTTAATTTTGAAATGTGCATTTCAATAGCCAAATCCACGTAGCAATCATCAGTTTTAGGGATTCGTTATCACGGGAGTTAAATATTTTAATTACAAACGAAATTTTGCAATAAATCCTTGAATTAACAAAGCAGCCTTTCACCAAGGTTTTTACAATAACTAGCTGAACAGCTATCTCCGCGGAAGAATTCGAACCCACGATATTAGTATCAGGAATGGCGCTGATAATAAACAATCTAAGAAGTAGGTAAACCTTTTAGCATTAACTCACAGTACTACACCAAAAATATACTATCGAATACAAGTGAAACGATTCTGATTCTCATTGCTAAAGTCTCGATTCGAATCCTGCTTAGGATATGGTTGTCTGTGATTGCCGTTTTCACTATTAAAAATTCCTTTTCATAGGCCGTGGATCAGAGATGAATGTGAACATTTTTCACGGTTATAGTTTGATGGTAAAAAATGTTTATTTAAAAAAATCTCAAAGAAAATGCTTTAAAAAAGTCCACTATCATGCTGGGTACGTAATCTAGCTCTTGGTCTATGCTTTCAGACACAGGCTGCAACATTTCCTGAAAGATATTCTCAACGACATCTCAGATTCGTCCTTTTTTTTTAAATAAAGAGTATGGGAGATTTAATAAAATTATTCGCGAGTTTTTGGAACCGACGGTTGGAATCGTTTCCACTGATAATCTTAATAAACATCCATTCTCTCTTTCACCCGCGCGGTACCCTGGCCCCGCCTCCTATCGGCAGAAATTGTAAATCAAATCACTCCGAGAAGACGGGACGTGATGAAGCAGCGGACAGACAGGGTAGGGGGGGAAGGGGGAGAGGGGAAGCGAGATGTTGGGATGAGAGCGAACGATGCGCCACTTCGAAACTCCGGCAAGTTTTGGTGTAAAACGAAAGGAGTAGAGCGGAAATTCAATTTTGCCGCGGCGGAAGCGAGCAATATGAATGCCACCTACTAGCTAGCGAAAAATAGTTCCTTCCTATCCGTCAATTTCTAAAGGAGCCGAAAGAAATTGAAACCGGTAAGTTCCCGTGGTGATCACTGGCTCAGTTGACGGGAAATATCGATTCCGTTTTATTCCGATATCGGTGCAAACCCGAAACACTTTTGGACCCAGCCTATTGGAATAATTCTTATTGTTTTTAGGAAGTTACCCTTGCCGAAACATTTACATGGAAGCGAAATTTTTCCGAGAGCGGCTATCTTTATATTTTGTCATTATAAATGTATTTTGTTTATTTTTAAAATATTTCCATTTTTTCACATTCTTCTATATTTTACATCTTTCGTACAACTTTTTATTTTCGTACTATTTAACATTTTTATAATTTGATTTTACATTCCTCAAAAAAAAAATGAATTTCCCTGCGTCTGAAATAATAGGCAACGCCTACAAATCTGTAAAGTGGTTCACGTTTGAATTTATACACTTCGTTGATTTTAATGTTGTTCTGTTAATTCTACCTCAGTATCATTTTAAGGGCTCACTGGCAGATCGGAAAAGCTCCATTTGTATATTGCCTGTTCGTTTGTCTGTCTACTTGCCATTATGTGTATATTACGTAACTTATCGCTAAAATTTTAATAGAAAATGACACGCGCGAGGTAGATAGGAAGAAACTTTTAATGAAAATAAAGTTTAAAACTGCTGCTTCACTCGGATAACATCCACCTAATAATCTTCCTTACGCCTGTATTGCGCTTTCGTATGAATTAGTATGTTTAACATCCGACCTTCTCATTGAGTTGAAAGTTTAAATTCTTTCCACAATCACTATTGTTTCCAATTTCATATGGATGGAAGTAATATTTATGGCGGAGATTTTATTTTTTGAGTTTTTTATTTAGAAAAATTATGCTCAAATAATCCGTCTACATGAATTATCACTATTGTTTCTTACGGTGACCAATTCATTTCTTTCGATTTTCCTGATTTACTCCCGCATTAAATAAGATAAAAGCCAAGAACGATTTACAAATTCCCTGAAGGCAACAGGTTGATCGGGTAAAGAGAAACATATGTTCTTCCCACGGAACTTCCGCACCCTACCACCTTAAATCCCTTGCAAAGTCGCTTTCCCCTCCCCTCCAAACCTCCACGCAATCTCTTATCTCATCTTTTAATCTCTCTCTACGAACATTTTCGTAAAAATTTGGAAAATATCGGAAAATTAAAAAAAATTAACGAGAAGCTTATATTTAAGTGTAGAGATAGATTCATAACCTTCGTCGTTAAAAAAGTAATTTATAACGTTCATTTGATTTATTTAACTACAGTAGTCCCCTTGTAATTATAAATACATTTTTAAATGCCATTTTCAATATATCCAATGATGTGCGTATTATTATTGATATTTTGTGTTAACGTTATTTAAATATTTAAAGCTTATTAAATGTGGCATCTTTAATCGATGTGAATGGAATATACGATATTTCCTAGAAGTTAAAAAATCAAAATTAACTTAAACGTCAGTTTTTCATGTGGATCTCAGGGAATTCTATGAGGTTAATCGAGTAAGTAAAAATCTCTATTTTGCGACAGCAGTGTAACGAAAAGTCTAGAAATCAAATATTTATTTTTAAATAAAGAAGATTTAATACATTTTTCTTGCAAAAACTGTAATGTTTTCACAATAGTTGTATGAAATACATCCCATAAAAAACACATACGATACACCTATATGTTTCATTTATTTAATTTTTCAACAAAATCCTCCTTTCGATTTTCATTCGCCCAAAATAACCATCTTGAAAATATACGTAATGAACCGTTAAATGAAACGCGAATATACCCTCCGAATATTATTTTTTTGGCAAAAGAGGAAGAGTTAATGGATTTTCTTCAGCTGCATCTTCATCATCCACCCTTTCCATTTACCACCATCCCTTAGTCCATTTTATCCTTAATGTTACCTCGCTCCTTATTCCCCTCTTCCCTCATCCTCCTACTATCATTCCCCTCTCTCTCCCTCCCCCCCTCTCCCCACCCTCTCGCGACCGCAAATGAATCCTCCCTCCTCACCCCCGCCATATCATCCCCCCTTTTATCACCTGAATGCGGTCCATTCAAGCGTGATGATGGAGAAGAAGGCGAACCACACCACTACCTACACGCGCCGAGATGGATGTCGAGGATGGGAAAAGGGGAGGGGAGGGGGGGTGGAGATAAGGGAGGGAGGGGGAGAGAGAGAGAAAAAGAGGTGGTTGAAAGGGAGAGGATGAGGAGATCGGCTAGGGACCGTAGAGGAAAAGTGGAAGGGGTTTTATTTTTCGGTCGGTGAAAGAAGAGGGGATGGAGGAGGATATGTCAGCGCCTGGAGATAGATTCCCGTGGGAAATCAAGGAGACGAGGATATTCCTGAAAAGGTCGCATCTTCTCCCGCCGCCGACCCCTCCCCTCCGGTATCCTCACTCTTTAACTTCGACTCTCTTTCATCCTCAACCCCCCCCCCTCCCCTCCCCCCCCCCCCAGTCACCGCGCTGTATTTTGACCCCCTTCCCAAATGCCGCCCCATACGGGGATGCTCCGAGGGAAACCTCACATGGCGGGGATGGGGATTCCCCCTTCCTTTTTTTTCCACTCCCACGATACCGTCTGTTATCACGCGGGAAAGATATTCGTGGAAGGGGAAAATATATATAGAGAGAACAGATGTTCTTAAGGGAGATATGTGAAAAACACCGAAATTTTGGGATTAAAAAAAAGATCGAGATTTTTCTTCGCAATTTCAGGTGGATGAATATTTCCCGTGCGTTGCAAAGAGATAACA
Organism: Uropetala carovei; assembly: GCA_036926305.1. Taxonomy (NCBI): domain Eukaryota; kingdom Metazoa; phylum Arthropoda; class Insecta; order Odonata; family Petaluridae; genus Uropetala; species Uropetala carovei. Next base: position 7,803,100 of record JAXCHB010000100.1, read on the forward strand.
AACAGCCGTACGTTCCTCCATTATGATCTAAAAACGCTTCTTGGCGCTGTTGCAAGTTATATACTGCGTCATTGCATTAATTATAAAAACGAGAAATGTTTTAACAAGTGAATATTCTAAATATTCAATTTTTCGAATAATTTTAACACACTTTTTTCTTATTTTCAGGTGGGTAATAACTGTAGCTTGCCCTTTACCTGAGACTATACCTATGGATTACCGTGAGTACTGTGTTTCATGATTATTAATTTGGCAAATATCTATTTTTGCGATTGATTTTCTAAATATAAAATTAACACGAGCTGATGAATATTCAAATTATTGGCTGCTGTAATGAGTGCTAGGTACTAATATGAAGAAGTACTATTTTTATATCTATCTAACGATGAATTTCGTAGAATAAAATCAACTATTGTGCAAGATTAATAATTAGGTTTCATTAATGGATTGAACGCGGTTCAAGTAATTAAAATAATTATATTTACTATTCGACTTAAGAATAAGAATGTCTAAAAAAAAATAAATGAAAGCTTTTTTAAGATCACGATGGAATCGTATTTAGTTGTCTTCGGAGTCACATTACCAATATGCCGGAAAGAGATTTTTGATTTCCTAGAGAACCTTGCCTTCCAAACTTCTATCCTGCCATAAGGTTTCATAACGTCTGCCATGATTCGGAGACATCATTTGATCTTGTTCTCATCGTAATTCCATTTGCAAATGCAATTTTACATTTTATCGGTAATCTCCGTATTCTTTCTTCTCTTACAAGATATATATTACAGTCCTTCAAAATGATTTTCCTGATATTTCTGCTTTCATCGGTGGTTGATATGTTTATTTTCGTGCATTTTCTTCATCGTCATGGTTATAACACCAGACATATAAAATAAAATAAATAAATGATAATAATAAAATGGTGAACAATATAGATAAGGTAAACAGGGAGAGTTAAAAGTTCAGACAAAATGCTACAGTATTTTTCACTGGGCTTTTGTTGCCGAGTGTCAAAATAGTTGAAAAATGGTCATTTGTCAAAGGTCCCTTATAATACATAAGAAAGGTATGAAAATCCAACCATATTCAAATAATTCTAAATAATGTACTGTAAAATGATTTTGAAAAGATTTTTAAAAGGACATTAACATTTTACACTTATAAAAGAATTGGTGGCCATACACGCGTTATTCGTCGCTTTTTCATATTGCGGTACATACGGAGATGTGCGTAGCAACTCCCCCGCAGTCATTGAAACGAGGATCGGTCATCTTCGATCTTCGCTTCGAATTCGATATCTTCAATATCTCGCACATATTAAACGTGCATTCATATTCGTTATCAGTTCAAATCGCAGACTTGGAATGTAAAGAGTCACGTGCGGCTTACAAGTTACGCTTCTGGGATGACAGCTTCAGAAAATCGCATTTATCACGCATCGAAAATATTCGCTCTCTTTTCCTCCCTCCGCGTAACCTTTTCCTCTCCTCAAGCAAACGCACTCTCCAAATAAATTCCTCTCAATTTTCATTCCCTCGATGCACTCTTTTCTCCCCGCTCTCGCACCCCCGGCCATGCTCCTCCCTTCTCATTCCAACATATTCCCTCCCTCTCTGTCTCTCCCTTCACACACCCACTTCCGTTTCCCGTAGAGAGAGAGAGAGAGGGAATAGGAGAACACAAAACGTTCTTCACAATATAACATCATCTGAAAGAGTTTTATTTCACCGAGCGTCTCCCTTATTTGTTCGAGCATCGGGTATTTTTTTATTGAAGGGTGAGGAAGTAGTATGGAGAGGGATTTAAGGGGAAAAGTTAAAGAAGAGGAGGAAGAGCGAGAATCTGATGGATAGCGAAAGAGGAAGAAAGATAGAGAGGAAGAAATAAGTAAAAGATGAGGGAGTGAGTCAGAGAAAGAGAGGGAGATAAAATAAAAGAGACTGAAGGGGTGGAATTATAGGAGACGGAAAAAAGGAAAGAGGAGAAGAAAGAGAGAGATAATGGAGGACAAGGAAAGAGCGGGAGTGAGGAGGGAAAGTAGGGAGTCGGAGAGAATGCGGGAAGAGGGAAAGGAACAGCAAGAGGGAGGAAGTTAAAGAGTGAGGAATACGAGCGCGATTGGAGAAAAGAAAGAAAGAGAGGGCGGGAAATTGGAGGAAGAAAGTGAGAACTAGAGAAAGAGAATAATCGTTAAATAATCAGCGTGAGTGTCGCAGAAGGGGAATGAAAAGTAGAAAAAAGGGGTGATGACCGAAAAATTGAATAAATGGAGGGATGTGATGAGAATTGGATACCGAGAAAGGAGGTCAGAGGTTAAGAAAGGAGATGATGAGGACAGAAGAGAGAGAGAGGATAATATTCGCGTAATGCGATAAACTACGAGAAAGAGAAACCAAATGACGGAAGCGGTGAATGCGGAATTCAAGAGGAAGGATAGGGAGATGAAGAAATAGTGAGACGGGAAAGAAAGAAGTGATAGGAAATGGGATTAGTAGAGAAAGTTAGGAAAGAATTGAGAGGAAGAATGAGGTGGTTAGGTACGCAGAAAAAGGTAAGAAGGGAGATGGGAAATCTAGGAAGTTTGAAGGAGATAGAGAGAGAGAGAGAGGAGGAGGGGGAGGAGAGAAGTCACGGGGTGGAAAGGGCAGGTTTTGTAGCATGCGTGTATTGAGGGACGGATCCCGTCTCTATTTTTTTGTATTTGATTCCATGGTAACGCAAAGCATATTCTCCGGCTTCCTGGTTGCGAGTCTCGCTGGGTGAATCGGGAGAGGGTGAATGGGGTGTAGAAGAGGGAGGGGGGGGGGAGACGTACGGGTTCTGGGGGATCTTTGGTGTATGAGGTTAACGGGAGGCGGAAGCCAGGTTCGAATGGGAAGGGAAGAGAGGGTGGAAACTGCCCCGGGGACGTTTTCCGCTCTTTTAACCATCTCTTCTCTTCCTCTCTAAAGGAGGGTCTCTTTATTTGCATCTTCCATACGCTTCACGGTGTCCATCCCATACATAAATGCCGTGGACTTCTGTTCCTATTCGTTGGTTATAAGTTTAATAACCTCCTCGTCAAAAGAGACCAATTGCTTAGGTCGTTTTGTACTATTGCAGTGGGATAAATTAATATTCCTTTAGGATTACGACTTTCCTCGATTTTTTTCCATCGTCCACGAAACTAATTCCGTTTTATGCGGATTTACTCCATCAAAGTGTATAATTATTTCTTAAATTGGAATATTGCCTATTATTTTACTTTGGCAAGGTTCTTTTGGCATATCACGGAGAATTTTTCCGCTACACGTTGCACATGTTTATATTTCTCTACTAAATTTATTCTAAAAACTGTAACTAAACAGCTTTTAAACATATACAAAACGCACATGCATGTTTACGATTGCTTTATATTAACAGAAAGCGCGTTGTTTTGAGGAAACGTTTGGTTTATGCATATAATTCTTATTGCGAGGGACATTTTTTAATGAATTGCCGAAATGTTATTTTTTTAACTAACCCCTTTACATACTCATTAGTTCGTTCGACCAATGGGATATAGGAACCGTAATTTTATAAGCATTATCAAGAACCACGCACGATTTCGACAAAGTAATACGGCATTTCCTCACGTAAATTCAGACCGGGTGAGGCGTGAATATTCAACGTAACGTTTATTTGTTAATCTTCGCTTTTTTTTTACCTCTTACTTATGCCGTATAAAGCCCCTTCACCGTTTTAACCCCCGCTTTCTCTTATAACCTCTCTCAGTTTTTCTCTTCCTTCCTCCTCCTTCGTCCCCAAACTTCCCCTCCCTTCCCCAACTGTCGACGCCTCGTTAGGCAGAATGCCCTTGGGGGGCAGGCAAACGACTTCCTCTTCCTCCACCTCCGCTTCACTCCTCGCCCCTCCACTCTCTTCTTCCTTAATTTCTGCACCCTTGAAAGAGTCATTCTTAACATTTTTGAAAGCGCCGCTGAAAAACGGACGTGGCATACGAATGAGAGGCGAAGCAGTATGAGGGAAAGTTTCTCAAGGAAAAAAAACTTTCTCTTCCATCTCATTTTATTTATCATTTATCCACCTCATTTTATTTATCATTTAATTAATATGAGTAGAACAGAGGTTTTTTTTACCGAATAAACCGTCGGAGTTTGCAATGAGTATCAGTTGGATGATTTACTTGACATTGCGTGTTTTTCTCAGAAACGGTATAAGTGAAAATTGCGTTTCATCATTGGTGGGTATTTATAGATTTGGTGATTAGACAGAAAGAGAAATTAGTTGAAAATTTTTCGAGTGTAGAGTCATGATGGCCTGATACCTGATATTTTACCTTATCATCCTTCTGAAAAGTAGAGGACTCGGGTTCGATTCTAAGTTCATAATTCTCTCCTTAAATTTATGCCCTGTACTTGCGCCCAATTTTAGAAAATATCATTAGCTTACTACCTTTAAAATGTCGGGTCTAAGACGATTTATTGGCGCACATTACATGGTAAATGAATACGAAAAAAATATTAAAAGTATTTCGTCTCAAAATTTCTCCAGTGACAAACTCGTCCAAAAGTTGTGCGTACCTTATTAAAATAGATATATTATATCCTGAGTTTATTGAGATAATAAGCAGATTTACATTACATAATTTTAATTATATGGTATAATAGATCCTGTTTGATTGTTTGCATTTCCACGTGGTATCAATTTATATATATATCTTTTTTTTTAATTCCTCCGATTTCGACATAAACATCAATATTTTTTACAAATCAAATTACAAACGGACGACAAGCTACGGACGCGGGGAGGGTGGGCGCTTAAACCCCTTCAAATCGGATCATGGAATAATAATGAGGACTTCCGATGACAGCGGAGGGTTTTCAAACTCTCCCTTAAAAACCGCCTCCCATGGCCGGGAGCACCCTGGGTCTCGCTCATCCCCCAACAAAAAATATATATAAACCATTCACTGTGCCATATACCATTAGGAAACTTCGAAATCTCTTAGCTCCAATTACCCAGATGACGTCCCGCTAACAAGTCCGCCTTTCCATCACTCGCCGTGGCCATTAAGGCCCTCGGGGTACGTAGAGTTGCCATGGTTTCAACGGAGGCATCCATCAATCAGGGATGGTACCGAGACAGTAAAGCCGAAATCGCTAACTCCGCCCTCCTTTCCCTCATTCCACCCCAAAAAAAAAGAACCTCTAGTGACGAGCTGTCATCGTCCGATTGACGTGCGGAGAGTTGATCGCATAACCCTCCTCCTTTCTACCGTATACCCTCCTTTTCCTCTCTTTATCTGTCTCTCCCTATCTATCCTGCTTCGTGTCCGAAATGCTAGGGAAGCAGAGGGATTTTTGTCGGCGGTTTGGTTTACGGAGGGTTCTAGGGTACCTTAATCCCCTACGTGCTTTACGTCTCCCAATTGTTTTTTTTTTTTGTACTCGTCCATCAGATATAATAAGAGTCCGTGATGTGAGGGTGAGTTTAGAAGTGAAAGGGGATGAATGAAGAGGAACTGGAAGAGGGGAAGTGACGGAGGGAAGGAGTGGGTGGTGGAAATTCGCGATCGCGCGGGAGAGAATTGAGAAATTTGATGGTTGGCGAACGTGAAGTCTCCTGTAAGACGGAACGTAATTTTGTTTGTCTAGAACAGTCGTTCCCAAACTTTTTGAAGCCACGGAACCCTTGAAATATTTTTTCTCGAGGAACCCTAACTAAGAGGTGGTAAGTCTAATCGCAATAAAATTAACTTTACAATCATTTTAATGTTTATTTACGTAGCTCATGTATCTTACAGTATACAGTTTACAAGTGAAGCTCATGTTCCCTTCTGTAAATAAGAGAAGGAAGAGCGTATTGGGTCTCTCACTCTGTCTGTCGCGGAACACCATTTAGCTTCTGCGGAACCCTTGGGTTCCGCGGGTCACAGTTTGGGAAACCCTGGTCTAGAAGTATCCTCTTACAACTTTGGTTCGTTATTCCAAAAAAATGTATTAAATATTTAATATTAGAAATCGGTTGGAAATTTTTTAAATTAGCCTGTTTATTAATTGAGGCATCGTCATGATATTGTGAATTGGGTTACAATTTTTGCTAGGTTGAAGTATTCCTTACCTGAAATTGCGGTTATTGTTTTCAAGTTTTTCCAAAGAGGTGAACTAAAATAATTAACTAAGTATTTTAATACCATACTTGCGAATTTAGCTAAATTATATTTACAATTTACGTAGAACATATAATAAATACTAATGATATATTTTTCTTTAATATGATTATTAAGTTGGAATCAACTAGAGAATCATATTGTTACTAAAGTTAATAATGAGAACATAAAGTACCTGTTTCTGGTTTTAATCTATCAATCCCTCACTCAGATATGGCAACTAATTTTTGTTTTTATTTTTCTCTGCCATTGAAATTTCCATATTTATATTTTAATTATTTTTAGCAATGTGAGGATATAAGCAAGATGGAATCATAAGATGCAAAATATTTCTAACGTAAAAAAGTTTTTATTTCACTGTAATAAATTCGTAGTTCAATTGCATAAACTCATTACCTTTATTTAAAACTCATATTTAGGGTGAAAGAGTTCTTTTTCTTAAAATTCTTTCATGTACGCCTTATAATCTTTACATTGAGGATATATTCATTTGAAGGTATTTTGGAGGAAACGATAAAAAAAACGTTTCAGGGAATGCGATTTTAGTAAGTAGTGGAGGGTTTGAGCAAGGAGAAGACAATAGGGGAAGGAGGCTAGTTGAAAAAATGCGCAGAGTGGTGGCGGAAGATTGCAGCGAAGGGCGGAGAAGGGATTTTGTAAAATGAGCTTTGCGATTAGATTCGGAATGGAGGGTGGAAAGGTCCGTTCCGAACCAAGGAAACTTCGTTTTCTTCTCCTCTCCCTCTTTTCGTCACTTGCGCTTACGTCGTCCTCTCTCTCTCTCTTTCTCTTTTTTATTTTCCTATATATTTGAAGGGGATGACGAGAGTCTCGGATGATTCGATATAATATTACTTCGTGGTTTTTATTGTTGATCACTAACTTCTGGAAAAAAACTCTATGAAGATTTTATCCTTTAATATGAACTTGATTACGTGAAAATTAACGATGAATAATTTCAGGTCTTTCCGATTGGTTTCTTTTTCAATTTCTACAGGTTATTATAGAAGTGAATACAGAAGATTGATTTTGCTCCATTTTCGTTATGAATAATGGATCGAAGAGAATTGTTTATCATTTACGAACGATTAATCGGCATTTGTAAAGGCTACGTTTTAATTTAAATAAGCATCGAGTTTTTCCAAACTTGAAATAAATTTGGGTAAGAAAATGCCGTGTCAGTACCGCCATAGCGTCGCTTATAAATGTTAATTGCAATTCTTTATCGATAATTTCTCGTCGAAATCAGAATCAATGCTTGCGAATTTTGTTTATCGCAAAAGCCTCTTTAGCGCTTTGTAATTATGTTGTGCGTTATTGGTCTACCTTGAACGCGACGAGTCAAAGTGTCATCATACCTTCCTATACATTCGAACGAGTAAACATTTCAAGCGTTATTTTGACCATTGTGAAGTAAATTTCCACCTCTCTTGGTTTTATTCTAGCGACTCGCTTTTCGGAAGAATCTTTCGAAAATCTCCAGTAAATCAATCACCGACTTACTCGGTTCATGCGTCGCATTTTCGCTCGCTCATCGCTTCATTCTTTTCCATTTGACGGACATTATCGACGAGTCGCAGCTCCAATGGAAGATTTGAAAAAAATCGTTCCTCTTTCCCCTTCCATTGCCCTCGCGGCAGACCGAGTGCAAACAAAAGAAAGACTAATTCCGCCTCGCGGCTATCGGTCCACGAACAGACGTCAGGCAAGTCGATCGATCCTTCCATCCATTCCTTTGTGAGTTATGTTTTCGGACCAAAAGGTGGCACCATTGTGTTCTCCGGTTGAGAAAGACTGAAGAGAATTCTCATGATTCCGATGCTTAAGTGGAATTTTGATACATTCAAAAGCAGTAAGCAGTTCCCATCTTTTAAGCCTGGATCACAATTTTGGCTGTGGAATTTCCTGTTTTGAAGTTTACATTGGTCACTTTTTGCTTCAAGAATAAGCAAAAACTTATAAACTTACATTTACGTTGATTTATTTATAATTGTTATAATATATAATTATGTGGAAATAGTCGTTTTTTCAGTAATTCTCAAACTTTGAGAATATAGTTAAAATAAGCTTTATATTTTTGGCATTACAAATCAATGTTCTTAATTTTTTGAGCTTATAAATTATCTGTTTTCTTCTGTACAATAATTTTAAACTACGTATGTTAATACTTAAATGTATCTATTTCGCTAATTTCTTCAACAATCCCTACCACATGAGATTTGTTTGACTCATAGTTTTATATTTGTTCAAATTTAAATGTCATAAAGAGACATTTTCGGAAAATGCTACTATCGCTCTTTTATAATCGTTTAATTTATATCTAACGAAGGAGTTTGTCAAAAACGCCAAGTTTTAAAATAATTTCCAAGCAGCTCAACGTCGAATCTTCCATTACATATAACTACACGTTTGGGGTTTTCCTAAATTGACAGACCAAAATATCTTTGATTGCCACTTGCTGTGGAGAATAATAATTATTAATCCACTCATTCAATCTTACTAAATCCGTTCCCATCGAAAATACAAGCGTGAGAATCACTTCTGACCATTTCTTCAGGGAATGAGTTTCTCGCGAAGTGATCTCTCTTCCTTGACGGGAGCAATCACTTCCAAAGAACTTCACTTTCTCAACTCTAGACGTATCGCTATCGCCCGTTCTAGCGGTCGCTTCCTATCGTTACCGCTCGCACTCTCCCTTCTTTTTTTCCCTAATCTCGACTCGTAAGTTTTCCATTCTCTCAACCTCGTTCCTCATGATTCTTTTATTTTCGGCATCGTCTAACGTTTTAATGCATCAATTACCTATTTTGTGGTAAACCTCTCGTCAAATCATAAAATAGCTTATATCGAATATCATTCGATGGAGAATTATCGGGCTCGTCTTATGTTTAAAATATGAATTAAAAAATATGTGCTTAATAATAATAATTGCTTTAATAAGGTAATATAATACCATGTGTAGATACCAGACAGGCATCGCCAATGGTATTCTCCGCCGGTAGAAGGTTCTTTTTGAATCTTGTTCTGTGAATCAACTATCGTGTTGGCCCTCAATGTTACTATGGACTTGCAATATTATTTTGTTTTGTTTCCCTTATATTTTGGTCAAGGTTTGATATTCGTCTTTATTTTTATAAATCGCGTGAAAGGAAGTCGTTTGATTTGCTGCTGCTTCGGTGATGTGGTTCAAATATCCTGAACGGTGCAAATGTATTATTAAAACGCCAATAAAAATGACGGACATAAAGAGCAGCATTTACTTAAATTATCAGATAGCCAGTAGCATCTAAATTCTGTCGAGAAATACTATAAAATAGTTAATTATTCAGAATAATACGATTCCTTCAATGCGACTACGATCCAGCAACTAATGATTAGAATCTCTAGACGACAGTATTGTATTTTGGACAAAATATACATCTCATATGTATATTGCATCAACGGCATTATTTGATTACCCTTCAAATTCTCAAAATCCCTCTCTCTTCGCACGCGTATAATTAACTATAGTTTCCACAATCTTATTCATTACGTATAGTTCTGTGATTAGACTATGGCCCCAAAACGTAAAGGAATGCTTTAAAAATTGTAAGAAGTTCGTTCTCCAAAAAATACAACTTTCCTATAATATCTTTGTATCTATATTTCTGTTTACGCCGTTCTCCACCCCCGTGGATGCGGATGGACTACCGCTGAATGTTTTTACAATACTTCTGTCGACGTTAAATTCGAAGAAAAAATAGATAGACGAAAAACTTAACTTCGTTCGTGAAGTTCGCGAGGTGTAATTTGCGGTCAAGGCGTTTCTCCGTCACGAACGAAAATTTTTCGGTAATCTCTGCTTCTTAATTCCACACATTGCTAACCGTTGGTTCCGCTATTTTGGCGCTGGTGTGCCGTAACGCGTACCTCTTTCGACTCGACTCGGCGATCGTTTCCAATCTGTGTCGGAGAGCAGAGAGAGAGAGAAAAGGGGAGAGAGAGGGACCACTCCACAGATTGGTTTCCCACCGCAGCCTCCAGCCACCACCTTCTCTAACGTCCCCGACTCCATTCCTTTCCTCTCCCACATCGCTTCACAACTCGTCTCCCCCATTACCCCTACCCATTCTTTCAACCCCCCTCCCCCACCCCTCCCCCTTCACCTTTCCCCCTTCCCTCGTGGAACTTGTTTGCTTTCTTTTTCTTTTTGGCCAAAAACACAATCTCTTTCACTCCTCGACACAAGCTTGAAAGTTGGCCCGCCGTTGAATGCATATATAAAAAGGTTTTGAAATTTTCAGGTGGAGCAAAAATTCGCTTCCTCGTTCCGCATAATTGTCCTGATGTGTTAGCTTTTCAGGTTTCGTTCATAATCGAGTTTTTTGGCATTTCTTTTTTTATGACAAATATTTCTCTGTAAAATTACATTTTAAAGCCTTTCTCCAACTATTTTCTAATATAATTCATACAAATGTATGCAGACAAACTCAAATTATTTTTATTGTACGTTAAACTCTCATGTAAGTCGGTAGTTGGGTTTGTGGAAAGCTTCGCGTTGTACGAAAACGAATAGTTTACGAGAAAATTGTGTTAGGTACTCCCGTCAGATATAAATTCTTATGATCACATATATTAAATATTGATTTTTGTAATTGATTACAGAGATTTTTCAGAATTTGAGACAATACCTCGAAGGCAGAGGGGAAAATCATTTTACTTTGCATAGGTGGGTAGCTTTGGTTCATTTTCGGATGTTCCTTAAGGGGCGAGAAATTGAAATATAACAATATTATTTGATTATTTTCCCAGGCTTTACATAAAAATGGCCTCTTTTGCAATAAAAATGACAAAATAAAAATCCTCGACATAGCTATTACACATTATAAGAATGCGCCTTACGTGAAAATTTCGTATACATTGTGCATTCACTTAAGTGGCGTGTGATAAAAATTATCTGTCCCATTAAATAAGTAGTATATTTTTTAATACTATAGGTAGAATGCTAAAGTTTTATTAAACTTGGAGAAGGACTCTTGAGATGTTGACATTTCTCCTTCTTCATTTTTTCACTTATATCATTGAATCTACAACTAATCTACAAATGAGAAAGGGAGAAATTTTAACTTAAATAAAATTGTTCATAACTTATAGACACCCTGTATTTCTGGTTTTGTATTGCTCAATTTCCAGTTCATTAACGCACTTTCTCCATTCAGATAAAATTTTAAAAACGGTTCATAATTTTTGGACACATTTTCATTTCATTCATACCATGCAATATCAGACTTATTTTGCGCTAAATCTCATTCCATTCTCTCGCCTATTCTCCGTCTCAAACCGTATCCTTTTTTTCCTTCTCTTATTACTCTTCAATCACCCATTCTCTCTTTCTCTCTTTTTCTGTTGTTTTGTTCGCCCTAAACCATTCAACGACCTCCTGATCTCCTTTTTGTATTGTCTCTTCCTCCTTTCTCCTTCCCTCTCTCTCTTCAAACCCAAGAGTCCGTCCGACTTAATCCTCCAAAACGCCCTAATGCCCCGCAATCCTACTTTTCGCCTCTTATCTCCCGGCGCTCTCTCCTGTCTGCTTTAGCCTCTCTCTCTCTCACTGCCTAATTCCACCTTCTCCTTCATTTCTTCTCTCTCTCTCTCATCTTCGCATCGTATTCATAGTGTCGCTAAATAACGCACGCATTTCTGACCGTAAATTGAAATACACATTATTTCCGTAAAAAGTGCGATCAGACGTTTATCAAACACGATTGAAGATACAGAATTTCTATCAAAGTTACTCACGTATTTTTTTTATAAAAACAAGGGTTTTACTCTGTTATGAGTGATTTTAACCGTGTTTTTCGCTCCATAATTGGTCTAGAAACCCTAAATCCTTAGTTTAAATTGAAAGTGAGATGGATAGAGTTTGCGTTTTTCTAGCAGACATAAAAAGTTTGGGAAAACTAGACGCGCATTTTCATAAAAAAGCAGCCGTCTTCAGTTTTGATTCTAAAAAAATAAGTACTATCGCTTACTCATCACTGATCGCGGTTCCTTTGCTGTAGAAATGAGCATCTGATTTTTTCACAATCTTTTTATGATCGTAGGAGAGACGTAGTTTGTCAATCTGATTCCAGCCACGGGGCGGGCTTAATAATTCTACTTGAATGAATGAATGGAAGACGATAGTGAAAAGATTGGAGTTTATAGATGAAAAAGGGATGATGGATTTCTCTTAATTTTTAGCCCAATGTAAGTTGGTATAAGATAGAAGGTGAGAGATTAACTTTTCAAAGTGTTAAGATTTACATTTCTCACGATTAACTAAGTGGAGACATTTCTGTCGTATTTTAAGCATTTACGTAACAGGTTTATTGGTAAACTTAATTAGAACTTATGCACGAGTATTAGTATGTATGCTTACTCTGTATAATTTATCGAATTTCCACTTACTGTTACTCCTATAATGTAAGTTTAACTTTGTTTTTTAATCTGAAATGTGAATAATTTAAAAAATTCATTACTTTCACACAGAGATCTTTTTTTTTTACTTTTTATCGACCGGGTTAGACTGGTTGGAAGTGTGCCTGCCTTCTGAACCAAACGTCGGGGGTTCAAATCCCGCTTCGGGCACGGATGTTGTGATATATGTTGATTTATGTCTTTGTCTACTGTTAACATTTCACTGTAAAATGGCGTACACGCTGTATGTGAAATTATGTATAAATGAATAAAATAAAATATTAACTCTTCAGACGTTTCCATAAGCAACTGATCCTTAAGACTACTACTACCACCTTACTGCTATATAACGTCATCATTTAAATTCGCTTATCAGTTGGTATTATTCAAGGGTGGGCAAGCTTGTTATCGTGGAAATGACAACATTCCTGCGCGGAATAATATAAAAGTTATTTAATTAACAAAAACGCCATTTGAAAGTGTGGGGGTCTTAAGGAGCGCTAATGAGAGAACGTCACTGCAGACTTATCCTTTCCTAAGAAACCACCCGAGTAGAGACTTGCAGAAACGTCTTTCCTTCTCCCTCATTCGACCGCATCTTGATTCCTCTTCTCCTCTTCATCTAAATCCCATTCCCTCTCTATTTCCTCTCTCTCTCTCTGCTTTGATCCCTTCCTATTTCTCCTTTTTCTCTCTCTGTATCTCCCTTTCCGTAACTGGAGGTTCCTGTTTTGTTGGCTCCACAGTTCATTTCGTCCCCCCATGGACATATGGGAAGCCACAAAACCGCTTTACGATGCCGCCACCGCGGCGCTTGAACAACAAACGCCGGCCGAAAAACAGGAAGGACGCCTTGCAGGGTGGTCTCTCTTATTTCTTTCTCCCTGTGGAATGTGCGCAAGATGGGCGGGATCCCAGTTTTTTTTAGCCTCTCTCTTTCTCTCTCGAGCCGTAAGCTTACATGCACGGTTTTTAACTGCAAAGCGATCGTCATATTTTTTCTCGATTGCTCCACGGAGGTGGTCGCGTTATTATTTTCTTACGATTCGAATGAATTTTTTCCCGTCAACCAAAATTCTTTCGCTTACCTTTTTCTCTCTCTAGCACTTCTTTGCAAGACTTATTTTTTTACGAGTTTCCCTAAGCGTCGGAAAAAAACGAGGAAACGTTTTCCTTTCCCTGATTGTTTCGGGATTCTCGCATAGGTTTTTGTTTGTTGCGCGGAATTTTCCCTCCTCTTCTTTGTACCGAGTATATGATGCGTTGACGTCATCAGGGCCTAAGGAAAACATTTGGTACGCTACTATAGACTTAGCGTAAGTTTGTTTTTTGGGAAGTTCACCTTGAGTACTGGTTTTGGTCGTAGGTGGATAAAATATGATCTGGACTACTTTCTTTCACGATAAAGTTGAAAATTAATGAATAACCGTCATTTGTATCAATTCTTTCCTGTAATCATTTTGATGAAGGTTCAAAATTGAAATGCACTTTACATTTATTTCTTTTAAAGACTACATAGTGGAGGTAATAATGTTTTTAGAACTTTTAATATGGTCAAGGGTGGAAATGGTTATTCAAAACTAGGTATGTGCTCTAGAATCAGCGGAAGAGCAGTGGATAGGTCATAGTTAACACATAGATACGTAAAAAGTTCACTCAAGAACTAGGTATGTAGCGTATACTCCCGCTTCCATCCCTAAGTACGGCAATATATGTTTTTGAACTAGAAGTAATTATACACACACACACACGAAGGTGTGTCAATAAATAAGGTGAATTTACATTACTGTACATACTGTGTTGTGCCATACTTAAATTCACCTTATTTATTGACTCGCCCTCGTGTGTGTGTGTACATATATATATATATATACATATATATATATGTACATATATATATATATATATATATATATATATATATATATATATATATATATATATATATATATATATATATATATATATATATATATATATATATATATATATATATATATATATATATATACACATACACACACACACATATATACATATATATATATATATACATATACATATACATACACACATATATATATATATATATATTATAACATACGTAAAGACGATTCAATCCCCCACAGTTACCGGTCAGGTATGCTCCCGCATTTATAACCATGTCATGTAACATAGTTTTTTAACTAACCACCTGTGAAAATAATACTTTCAAGTCAATTTATCGTAGCATATTTTTACTTACACAAGATTGTGTCTATTTATAACAATTCGGTAGCAAAAAATTGTCTTTTTATTAATATTTTCTCATTTTTCTTTAATACAATTTATAGGAACTGCGTCAAATCTTTGCTTATTTCAAAGGAAATGCTTCAAAGTTGATTGTTATAGCAATAAGAGTATCGCGAGTGAGAGGTACACGATTTTCAAACTTAAACTCAAAGATAAAAGTTTCCATAAATTGTGCTGTATGTTTTTTTTTACCATCTTTCCAATCTCGTAACTCACGCTTTCAACTCGTTCTCAAAAATGTAAGAAACAATTAGCTATTGTTTCATTTTGTTCCGAAAATTATGAAACCAAATATACGTCATTCGCCATCTCTAAAAACCTGCAGGACGCATATTGTTTCGAATCCGTTAATGAAATGATGCCTTGGTAGCAAGGACTACCTTTCATATTTTTAAGCAACTTTTAAAATCGAATGAAGATCGCCATCTAACATTTGCTGCATGGTACTCAAAACGGCGTCTCTTGCGTCTGAGATGTGACCGCAAAACCATCATCATTCCCTCCCCCCCTCCCCCCCAACTTTTCGTATCCTGCCTTTCATTCATTCCCTCCGTCTCATCCCACTTATTCATTCCCTTTCTTCTTTTTCTTTTTTAGAAGATAGATCCCAAACGACCACAGAACCTCCTTACAGAACGAAAGAGAGGGAGGGGGGGGGGGGGTGTGGAGGACCATTGTTGTGTATCGCAGTGATGCCTATTTGACGACGTAGCGGGGGGTCGTAGAAGGAGAGGAGGAGGAGAGAGGAGTTAGATGGGGTAAAAGGCTGTAAATGGAGTGAGGAGGGAGAGACCAGAACTGGAGGAGGAGAGGAGCCGTTAGGGAAGTGGAGGATAAGGACAGCTCCTTTATATATAAAAAAAGAGGCTTCTTTCAGGCTTGGCGAGTAGATGGCGTGTGGATGCCGTTCCGCCATAAGGACTCCTTGCGAATGAGGAGAATGGAGTGGAGAGAGGAAACAGATGGATTGGTTGAGATAATGGTTTTTTTTGAGATAGAAAGTTAAGAAAACTCATTTAGGTGTGTCATGGCCGAATTTAGCTGCGATCATTGATGGATGAATATTATTATCCTCTCGAAGCAACTCCGTTTCAGTGTAATTCGATGAGAAAATTGCTAATAAATTTGTTTATTATTCGAGCAAGATTTGATTGGCGTGTTTCTGTTATTAAGAAAAGCGGAGTTCAGTATTTGGCTATAGGTTTCTGGAATAATTCCAATTATATCGTTCGCACATTAAATATATTCTGGGTCAGTTCGTAATTTCAAGTAGATTTTGATCATTCCCGCAGAAAATTTGACCAACAAATCCGACGGTAATATTGTTCCTGAAAAATAACTATAACATTTTTCTGTTGTTAGATGGTTGTGGATTATAACTTCTCTAGGAATATAACAACATCATCCTCTTAATTAGCGTAGATTTATCTTAATAAATATATCTTGAATATCTTTTATCGTTTTCATTTTATTTATACATTAATATTCCATCATTCTTATTTCCTTCATAGACAAAAGAGTGTATGTAGCAAATGAAAAATACAGGCATCCATTTAAAAATAAACTTAATTATTATGACTCAATAAATCCGCCCTTTCAAATAACAGACACGTCGAATATATATATATATATATATATATATATATATATGTAACCTCTCAAACCGAAAACTAGCCATTTTAGTCGAGGCTTCACTACACCTTCTGCCAATCTAGAAAATCATGCGGATAAAGGTTGAGCGTTGCGAATGCAAGTGATATGGGATGGATTGGTCACAGAGGGAGTGTAGGAGATGGTGGGTTGGTGGTTTGGAGTAAGAGTTCTTCGGAGTAACATTCGAGAGGGGAGATCTCTTCTGTTGTCGAGCAGAGAACGACGGTGGGACGCCTTTACAACGAGATAGAGGTGGGGGAGAGAAGGGAATAAAAAAAACGGAGACAATGGAAGAGCGAAAAGCGTCTCAGAGTCAATTTAATCATGTTAATGGACTCGGCAAGAGTAAAGAGCACAGAGGGAGATACGAATGGGGGACTTTGGGTGAAGGAGAAGGGTAAAGTGGGACGGAGGAAGAGTGAGGTTTTGGCAAGGAGAAAAAGAGATGGGTTTTTAGGCGAATGGAATTGGGTTGCAGATTCTCCCGCAGAATACCGTTACTATGGGTGAAGCGAAAAACCGTTGTCAGGCACAAATTCCTACGTTTCATTTGATAGCCCTTCACGGTAAACCTGAATTATTCTCTCCCTCATAATCGACGCTTTACCAATGGACTGTTTATCTCATAATCCGAAAAATGGATGACGATGCGTGAACTTTGTTGAGCATCAAATTATAATATTAAATGTTATAATGTGAACAATAAACGTATCAAGGATTTTGGCGAAACTGTTTTATGTACAAGACTTACTTTATGAAATGTTGACTAGAAATCCCTTATGATGTTATTCTCGCCGTCATCTGTAAGCAATCGGCAAGCACATAAATGAGAAGGAAGTATAGAAAAGTATTTCTATCAGAATGAATTTGTTTAATTCCTCGTAAACAAAATTATTCTATCGAAAATATTTTTTCTTCCCTTCTTATAAGGGAATTCCGCCATAAAAAAGGCCAGCCTAGTGAATTAAATTGAATTTTTAAAGTGTTTAGACATCGAATTTGAATCCTAGATTTTTTTAAAACTGAGAAGTTTTTCCTAAAGTTATTCAGTTTGCCGACAAGGACAATTATTTAACGTCTAATTAATTTTATCAAATTAAAAATAATTATATATAAATTTTAAAAACTCTCCAATTCATCACGAGTCGTAATTTATCCACGAGAAGAAAATATACAGAACTAACTGAAAAACGGAGTATATCAACACTTTTGTCTATTAAATTTCTCGGTCCTCTATTCCATCATTTCGTTAAGATTGCAATAAAAGTCTTGTTTCGGCATTCGACTTAGAAATCAAACGCAGATATCGTATTAACTTCCGTCCATGCAGTTATTTTTACATTCAATCTCTTACAGTTTTTACCAGGCCACGTTTTAGTTGGATGTCATAAAGCAAAGAAGCAAATAAATAATGGATGTTAAAAACATGGATGGATAGAAAAGAAAAAACACGCAGAGGCGTTCTTAAGGAAATCGTTCGAGATTAACTGTTATTTTGTTTGGATAGGTTTCTAATAATATTGTTTTAGTGAATAACAATTTTAAAGCATTTTTCCCTCCCCAGCTCATGTTCGCTCTGAAAATAAAGACATTTATCTATCAATCTTTCTATGTAGGTAAAAGAGAAAAGGTATATAAAGGCTTAGGATAGGATTTGGTTGGGTGTGCCTAAAACTTTGCGGAAGGTAGGATTACTATGTCGTACCTATGTAGCTCTTGTATGATCTATCGGAATTACGCGGTATTTTGAATTGACGAGAGTGTTATAAATTGCCTATGACATCTGTAATTATTTAAGGTATTTCCCGAATTTTAAATGTGATTTTTACCGATAATGTTCTCGAATACTCAATAAGTATCAACAATGTTTCATATCTTGAAGCTTTGGCACAAATTTCGCCGAACTTCTGTTCTGCGAAAAAAATTTCAATTATTTTTTTTGTTTGGCCGTGCGTAGCGTCTCAACATATTAAAACTGAGTAAATGTAACAAAAGGAACAATGGAATAGTTGGCCAATGGAGATTTGGTGGCGCTGACTAGGGGTCGGCAAAAGACAGGATGGGTAAGAGATGTGCCTTGATCCCTCTTTATCTGCTGAGTGCTTCCCTCTGTCTTCGACGTCGCTGAAGGGACAAAAGAGTGGAGTTGGTGTGGGAAGGCCTCCTGGGTTTGCGGCATTGTGGCGATCAGTCGGACCAAAGTCTGAGATGCAATAGTAGGGAGTTAGAGAGTTGGGTTGTCAGGGGTTGGGAAGAAGACGGCAGACACTGAGAAGCGTAAGAAGTTGCGTAAAAATTGGAGCTTTTTTTGCTGACGCAATATGAAAAAACACCTTTTATTTAATGAGGTTTATTTAAAATTTTAGGCTTAAAATTCTTTATACGTTTAGTACATACTATAATTGTATGACAAAGTATTTTATTCAGTAATTAATTAAGAAATATCAGCTTTCTACCGAAAGTCATTTATTCAGAATCTTAATTTGAAAATTTCAAATGCACCCCTTGCCGCCCACCGATTTCTCCAAGAATATTCTTTGGCAGCTTAATAAATGGCATCATACATACACTCTGAAATTTTTAGTCTTCTTTATTTCGCCGTTTACTTGTTATTTTAATTTAATCGATTGCACAGACGGATAGACAGAGCGAAAATATAAGAGCTTTCATAAAATTAAACGCGCTAAAAATTGGGGATTTAAAGGTATTCCTTTGAGTGGAAAGCAGAACAGACAACGTTTCCGAGATGGATTGGAAAGATTTTTAAAATTATTGGAGCACTGGTTTTTTCTCCTGGGAATGTAGTTTACGTCATTATATTTTTCTGATTTCGTGTTAATAATTTATTGATTTTAACCCGTTTCTTTGTCGTCCCTCTTGTATTACGCATGCAATATCATTATGCTTAGAATAGACTTAGAATAAATTATCATGAATAAGAAAATGAAGAGCAACCTAATGATGAAGACTACCAAAATGATTTACTTTTATTAAATACCTGTATATATAACTTATATATAAAGACACATTTTAAATTTGTGTGACTCCTATTTTAAAGTTCATAGTTTACATCAAGCATAGCATTTAGGTCGAAACTTAAAGGTATTTATTTATATATTCATAATATTCAATAGAATATACAACAGAATACACATTAGAAGACATTTATTATATTTGTTAGTTTTCAATTGTTTATATTAATGGTTGATTAGTTTCCTTGAACGAGACAATTTGTAATTTCACATTAATGCAGCAATTCTTGTATGGTTAATTTACTGTTTTTAATCTGAATCATAATTTGAACTTACGCGCTATAAGTACAATTAATCCTTACCTCATACTAACAGTGTAAATATAGGCAATAAACTCTTTAATCGAAGCTTTTCTTCCATTTTTTCTCCGTTTCCACGTAGTTGTAGACTGAAACACGATTTCTTGTGCGCACTATAACCTCCTATCGAACAGAAAAGAGGTGATTTTTGAGTGATTTCCCATCGTTTCGGTCTCCTACCGGTTTAAAGGACTTTTCGGATTCTCAATTTCCCTCCGCGCGCACCCTTTAATCTACTCTTCTTCATCAACTCTATATCTTTATCTCCCTTTATTTATCAGATCTGCCTCTTAACTCTATTCCCCCCCCCCCTCTCTCTCTCTCTCATTTTCTCGTTACGCCATCATCCTCTCTCCTTCTTAATAGCACCATTCCCTCAAAGAATCATTCCCTGCCCTCTGGAACTTAACCTTTTTATTGTCCTTCCTGTCCTCTGTCACTCGCTCAAAGATTATCTCCTCCTTCCATTCCCGACTCTATCCCCATTCACACTTTTCTCACTTCCCCTTCCAATTTCCTCCTTCTCCCTCCCCTCCTTTTCTCCCCAGACTCGTCCCTATCTCCCCTCGTTACGTCCCTCTAGCTCTCTCTCTCTATCTCTCCCTCCCCCTCAAAAAAATATACCGACTCCCCAAAAGTCCTCTTATTTTAGGTAGTCAAGTGTATCCATGGGAGTCCTGTAGAGAGTAAGATAATGTTGCATCCTCGTTTTCGAGGACATCTAAATAAGAATTAAGAGTGACGCTGATCTTTGAATTTTCATCGCACGGGAGTACAAAATGGGTGGAATGATTTGTGACTGGGGATTTCCAACGGGGCGAGCTCCGATGGAAGCCTGCCGCAATGTGATAAGGTTCGCATTTGTTATTCTCTGTTTTATGGCCTTCGGTTGTACGATGTTATGAAGCTTTATTGAATTATTGTTCAAATCCGTCCGTCTCTATTTGTATACGACACTTACCTCTTTCTGCCATGAATTTCATTGGGAGATAATTGTTTTGTAATTGCAACTTAGTCCAGATTACTTAAGTTGTTTTTTTGCAAAATTATTTTATTACAGGACATATACTTTCCAATATTTTCTATCCACTCTTGTGCCTGCAGAAGTTATTAAAATAATGCAATGCTGGTGACTGAAACGGTTAACTATTGAAGATAAAGAAACGAAATTTTCATAATATGATGGTCATTTTTATGAATAATGCTCAGAATTATTGGGATTATCGTCCATCCTTTAATTTTTTAACCCTCGGCATTAAAAAAACACAAATTGGTATGCAAACTCTTTCATCACTTGTTATTTATCTATTCGTTGACGGCTGAGCTTAAATATGGTATTCAGTTATAATTTATCTTCGCTTATAATGGTGTCATTTAGATGATTCTAAAATCTGCATTAATTAATAAGTTTTCAATCCCTCAATTTTCGCCGCACATTCCATTCGGGTTACTCTTCCCTGCATCATCTGTCCCGACGTCTCAGCAGTGTCCCATTATTTCTCACTTTACGCTGCACTCTATTTCCTCCCCCCCCCCCCCCACTTCCCCTCTTCCCGCTTCCCCTTCCCCTCCACTCCCTCCCTACCTCTCCCTCTCCCGAGATCTAATATGCTCCTCCCCTTCCATCCCTTCTCCCCCTCTACACTCAATTCCACGAAGGAGACCTGTGACGCCGTGGTATGCAGTCTACTGACTAAGGGTTATGCACACCACCCCGACGGCGGTTTTAAGGATCGGGTGAGAAGAGGGGAAGGGGGAGAGAGGGGAGGAATCAGGGTGGTTTTCGGGATGTAGGAGGGATTGAAGGTTAGGGTGCGTCCGGAATGAGAGGATTGTGAGAGGGTGAGGGCGCGAGGAGAGAGAGAGAGAGAGGAAGACGGAGAGAGAGAGAAAGGAAGATGGAGAGAGAGATCAATAAATCGAAGGAGTAGGTGAAAAGGAGAGGGTGCTTGATGGAAAGATAAAAGGGGAATGGTTGGAAAATAGGTGGGAGAGTAGGGTGGGGATAGGAGAAGGAGGGGAGAGAGATTGATGGAGTGTTAGGGAAGGGAAAAGGAGGAGAGAAAGAGAGACAAAGGATGCGAGAGTGAGAGAGAGGGGAAAAAGAGGGAAGAGTGATGAGTAAAGAGAGAGAGGAGGAGAGAGACAGTGAGAAAGAGGGGAGGGGGAGAGAGTAAAGGGAGGTAGGGAGACATAGAAGTGGAAGTGACGAAGGAGAGAGAGAGGAAAAAAGAGAATATGGAAAGACATTGAATAAAGAGAAGTAGAGAGGGACTGCTGGTGAAAGAGGGAGGAGAGAGAGAGAGGAATGAGGAGTTAGAGATAGAAAGGGAGAAAGAGAGAGAAGGTAGTGAGATATATTAAGAGAGAGAGAGAGCAAAGAGAAGGAGAGAAAAAGAGAGGGTGGCTTGAAGGGTTGGGTTGGTGTGAGGGAAAAAGAGGAAGAGAGAGAAAAATGAAAGAGAGGATGAGAGAGAAGGGGGGAAAATATGGGGATGGAAAAGGAGAAAGTACGTAAAAACGATTTTGGCGGCGTTAGAAACGTTAAATGGAAGAAGGAAAGGGTTCGATTGGATGGGAGAACAGGGGTGTAAATGGGTACGGGGTGGGAACTGCGCGTTTAAAAGAATTAAGAAAGGGGGGAAAACTTTTAGGGCGGAGAGGATTTGGTCAAAAGAGGAGGAGTGTGGGTAGTTTTTTATCGAGAGATGATCGATCGTCAGGGGCGATAAATATGTAAGAAGGAATTTGGTTGTTATATACACTTTTATGCGCCAATGAAATGGACCGCTTCGCTACTGATAGCTTTATTTAAAAGGATGGAGGAGGAAGCCTTAAGCGACGTTCAATCGATTAAAATGGTCTTTTATTATGATATATAGGGCGAATCGCTTTGAGGGCATGAAACAACGCTCTTTGTGAAAAAATGGCGTTAGAATCAGGTTCACTATAGAGACGAAGAACATTTTTACAATGTGAAAGCCTTCGACGGAATCGGTTATTTGAAAGCCTATGTTTATTTTACCTCGTATTACAGAAGATTTTGTCCGATGAATATCTGTTAAAAAGAGATTTGATAGGTACAATAACTTCAAATAATAATTCTTTCGTGTTTCTTTAAAACGGAAAGTACTTTTTTCATCGCATAGCATATTTAGCATCGCCTATATATTTTAAATAGTGATATTATATGTATTTCATGAAAGGAACTATTGAGAATGAAGCATTAGTGTGGTTCGCCCATTTTGTCATGAAGGCATACACATAACTAACAAGTAATTCAACATTTTTATAGAAAACTTTTGTAAAGGTTGTAGAAATTATACGAGTTATTTTAGATGAAAGCTTATATCATTGGTCAGGACCCATCCCACAAAACTTTCTCGAAATAAATATTTAATATTATTCAATGCCGTCAGTTGCACGTGTTCGCGTAAACATTACCATGGAGTTTATAACCTGTAGATTCAAATACAGTTGGTCACTCAAATATATTTTAATGAACGTATGTTTAGTGGAAAATAAATTAAGGTGGAAAATATTTTAATTCAGCCAGAATGGTTGTACTATATGTTAAATAATAATCTTAATTACATATCACAAAAATTTTATTCTCATTTTTAAAACTATAATGCGTACATTTTAAAAAACTTGTTGGATATTTTTATATCCCTGAATAAATGCAATATATATTCTAGGTATTATGAAAAATTTTTACGCTTCTGTGTTTCGTTCTCCCTAGTTTTATTTTGCAAATGATTCCATAAGAGATAGTTTAACCTGCCGACCAGTTCTGCAACTAAGAAGGATGAAAGTAATAATTCACCAAAATCTGCCGTTCATTTAAGACGTCCGGTCTGGTGATTATAAACCCCTCGTAAACGACAGCGAATATATGACATATAAACTGAAGGAGTCACACTACCACCTCCCCTTCTCCCCCTCCGTCGCCTCCTCACTTCCTCGGCCACGAAATTTCCAACCTCCCTTCCAACCCCCTATCTCCCTCTCTCTCTCTTCCTAGCAGCCTATGTGTTTACGGTTCTCTCGTTCCGTCTCAATCCCTGCCCATCCCCTCATCCGTAGGCTGAGAACCCCATTTATTGATCTCTTCCCCTTCCATCCTCACCCTCCCCTAATCCCCCCTCTCCCCCCCCTCTCCCATGCATTCTCATTCTCCTCCTCCATTCCCTCACCCACCCCCTCTCTTCTCCCTCTCCTTCTCTCGCTTCCCCCACCTCCTTAGACCCACCCTGTTGGAATGACTATGGGATCGAATTGCGTGCCATCATGTTTTGGTCCATTCATCCACAGCCTCACTTCCCCTCTGGACTACTACCGCCATATTACTCTACTGTAGGTTCACCCTCACTCTCTCTTTTTCTCTACTTTCCTCATCCTATCCCTCGTTCCTTCCTTATCGCCGTTACAGTGCCCGAGAACTATATTCGCCTCCGTATTTTGGGTTATCACTGCACTGCCTACCAATCATAGTGCTCGGCTCCTATCAAGTGAGCCAAAGGGGTACTCTATTGATGAATGTGTGGATCCGAGATTCAGAATCTTCTGCGACCGAGTTTTGTTCGAAAGAGCACGGTGAGCCGATACTCTCGACATAATTTAGCTGACGAAATTTGTGCATGAGCGCTATTGACAAAGTCAACAAGGCATAAATTTATAGCAAGTAAAATTCCTCGTCTGTATTTTATCCGAGTTCGATAACTTTCTGTAAAACCAATGTTTCTAATTCATTTTTATAATTTCCTTTGAGTATCGTCCATATAAAATAATATCGCAATAAATAACTTGTAGGTTTTCAAATATAAAACGACTAAACTTGTCATAATTATAGTTAAGCATCATTTTTGGAAGTGAATTATTATTTTATTAATAAATCACTCTACTTGCATTATATATGTGCTTCTTGTGCCTTCCATTTTAAATAATTCACTACAAAGGACGATCATGGTCATTTTTTAAATCCGTATATTTTTTTCAATTACAATTGATGGCGTATTTGTCGTTGACGGTTCTGATGATACGTCTTTGCAGCTACTGTTACTTTCGAATATAATAATTTGATACTTTTCCTACATGATGTATAATAAACAATAAAAGGAAAAGTTATCTCACTTTTCTTATCTTTTTACCAAGTATATCGGGCTGGAGTACATAAAAAATTTTAAATAAACCTAGCATCGAATACGTTAATGACACATTGTATAGGTTATAAGCTCTAAGACTCTCGTTTTAATTTAGTGAATCGTCCATCTTCTGATGAAAACGTTATTTGGAAAAATGTAACACCGTTTGTGACGTAACTCTGTGGAATTGATCCATATAAAAACAAAAATTATTTCTATTTTTCTGTGTTGTCTTTTCCGCAGTTAAATGGTTTTGTATACACATCGTTTTGCAAAACCGCGGACCCCTTATATTATTTAACTCGGTAACTTCAATAATAATGACCGAATCATAATCATTTCAAACTGAATGGCCCGTTATATATACACATACATACATACATAC
Source organism: Uropetala carovei (assembly GCA_036926305.1). Classification (NCBI taxonomy): domain Eukaryota; kingdom Metazoa; phylum Arthropoda; class Insecta; order Odonata; family Petaluridae; genus Uropetala; species Uropetala carovei. The sequence goes on from JAXCHB010000100.1 coordinate 7,828,491, forward strand.
ACACGTTCCCTTTAAAGATCAAATGTCGTATAAACCTTTTACTCTATAAAAGATATTCAAACGATAAAAACACAAAAATTTCTGAAAGATAAGTAGCCATTCTAACTCCCTTAATGGAACCGTAACCTGAGAATTCGTGGATACTGCTCTATCTGGAGGATTTCGGTTCTCTCTCTTCTCTCTCCTCTCTCTTCTCTTCTCTCTCTCTCTCCCCCCCCCCTCTCTCTCCCTATCTGTCTCCCTATATATAAAAGCTGCTTTAATCTCCTCTTTCCTTCTCCCCCTCCCTCCTCCCCCCCTCCCTCTCTCTCTCTTACAATCCAGTTCTTCTCAAACTCAACCCTCCCACACGACTCCTATTCCTCTTTCCTTCCTCCCTCTTTTTTCCTTCCTTCTACCTTCCTAAACACTTCTTTCACCCATCATCTTCCCCTCCCCCCTTCACACACACACACACCTCATCTCCCTCCTCTTCCTTTCTGTCTGTCTTCACCGCAAAAGCAATACAGCTCCCTACACACAGTACGGGGTTCCCATCGGATTGAGCTTCAGTGGTTGAATCCACCGATTGGACGACGCAGAGAAGGGAGAAAAAAATAATGTTGTAAAAGGGGAGGGAAAAAGGAAGGAGGAGAACCGTGTGTGTGTGTGTGTTTCTTTCTTTTTCGTTGCTTTTGTTGTTGCGAGGATTCATTCCGAAACGGCAGAGTAAATTCTTGGTTTATTCCTTTTATATTTTATCTAGTTTCCTTTATTCGGCACGAGCACAGATCGGTTTTTTTTTGTCCGAGAAATCCTTAAGTGAACGTAAAGTAAGCGTTGTTTAAGACCACGGGTTGAGCCGTTCGGAGGAAAAGATAAAATGTCTCGAAGAAAGTTTCCGAAGAAAAGAGTTGAACGTTGTTCGTTTATCTTTTTGTAAATGGAGAAATATCTTTCGAAGAAGGCCTGCCTTTTTTTTTGTAGTATAAAACGAGTTGCTCTGTTTTTTCCTCTAGGTGATTTGGTGAAAAAACACGAGAATTTTTATGAAGATGGAAAAACGCATTTATAAAAATACGCTTGGTATATTAACTTCTTCAGTTTTTCGCGTCTTAATGTGGACTGTTCTCAGGTATTTCCCCCTTCAGAAAATTTACAATAGGAGTTTATGTATTATTAATGCCGAAAATATTATAATTCCGCTTCGATTTTTGATATACGGATTATCTACTATCAATCGTTCTATAAAAAACTATCACTGACATAAACCAAATTTTTAATGTAAATTCGTTGAACTATCTCATATTTAGGAGTTTTGTGAAAAAAAATCATAATGATAAATTTAGACCGTCGCGTAGTGACCAATGAAACTTGTGCTTAATGTCACAAGCGATCTTCTATTGATATATCCACGCGAAATCCTGTACAATTCCACATTTAAACGAGAAACATTTATTTCATATCTGAAGTTCGACAGATGTTGTCCTCGATGGCATATTTTCGTACCTACTTTCGTTTAAGAACGTGATATATCGTGAAACAAAACGAGTAACCTACATTTCTACCGCTTCGTTCCTTCTAATCACATATAATTTTGAAGATCTCCATTTCAGACTACAAGAAAACCCCGTCAATCCCTCCCTCCGTTCCTCCCCGCATCGTCCTTCCTCTTCTTATCTATCCCTCTCCTCTTCTACCGGAATATTCTTATAAAACCTCCGAGAGAACTTCCTCCGACCGCTTCACTCTACACCTTCTCATATCCCTTCTCAGAATTTCCTCCACCTTCCCCATTCCCAATCCCGTCGTAATACCATAGACCCTCTCCTACACCATCTCCAAGGCCCACCATCCCTCCCACTCTTACGTATAAAGACCTTATTGGACCTCTCCTTTTCCTCCTCGTGGAATTCGATGCCGTCCTTAAAAAGGAGCAGAAAAGGTGAAGGACAGACGGCGGAGGATGGATACGTGGTGTAAGGAAGTGGAGAGGATCGTGGGAGGGGGAGGAGTTAGAGGGGAGGAAGGGAGACTTTTTTTTTTGGATGATCAGGATTTGAAGGGGAGAGTTTATCTGTTTCGTCCCGTTTATAAAGACGTCTGTTCGCCACTATATATATATATTGTCGCTGTTTCGCCTCCGGTGGGAGTTGGACGTTTCTTTTTTCCTCTTTAAAAGCTCGATTCGGGAACGACGGTTGCGTTATTACTTCTTCGGTCTTATTCCGCGCCATCAATTCTCGTAAATAGTTCGGTCGTTTTACCCGACCTGCAAGTGAGTAATCTCTTCATGGTGGTCGTGCATCTCGATTACAGATCGCAGTTTCTGCGACGAAGGTTTTTTTTTTTATACACGAGCGAAGTAGAAATCTTTCGAGTAATTTTAAGTACAGGCCGTTCGCGATTTAAGATGTTTCGACTTGCGGTAAACGTGGACTTACGACCGTTATCGTACCTCAGACGTACGATATTCGACACCCGATTCGCTCCGTGTCTACTCTCTTGCGCGTATTTTCGGTCGATATTCAGTTAGACGATACGACTCGTCCGCATTGCATTTATTGTATTTTGTTATATCCGCATTAATTTACTGATTGTTTTAAGTCTTTAAAATGTTTATTATACAATATATAACACTCATTGGTTCTTAAACTATTAATTTATAGCCTGAATAAGGCTTGGTACATATTTTTTCCAAGGTCCTGGAACGTATCACAATTTATAACATGTAAGTCTACGGGAAATTAATATTCGACATACGATGCGATTTTCAGGAACGCATTAGCATCTTAAGTCGGGAATATCTTGATGCATGTGAAACGGTCGCCCATGAGATTTTCTTGCTAATTTAAAAAATGCTGAATAAAGTTTGTTCCCGTGGACGGAAATTATGACTCGATTTTATTTTGTAAAGATGTTAGAGGTCCAATGAAAGACGTCATATATTATCGACCATCTTTTAGATTAGGCAAGTGAATGCCTCCGCCCAATTGTGGGGCACTCCTGAGGGTTAAGGAACACGGATATACACGAAAATCTCTCAGTTAACCCTATCGCTGACGATCTGAAGAAACGTGCGCAGAGGCTGAGAATAAGTAAGCCGAAATCCTGCGCAAGACAGCAGAATGGCGCCCAATGCCGTCGGACAGACACAAACGCCCACGGTCTTCCACCGGTGAAGATGGAGACCTTCCTCCTTCCAAATCCAGGAGGACATATGGTCGAAGTGGGCCCACAAATCCCCTCACAGGGGTAAATAAAAAACAATCATCGTAGCTGCATAGGAGACACCTGCGCTGGGTTGCAGCAACCACTCCTCGCGTGGATGGAAGCGAGGGTGGCGAAATCACGCGTGAAGAAGGCAAGTGAAAATTTAAGCTGTTCACGGTTGTATACGTGTGACTAATGGAAATAAAAGTTAATATAATGGTGACAATATAACCGTAATCTTCTACACATGAAACCCGATATTCTTAGTGAATTTTATGGAGAATGGACAATCCATTGACCTTTCTTTAATTTCATTCTATACTTCATCTTAAAACAAAATCACTCTCAAATTTTTATTATGAATGGTATATGCATGAGACTAACTAACTATAGTTACAGATTTTTCAAAATACTTCCTTTTAACATAAATAAAATTTGTCAATGGCTCATAAAAAAAAAGTGCTCGGCAAAATTTCGCGGAGCAGATTAATAACAGTCGAAATTAAATTCCATTCAGAATCGGGAGTCGTGTATAGCAGTGTTTCTCAACCTTTTTTTGCTCCACGGCACACCTTCATGCATGCTTAAGAACATCGCGGCACACCAAACCACCCCTGATTAATTTCACTGCGTAAATACTCATCTTTAAAGACAAAAACTAGCGTAACAAGTAAAAGTCGCAGTTATATTAGATTGTCACGATTGATACAGAAATAATTGTATAATTTTATTGTACATTAAATACATACATATTTAAAAAATAAAATATCTTCAGAGTGTGCAGCACGCTAGTCCCTTCCTCGCGGCACACCGGTTGAGAACCACTGGTGTATAGCAGTAAACCAGATCCAACTTTTATTTCAATTCTCACTCGTACGTCCAACGTGGCTTAACTTCCATAAAGAGAGAGTGGAAAAAACACCACCTCATTTTCATCGGTCTTCGCCTGCATGTTCGATCTCGCCCCCTTTCAGATCCGCGGCCATTACACTAATGATTTAAACGTCCACACCTCTGTGCGACACCACTTTATGTTCCCTTCTAGCCCGTACTTCCGTTTTCCAACCCCTATTAATATCTCGTCTTCCACCGGATCCCATATCTCGAGAAATCCCACATTTATTCGCTTCGCAGAACTCTTTTAAAGCCTCTTCGCTTCCTTCCTTTTACGACTTCCATTTTGCCTCTCGGACTTCTTTATATACCCGCCTTTCTCGAATCGTTTTTCGATTCCTTGATTCCTCCCTCGACGCTAACCCTTCGACTCATCCTTCCCCGCGATACCGGTTTCTTTTAAACCCAGGTCGAGAATGGGGTTCGCACCCAGCAACGGATCTCGGATAAACAATAAATAATCTGAACTTGCGCTGTTTTACGCCATCATAACTTTTGAAAAACCCTTTAAAACACTGACATCGGCCAATATACTGACGCTTGTTGGGTTGTTACGACGTAGCCTAGGACAAATTAACTTCTTTCTTTCTCGTATGGATAGTGCATAAAGTGCGGTGATCCTGAAAAAAAAATCGAATTAGATATTTTGCTGAATATGTATGCAAGTTTTAAGTCAATCTGAGTGCGGAAAAATAGATTTTACGATTGTGACTGTTTTTAGACTGTACTTTAGGGGATAAACGGCGAGACGAAATTTATGAAATTTCGTATTTATATGTGGTATAACCCGGAATAGAAATAATGTAGAAATGAACCATATCGTGCAAGAATGGAGGGTGGTTTATTCTTATCAATCGATAACAAAATTAAATTTAAAGATTTTGATTAAAATTCATCCAGTTGCAGAAGTTGATGCCATTAACAGTAGGAAAGAATCCATAGGTCTAGGGGCATTGCGTATTTATTCGCATAATTGACCCCTCTGAATTATGGGGAGGAAACAAAAGATTGTTTTACTGATATGATTGAATAGGGAAAACCATTTATTTTCCCCCACCTTTGTTTTAGCGTGAAAAAATCGAGAGAAAAACTGGGGCGATTAAGATAGTAAATAGGGTATAATTATGTCGAATGTTAAGTCCAGCTATATTCAAGCTCTCCCCAATCATATGACGTCATGCAGCGACCCTCGTCCTCAAGAAGTCGTCTTCCTCGCCCCTCCATCTTAACGCACTTCTGCCTGCTATCGACGTGCGTATTAATGTAACCATGGACTTTAGTAGCTTATGGGTATGAAAAAGTTTGTACGATGTACGTTGCGCTGATTTTTTTTCGAAGAACATCGAAATGGAAAGAATATTTTCACCAGTCTTGCAACTAATGTTCTTGCGCGTATTTTTAAATCGAACGTAAATTGGTGAATTTCATTTTGTCGTGGGAAGATTATGAATTCTAGTATCGTCACTCTTAAATTTCAGGATATTTGCCTAATATTTGATAGATTTATCTTCACATCAATGTTGTCAAAAGCACCCGACCCAATGAATACTCATTTTTTTCGTCTTGGATGTGTGAAAGTGTCATGCATCACAGCTTGAAGGTTTGGTTATACAACCAAACCTTCAAGCTCATATTAAATGTTTTTTTCGTAGCAAACAAAACTTTGCCGCTTTATGCGAATACTCCTAAAGAGAAGCAAAAAATATTCCAGTATCTCCTTCTATATATTTTGGAGTCAATATAAGAGAACTATAATTACGAAATTTATGCGATGCAATCTTTTCCAATCCATCGAAATTTTAAAAAATATATAAGCGGGCACGTTACATTAATTCAAATCTATCGCGGCATATTTCGAATTAAACAATTTGAGCGACGCAAAAAACTCCCTAAAACAAAAAAATATGCCGATATAATCGATGAAACATTAAAAATTTATCAAATATTTTCATCTCACCACCACCTCCCTCTTCCTCTCTTCCTCCCTCCCACCCTCGACCTCTTTCCACTCCAATTCCTTCTCTTCAAACCAATGAGACGAATTCCCCTTCCTTCTCTCTCTCTCCCTCACTCTCTTCTCTTTCTCTCTTCCCATCATTCCATTCGGCAGGCGGTAAGCGCTTATTTCCCCCGCTATACGGCTTTCTTCCAACACAACCTTTTTCTCCATCCCTTCGCCTTCTCCTATATTCTCCTTGTTTCTCCTTCCACACCCTTACCCATTCCTTCCCCTTATCAACCTTTTATATATATATATATATATACATATATATATATATATATATATATATATATATAATGCAGGAAACGTTATAAGACACGGGAGATTTCAAAATTGGAGGAAGGATTGTAAGAACGGTGAAATACGCGGATGATCAAGTACTTCTAGCAAGAAAGGAAAAGGATAAATAGACTAGTGATAACAGGTAGAGAATACGGTATGGAAATTAATACAGAAAAATCCAAGGTCATGCGAATGTCAAGTAAAGAAGAAGGAAATTTGAAACTAAGTATTGGAGGAAAGCCATTAGAAAAAGTTTTAGAATATAAATTACCTTGGAAGCATCATAACGAGAGAAGCAAAATGTACCGATGAAATCAGGACTAGAATAAAGAAAGCGAAAACCGCTTTCAGAAGAAATAATCTCCTACTAACGGGGAATATAAAGGAGGATATCCGCAAGAAGTTGATAAAATGCTATGTATGCAGTATAGCTTTGTATGGGGCAGAAACATGGACGCTAAGGAAAAATGATATAAAATACTTGGAAAGCTTCGAACTGTGAACATGGAGATAAAATGGACAAATAGGGTGAAAAACGAGGAAATACTATGAAGAGAGAAGCGAACGATTATACAGACTATCAGAAAGAGGAAGGCGAACTGGATTGGACGTTACCTGAGGAGAGAGAGCATGATTAAAGAAGTGCTAGAAGGAAAACTGGATGGAAAAAGAGAAAGAGGTAGGAAAAGGTTTCAGCTGATAGACGAATTGAAAGGGAAAGAGAGCTATCAAGACATGAGGAAGACTTCGGAAAATAGGAGTATATGGAGAACCAGGTTTGAACATGAATAATCACGGACCTGTCTACGGACAGACTACCTATGATGATGTCTGTGTATGATCCTTATCCATTTCTCGCTTTCTTATTCAACTTCTTCAATGATACTGATAATGTAGTGCCACCTTTTGGCATTTACACTGATTTGTTGGTTAAGTCTTGCCTCGTGAATTTTGATCGCATTGTAAGGTCTGAGACTCGGATTTTGTTTTGCCTTAGGAGTTTAAATTACTCCTTGGGAATTCTAGGAATTTTTGTTATTTTCTTGGGTAGAGAAGTCATTTAATTCAGTTTCATCCAACATGAAAACGTTTTCCATGTTACAAATAGCTATTTGGAATATTTTTTGGTATTTGCATTCTAAATTTTTGTTACCAGGATTTCCGTTTATTTATCATATATTTATCGGCCTGATTGAAAAATTTTAAAACTTTTATTACAACATGTAATACATATCCGTGCTTTCTTTGATCATATCTTAGGGTCCTTTATGTGCCATTCCGGCCATGATTTTTACGTAACTGTGATCGTAATCATTCTACCTAAATGCCTGATCCGATATTTTTCAAATTTTTGTAATACAAACTTAATCATGTGAATCTATCTAGATATACTAGAAGTTCTAATTAGATAAGATATTTATCTAAAATAATTATAGTTTGAAAATATAATACACCCTTCTAAGTATGCGAATAAATTCGCTCTGTTACCTTTAATTCAAAAATGTGTCAGGTACATTCTAAGGAAGAGCAGTATGTTGAAAGTACATTATTTTAGGAAGGACGATAACATTTCCGAAGAATGTATTCCAGTCAAAATATAATTTTTGGGGTAGCCTTTAATAACCTCACTTTCCCGCATATTCGCCGCCATGTAAAGAGCATTTTTTTTATCAACTGCTAAAAAAAAAAGAAGAAAAGGTTGCAAAGCCGGAGTGGCTCCCCTATTCTCTATTCCCCAGATTAATCCGCTTGGTGTCATCACCCTTATTATTCCACTTTATCTATCCATAACTCCATCCCATCCATCCCGTCTCTTCATTTCATTTTCCCTTCCCTCCCCCTCCTCTCTCTCTCTTACTCCTCTCCACCCCGTTCTCCCCCTTCCCCACTCTCACTCTCTTTCTGTCTGCCCGCATCTACTACTGCTTCCAACTCGGGCTCTCTTCCTATCACTCCTCGCCTCCTTCTCTCTCTCTCTCCATTAATTACCAATCAACCCTTTTTATACCTGACTCCCTATTCTCTTCCCCCATTAACCGCTCTGTCAGACCTAAAAATCTCTTTCTCTCTCTCAGCTTTTAAATCGACACCGCTTCTCAACTCTCTCTCTCTCTCTCTCTCTCTCTTCCTTTTCTTCTTCATACACCTTTTCTCCCACTCTCTTTCTCCCTCCTTTTTTAACCTCTCCTTCCCCCCTCAATCACTTTTATCCTATTATATCTTCTCCTCTGCTTCTTTACCAGGCAGTCTCGATCCGATGCGCAGAAGTGTTTTTCGTTTATTCGATTTTCGTTCGCTTCGGGTTTTCTTTCGTTTCGTTCCTCTCCGTATTTTCCGTTCCTCGTTTCTCCTCATTCATTTTTTTTTTTACGGGACACTTTTTCAATCTCACTTGTTTCTTACGGGAAAAATAAATCACCAATATCCACAACTCTGTCACTAATGACACGTTTTTAGTAATAATGAGTGAATTTCAAGAATCATATCTACGAGAATTTGAGATAGCTCGAACGAAAAGAGGTATTAATGATTCTTAACGAATTTATCGTGAAAAAAATGTCGACGAGAAAAATATGGAAGTGGAAAATGGAGGCAATTTTTAATGTTTAAAATTTGAGCGTGAATCGTTGTAAATAAATGTAGTTTGAGTCACATACGCTGTTAAATACGATCGGATATTTCAGTCGATAAATACGGTTTGACACACGGTAACTATGCCGTTACGAAAATAACTCGCGCCCTATTTCGATACAACAGTATCGACAATATTTGTATATTTTTGCCTACGTAAATACAAGGGAGAGTCAGAAAGTATCCGCAGCGTATTTTTTAAAATTAATACAAAAACAATAGAGAACTTACAAGAGTATCATTTTTCAATATAGTTCCCATGATTTTCAACACACATAGTCCAACGTTTCACAAGATTCTGTATGCCCTCAGAAATAAATCGTTTTGGCCGAGTGGCAAGCCACGCATGCACCGCTTCCTTCATTTCTTGGCCACTGACAAATCGGCGGCCTCTTAAAACGTCTTTGAGTGGACCAAAGAGGTGATAGTCCGAAGGGGCGATGTCAGGGCTGTACAAAGGATGCTCCAATACCTTAAAGTGCAGTTTTCGCAGGGTTTCAACAGTCTGGGCGGCAGTGTGTGGACGGGCGTTGGCAGATGTACAAACGGTTGCGCTTGTGCTCTTCTGTGAGTTGTTTGGGAACCCATCTCGCACAGACTTTATGAAAGTCAAGTCTGTTGTGGATTATTTCATGGGCAGAACGATGACTGATTTGTAGGTGATCTGCCACTTGATCAATACTCACCCGTCCGTTATTCAGAATCATGGCGTGGGTTCGTTCAATGTTCTCATCAGTAACGGACGTGGACGGGCGCCCCGATCGTTCTTCATCAGTAGCACTTGTACGACCGTTTTTGAACATGTTAATCCAATCGTACACACTCCGCTGCGGCATAGCACTGTTTCCATAATCTACTGAATGTCTTCGATGGATTTCTGCCACTGGTACACCTTCAGCCCACAAAAATCGAATCACTGCACTCTGCTCTTCTTTGGTGCATACGGCAAGTGGAGTGGCCATGTTAACACCGCTATAACGACACGATAACTTACCATTCAAGGTCAGAATCATACTAAAATGACTAAGAGAGTCAACAATTAGAGTTTCGGATGCAATTAGCAGTGCAGCCAACAAAACAAAAATTTAAAAAATACATTGCGGATACTTTCTGACTAACTCTCGTGTGTGTGTGTGTGTATATATATATATGTATGTATATGTATATATATGTGTATATATATATATATATACACTTGCGGAAGAGGAAAGGTAAATGACGATATTTAGGGCAACTAGATGTTGAAGGAAACCCAGTGGGCACTTACCGGAAAGAGAGCCGCTGGGGTGTCGGAGAGACATATTTGTAGACGTTGTTGGAGCTTTCGAGATGCTCCCTTCGTCAGCACAAAAGAGACACAACTCACATATCATCATCATAGGTAGTCTGTCCGTTGACAGGTCCGTGATTATTCTAGGTTAAACTTGGTTCTCCATATACATACATACATATATATATATATATATATATATATATATATATAAATCTCTTAATTAACATTCTGGGCAACATTCGAACTGTGGAAAATGGAAACTTCAAAACATCTCGCTGTATATATTTTTTCATTCTCTCTATTTCTCGACCCACTTAAGAGTTAAGCATATTTAGAGGTTATGCTTTCGTCTGCCTATCCACCGTCCACACACACGCACGGACTCTCCGATTCAGGACCATATCTCCACCCTCCCCCTTCTATTTTCCCAACCCCGCGAGAGGGAGAGAGGGGAAAAAAATCTTATTTTTTTTAAACACCCGTCCCGGAATCTCTTTCCAATCCTCAGGAAAGTCACTCCCCTTCAAATGACCCCTCCTTTATATTTAAGGGCGCCTCTTTTATCACCTTCGTTCCCTCTTTTCCCCCTCCCCCAACCTCCGACTCCCTCTCCTTCTTTCCTCCCCCCCCCCTCTCGCAGTCTCGTCCGTCCATCCCCCTTGGGAGAGACGCTCTAACCCAAACCCCCTCCTAAAGGTTCCCTCACCCAGCTCCTCCCTCCCCTCTCGACCTCCTCCCTTTCTCTCTACGCCGCTATATCGCCTTCGGGGGAGGAGAGGAGGGTGGATGGAGGGGGAGAAGGAGAGAGAGAGAGAGGTAGGGAGGGAGAATGAGAGAGAGAGAGACCGACTGTCTAGTGAGTCGCTTGGTCCGTGCTAGTCGTTTTCAAACCCCTTGAGGGAGTAGTGAGAGCTTTTTGGGTTCTGTCTTGTCATCGCCAATTCTCTCTCCCTCTCTCTCTCACTCTTAAAGGTGTGTTCTGGGGAAATAAATAAATAAATAAATTCGTGCCGGTGGCTGAGTTTCGAAAGTATTGCGGAGGAGGGTGTGGAGTTTGAAGAGGTGAGATAGGAGGGGTGTGTCGTGTGGTGGTTAAGGGCTTGTAATTGGGGAGTCTCCGCAACAGGTGTTCCCCGTATCTCCACGCAAAAGGGGGAGTGAGTGAGAGAGAGAAGCGAGCAGAGAGAGAGAGAGAGGGAGGGGGGTCGTTACGTCCGTGCCAGGTGGAGGAAAAAAAAGGTGTTCTTCTCCCAAGATAGAAGAAAGGAAGAGACGAGAGGGGGAGTGAAAGAAAGAAAGGAGGATAGTGCGTAAAGGTCTTCCGAGAAATAGAGCGCAGGTGGTGAAAAAAATAAAAAAATAAAGGAAAGGATATCTCGGGAGGCGTGGTCGTGCGGAGGGAGAAAAGTGGATATTTCACGCTGAGATTCCACGCTGTGAATACTGGTGCTCTCCTCGCCTTTAATGTTACGAGCTGGGAGTGACTCTTGAAGCGGACTGGGGAGGAGTCGTCCTTTTTCTCATCTTCTCTCCCTCTTCTTCTGTTCCTGCGTCGTGCCGACATTTTTATATAGGAACATATAGGGAGGCCGAGTCGTCTATTCGACCGTTTTCTCCTCGGGATTTTTTTTCCTTTCTCTCGCTCGAAATGGACCGGAGATGGAGGGAGGAGTTGAGGAGCAACATGTAAGTGTTCCATCTTGGGTCTTTTCACCACCTTCCAAAGATCTTTCTCTCCCTCTCTCTTTAGCTCAGATGTTCCTACCGCGACGCTGCCATCATCTTAACTTTCCCTCGCTCAATGAATTTCCGCCGTGCTTGTTCCTCCCTCTTCTCAACCCCCTCTCCTCCCATTTCCTTCTCCCTTGAATGGCCCGCAAATCAAAACCAATTGAAACTCCGCTCTCTCTCTCTCTCTCTTTTCCAATGGCATATTTTCTGTGTGTGCATACTATACCTAATAGGTCTCTTTTCTTCTCTCTCGGTTCTTTCCAAATTCACCCTTTATTGCTTCTCGCTTGATTGGAATTTTTGAGGGGGAAATTTTATAATTGATCCGTTCAAAGTTGGATCGTTATGGTTCTATTTAAAAAGTGATCGCTTCATGGGCGATATATATTCAAGATCAAATTATTTTATTTTTGCACTCGGATAACCAAGAACCCAATTTACAATAAGTTACTGTGTTTTATATTTCGTGATTTTAAAAATTATTTTATTTTCTGGTAAACGAGAATCTATTGTGGAGATTTTTCTTCTGGATAAATGTATTGTAAAGAAGATAATTCACGAATAATAATATTATAAAATTTTGAAAGATTATATGCACATGTGTCCGGAAGATTTTCCAAAATATATGTATGTTTTAGTGTGATTTAATGAGTTTAAATGATATTTTCATCAAACTTTCTTTTTTAAGGGAACTTTTTACCGCTTCATTTCAAGTTGACTAAATTATTCGATTAATCTTAATCCTGATACGATTCTTGTTTATCCCATAAATGAATTTTATGTTGCAGAAGATTTTCTCAATTGAGTAAGTATTGCTTTCAAGCCTTCGCTTACCTTGTTCTATCGCAGCGTTTTACGAGTTGACTCATAAATAACCGCTCCCTTGGCCGAAGAAAGGGGATTTAATCAGTGGATTTTTAACCAATCCTCCAACCTCGTCTCGACATATATATCTTTCCGTATTCCCTATTTCTAAAATCCCTCGAACACCTCTCTCTTTATCTCTCTGTCTCTCACTATCCCCTCCTCTCGCCTCTTTCCCATCTTTCAACCTCTTACTCCATTCTTCTTCTTAGTTCTCTCTCTCTCTCTCTCTTTGTAGCAGATCCATCTCCACTATCTCTCCTTCTCCCTCACTCAGCCCTCTTATCTCTCTCTCTTTCTCTCTTTGGCCCTTCAATTTTCGCTCTCCGTTCTCAGCGTTTTAGTTATAACGAGGAGACGTGTTGCCATACGTGTGCGAGCGAGAGATATTTTTTCCTGGAGGAGGTTGAAATAAATGCTTTTCCCGTTCTGTATAAGAGACAAGTTGCACGAGTTAGCCTTTAAAATTACGTTAAGCCTTAAGGTGATTCGATCTCCCGATTCCCTTTTTTTCGAGACTGAATTCTAAAATATAAATATTTATGGTAACTAATATTACTATCCTAAAAATTTCGTGAAAGTGTTAGTGTAAAAATCGAAATTTGCAGACATGGAGTAGAAGCTTGCGAACATTTACGTCTGTAATGTTAATTCGAAATTCAAGGAGGCGTTTCAATCGATCCCTTTAAAAAATCTACAGTGAGGTGTGTCATTTTCCTGCTACCTGCGAAAATTCGTCTCCTATTCCGAAATTGCGGATTTTGACGAATCAATTGAATCTTCCGTGTCTTTATAAAACCCAATGACTCCATTATTGAACAATACCTTCCCTCCTTCCACCGCTTATTCGATGGCAGCCATTCCTCGTTAGCCCTCCTTCATCATTTCGCCTTTTCCCTCTTCAAATCCCTGTCCTTTACCGGTTTACACACACTTCCATCCCCTTTTCTGCTTTCCCACCCTCCTCATTCGCTCAGATTTTTTCCGTCCTACGTAGGCTTTGGCAAAAAAAATTGTCCAATGAACGTCTTCCAGCAGCATAATGTCACCGGTTGTAAGTTTATTTTGGTAAGCATTCTCATATATCTATGCGCATTTAAAATAACAGTACTTGTTCTTATCAGTTTTACTCCTGTATATAAACAAATATAATAAATCATCCGATGTTAATTCAGTTCTTAAATTTTATATCTTCCGACTAATATGTTACGATGTATGCATTATTATGAAATGAATTTTAATAAATACGCGTTAAAATTAATATTATAATTGAATATTTTCTGGAAAATGCCAGAGAATTGCAGGTTCATCCTAAAAGTTATGCAACCAACCGCACTTCTCTGTACGTTGTAAAGAGAGCATATCAGGCGTAGAGGAATTATGCTATTTACGCATCAAAGTTAAATTGTTTATTTCTCTTTGTCTTTTAGCAATCAAAGATATGTATAAGTAACTCCTATAATCGACTTTCTTCCAACTTTATGAGTTACTAAGTGTAATATTATCTGTTTAGATTTTTAGGCCAAACTACGTGAATTTCAATACGATTGTACAAGGGTTGTATTGTACTATATAAGGGTTAAACTGACATTAAAAATGGACTCCGCCTTTCAGGTTTGATTTATCAATAATAAACATAATAATGTTTTACCATATTTATATCGTATTCAATTGGATTATTCATCATTTTCGGTTACTTTTTCGTCTTTATGAAAAACCGTTCAGTATCAGCGCATTCGATACGCCCATGGCGGTAATAATACGCGACGAATCGACAAGCATCTTTCCAATCCACAGATAAAACGAAAAAATCCTGCAGTAAAGCAGAAAAAAAAACTATTTCATAGGATTCATTCCTCACGGTTACGCTTTACGGACCGGAGACAATTTCAATAGTCATTGGTCCGCGGATCAGATTTATCGGTTCGCTCGCCTTTAAAACGACAAAGCTTTAGTCAGAATTGACTTGGGTCAGCTCTCATTGGCTCCTGGTGTCTCTCCGAATCGAATCCGCCTTAGAGAAAGACGGGAGTCATGAACGAAGTCTTTCGAGAAAGGGATGGGCGTATGGGGAGGGGAGGAGGGAAAAGGAAGGGAGGAAAAGGTAGAGGAGGGGAGAAGCAGGGAGAGAAAAGATCTAGTGGGGCTTGGAATGGGGATATTATGGAGAGGAGAGAGGGGAATAGGGGGATTCAGGAATGACCCTAGGGACTAGGCGCTAACAAGTGGCGATGAGGGAAGAGAGAAAGAAAGAGAGGGAGAGGAAGAGAAAGAGAGAGAGAAAGAGAGGGAGAGGAAGAGAGAGAGAGAGAGAGAGTGGCAGAGGGAGAGGAAGGGGAAAACTTTGAAACGCAAGGGAAAGGGGGAGACGTAGTAGGTGGAAAAAAGGCTCCCGAAGTCATGGGCTCTAAAAACATGATTGGGTGATGAAACTGAGGAGTCTTTTAGATGAATCTTTAGCGCTTAATACTAAGCGGTAGGTTAAAGTGGGTAGATTATTTCGGAGTTCCCATGGAAACCCCTTTTTTATAAATTGTTTCGGGTGATTAAGAGGACTAGCGAGATAAGAAAAGAAATTATTCCGTCGAAGGAACGCTCTTGCAGAAAAAAATGAAACCGTTGGAAGGATTATTATCGATCAAGGAAACTAAAGAGGAAACGGATTAAAATAGACGGTAGAAAAATGGACGGGATAAGGGAAAAAGAAGTGAAGGAAAGGCTTGAGAAGTATTGAGATTGGATTAATGAGGCGAGGAAAGTGACTCTTTTCGAGTGGAAATTTCCGGCAGGAAGAAAAAATAGTCTAATGGAGAGGAGTCGAATGAAATGCTCCAGAAGAAAAAGCTCGAGAAACTTCGAAAATATTTTTTTCTTAAAGATTGAGGCAAGATAATGATCGTCGGTTGCGTAGTTATATATACGACTGTGGTTTAATCAGGTTTCGGAAACTATGCTTCTAGCGTAACGAGATAGAGAAAGGAGCTGAGAAAATTTTACCGTGGCAACCGTATCTTGGAGGGTGGATTTTTTTTTTTTAATGTTCGAGACGCACTGACCTCTCTATCTCTCACTATCTAGGTTAACGATGTCACCGATCGCATCGTAAAATAAAGAAATCTATTCTCGAGCAAGGTTTCGTCGCCGGTCTGTAAGAAACGTTCCATGCGGAATTCGGCGTAAAATATCACGTTGCCTTTTTAGGCTTTCTATCGACGCAGTTTCGCCGACATGCAAATCCGATAAGGAAAAAAACACGAAAACGTGGCGCTCCTAAGAAAAACAGTAGTTTTGTTTCAGCAGTAACAGCTATGTCGACTTTTGAAAATTTTTCGCGTGTTTGCATTGCAGAATAAACAAGGACACTAAATTAGAAGTGTCTAGTTTGAACTTGTAAACTTTTAGTCCTGACGCTCTTCATCCTTTGACTTCAGCATTAAGCTTACATTACAGAAAAATCTTCGGTCAGATTTCGTAAGACTTCACCGATATCCTGCGAGGGTCTCTCGGGCTGCTCACATCTGAGGTCAGTGTCTATCAGTCGCTTAACACCAGCCTCTTGTAATTAAAGAAGTGATTTCAGAGAAAATATTCTATATGAATGATAGATGAAACTGAGCTTTGAAAAATGCCATTTTTTGACAGGTACAAGAATTCGGGTATTTAGTCTCTGTTATAGTGTTTGCCGTCGTAGCCAAGTAATATAGGAAATGTTATGTAGTGTCACTCAGTATGCTTTGCACGAGCCAGCATCGGGGCTATAATACATTTCCTCGAAGATATCACGTTTTAGATAAATATCTCTTCATAATTTCTGTTTTACAATATGCAGATGAGTGTAATTTGCTCCGAAGATGAGATTTTTCTACATAAACCCATAATTTAAAAGTTGTAGAATATTTCCCAAGATTATATTTTGCTTAAATACCAAAAATATCATTATCTATAATATTTTATACTTTTCATTTTCAACATGGTTATGACACTTTCATTTTAGTCTCTATGAATACCCATAGTAATATCGTGCGAGGAACTTTGGTACAAAAACGTATTGTAGTAAGTTATATCGTAATAGCTTATGACAAATGTTTACCTTTAAAAGAATACATCCTTAAATCCACGCTTAAATATCTATACATCTAAAGAATCTGCTGCGTTATTAATAACATTCCCAAACTCAGACAAATTCTAAGAAATAAAAATTGTAAAAAAATCGTTATATAGGACTTTGGCCTGATCCTTCATCTGTAAATACTGGTGTCCTTATTCATTTGTTTCTGAACGCTTTTAAGGGTGTCGTCAAGAGAGCATGTCAATAAGGCGTGAGAAAGGGCTAAAGAGAGATGGAGAGAGAGAGAGGAAGATAGAAAAAGTGTCTTTGTATGTGTGCTTGTGTGTGTGTTTGTGTCTGTGTGTGGACGCACGAAGAGAGTTGAGTTCTAAATCCCTCTCCTTTCTCCCCCTATCTAACTCCTACACGCTTCCCCTTCTCTCTCCCCTCTCTCTCCCCCCTCTCTCTCCCCTCTCTCTCCCCTCTCTCTCCCCTCTCTCTCCCCTCTCTCTCCCCTCTCTCTCCATCTCTCTCTGCACATGAACGGAATTGATTGCGCGTGCTGAGGGCCATGTTCCGCCTGACCCGGACCGTCTCCTCTTTCTCGCCGCCACGCAAAATATATGAGATCGCGGAGCAGGGGTTGAACAAGCCTCTAGTGTATGATAATATTCTTTAAGAATTTTATAGTTTATTCATTCATAAAGGTGAGCCATTTTCGATCGAAATAGAAAATCTAATTTTAAAGCACTCGATGTTTATGTAATTTAATTTCGTCTTTGATAAAGTTATTCACACTTTAAAATTTTATTTCAAACAGTATTCCGGTAAACGTAGCGTTTCCTTTGTTTTCATATTTTTTTCTTTGTAAATGAGAATTTTAAGGGTTAATCGCTCAATTTATTTCGGATTTTTTCTTACCAATTTGATCCCATTTTTTCCTTCAATTTTTACTGATAACTGAATACAGGCATATAATTTTAACAGTCAAACACATGTAAGTGGATTTAACAGCTTTTTACTCAATTAACCAATAAAAAACAAAAATTTATCACACCCTATATCTGAGGTTCAGAATACTGAAAGAACGTGTTCTGACGAATGCTATTTACTTTTCTGTTTAACTCCTCACGCAATGATGCCCAGGACGTAGAACTAGGCTATTCCTTAAGTTGACCTTCTCTTGGCTTTGCTTTCCACGAGAGGCATTCGCAAGGGCGATCAATTCTCACGTAACAAGAACCTTCGGACGGCTTTTGGAAAACACCTCTCTCTCTCTCTCTCCCATCTCTCCCTGAGTCGGCAAACTATTACCATGCCGGAAAATGGAGGAGCAACGTGGGAAAAAGAAATACGGGCGTTAAAGGGAGCTTGGTCCCAGACTGTTGCTTTATGGGACTCCCAGCAGCATGGGAATCTGCCCTTTACGTCCGGCTCCCGCTCTTCTCCCCCTTCGCCCAAGCCTCATTCTACGACCACCTTTCCCGCCTACCTGTGATCATTCTTCCTCGCCCCTTCCTTCCCTCCAATCCGCTCACACCGGTCGAAATCTTCTTCTTTGTTATTCATCCTTTAACATGCGCCCCAGTTATTTTTTACGTTCCGTCTCTTTCTATCAAATGAAACAATCCTCACTTTTTCTTTCTTTGGCAAATGAATCTTATAGATGGGTTACCCTATATCGAGAAATTAAATCTATATAAATAATGGTCCTTTTCACAAATTTTATCATGCATGTCGGTGAAGGTTCGGTCAGCTGTTAAAATCTGTGAATTAGAATGGGAAGAAATTTTGAAAATGTGGCGTAGCAACAGTGCGATGTTTATAATTTCTAAAATAAATAATCAGAAAATGTCGGCTGCGGAGGCAGCCAGTGTAAGTTTCGTGGCATAAATTCAGAGCCATTCGGTTAAATCTTGGTGGTATACGTGTAAGAACATCCTAGTGTGAGTTGGGTTGCGTAAAAATAAGGGGCATTTGCTGTAGGATTGGTAGTATGTGTTTTAGTGGCCCACACGTAAGTTGGGTTGTATACATTCAGGGGCATTTGTGTATGTTTTGTGGTATACATACGTCGCGAGGGCAGCCTAGTGTTATTTTGGTATTGTTGGACAGTTTATAAGAAGGTAATGAGAAAATAATGACAAAGGACTTAGTCTGAACTACATTGCAAAAAAATAAACTATTAACCTAAGGAGATGTGTGACGCTGGAAAAAATCTTATTTCTTGACGCACCCCTCGATTTCGCATTTGATTAAAATTAAAACAAAAAATGTAAAAAAAAACGCCATCTATATGTACGAGACAGAATACTACACACAAGATTACCCAAGAAAACGTCACCCATAAAGTGTATTATCCAACCTCGCGGTGGATCTTTCTTTTCCCGCGTTTACGCAAAGTATTGCTCAGCGTCTAGACGCAATTGTACTAGCTCCATCCGTCTGGTATCCATTACGGTAAGATAGGTAGAAGGTTAATCACGGGATCGCCCCTGAGGGGGTACTTTTAGAGCGACGCTCTCACAAGATTCTCCTTTCTCATCTCCGACCGCGGAGTGGAGAAATCACCCTTTCCCACTTCCTACGCCCCTTCTGTTGCGTTCGTCTCTCCCACTCCTTCTTCCGTCTCCTCTCCCGCCTCCAAGTTCCATTTGATCTCGAGGGTCTTCAGATGTCTGCTGCAGGGGTGTCTCGCCTGAAGAGAATCCGGGAGAGAAGTGCCCACGTGTTAATGAGGAAGTACGGAATCAGCCGTTAGGGAGTGGTGAAGAGGGGAGAGCAAGGAGGGAGGAAAGAGAGGGAGAGAGAGAGAGAGGGGGGAGAGGGAGAAGGAAAATGACAAAACGGACGAGTAGACGAGTCGTAGAGAAGAATAGGGCGAGGGAGCAGGCAGGAATTCAATACGTAAAGGAAAAAAGGATGGATAGAGTAGTAGAATATGGGCTTACCTTTATACTTGGCGTAGATGAGTAAGACTTTTTATGCTTCCTTTAATAACATGAGTTCAAATTGTGTTCATATTATTGCGTCATGATATTGTCGCCACAACTTCACCACCAGGAGGCTCATTTTCTGCTTTGTTTAAAAATCAAACTGAAATATACATACATACACACACACATACATACATACATACATATATATACACACACACACACACACACATATATATATATATATATATATGTACATGTACATGTCACTTGAAAATTGAAATTCTTAATCGTAAATAAAAATTTTGTCATTTTAATGAAACGTCATTTACTTAATATAGATTTCACCGAGAAATATTTTACTTAAAACTTTTTAAAGGGGATTTCTTAAAATTGCTTTCGTTGTCATTGGTTTCATTCAGGAGAATAAAAACAACATTTAACATGCATACCGATTAATGGTGATGCTTTCATTAGAAAAGTATAAAATCTAGATTCAATTTCAATGCTATTATAATGTGATATAGAGTAGGATATCCGTCAAATTTGAGAACTTCCTGAATTGAAATAGGATAATAAAAATTATTTTATAATCCACAATGGAAGTCTTAATTTTGTGAAGTTTTATTCTTCTGTATAAAGAGTATAATAAACTATGTGAAAATTTCCCTATATTATTCAATAACATATATGAGCAATTGTTACAGTTTAATGTATTATTTGTTCCAAAAAAAGAGCTTATTTACAATCTATGACACAACTACTAGCATCGATAATTATCGTGGAAATCTTTTACATGCTAAGCTTAAAATAATATAACAAACGGTATAATATGCATTTTTCCATCCTCCTTATCCGCCATATTAATCAACGAAAGGCTCGAAATAATTAATTTACTCCGGAGAGTTATTTATTAGGCACGCAATTTTTTAAAAAATCCAACCGACCTATTTTGGAGCGACCGTTAGTCATCTCGGCTGTTAAAACTCCCGCTTAACTGTTCCATTTCTTTTATTCGTGCTCCCACTTAATCGTCCATAGTTTCCTCTAGAATTAAAAGAGCTTATTTTCCCCGAATGAAAGGAAACGAGGTCGATGGAAGACCTTTAATACTATTTTACCTTCCCTTCTCCTTTTAATGGAAACTTTTATCCTCTTATTCTCCCACCATATCTCTCTCTCTCTCTCTCCAACTTATTCTTTCTCTATTTTCTAAATCTTTCCTCTCGTTCTATTCATTTTCTCCTTCTCTATTTCTCCCTTCGTCACCTAGAAACCGACGATTTCTCTCCGCTCTTGGCATCTGAAGGTCGGATATCCTGAGATTCCACTTACCCTCTGAACATCTTCTTCTGTCCCACCCCCTCTTCTTCACTTTGCCATTCCACTTACTTCCTTAGGAAACGCGCATCTCTTCTGCGGAGAAGAAGGGAAAAGCGCCATGTCCAACCAACTTTCCCGACGTCTCCCACTTTATCCCTTTTTTCTAGGCTTGACTTGACGCTTTTTCTTTTCGTCTATTCCTCCTTAATCACGGATTCTCTCCTCACCAACCACTCTGAATTTTTGCGTCAGACATCTGAGATAATCGTACGTCTAGCGTAAGGTAGAAAGTGTAAGAGTGGAGAACACGAAAACCACAGCTACTCTAAATTTCAAAATGAGCACGGGTAAATCAAAGACACGATTACATTGATTTCCTAATAAATTCTGCATGTTATTATCTTAATTATCAACGTATCTTAATACATACGATATTACGGTTCCTCGAATAAGAAACGACAATATAATAATAAGCAATCGTCCTCGGGCTACATGCGTTTCAATAGAAAAAAACGTTTAATGTGGCGATAAAATTGCTACAAACAAATGAATCATATTCTAAGCGCCTTAAATGTAATTTTTATTTAATATATGCATAATGTTACATATTTGATCCTATAATAAAAGTATCCCCTGCGGCAAATATTTTCCGTAAATAATACATCATCTTTGCTTCCTCGGACTAGTTTCTTTCGCTATGTAGGCGTTTGAAATCCGCCAGTCTTCGGTCCAATGCATCATCCCAAAATGCTTCTATACCTTCGAAAATGATATTTCGTTCCTTTACTTATGTCTCGCAATATTATTAGTATTTTTATATCATTTCACCTAATAGATAATTTATCACGTTTTTACAAAAATCTGAAGTTGGAAGCCACTAATCATGGCGTCATAACGTACACTCTTCTACACAAGTTGCTCTGAGATTCAATTTCCTGTTCAAATGCAAGCAAATATTTCCAATCTCGCAAAAAATAGGATCGACGCTAACGTTCGTTTTTTCGTATATGTACATATTCTACTTTTTACACTTTTTCCGAGATACTACCTTTATAACCCATACGTATCTATTACTATAGGTTAAATGTAAATTCAAAACTCCCTCGTTGACAATCGCCCTAACGCGGTCATCTATTATCTAAAAGGTTATATTTTACTGGAACCTAATTCATACCCGTTAACACAAAACCTATCAACCAATCTAATTTGTGCGGTCACTCCTCGAATTTCCCCCGTCTACGTCTCTTCTATTCTAGGTTTATCTCAAACTAGTTTTATAGACTCAAAAATACATATTCTTAAGAAGAACTTGAAACGATTTTTCACAATTCAGCGCTCTGCATTTTAATGGAAATTTCGCCATTTGATTCCAAATCTTAACTTCTCCCATCCCTGTTTTCTCGATGTCGCCTATTTTTCGCGACGATTTCTCATCGCCGCCTTCCCCTACTTTCGCACCCCTTTTCATTTCCCTGACTCCTCCCCTCTCTCTCTCCCTCTCTCGCTCTCTCTCTCTCTTTCCGTGCAAGCATCTCGACCGCAGAGCCACTCCATGTCAGGAACGGATGCTCTCGCCAATTGAGGTGAAGAAGAGAACGAGTTAAGAAGCTGTTTGGTAGGCTGCGAAGTGAATTAAATGAAAGCGAAGGAAGGAGAGATCGAGAGAGAGAGAGAGGATGACGGAAAAGGATGAAGAAGGAAGAAGATGGAAGAAAAGGAGAGGGCGAATGAGAGGGAGTAGAGAGAGAAAGAGGTGGAGTAGGAGGGATGGCAGAGAGGTGGATGAGAGGGAGATAACTAACAAGGGAGAAGATATTTTGGGGGTTAAATGAGGGAAAAAAGGACGTTAGAGGGCGGAGAGATGTTAGAGGATGGTTGAAGATTAAATCTTGTGATTCATTGATGGACCAAAATGTCTGCCGGGAAATTAACGGAACGGCGCCAAACTTTCGCGTAAAACGGAATGAAATGGCGCCCGAATGCATTCTTCCGATTACCTCATTCCGACCCCGTCGATAAAAGATATGCCGGAAATTCAATTTTTCATCTGTTGCATTCAGTTTGAAGACAAAATTTGCACGTGAAGTTTGGGTATCTATGAGTAAACGGCGTGCTGGTTGAGGTTTTCCGGTTCCGTTACGGCAGCCAAGAACGTAGCGAAAACCTTGGAACTGACTAAACGACATCTCCACCTCAGGTGTTCATTAAGTCGTAATCCCATTTAAGCAAAAAATACACCACATTAAAATATCAAATGTGGTTGACCAATTAACTGAATTCCTTCGCATGAGAAATTCTCGAAGGACAATGGAGTTTGATCATCGGCCACTTCCATGTGATCATTTAAGGGCAGTGTATAAGTTTCCCCTTATTTAGCGAGCGCTTCTCTAGATGAAAATTTTTCTTCTGATCCGTCGTCGATCGCTTTGTCGATCTTTCACCGTATTATGATTTCCCATGATTATCAGCTTGAAGGAGAATAGGTAAGGGAAGAATTCCAGAGGAGCTTTTTTCACCGACTGATATACTTTTCCATTTTAGTAAAGAATCGCAGATGTTATGTATTGTCGGCAGGGCCGGATTAAGCGGTACGAAAAACACGCAAGTGCGTGGGGCCCAGAGGACAACAGGGCACACTGCTGGCCGAACGTGTCTCGTCTCGCCATTTCTAAGTGCTGCCGCATAGATCAAAAACCTCACAATAACTGTTATTTGTTACAGATTTACGATTTGGATGGAGCCTTAAATGTGTTGCGCTTGGGGCCCATGGGTCTCTTAATCGTGGGTAGAATTATTAAATTACGCTCCTGACTCCCGAACCATAATATTTCCTGTTCATCGAGCTGTTCTTTCTTCTATTTTCTTCAAATTGTTGAAATACTGCAAAGCATCAGTTTCTTCGACATATTGTATTAAATGAGTGTGCAACCTTTCTATTCACACATTAAAAATTTAGGTTCACGGTGGGCCGAATAACGGTTTTCAACGGAGTTTATTACCAATTTTTTTTAACGTTTAAACTTCGCCAGAAAGATTTGAAAACCATAATTTTATTTAAAAGAATATTTGCCAATGTTAAATATAGGCCGATTTTTAAATAGAATATAAGCTTCTCGGATCCAGTTCGACGAAAGAAAATAATGTAAGT
Source organism: Uropetala carovei (assembly GCA_036926305.1). NCBI lineage: Eukaryota > Metazoa > Arthropoda > Insecta > Odonata > Petaluridae > Uropetala > Uropetala carovei. The sequence continues at coordinate 7,852,815 of JAXCHB010000100.1, forward strand.
CTGAAAAATAGTAAACGTTCCGACAGAATCTGCAAAACACGAGAGAAAATTTTGCAAAAATGACAACGGCACCCGGTGTTCCCAGGCGGTCACCCATCCAAGTACTATCCGGGCCCTACGGTGCTTAACTACGGTGATCGGACGAGAACCGGTGTTTTCATCGTGGTATGGCCGTTGCCGAAGTAGACGTCCCTGGGAATTGGTTTTATTCTTGCTTACTTGTTTACAGCGCCGGATTAGGCGGTACGCAAAACATGCGAGGACAAGGGGGCTGTCCCTACCCCGTCTTGCCGAAACCCTTTCCAAGTGTTGCCGCTCACAAACCTTACATAATGTTACTTTAAAAAATTACAATTTCGGTAGGGTCTTAAACGCGCTGTGCGTGGGGCCCATGGGTCTCTTAATCCGGCCCTGATTGTCGGTTGCCTTTTTATCGATTTTCAATTTTTCCGATCACTCTCCAGCAGTTGATTGTAGACCCAACAAATGTTTACACCATATCAAGCCCTAATTTAGGAATAATGCAATGGAATTTTAAAATTTGTCACTTGCGTCCTTTTTGAGTTACATGAACAGACGGAAGGATGAACCGAATACGTAAGCGATTTGTAAAAAATGCGCTTGAAATTTGTCCGGAATTTGTAACATCCTTTAACAAACGAATCCAGACCGTGGAAGCTCCCCCATTTTGTGGTAGAGAGAGAGATAGAGATGGAGGGAAGCTGTTGGACAGGATAGACTGGAGAGACAAAGGGAAATTTGGAAATTCGGAGAGACAGTAGAGTAGAGCAGGAAAAAATGGAGTTAGGAAATGAAAGGGGGGAGTGAGCGTAGGAAGAGCAGCGTCAGGAGACGTCGTGTGGTTCTCTGCAGCCAACATCCGTCTTCTTCAAGGGTCCATCTCCTCCTTTCCTCTCTCTCTCTCTCCTTCCCTCTTTGTCTCTCCCTATCTATGTCTCCCTCTGTTAACCGGAAAGACGCACCCCGTGAAGACAATAGGTCGTCCCCGCTCCCTTCAATCTCAGCCAAGCCGCTTGCTCTCTCCATTAACTTCCATATAGAATTTCCTTGTTGCGAACGTCCTCGATCGATTATAAGGAAAACACGTTCCCTCACTTTGAATTAAAACAGGAAAAAACGATCGATCAACAAGAAGAAAGATTAGGTTAACGTCGTGAGTTTTTCTTAAAACCATCGATGGAATTGTAATTTTTTCCACCATACGCGAATTTCTTGGGAGAAACCATTAAAAACGTTGATTACTACTGTTTTTCTTTTTGTGTGGTTTTTTTTAACTATTCACGCTAAAAATTAAACATATTTGGTTTCATAATACAAAATTTTGTTGAAGTAATGGTTTTTAATATTAAATATAACATCGGTATGTTTCGGTTTCCCCTTTATTTTTTGTTACTTATTGTTAAATAAATTTTTAGACTACCAGTGAGAAATTTTGACGTTTATTTTCCGTAAGGTTTGAAGTATTGAAGCAATATTCCGCTTCCATTAAAAGAAACTCTTGAAATTTTTAAAATGACACGTTTCTCGAAAGAAATTTTTTATCCTAAAAATATGAAAAATTATGTAAATACTCACGGAAATATAATTTGACAGTCAATGATTATATTTTTACCTAAATTATGCTACACATTAGTATAATTCTCGAAACACTTTTTCTAATTATTTATAACAAAAATTATGGATTGGAAGGCTCGTTTTAGCCATGCACTCGTCTAAAATCGCATATTTACAAAAAAAATAGGAATAAAAAATTGATGTGGCAGACTGTTAAAAAAACAAAAAATCGCCTGGCGATCTTTTCTGTCTGTCGTGTTACGTTTGGCACAAGGGTCCGCCTTTTCGGATCAATGACATCAAACGATTTTTACATACTGCTCCCGACGAATTCCATCTCAGTGGGTCCTTCTTTACAAACATACACGCACACCCACGTCGCTGCTCCTCTCTCCTCCTCTCCTACCCCATTAAAACGGTCTCTTTGCCCCTCGGAGACTGGTCTAGCGCCTCTTAAAAAGACGGAAGGGACGGCCACTAAGTGCCTTGAGGCAAACACGATGGGAACCAGGAGGGACTGTAGGGGAGAGAGAGAGTTAGGGAGGTTTGAGGATGTTGGAGCACCAAAAGGGCCACAGAGTCTAAGAATGCCAGGTAACAGAGGAGGAGGAATAAAAGCCATTGTAGAGATTTATTGCGCTTCAATATCCCTTTTTGGGTCTGTTTAGATTTGAGGTTGCGTGATATTGATTTTATAGGTGTTTTAATCGCCATTTATCAAATAAATCTGAATATAAAATTAACGATGTCGAAGTTAATTCCATTAGTCGAAAAAATTTTGGAAATATCAGACGATCGTTTGGAATGCAAAGTATCCGTCATCAGTGTTTTTCGAAGATAATGTATATTCTTGGATTTTTAAATATACTATTGATGAGTCACAATTTATGATGGCTGTTTCTTACCCAAAATGCGCAAATGGTTTTTCCAACCATTTTAAGTCTATTGAAGTAACCCAAGCCGTCAATTTTTTCATTCATGCTTCAAGGCGAGCTCCCTAATACTCTACTAACCTTGTCACTTTCTGAAAGTGGCTTCTTCCTTAGTGCAGAAAACTCTCCATAAATGCATTTTACAAGAATTAAAATAAGAAGCGATTCAAATAATAAGGTCAATTTACTTCCAAAAAATATTCCTAAAGAGAGAATTAATTTTTAATAGTTTATGTGGAAATATATGAGGCAGAAAGACATCAACGTAAGGTTGAGCACTTTCCTAGAAGCAAAATACACTTTTCGAAAACGGAATTCTTGGGGTTTCTAATTTATTCATCTAAAGTACCCCTTAATCTATTCATTTAATCTACGGCATCATTGAATTATTCATAAAAATCTACTTATTGCCGGTATTCTCGTACTGTAATCGCATTGGAAGAAATATCTCCATCATATTTTCATAAAATTTCCCAAAGAATTATTTAATTTCTCGTAAATGTAGTCTATAGGTATCTATAAAGAAAAGTGTTTGTATGTATGTATGTATGTTTTTTATAGCTCAGCAACTACAACACGTAGAAACAAGAGGAAAGTATCATTTTAACCGGAATAAAGAGTGGTGTAGTTTTATACCGATTTCATTAGCATTTCTAATTTTTTTAAATATTTTCTTTTTTTCATTTTTTCCATTTGATTAACATAGGGATGAGTGCAGCTTATTTTTCATTTGAATTTTAAAATTACTTAGAAATATGTTACGAACTTGAGACTTGAATGGATCTATGAAGGAAAGAACAAGGTTTATTTTTATTGAAGACAGAATCCGCTCCTGATCGAATTAGCGTAAAAATGCCTATAAAATCAGAAAAATACGTGATTTTATCAATTTTATGAAAATACCAATTATAAGCTACCATGATAACTCCTATTGTCGCCGAAGTTGAGAGTCCAATGCATTTATATCGGAAAAATTTTAACGTAATATCGTTTTTCAATTTCTGTGTGCGATTTTGCTTTGTTTACATCGGAACCAATTATTTTTTTATTTTAATTGAAATATTACTAATAAATAGTTTTTAATAATATTTTCGTGTGGCGTAGAGTTCTCCAAAGCAAGCTGTTTTTAAAACTACGTGAGAAACTTAAATAATTAGAGGTAGATTTTTCACAAATTGTGATTGGATAAATCGTTTCATTGTTTCCAAAGCATTGTTGATATAAACAATTTTCTCGTAAAAGAACCAATAGAACTCGTGGATGAGAGAATCAGAGAGAATCGAGCTAATAGTCGGAGGATAATTTTCACCCTGTGATTCTTAAACGTTCTCTATATTTTTTCTTTCGTTAAATTAATTAATTTCGTTTGTTCCTTTTTCATCCATTTTCTGTTGCTTATTGTGTTTTTACTGGTTTTGCTTACAGTTTTCGTTTTGAAGATATCTTCACGAAACTTCGGATAGGTATATAATTTTACCCTGCGGGTAACATATGCTATATGGCGATAAAAATTTGGGGTGAGGGAGAGCTTATTTCCATAATTATTTTCTCATAAGTTTACCCGTAATTTTCGATTTTTTACAGTACAAGATTTTCTTCCTTCATTCATCTAATTAGGTATATGTGGAGCAGTTTTCTTCATTTTTGCTTCACTGTGTACTTTGTTATTCTTGCGATGTTTACATATTACACGGTCGAAGTTTTAGATTCACTAAAACCGTTGAAATTCAACGGGCACTTCTGCTAGCATCTCAATAGAAATGAATTCTACAAGCATTCCTTTCTCGTCACAAACGTAGTAAATGTCGTCTCGTCGCCTCCTTACCTCAAAAAGGGAAACCGCTTAACCTATGAATATCTCGTTTCTTATGATGCAATGTTCACTTTCTTCGACACAACGTTCTTTCCGATCAGAGACGCTCCATTCCCGTGAAGCGTCTACGTACTAGCTCCATCTCTCGACCGCCGTTCAACGCCCCCCTCTCCCTCTCTCCCCCCTTTCTTCCGTCCACGTCTCCGCGAAGTCCTACAACCTCACATGCAGGCACACCCTCACCCCCGCTCCACTCTTAGGATATAATGGAGGCAAGAAGGGAGAACGGTGAGAGAGAGAGAGTCGCATAAATATCTCCCTTAACGTAGTTTGATACCTAAGTGTTTAGAGGGAGAGGGAGTGGTTTTGGTGGGGGCGGGGGAGAGCAGGGGAGGGGGAGGGAAATGGTTGATAGGAGGAGGGGGGGAGGAAAATGGTTGGGATGAGGGGAGTGGGGAGTGGAAGTGTCGAGGGGGAGGGTTGTGACTAGAGCGAAGAGAAACGAATGAAGATGGAGGAAGAGAGAGGTGGGAAAAGAGTGGATGAAGGAAAAAGAGAGAGAGAGAGAGGGAAACGGAGGGAATAGGAGAAATGAGGAAGTGGGGAAGATGGATAAGAAAGAAGAGAGGGTGAAGTAACGAAAAAAGATGGAATCAGTGAAATGAAAGGAAAGAAATAAGAAGAGAGGAAAGGGAAAGGAAGCGAGAGAAGTAGAAAAATATCGAGAGAAATAAAGGGATGGATAAAGAGAGGGAATGTGTGTAGAGGGTGAGACAAAAATTGGCGTGTGAGGGGAAAAATATGGTGATTTTAGTACGCATTCAGTTCGAATGCTTATCATTAGAATGCGCGAGATAAGTGAGTGTGAGAAAGTAGTGAATTTTAGCTGAAGATTGTGAGACCGTGAGGGGTAAGTAACGTTCAATCGGGTATTCTAAGGTATAAAATGCAAACAAGGGATAGGAATAAGAAGATAAAGAAAAAACTTTTGCAGAGATTGCTTCCGTTTGCATTGCTTTCTATATTAGTCTATCTTATGGTAATAGCATTCAAAAATCTAGGTCCCTAAGGTTAAACACAATTTAAGGAAATAATTCTTTAAACCCTTTATAACTATACAAAATCGAAAGTTCTCGCATGCACGCCGGTTTAGGAGAGGTCAATCCACGCCAATCACACAATCACGCGCACACACTCTGGGTTTAAGGGAATTTTATCGACGTCAAAATCCCAGTTCCTTATAAAACGTCAAAATAGGTATTCCTGGATCCAAGATTCCATCCTCCGCAGGAAGGTCAACGATACAAATGTTTTATCATATGGTTATAAGGACTTTAGGCGAAAATGGAAATAAATAGAAATGGATAGCGAGAGAGGGGTGAGAACATGACAGACGTAGGGGAGAGAGAGGGAGGAAGTTTTAATAGATCGTCGAGTTTTTTTTTTTTGCGTCGTATGGAGAGGAGGGGAGAGGGATGGGGAAGGGAGGAAAGGAGGCAGAGAGGAGAATGAGTGTTATTAGATTGGAGAGAGAGAGAGTGAGTGCTTCCTTGCCGCCGAGGGATAGGGCGGACGTTTTCGGTTATATTTTTCGTTAATCGAGTTAAAGTCCGTCGGAGCGCTGCTGACGCGAGGGAATTTTCGGTGACACTGGTGGAGGAGGCGGTGATTCAGTAAAAAGTTTGAGAAAGATGGATGTACCGTGGCGAAAAGTAATTACGGCTATTTCGTTAGCGATATTCAATAATTAATCCTAGGTTGTGCAACTCTGTGTAATTACAGTTTGCACGCGAGATAAAATTACTTTTTTAAACTCTTCGAGTGAGGTTCAGTGCAATAGTACGGTATATATCATGATTATACCATTAAGTTGTGGTTTAAGTATTTCTTCTTTTTTGTATCAGTTCCTACAATACAACAATGGTTTGTCGTTCATTCGGGAGGTCATTCTAATCTTACTCATTTACGTATTTTATCAGTCTCGCAGACTTTACCTCATGCAAACTATCTATATCCTATTTGTTACCTGTGGGGCGTAATATTTTTAAAACGTCCATCCATCCATCTGGATGAAAAATGAATGACACCTAATTTTCTGCACGTACATTCGCGGATCGTGAAACTTCATATCCGTTATCATTGTATTGAGGACCGCGGTCTGGTTGGTCCAAAATATTTCTACTTTATTCTATATATCGCATAAGCCTTAGGATTTCAAATCATTAATATCATGCACCTCTGACTATTTTGTAACCCCACTTAAATGCATACGTGACAGCATAAGTATGGCCAATATTACACACCCCTAAACATATCAAATGCACCTCTGAATTTATGTATACATTACATGTATCTTTAAGCTATCATTATTAGCCTTTCCAAATGGAATTTTTAGCAATTATTTTTTTAATATTCACTTATACGTTTGTTTTGCCCGTCTGTCTGTCTGACGCGCTATTTCCCCTAGACCCTGGGGTTCCGCGGACTTATCGCAGGGGTTTCGTAGGGCTTTCACATAAAAAATGTTTTATTTAAATCCAGAGCCGGTCTTATGGGAGGGCGAGCCGGGCGGTCGCCCGGGGCCGCCGAAAAGAGACACAGTATGAGCAATGGGGAAAATCACATAATTTTTGGCTACATACTGTCTCCGGCTGATATTGGAAGATTAAATAGAAAAACAATTATACCAGTTGGTGATGGTTGCACACGTCTGGTTGTGTTAATGAACAATTGTTCTAAACATTGACCACATTTGCAAACAAAATCAGGCACATCCTAGCCATTGAATACTTGTAATAATTTCAGTGTATAACGAATTTAAAAGTCTTTGTTTTTAATGTTTTTTTAATTTAATTTTTTTTTCTTTTTTTTTGTTATGAATAAAATAGATTTTTATTTTTTTGTCTTTTTTCTTTCAATTTTACTTCCTATTACCATCTTTGGAGCGTTTTCTCGGTGTTAGGGTTCCCAAGAAAAAAAATTTGGACGAAATGGTTCCGCGGCCTCATGAAGTTTCGCTAATAAATTTCTCCTTGTGTATATTTTATTGTGGAGGTCCATTTGTCCGTCTTCCTTTCTTTCTGACTCGCTAACTCCTAAACGATAGCAGTTGGAAACTTCGTTTTTTCCCCAAAGGATTCAGTATCATGTCTCCTTATAATATTAATATGAAACCATTTAAATTCATACAAAAAATTGAACATTCTTTATCAAAAATTTGTTATACTTCCATTTACTGTATGTCCAAACATCTTTCCTTACATTTTTAAAAATATTTTTTGTACAAAACGTATTGTTTAACTTTTACTCGGACCGATTAATGTTGTGCTGCCCCGACGAATTGAATGTACCGCAACCGTGATACTCTTTTTTCCTTATTCCTTCCTCTTTTTCCTCTTAATTCCTTTTGAGTCATCCCGGTCGCCCCAGAACAACCCAGCCATTCCCTCTTTCATTATCCGATACCATTTGGATCTCCGTCGCCATTCCGTTTGAGCGACCGCGAAAGAGCCGAGTGTTTTGAGTGTCCAATGGAATGGTCATCGCACCGTGCGCTCAACTCGCCCAAATAAAAGGACCGCCAGATGAAACGGTGGACGGATTAAGTCAAGGAAGGAGGGTAAATAACCCTCTTTCCTCCCCTCTTCATTCCGCCCTTTCAAAATGCCATCCTACTCCTCTGACTAAAGCTATCTATTTCCTTTGGCTATGTATAATCTGAAAAGTCTCTCTCTCTCTCTTTGTCAACCTCGATATTTTCTCATCTTTCGACTTCGTGGAACGCCTAAAAGTTTTTTTAAAAGTTGGTGTTGAAATCTCAGATGTGTCATTTCGATTAAATTGAGAAAATGTTTATTTTGCTTCTGTAAAGTCTTTGATTCGAAAATTCATTAGCCAGATCTTTGCAAGTAAAACACGCGTGTCACCAATGGCGACGAACTTAAAAGGTTCCTAGCAATTGGATTCAACTTTTATATTATAAATCAAATTTGTGGTCCTTTTTTGTTGTTTTTTATATTATTAAACTTTGTCTGCATAATAGTTTCCATAAGTGCCAGTACGTTCACTCAGGTATTGGTTGTTAAATAGGCTTTCTCTGTTTACTCCCACACACGAAAATATCTTCACATCGGTAAGATTTTGACTTGTTTAAGATTCTGTTTGTAATTTGAAATAATTTGCACTTTTCATAGTATATCCGAGGACCATAATATCTCGTAAATATCTTTCACGGTGATCTTCAATCTAGTAGCCGCAGATAATTAGTTTTCTTCCGATTTCTCCTTTATTTAAAAGTTGAATTTGTTCACCCTTGCTTCCCCGTGAATCATCTAAAAATTTGTAGTAACCAAGAGGAATTCTTTTTACATATTCTTTGATGCCCATAAAGAAGGCGATTGAAAGAACTTTGCACTGATGTTATTTAAGAAATGAGATTTCGAGCTCACCCAGCGGCTGTAATCAGTGGTTGAAGTGGGGCGGGATGCGGCGTGATGTCATTCCGCAACTTTTTTAAAGTACAAAAACCTTCCCTGTTCCTTTTAACCGTTTTAGAACCATCCCGGTGCTGTTTTGAATCCTTTTAATCTTCCAAGTCCATATCATTACATATTTTAATCTTAATGATATGTATCATTTTTTAAATAGAGCATAATTTATATTTTATAATGTATATTTTAATAAATATGGACAGAGTCTGCTTACGCCTTGTCGACGAACAAATAGGTCGCTCGCAACGAAAGGGTCCCCGCCCTGGTGGTGAAATTTATAATGTTCCAAGAAGGGTACACTTAGTATCACTAGCGAATGCACGGCGAAACTTCTTGATAGTTGAGGTTAAATTGCGCGTACTTTCGTGCTTTGTGTGATTTTTTGTGTCTGTGAACCGTTTATATAACTATAAAAGTAAAAACCCCTTATAAAAATGGATAATTGGCTCTTGAACTCAAAAAATTAAAACTTGATACAGTCGATAATGAAAAGGTAGAAAAAACGTCATCTATGATGATATGAAGAACATTTTCCGAATTACCTGACAGACAAACTTAAAATATACGAGTGGTTGACAATTACTAAAAGTGGTCTGGGATGCTCTACATGTAAGTCCATAGGAAAATTGGGACCATTGATCACCCAAGGCCTAAATTTTGCAAGTGAGTGGCTGTAAGGTACAGTTAAAGAATATGGTAATACAAAAGAAAAAAGCAGCAGTCGCTCCGCAAAAAAACAAGCTATCAGCCGCACACCAAAAAGCCTGTGAAATAGCTTCTCTGGCTAAGAAGACGTCAATAGAATCCACAAATGCCAAAATGCAGTTAATACATTATGAGACTATATGTTGCGTAGTTCGCACTGTTTATTACATTGCATTGACCTTCAAGTAGCAAATGGACTGGAAATGGGACGTATCCTACAAACTGGTTGTGCATGTGCAGACACAACTCATCATATTGCAATTGAAATGCGCGAAAAACTGGTCAAATTTATATTAGAAAATGATCAAAAGGTTGGTTTCATGATCGATGAATCCACCACTATTAGCAAAAAGACCACATTAGTGATATGCTTACGCATAAAACTGCCAGAATAGACTGATGTAAGTAGTTTCTTTTTCGACATAATAGAATTAAATAACACAGAAGCTCCCTACTACTATTGTGGAAACATGAATTCGAAGATAACTTTCTACAAAGAAATTGGGTTTCTTTTTTATGTGATGGTGCCTCCAATATGCTGGGAAAACATGCTGGCGTCGCTCAAAAATTTGTGGATAAGTTGCTGGCTTAATAGTTTGGCATTGTAGAAATCATCGCCTGGAGCTAGCTGTGAATGATGTTGTGCAAGAAATCTCTGCAGTATGCCATATGAAGATATTTTTTGACAATCTGTATGCCATTTATAGTGCATCTCCTAAAAACAAGTCTGAACTCGAATCTGTTGCACAGGAGTTGAGTGCTAAATTCAATTCAATAGGACGTATTTTGGGTACCCGATGGGTATCGTCAAGCGCAGTTCCGTAGGGGCTGTTTGGAAGAATTATCGAGCTCTGCAACATCATATTTATGAAGCAACACTGGATCAAAAACGATCTGTAAGTGAACGAGCACAATATAAAGGACATCAAAGGAAGCTAAGTTACACAAATTTTATACTAAATATGGGAATCATGTTGGACGCATTGACAGAACTTGAACATTTGTCAATTAAATTAAAAGGCAGTTCTATAACTCTGCCAGAAGTTCATCGACTAATTTCCATGAAATACCATGTGTTTAAATCCATGACATGAAATCCCGGTGAGTATTATGAAGTTGCGCAAAATGCTGTCCATAAATTAAAGTTCCAAGGAGTTAAACTGGAGCCTGGAAAAGTACCAAAAGTAAATAAGGAAACTTTTTCAAAAATTAAGTGGGAATATAAATAATCAAATGTTTACAAAAAGGGCTTCTCACATTTGTCATAAAGACAAACACATTAACAAAGAAAAATACGCTGAACTTATGGTTTAGATATTTTTAATACATCAGTATGGCCTGGAGATAACAGATTCGGGAATTGGCTAAAACATTCAACGTCTGTGCAAGTACATCAGTTCAGGGCTTTCGATAATTCGTAATTAATGATGACTACAATCATATTCCAAAAGACCTTCAGCCACTTAAAACAGCTGTAAATACGTTGATTATATCAGCAGCTGAATGTGAACGATCGTTCAGTACCATGAACATTATTATATCTTCAATTCAAAATTCACTTCTGTTAAAAACAGCATGAAGTCTGATGTATATCTCATTGGTTGGTCCTCCGATAAATGTTTTTAATCCTGAAAGTTATGTTAAATTGTGGTTGGCGAAGGGACGACGTGATGCAGACTACATTTCTTGTCCTGCTCATGCTTCTACAGAAAAAATACACGACGAACATATTTGGAAACTTTTTTGAAGGTGCGTACTTTTTTGGGTTAAACTGTAAACTCCGCCCAGGTTAAATTAATTCTTATTATTAAAAAAAAAATGTTTTTTTAGACGTCGATTCACCTAACCTAAACTTGTTTTGATTAGGTTGGTTTCGGTAAAACATCCCGTTCCTTTTTTTCCACTTCAAGCACTGGCTGTAATTCAAACGAATGTTGTGGTAACGTCTATAGCTACGAAAAGGTTGGCAAAATAAAATACATATTTCGACTATAAGCTACAAGGTTGGTGGTTGTCTACTGAAGATGGCTGTCTTGTAGCCTAATGCGAATCTGATTTTTCCAACCGTTTTATGGCTATTGGAGATACCATCATCACTAATGTTATTGATTTCGCATCGGTAAACTAAGAATTTGAACAAAACTTCGTGCAATTTTGAAAGCCGTCTTATAATCACTAACGCTGAAAATAAGATTATCTTGATCACCTTATGAAAATCTAACTCTAATGTTTTCATACAACTATTGGTGAATCATAACTGCTGCTTTGTACCCGAAATGCGCACGCGAATTTTCCTACTTTATGTTTATTGGAGAGGCATAGTTTTTCAGTATTTTCAAGGTTATTAAAATTTAGTTATAATAGGTGTAAAATGAATAAAATATTAACTCATACTTATTTTACTCGAAAAGAGCAAATATGATGCAAAGGATTGGAGGATTCACACTGAAGAATTTCTATTTCATGCGCACACAAGAGAGAGAGAGAGAGTAAGATGTCTCGGGCCTTAAAATCTCCCCTCTGACTTCCTTCCCTCTCCTTCTCTTTCCCTTCCGTCATTCTTTCCCCTTTTATTTGGCACCCCTCCCTCCTCCCTCTCACACTCCAACTCCCTTTTTTCCATCCCTCTCTGTCGCGCCATTTGCTGCCGGGGTTTGTCACGCCTCATAAAACGCCCGCAACTGTCGCCGAGAGCTTTCCTGTGGTTCTACATGACTCCGCCAGAGGTTCCCCAGGGAGCGAGCTGCGACCTCTGGTGCGAATAATTTATTCATGCGATTTCGGAAGCAACGCAATCCGTTTAGGGCAACTTGAAACTATGATCCGAGCAAAAGTCAAGAGCTCAAAACCGCAATCCGGTATTTCTTCGAGTCGCTATAAAATAAGCTTTCTCGCGTAATTTATCCCTGTTCGGGTTTTTGTGAGTTATGGGAAATAAATTTCAAGTAAAATTTCGGAGATTTTTGTAGCTGAACAGATATTATTTATATACGTAGGGTTGGCCGATATGAAGTGCTTTTTCGATTTCGTATTGATGTTAACGCATTATGTCAGTAATTTTTATAACACCTTTTTTCCTGCCAAAGCGGTTTGAGCTGCCGCTTGCTTTTGATTTTATGATATCGATCAATTCTATTTGAAACTTGAAGGATTATTTCGTGAAAGATGAAATTTTTAATATTATTTGCAATTACAAATTTTATCCTTAAATTTATTTTTTAAATTTTTTATTGCCATATACTATATTTGAATTAAATAATCGTTCATTATTTACCTTTGCCAAAATGATGTTATAGGCTAATTAATTGAGGAATTTCCCCATCCTGAACTAATACGTGCAAAGTGTAAATCTTCTCAATTTCTTCATTATATTACATCTACAGTACGACTATGTGTCTCACTTTACAATGCTTTTTCAAGCAACCTGAGCCTAACATGAACTGAAAATCATTGGTAAAAAGTTAAACCTGGCTCGTATATTATATTTTAATATATTGGAAACTGACGGTTGGTAATTTGTATTCAATGACTTTATTATTACGAGCCATTGAATTCTTATTGGATTTCCATTTAAATTCCGTTTCACTCTGATCCCATAATTGCATTAAACATGAGACAAAGAAATTGTTTCTTTTATGAAATCTTGCATATGAGAAAATGAAGAGATAAGATTTTCAGCTTTCATTCTGTAAAACAGACATAAATTCCACTGGCCATCCGAGACAAGAATCCCATTCGTTTTATGCGTACCACATTTAAGGATTTAAGGATGACGGAAACGCCAAACCAGTATTCCTCTACGTTGTATCGGCGTTTCCACATCACATTACATAGTCGGGGTTGGTGGAATCCATATCTTAGGCTCTGATACCTCAGAGTTCAAACCAATGGCACCTGGCCCACGTGTAGAAGTGCCCGAGATTTTTCTTATGGCTCATAACTAGGAAAATTTATCATTGGCAATAAAGTTTCGCTATATTTTAAATAATGCTATGTTGGCCTGTACTTAAAAATACTATTTTCTTGTTTCAGCAATATCCAATATGAAGAGTTTGAGATGCCTACAAAGCAGAGGCCCAGCCTGGGGGTGTGAGTATCTTTCCTTCTCTTTTAGTTTTGGATAAATTTTCTCAAAAAATTTAAGAGATAGATTTTAGACAAATATTTGTAATCCGCACATAGAAATGGAAATTTCACATGCTCGGTATTCTTTAGATGGCTTATTTATCTTTAGACCTCGCATAGGTCTTGGATTATATGAAGCATGGCTACTGCGGAATGCATTTTTATTTATTAACTTGCCGTTAAAGTCAATATATTACTAAATTTTTATTTTTTACCTTTACAGAGCGAAATTTAATATCCCAGCAAACATTTTAGATTAAATTTACTTATTATGACAGAATAAAAATATATTTGTAAGATTTCACCATCTCAAATGCTTTTTTAAGTTTATTGCTGATTATCTTAACTTATGATTAATTTGAATGTAATTTGGAAACGTATATCATTTTTTTCGTGCTTACCAAAGTTTTCCAATCTGCGATGCCATCTTAAGGGATCCGCATTTCTGCATCAAACAATAAAATGTGTATGCGGTTTTCCTTTGACCTTGTCCTTTCGAAAGCTAAAATTTTATTTCAAATTAAATAATTAAAATATTTTATAATCATCCCAAAATATAAGTTTAAAATCTACCAGTACAACTTTTTTACTAAGGTGACGGTGAAAGCTTGCTTTTGATGTTATCAGGGATAACCTGAAGGAATCCCTGATCCATAGAAGGTTGTGAAGCGCTGTTTTTTTCATGAAAATGATGACTTATTTTTAGCAGCATGCATATATCATTCTTAGTGTAGTTTCATCCTTTAATTTATTAGCACTTTAATTTTTAACATCACTTCCATTTTTCGTTTGATCGTATTTATTTATCGTTCCATTCTTTTTTCAGCCCGCTTTTGTTAGTTCTGCAGATTCAGCTTTTGCTTATTTTCGTTCTGATCGAATGGCCACCACGCCGCGTGATATAAAGAAGGAATGCTGCACGACGATGGCCTTGTTCGTTTGTTTTGCAATGGTAAAAAAAACATCGCATGTTCTATAGTGACTATAACCTTTCCCGAATCCGGTTGCGTCGTGCATCGCCCATTAATTCTCCGACAGGTTGGGCAAGTCCGAGGAGTTCCCTTTTCCAGAAGGAGCCGGAACACCGGATTCGCTCCCGGAACCGGAGAGGCCGCCTCTGAGGCACATCGACAAATATGTCCGACCCGAATGTCCATGCCTCTCCAAACGATACACGGTGGCTGTTCTGACTTGTATAGGTGGGTGAAAAAAAGGCTCGTTACGAGGATTCATTCTCACATTTTTGGCAGCTTTCTTTTCAGGCATTAATGTATTAACTAAAGCAGTGGTCGGTAACCTAAGAACCTCAAGCCTTATGCAGCTCTCGAGAGCATTTATACGAACCGCGAATATATGACGATAAAGCAATCTGTGAAAATTTAACGCAAAAATTCGATATTTTTGGTTGCAATTAGAGCTATAGAAACTTGAATGCTGAAATGTTAACGCTAAAATATATTTAGATTTTTTCACTTATATTTTAATAAAGAACCTCTAGGCAACTTCCGATGTAAACCTTAATCCGACCCGCCGAAGCGTTGGCAACTCGAAAGGCGGCTGGCCATGTGGAAATGCTTGCCGACCACTGCACGAGATGGTCAACATCATGTGATTTTCATGTACATGATACTATTCTAATTGGAAACTTTAACTGTATTAATTCATATCTTATCAGTCTATCTACGGGATAAAGTAAAATATATGAAACGAAAAAACAACATTTATTTAATTAAATATTTCTACAAAAGCTTTATTCTATGTATGCCTTTTTAAGTGACTTATTTTATAATGTTTTCATTCAATTTTACCACTTAAACTGATATAGTTAAATTATATGTTTGATTTTCCGTTTTCGTCGTAATATTACCAAAATCCCTTGTACATTCCATGTTATTAAAGTTATAAATACTCTTTTACAGGTTTCGTAATATCTTTTGGAATGCGTAGCAACATAGGAATGGCAAAAGCCGATCTCAAAGTGAGTAACCGTTATGTTTTAGCAAAATAAAGTAACGATTATGTTTGAATGAAATCAAACTCGCCATGTAAGAAAAAGGGTAGAGAAGAAGGGAGGATAGAGAGGGAGAGTTCTTCCTCCTCCTTCTCATGTTCGTGTTCAAATATATTTCCATCGGAAACGCTTAAAATCTCCTGATGTTTTTACCGTGAAACAAATCGCAAAAATACATTAAAGTGGAAATTTACATGGTTTATTTGATTTCGTTTTTATAATGTAGTACCACGATGTGCCATCTTCATTCATTAACTATAAGAACTATAGCATGAGTGAAATAATGGAAATTTATCTTATATGCGTCAGTACATAAGGGCATCTAGTGTGGTAAGGTTTACTTATTGAGTTAACCCTTTCTTCACCATAAATACCCCAATTCGAGAAAGGAAAATTAGTCAGGCTTGGTAGCTTAGTTGATTTAAAGCACATACCTGGCAAGTGGGAAACCCGACGTTCGACTCATGGTCAAGTTCAGAATTTATCTCCTTTCCTATCTTCACATTTATAAGGACTATGTTGTTGGATAAATGTTTGATAAATTTAACACTTATCTTTGAAACTCAAATATTTAAATAAACAACCGCTTATGGGATTTCATAAATTATAATAGCGTTGTCCATCCCCTCCGCCATAAACCATATGTGGAGAATTAATTCCCTTTATCAGTCATATATTTTTTCTTTATTAGAGTTCCTCAGGATTTCTAGAAGTTACAATGATTCTTTTAAAGAAGGAACAGGAGACAAGGCATGATAAAGACTACAGAACCATAAACCTACTCTCGCACATGTCGAAGATTATCATAAGAATGCTACCTAAAAGGCTAAAAAAAATGCTTCAAAAATGTTAAAAGGAGGTCATATCGGTTTTAGAAAAGGGCCGAGAGCCAGATATGCAATGAGAATAATAAAAATCGTATCAGAAAGGGCAAAAGAATACAGCCAAGGTTGCTGCGCATGTTTCGTCGACAAGGGGATATTGAAGGTTATAACTGTAGACTGGAGAGCAAAGAAACATCAATAATCTGTGCCTAAATTAAGTCATGGTGGTATGATAAGAGAAACATAACAGCAGCCGCATAAATACTGAGAGAGGAGTAAGAAAAGATAGTTGGATATCATAGATTCTATTCAATGTGTACATGGAGACTGTTTAGTGCAAGAAGCGCTAGAGCACACAGAAGATTACATGATTGTAGAATGGTTACAATAAGAGTAGAATACACTGATGATCGAGTACATCTAGCAAGAAAGGAAAGGAAGTCCAAAAAATGATAAACTTAATAAAAGGTAGAAAATACGGAAAGGAAATTAATATAGAAAAAACCCAGGACCATGCGAATATTGAGTAAAGAAGAAAACTTGAACATAAGTATTGGTGGAAATACATTAGAATAGGATTCATAATATAAATAGGTTATTTGTTGTTAGCTTCTTAGTGTATATCGTAGGGGCAGCCCGATGTACGTTTGGTTGCATAAAATAAGGGAGAGTTATTTAGCGTGATATTGGTGACATGCCGTAGGGGCAGTCTCGTGAAAGTTGTGTTGCATAAAAATAAGAGGGGGGGTATACGTGTACTGTTGTTATATGTGTAAGGGGTTCGTGCGTAAGGTGGGTGGCATGCATTCAGGGGCATTCTATCTTATGTTGGTGGTATACATTTCAGGGACGTCAGCTGTAACTTGATTGCATAAAATAAGTCCGTATCTGTTATTACCATGGTTGTATATGCTTTAGGGGTCCGCGGTGAGTTGGTGTCATAAAAATAGAGGCGGTTTTTTTTCCTATTGGTGGTAAGTTTTATGTGCAAAATTCTAGGTCTTGGTCAGTTTCAGGGAAGATTTCATGCTCGCTTGTTTTTATTAGAATCAAGTCGGGAATCCGTTATTTGATTCAGTTAAACGGCTGATTCAATAATCCGGAATCTGCGTATTTTAGTTATGGCAAATAAGAAAATGTTAGGATAAAGTTTATGTCTCTTTCATATATAAAAATTTCATGGTTATGCTAATTTTTGAGAGATATAATATAAGAAAGTTTATAAAAAATAAAATTTTAAACACGAATTTCACTTTTCGTGTTATTTTAAAAATAGTTATCTAAAGTCGTTTGAATTGTGGCCTCCTTAAGACGAGGAATCGAGTCATGTTCCGTCGGTGTACGTATATTTAGCGACCGAACTTTTCCGCCCGTCCTCTCAATTCTAGGTTTTTTTTTCTAAGGACAGCTAAAACACGTCTGATTTCTTAAGCAGTAAACAGTGTACTTCATGGTAATCTTCTTCCATTTCTTCATCAACACTTGAATTGTAATTTCGAATGTCAACTACAATGTCATCTTCTGTCAATAGGAGCTACAACAACGTCGTCATCTATCGAATTCAATCTATTGAACTCTTCCTCAACTTCCACCTCTTCGATTTTCATTTCTGCTCGATGTGATGAAAATCCGTTTTTCTGTAGCAATTAGCAACTTTAGTTATACAACCCTGCATTCATTCATTGCCGGGCGATTCAATAAACCGAAATAAGTGATTCCAATAAGGAGAGGTTTTTTAAAACGTTAGATACAAAATGGTTTTGGTTTTCCGGTTTTGATTCAATAAAGCGGCTGATTCAATTGACCACTGATTCTAATAAGCGGAACTCATTGTATTTATTTGGAAACCTAGAGTAGGCTGATTCGCAATGGTTGCTGCGGCTTCCGTACACACGTAAAAGGAATCGTCTGCAGAGAAAACTTGTGTAAATAATTTCGCAACAATTTACTTAGTGTGAAAAGTATATTATGATTGCAATCAAATAGCTTAAAATACACCTTAATTTAGTGTTCTTTTCAAATGTCCGTCAAGTTACTTTTTGTTCGTCTTCCTGTATCATTGTCAATACCATCATACACATCATAGGCATTTCCCACAGTAGGAATACTTTTCTCATCATTTATGCCGCTGAATCAATCTACGGAATGGCAAATAATACCTGTGGAATTAACTTTAGAACATTTAAAACGATTCTGTACCTGTTTTTCCAAACACACTAAACATTATTTCATATCGTAGTTCTATCCGTAAATCGATATTGAGTAACTTAACCAACACTTCACTCTATAAGCGTTGTATAGAATCTGATTATAACATGCAATACGTCTACTGAGCTGTATGAGGCATGTAGTGACACGTTACGACATGCAGTAAAAAACACTCTGGCCTGATTCTGGAGATAAAAATTCATTTCTGTTTATTACCGATCACCCATCGTATATACACATAGTCCAGAAACCTAGAAATTCAGTAACCGGTGACCTCTAAGTTCCAAGGGTTTTTGGATTTTGTACTTTAATAATGTTACTTATTACATGCCTACTTTTTCAGTGTATTAATACTTCTACTTACATATTTTCTGGATAAATAATATATATATATATATGTATATAAAATAGCCGTTAATGTTGAATAGTATAACCTGAAACCTACATAGACCATTAAGCATTTTTAAAAGTAATATTTCAAATCTTGTGAGATAACGCTGGTCTATCAGCTTAAGCTCCACCTTGTGTAATTAGTTAAAGTTGGCAAAAAATTAAATGCTCTCTAACCTTCAATGTCAAAAAACTTATTACAAACGGTTCTTCTAAAACATTTTCAATATCAGGATCATCTGACGGAATTGCATTGTTTTTACTTGGGTATAATTTTTACTTTATGGCAATATTTGAATTTATTTAATTAAAAGGCCATAGTGTTTGTTAATTGCGTTGTATATCTTTATCAAATGGCTTAACACTTTCGCCATATTTCTTTGTTACAGGAAGTAGGTTATAATTGGACTGTGGCAATGCAGAGTGCCGTAGACTCTTCGTTCTTCTGGGGTTACTTCGTTACCCAGATTCCGGGTGGTTTCCTAGCCTCCAAATATCCGGCAAACAGGTAAAAATCATTCTTGCTTAAATTTAGGTTCATACTGTAACAGCTACATATCTTAGAAATGTGTTTAAATTTTCTACTCTTTATAATCTAAGTTCTTGCTCCATTGCTAGGGATTTATCATTATACGTAACTGTAACGAATACTTTGACAGATTTTTGGATACTTTGTCCTCATGAGGTTTTAATACCAAAAATTTCAGTTTAATTTTACACCATTCTCTTAGGTTAACTAAATGTTAATTGCCGTAGGCATTCATGATGCCATAGTTAAAAGGCCATCAAACTGATTATAGATGTATCCATCTCTATATTCTATGTCCGCATTCCTTGATAGAGTATTCGGTACGGCTATAGCAACATCGGCCTTCCTGCATCTCCTTGTTCCCGGAGCAACCATGCTTCATCCGACCTTTTTAATCATTGTCAGAGTTCTTCAAGGATTGGTTGAGGTAAGAAACACAAATGAGAGCATCGCATTCAAGCCGCAATTATCTCTTTTATTCGACCGCTTTATATTTAAGAGTAAAATAAGAACAAAAAAATTAATGATAGCGTCAATTACCACACTCATTTACTATATAATTTACTCCTCCCTCTTCCATTTTCCAAAACGGAAATGTGATCTCTCTTTTGCAAACGTGTACCAGAAGTTCACTTTCATAATATTTATAAGCAACTAATTACGCAATACTTGAAATTTGTGTACATATTTCATACTGCTTTCATCGTTCCTCAGGGAGTCACATATCCAGCATGCCACGGTATATGGAGGTTCTGGGCACCGCCGCTGGAGCGCTCACGTCTCGCTACGCTCGCCTTCTGTGGATCATACGCGGGAGCAGTGGTCAGCATGCCTCTTTCTGGAGTACTAACGAGTTTAATCGGTTGGGAGGCGCCTTTCTACTTTTACGGTGAGTAAAAACGAGAATACCTTCCATTGAAACTTATTCCTATAGGAGAATTTATATTATGAACGGTGTTTCCCGTAAAATTGAATTTGTAAGTACGATTGCATTCAAAATCCCTTAACGTTTTTTTGCCAAGTCTCTTCGCATACATGGCAGTTGATTGCCTATTTCATTTGTCACCGATTAATAGCTTCATTTTTTTCAAAGTCAATTTTCCCTCTAGTAGATGACTTGGAATCTGTCTGATTGGCCAAAACATTGGCTAATATGTATAAATGTAATGAGGTACACAAGGTGAAATATGTCACATGATAAAACTCGTGGCGCAGAAGCAACGCATCAATTGTTTAAATCCAATATTAATAAGTCATCACGATCTCATACGGCTCTATTCGATTTAAACAACTGATGTATTGCTTCTTGATAGTTGTTTGATCACTCGTCATATCGTAATCCATTTCATTGACCGCCCTTCTTAAGGGAAATGGCGTTGAGAACTTCTGGGTTCCTTAAGAATCTCCAGTAATTTTTTCCATTACTTAATTCCGAGATAGTGTAAAATGCGGATCATTGATTCCATGCGACAGGCATATGCTAGGATATGGGTAAATTAGAAATCGAAAGAAAAATCTGCAATGGCTGGTTATGGAACCTGGGTCTGACTCCCGGTCAGAATTTTTCCCCTCATTCATAATTTCTCCCATTACTTCATTCCATTTTGTAAACAAATATTCCCTGCCTCACAGAGTCTCCTAATTGTTGTTATTATTACGTCATTCATCTCTTTGTGTAGGTGTCTTCGGATTGATTTGGTATCTCTTCTGGCTTTGGCTTTCGTTCGAAAGACCTTCGAAGCATCCCACCATCAGCGCTAAGGAACTCTACTACATAGAGAAATCTCTGGGTGACGTTTCACTAATAGCCATGCCAACCATGGCCACGACTCCGTGGAGAAAGTTCCTCACTTCGATGCCTGTTTATGCCATTATAGTCGCCAATTTCTGCCGTTCGTGGAACTTCTACCTTCTCCTGTTATTTCAGCCATCTTTTCTTCGGACGTTTAACTACCAGATAGAGGAGGTTAGTCGGTGTTTTATTTTTTATAAACTCTTTCTCGAACTCCAGGAGAGTTATTGATTTCACCGATTCATGCTTAAATTCAAACTATCCCTTTCGATAGAAATAAAAAAGTAAATAGTATATACTAAAGATTTTTCTCTTTTTATTGCTAGTGCATATATTTAGAAATAATTAAGAAGTGTTTCTTTCCGATTTGATATTTTTATAAATGTAGGCTACATGACAAAGTTATTATTATCTACTTTGAATATATGTTTATACTATATAATCGAAGATACTTGGCATAGTGGTAGATAAATGGCTACAACCGCAAGTGAAACTCCGAAATCCACAAATAAAATCATTATAACATGGAGTTTCGCTCTTCGCTGTTCTTTATCAATTTCCCGTGATAAAAACGCGGGTTTCTTGTAGGTTATTATAAAGTTGCATTTCACATTTATATAAAGTGTGACACGAACTAGCAAAACCACAAAATCGGTTTTGAATCCGAATAGAAAATTTTTTACCAAGAGGAACTTTTACTTACCATTACAACATCGCGAATTTTCGCTCCAAATTGAGTTGGTGCAATACGAGAAAGATTTTAACACTTAAAGATTTTATAAATCTGTACGCTTGGCAAAAAATGGGTGGATAATCCTAGAAATCCACTTTCTTTCATTCAGACGGGGTTCATAGGCGCACTGCCGCATCTTCTGATGACGATCGTCGTGCCGTGCGGTGGTCTGCTGGCCGATCACTTGAGGAAGACGGGCATCCTGACCACAACATACGTCAGGAAGGTCTTCAACTGCGGAGGTTTCGGCTTGGAGGCGGTGTTCTTCCTCATCGTCGCATACGCCAAGACGGGGGGAGCGGCGAACACGGCTCTCACGATCGGCGTGGCGTGCAGTGGATTTGCGATTTCAGGTGCGTTTAAAATACAAGTTAACGTCCGTTTATCATCAAGTACTTTTGTGATATTTATTCATTTAAATTTGATCATACGGAATATTATGTTTTCTTTTTCCGAATTTATATTTGAATTTATTGAGGATGGTATATATGCTCAACGGTGTACAGTGTGTGGATATTTTGATGTGTAGCCGCTGAGGTTCTATAGTCTTTCATCACTCCAATTCAAGAAGAAGCACTTAAAAATTGCTTGCCTCAAGTATCTCCAATAGCCGCAACAAGGTTATAAAAAAAACCAAGTGCGCATTTCATCTATTAATTTAGGGAATTTTTTCGGTGAATTGCCGCTGAAGATGGCTGCTTTGAATCCAAATTGCGCATCTGTTTTTTATAACTTTGTTGTGGCTATTGGAGGTACCTGAGATAAGTTAAGTTATTTTTACTTCTGTAATTAACTGTAACTATTTACATGATTATAAAACATCGCTTGATTGTTTGCAAAGTTTATAAAATACGTTGATTCGTTTTTTTGACATTTTTATGCTCTACAAGGAAAATTTGCCGATCAAAGTAGATGAATTTTCTGCTCTCGTTTAACCAATGGTGATTAATAAAGATTAACTTAACTACTCTTCAAAATTTGAGATGCTTTAACTCAAATCTGCGACACAAACCATTTTCCGCCTGTTACAATAAGTCCTTTCTAAATAAATCACAAAAAAATCACCTTTCTCACTCGAACTTAAGAAAACGTGTCAAAAGAACGCGATCAGAAAATAAATGATAAGTTTTGAAATGGGAGAAGGAGGAGGTGGAGTGGTTGGAAAGCTGGCTTCCCAAGCATCGGGAGCAGGTTTTCAACCATTTACTCTCCCTTCCCCCCCCCCCCCCCCCTGTTTGCGTTTGTATTGAATAAATCTTCTCAGAATAAACTTCAAGCCCTTAGGGCACTTGGTGTGCTCGTGCGCGGTTGGATTTAAGCAGTTTCCTGCAAAATTAACTTTATTAAAAACCTATAGCTGATGATGAAAGAGAATTTGTGTTCGATATTGTTTCTGAGGTACTAATATCCAAACTGTGTGATCCAAATAAAGGTTTCAACGTCAACCATCTCGACATAGCACCACGCTATGCTTCCATCTTGATGGGGATGTCCAACGGCGTAGGAACCATCGCTGGTCTCATGTGCCCCATCATCGTTGACAACATAACCAAAGACCATGTAAGTGGGCTCTGCAGCCATGGCTCAGCTAGTTATCGGTTGTAGTTAACATGTTTATAACGTGTAATAACATAATATGCACGCTTGAGGAGTGTTTGGATTTTGCCTACGAAATGAAAATGATCGTCACGTTTTTAAAATAATCAAAAAATATTATAATGTCTTTCAAAGACAAAAATTGACATTCTTAAGGAATTTATCAACACCATATTTATAATTTAGGTCTAACAGTTTTGTTTCAGTATTGCAACAGATGATGAGCTCCTTTTTCTTTGACCAATGAATGTTGCTTGTCAAGAGAACTACCTATATTTTTATAGTCTTTTATGATCAAAAATGGATTAAAATATATTTATGGAAGTTTAAGAAACATTTAAGTATTAGTTTAATTTAGAATTTTGAGCAAAAATAAAATCAGCCTTGACATCTTAGTAAAGGAAAATTAATTTTTATTTTTCTAATCACTTTCCAGTGCTAATAGATTCAAAATTGATATAAGACATATTCAATGTGTGCATCATTTAACCAGCAACACTTCGTAATGGAATAATTTTGTTATTAGCTCATGTTAGCCGACTGATGTGTAATGACATCTTTTTTTCAAAAATAATCATTATCTATTTGACCATATAATAGATTTATAGAGAATATCATCTAAGAGTAAATTTCAGAAATGTTTTTTCATGAAAATTTAGTCACTAGAGGAAAAATTGTTCAAAGTTTGTTTATTATTTCAAAATTCTTAATTTTTAAGTATGATTTGTTCATTCTCATTTGGACAAACATCTTTAGGTACAGTGGAACTTCTATAAGTCGAACGTCTATAACTCGAATTTTCCGCAACTTGAAGTGAATTCATTTTACCAGAAAAAATCCCTTTCTTTTCCATGTTATTTCTTCCATAACTCGAATTTTCTATAACTCGAAGGAGAAAATACTTTCCAATCTAATTTTTTTCTATACGTCGAAGTTTCTGGAAAATATGTCATCCTATATTGATGATATTTTGTCTCACCATAAGGCTGTTGAGTTTTCTTTAAAGAGAAAGCAGAAAGATCCTTCACCACAACAGTAGCATTCATAAATGAACCCTTTTCCTCCTTCCAACCCTTCTTTTGTCCACCCTTGCTGTCCTTATTGGACAATTCACACATCCTCCTGAAATTCTGTACATTCTTAACCCTGGATAGGTAAGGCTGTATTCTTGTAGCACTATAGGTAATGCCAGGTAGAATTTACCCGGCTGTGGAAAAAATTGAACAAAAATGTTCTGTATAACATTTTTTACCCAATTTGGTGTACATGTAGAAGAATCATTGCTTAACGTAACTATATACATAATAGGTAAAATTTGCGAATAATTTGGGTGTATTATTCATTTAAACAAATTTTCTCAAAATAATTTATGAAAAAATCTGATGTGGCCAACACATGATTTTCTCCATATTTGGAGTATAGATATTTAAATTCTTTTTATGAATAGCATAAAGCAAAATTATTATTTCGTATCGTAAAAGTATACAGTCGTCCTTATTGCCATAAATTACGTAAATTTTGAATATGTTTACATAATCCACCACTACATGGTGGTGGCGCTGTATACTGCAAATTAAGAAAAAGGAAAATATCTCCGAAATGGATGGTTCTACAAAAATTTGTTTCAAACAAAACTTGGAAGAAATATTATTCTCTACAACTTTGGTCCTCACGAAGATTACCAATAACGACACTTTTAAGGATATATTTGACGGAAACCAAAAAAACCGATTATTTATAAATAATTCCTAAACAATAACTGCTATGGAAAATTGTTTCAAATGAAAGTTGTAGAAAATTACATTCTCTATAACCTATGTATCTATACTATATATATATATATATGTATATATATCATCATCATCATCATCAGCCTTTTTCAGTCCACTAACGGATGAAGACCTCCCCCAGACTCTTGCCCCAAGAACTTAACAAGCTCTCTGTCCCACCTGTCTTTCGGTCTTCTTTTTGGTCTCTTGATGTTTCTTGGGATCCATTCGATGACACTGGACGTCCAACGCTGGTCATTTCTTCTAGCAATGTGGCCCGCCCACTGCCATTTTAACACCTTCACTCTTCTAATCACGTCACAGACTCCCGTCTTCTTTCTTACCCAGTCGTTCCTCTTGCGGTCTCTTCGGGTGATCCCTAACATGCATCTCTCCATGCCCCTCTGTGTTGTTTGCAGGCGCTGTATCATTCTGGCATTCATGGTCCATGTTTCACAACCATATGTCAGAACAGGCAGAACACATTGGTCATACAGTCTCCTTTTTAGGAAGACTGGAATATTTGATTTAAAGATGTTCGCATTCTTGCCAAAAGCACTCCATGCCATCTTCACTCTCCGGTTGATTTCTCCAAGAAGCGAACCATCAGTAGTGATGAGTTGACCTAAGTAAACATAGCTGGTTACTTCTCCAAGTTCTGCTCCGTTGATATGTATCTTCTCAGAATTTGTGAAGGAGTTGTACATAACCTTTGTTTTATTAAGATTCATCTTAAGTCCAGCTTCTCGGCTTGCTTGCTCAAGCTCTTCAGTTCTTCTAAGGAGCTCTTCTGGGCTTCCTGCGAACAGTATGATATCATCTGCAAAGCGCAGGTGACTAAGATATTCTCCATTTACCTTTATGCCTTTTTCCTCCCAGTCTAGCCTTTTGAATACTTCCTCTAGAGCTGCTGTAAATAACTTAGGGGACATAGTATCTCCTTGTCTCACTCCCTTTTCGGCCTTAAAGGCACTTGTCTCTTCATGCAGCTGGACAGATGTTGTCGCATTTTCGTAGATATTCTTGATCAAGGTTATGTACGTTTCTTCTACTCCTTGTTTCTTTAGTGCACGTAACACCGACGAAGTTCGGACAGAGTCGAATGCTTTCTCGTAGTCGATAAAGCACATACATAGAGGTAATTCATACTCGTTAGTCCGACTGATTACCTCTCTCACGACTTGGATGTGGTCCATCGTGCTATACCCACTGCGAAATCCAGCTTGCTCTCTGGGTTGGGCAGCATCAAGATGGTTTTGAAGGCGCATAGTGAGTATTTTGGTGAATATTTTGTAGACTGTTGGGAGTAGGCTGATCGGTCTGTAGTTATTCAAGTCTTCTTTGGAACCTTTCTTGTGCAGAAGGATAATACATGCGTGGTTCCATGTTTCTGGTATCTTTTTCTTCCTCAGACAGGAATTAAAAATCTCAGCGAGAATTGTTTCCGTATGATTCCCCATTGCTTTGAATACTTCCGCTGTGATACCATCCATTCCAGATCCTTTTCCATTCTTCATACTTCTGATTGCGTGTCTCACCTCTTCCGGAAGGATACCTGGGACCTTTTCGGTGGGTATGTTTGCATCATCATTTACTTCATCATTTCCTAGAGGATCCTCATACAGCTTGGTGTAAAATTCTTGTACCCGTTTCAGGATCAGTTTCCTACTATGGGTTATGGAGCCGTCTTCTAGCATCCAGGCCACCAGCTGTCTCTTTCCGATCGAGAGATGTTGCTTCATTTTCTTGTAACTTCTATTGTTTTCTATGGCTTTCTCGATTAGTTCATAATTATATTTTTTCACATCTTCCTTGATGCACTTCCTTATAGTTTTGTTTAGTTCTGCAAAATGGATCATTTCTTTAGGATCATTAGTAATTAACATTTTCCTTCTTTTTTCCATCAGCAGTCTTGTTTTTTCAGTCAACTTTTTCTCTGGCTTTGTTTTAACTGTTCCTCCTATTTCTTCAGCAGTTTCCTTGAGTATCTCTATAAATTCCGATTCAACTTCTTGGTCTTCCAGTGCACTGAATCGATTTTTCAGTTGGAGCTGAAATTCTTCTTTTCGTTCTTTTAGCACCTGCGTGTTGATAATAGACTTAGGCTTCTTCTTTATAAGCTTCTGTCTTCCTAACTTTGAGTTGAATTTTATTCTGCATCTTACCAAGCGATGGTCGCTTCCAGTTTTAACTGGTTGAGGACGGAACAGTCTTCAGCCAATTGCTTCTTATTGACTAGTATGTAGTCAATTTCGTTTTTGGTACCATTGGGTCCTTTCCAGGTCCATTTTCTATTGGGATTCTTTTTGAAGAAAGTGTTCATTATATATAGACTAGTACATTCAGCAAAGTCTACAAGGCGGTCCCCTCGTTCATTTCTGTCTCCATAGCCCCATTTTCCAACTGCGCTGTCGTCTTCCTTTTGTTCTCCTACCTTGGCATTGAAATCACCCATGACCACTTTTAGATAGCAGCTTCCTTTGTCGTGCAGTTCTCCAACTTCTTG
Source organism: Uropetala carovei (assembly GCA_036926305.1). NCBI lineage: Eukaryota > Metazoa > Arthropoda > Insecta > Odonata > Petaluridae > Uropetala > Uropetala carovei. The sequence goes on from JAXCHB010000100.1 coordinate 7,880,813, forward strand.
GTAGAAATCTTCCACTTCCTCATCCGAGTATGATGACGTTGGCGCATAAACTTGGACTATTTGAAGTTGATATCTTTTATTTATTTGAAGCACAAGTCTAGCTGCCCGCTCGGATGAACTTTCCATTTCCACGATATTATTCTTCAATTTTTTGTTGATGATGAATCCAACACCTCCTGTTCTTCCTGTGTCAGTTCCCCTGTAATAAAAAATATCTCCACTCTTCAACTCCAATAGGCCTTCACCTTTTCTTCTCACCTCACTAAGTCCTAAAATGTCTCACTTGATCTTCTCCAGTTGTTCTTGGAGCTCTTGAAGTTTATCTTCACTGGACAAAGTCCGGCAGTTAAAGGTAGTTAGGTTGAGGTTAAAGGAATTGGGTAAGGATGAGAAAGAGTGGCAGTGGGCGTTTAACCTCCGGGGATTCTTAGCACCCTCTGCCTTCTTGCCTTGTTCCTGACCACTGCCACGGTCAGAGGCAATCCAGCCTCCGGAGAATGAGGGCCGTTTTTTATGGGTGTACATGTCATGGGGGGATTGTGGGCCTTAAAACACCACGCTGGCCCAGAGCGGGTTGGTGAGTACCTCTTTCACTTTGGCCGGAGATATTGCAGAAAGACTTCACAGCATGGTTGAACCTACCGGTGTCCGAGGACACCACTGTTCTTCGCCCTTTAGCCTCCGTTTACACCCTTCCGCCGACTTTGAGGCAGTGAACTGAGGCAGTTGGAAGGGATATATATATATATATATAAATTTATATATAGTATATAACAAGGAATGTGAAAATTATTTTTAGCTGCATTTACTGGCAGTCAAGCACACAGTGGAGCAGGCAGATGTGACGCTTGCAGATGGTACACAATTTCTTCGCCTTTCTGGCCTTCGAAGGTTCACACATGCAGCACCTCCTCATTGGCACATTAGCCTGCACAGATGTATCCTGAGGAGGAGCACTGACTACAGAGACTGAACTAATTATACCAATCAAGTTCCTGTGTTAGAGAGCTGTTGTTCTGCCCATGGTTTCACCAACTCCTCTGCCAGAATCTTCATGAAAAGCTGCCTCTCCATCCTCTTTGCTTGCTGCTGCTGTCTGTTGCTGCAGTAAATGATCCATGCGTTGATAGTTGCGGCATTGACTATTCCATAAAAAACACAATGACCACCGCCTCGTCTTCCGGCTGCACGAATACAGCGAACACATCTGGTCGAAGCTGTCAACACCACCTTTGGTCATATTATAGTACGATTATCATAGGCTTGCCATTGTCTGAAAGGTCAGGCTGATAGTGCATGGTGGAGAGCAAGAGGATGAGCTTGTTGCCAGTTTTCGGCTTAAAGGAAACCATAGTCATGTTTCGATCATAACAGAAGGCTCTTGTAAGGCATCTGGACCTGCTTTTTCTGCCATAACAGGTGGAATATGTGGCTTATTGGCATGCAGGGTGGCAACAAGCATGAGGTCACAGGTATTTAGAAGGTCCAAGGCCAAAGGTACAGACGTAAACCAATTGTTAATAGTGATGTTGCGGTTACTATGGTGATATTTTTGGGTCAGTTCCTTTGTATAATAGTGGCCCAATGTCATGCTGGCTGGTTGGGTTGTAAGCTTTCCAAGGTAGGGCATAGCACACAGCATGTATTTAGTGTTGACATCACATGCCATCACTAATTTTATACCATACTTCGCCGGTTTGTTTGGTATGTACATCGTGAATCCACATTTCCCACGAAAGGCCAGAAGTTGTTCATCAACAGTAATGTTATCTCCAGGTGTGTAGTGCAGCCCACACTTCTTGAAGAAGTTTTCCCACAAGTCTCTGATGGGCGCAAACTGGTAGGGCCAGTGGTGGTGGGGGCAGCAGCAGCAGATGCAGTTGAGGTAACAGCAGACGACGTGGAGGGAGCAGCAGTGGTCCTGCAGGAGTCACGTTATCTGTGCCATGGTCTATGGACCACGTGGTCAGCAACATTGGAATAATTACTACTCTCTATCACTAAGTTGTGGAACATATTCCAACCACTCATCAGTGTCGTACATATTCTACACTTTCGTATTCACTAGATGACTCATAGTTGTCTAGTTGTAAGGTGATATCATCAGAAGACAATCCCCTTTTACTAGCCATTTTCAATATAAATAATCTATAGGTCCATCACAATGCCTAAAATATCTTAATATTGTCATATATAAAAAAGCACACAAAAGGTACGTCAGGTAAAATTCACCCATATATAACAAACAAAAATGCTGAGTAGCACGTGACACATCCACCTTCAGGCGAGTCTGAACAAACACTGAAGCTACCCGGAACGGGCATGCCCTACTTCGACGGGAAGTGTACATACCCTGCAATTTGTCATATATCCGGGTAAATTTTACCCGGCGTTACCTATCCAGGGTTAAGCAGCCTGTTATTGGTCAAATTTATTACCAATGTGATTCATGTACTGTGATTGCAAAATGTGATTCACAAATCAGTACTATTCTAGTGCCCCTGTGATTACACTGCTTTAGAAGACATTAATTTTACCCTTCCAATTTTACGTAGAAATGGCAAGCAAAAGAAAGTGATAAAAAAAAGTTAATTGAGGAAGTTGAAATGGCATAAAAAAGAAAAAGGACATTGCTGCTGATTTTGGGATCCCTGCAAATACACTGTTAACAATTATTAAAAACAAACATTTGGTGCTAAGCTCCACAGAAGAAAAAACAGAAAATGATTAAAAACTTGTAGGTTTCCTGATGTTGATAAAGCTATAGTGACGTGGATGAAATGTGCATGAAATAAAAATATACCATTGTTGGGTCCGATTTTATGAGAAAAAGCAGAAGAATTTGCTAAGTAGCTAGGACACAGTGAATTTAAAGCAAGTACGGGATGGTTAGGTAAATTTAAAAGTCGTAATGGTATTTCATATAAAGTTTTGAGTGGTGAAAGTGCTGCAGTTGCTGACATTGACTGTGACTATTGGAGAAAAGAAGTTCTGCCCCAGTTCATGAAGAATTATGATCCACGTGGCATTTTTAATGCTGATGAAACATCGCTTTTTTAAACCCTTCCCGATAAAACCCTAGCTTCTAAAAATGAACCGTGCCACAGTAGGAAAGTAAGTAAAGATCATGTGTCTGTGCTGCTATGTGCTAATAGTAATGGCATGGAAAAACTGAAGCCTCTGGTAATAGGGAAGTCGAAGAAGCTGAGATGTTTTGGAGATGTGAAGTCACTCCCTGTGATATACTAACACAACAAAAAGTCGTGGATGACCAGTTCAATATTTGAAGGTTGGTTGCAGCAAATTGACCAGAAATTCCATTATGAGAAAAGGAAAATCCTTCTGTTTGTGGACAACTGACCAGCACATCCTACCATAACAATGAAAGAACTACATGCAGTTAAAGTTGAATTTTTACCACTGAACATGACAACTAAACTACAGCCTTTGGATCAAGGTATTATGAAATATTTAAAACATCACTACCACAAAAGAACAGTTTGGAAAATGTTGGATAGAACTGACAATGGGAAAATATTCGACATTACACTTCTGGTCTGTGTTATGGAGATAGATAAAGTATGGCATGAAGTGACCTCAGTAAACTGTTTTGAAAATGTAAAATATGTAAAGATGAAGAGGAAAGAGAAGATTGAGAAGAAGATGTAGAGGTTCCATTGTCAGAACTTGAATGGTGCAAATTTAAAAGAGCGGGCAAATTTTGAAGCCACTTTTGATGATTATGTGGATGTAGATTGTGATGTAATAGTGGTTGAACATCAAACTGATGTTGACATAATTGAAACAATAAAAAGGAGTTCTGATATTGATTGTGAAGTGTTAGAAGATAATAAACACAAAGATTATTGTAATGAGAAATTACCCTCAGAGTATGTGATGCAATCAGTGCTTTAGAGACTTTTAAATTATACATATTTGCACAAGAAAATGTCAGTGATAATATTTTTTATTGTATTTGTGGTCTTGAAAACTTTTGTTCTTCACATCAAAGAAATAAAATTACACAAGTAAAAATAACCCATTTTTTAAATAAAAAGTAATTATACAAACATTTGTATTTGAGCTTTGTTTATACAAATAGGTATGTAGCAATATAAATTTCATATTCTGAATTTGAAAAAATTAATATTAATCTTTTAAGTAATTTAAAGTGACTTGTAAAATGAATGTAATTACCGACTCAATGTACTTTATCACATATTTAACTTAATTATTCATAAAGAAATGGTTCTTGATTTTATATCTGTTACAGATACCTGAATAAATGATTTATTTGCTAAAGGACATAAGCCTGACATAAATTCAATTAAAATAGAAACAAGAAAAATGTATTTCCATAAATCGAATTTTCTATAACTCAGATATTTTTTGGTTTCCCTTGAAGTTTGACTTATAGAAGTTCCACTGTATTTCATTTTAAAATGACTGACTCTTGATTTGGGAGAAACTAAAGCCAGAATTTTGCCCACTCTCTCTTCACTTTTCCTGAAATTCAAACTGAATTCATTTATTACCTATACTATTCTCATTTTCTCAGACAAGAGAAAGCTGGAAGGCAGTGTTCATTCTTTCTGCAACTATTCACTTCATTGGGGTGGCATTTTATGCCATCTTTGCCTCTGGTGAATTGCAATCATGGGCAGAGCCCTCTGCTCAAGATATTGAACGTTGGAATCCTACAGACACTGCAAATAAAGAAGCTATAAAGGACAGCCAAGCTGTGCCACCTGGAGATGCTGTTGGTATGGCCAGCAATGCTAATCAAGAGTTTGCTACATGGCCAGATGAACCTACAACAACAGCTGGATGGGATGATCCTCCAGTGGTGAATATATATTATATATTATAGATTTATACAGCAATACCTCATTTAACAAATACTTTGGCATTGAAGATCCTTTATAACAAATTTAGCATCATTTTGGCAAAAACAAGAAAAATTAACAAAACTTCAGAATTAAAAAGACCACAAAGAGTTAGTTTTAATTTTATACTCCATCCTAATTCTCACAATTAGCATCAGTTAAAATTATTTGTTTTGTTGTTTCTTATGACAGGATAACACAGCATATGGGCAACAAACGTCAATTAACAGCAGGATGACTAGTTATGGCTCTCTGGAAAATAGGCCACCACCTCCTCCAAGACCAGTGCCTCCAATACCATTCTCAAACCATGTGGAACCAATACAGCCAGGAGCACATGACCAATACATGCATGGAACAATAAGTGACAGGACTTACTAAACTGCAAGTAACTTCTGCATTACAAAATGCATAAGCTCATCAGTTGAAATTATGATGGTATCTTTATTGTATAGTGTTTAGGCATTTATAATGAGTATGGAAGGTTAAGAAGTAGTAGAACTTCCAATTTTCAAAGTGTGGTCAAAGAATTGGTTGCTATAATTTTAATTGTTTTAGCTATAGAACTATTGTGATTTTTTCAAGGTTGTCATAAACAATTAACATGAAGATATAACATTAATGTAAACTTCAAAATGGGTGCTAGATGAGAAAATTATGGAAGTAATTGTCACCTTTTGTTATGTAATGTGTTTTTATTTTTTCAATATTTATTTTAAAACTACAGTGATCTTTCCTAAATAAATGCACCATAACATTTAACACTGTTATTACTTTATGAAAATTAGGATAAAAATTTTCCTTATTATAGTTATAAAATTCCTTTAATAGCTGATTGCCCCATTTTCTGTTAGACAATATTACTATAAAATATTTTCCTATTTTGAAATCAATGAGTTTTCACGGAGTTTCATTCCACATGTAAACATATATTGTTTTGAGGGTCCACATTACTTGTTAGAGTTGACCATTAATTTTATTAAATAGTAATTTAAATTGTATGAAAAGTTTGTATGAAAAAATGTAATATCTATGGAGTAAATGTAAATCCTTTAACAATACCATTCTTTGTACATATGTAAAATTTGAAAAAATTGATGTAAAATGTATTCATTCATTCAATTTTTTTTTTATTCATTTGTTGTTATTTTCTACTGAGCTATATATATTTTATCATCTATGGCTTCAATGTAATAGAAAGTACTGTCAATGTTTGCAATCAAAGGGATTTCATTAAGAAAATTTCTAACAGTGAATTTGTTTACTATACTAATCACAAAAACCTGACAACCTAGGAAGCAAAAATTACATAAATTGAATATAAAAGACTACAAGGAATGTAATATTTCATAAATTTTGATTTGAACATAAATTTGAAGCATTTCATTAAATGTAATGAATCCAATAGATTCAACATTTCAGATCTCTATGCCTATCACATTGAAAAAACTTTAGTGGTCGTTTCCTTTGTTTCATTTCTTTTCTATATTTTAAAATAAATTTGTCATCAGTAAATGATGATGTTGTACATATAAATATAATTCAACCATATAACTGTATGTTACTCTTAAAATTGAAAAAACTGTCACTGTGTATATTTCCATAGCAAGTGTGTCAGATTTCATAGTTATTGCTAATGTTTGAAAAATAATATGTTGCTAATATGTGATAACCTACCTAAAAGATTATTTTAAATAAGTAAATGAAGTAACCTCAATGATTGATTCTTTTAGAACAGAATATGATATAAAGAAAGGTAATGCATAGTTACCATATATTATAATTTATATTAGTGTTACTATTTTCATGCACGAAAATGATTTTATTATTTTAATATTAAAACATTTCTTTTTTACCCCACTTGTGGAACTTATTATTTTATTTTTATAGAATCTTTTACCATTGTTTAATTTCAGAAAATTCTATACCTTTCTACAAATTATTTATTAATATTCTTAAGTTAGATCAAATCATAAGAACTTTACATATATAAAAATATAAAAATGTATAGCTAATTGTATTTATTGCATAGATATAGATTATTAAAGACCAAAATCAAATGTTTATTTAATATTTGAACTGCCAGTATAAGTAACAGCAACACTAGTATGGTAATATGCCCTATAAATTTAATAGGACATAAATCAATTTAGTGGGCTAGATATTTTAGAAAGGAGAAACAATCTATCTTAAAATATGACATTATCTCTGAAAACTAAAAGTAAATTGGTGGTTCAAGGACACTTCAATTCTAACAATTTTAGAGTCCACAGTATCATTGATGAAAATACCATGTACAATGTGGAAAATTCCATCTAAATTTAATAATATGAACTCCATGTAAAAATCTGCACTAACTAAACTAAATAATTGAAGTAGTTTTTGAGCTGATGAGTAAAAAGAGGTTATGTTTTATAGACAAGATTTACTGATATACTACAATATTCACTTGTTAAATATTAGCACCACTCATTGTAAGGTTTTGTTTATCATAGAGCAATCATCCTGACATCTATTTATGACATTTTCACTGTTAGTAATTTTGGCACACCACAAAAAAATCAGGATTTTTATAAATTTGTTTTATGAAAGAAATTATTTATTTTATATTATCATTAGTAGTGTTGCTAATACTTCACAGATCTATGCACTCATGTATAAATTTGTCATTACAGATACTTGTTTATAATTACTTGCTGAAAAAATAATATATTGTAAATGTGTAAATACTTATATTTTGATTAAAGTGAAAAATAAAACTATTATACAGGTTTATCAGAGTAAACTAAATAAACCAAGAGAATTAAAATAATCTCTTTATCTATTGAGATGTTAAAAGACATACTCAAGGGCTGTGTTGACAATAATGGTTCCGTTAGATAATTAGCATTTCAACTTAGAATACTAATATTGGATGGTGTAAAGTTGATGTTATTCATATTTAGGTGTGAGTGTGAGAGATGTTTATACAAATTTTGAAATCTATGGCAGATATGTTAATGTAAAATGTATGAGTATAAATTATATATCTATGATATTTGTTTGTTAAAAGATTCTACGGCATGTTTTGAAGTTTGAATGGCAGAGAGGTTAAATATGAATATTAATATGTTATTTACATAGAAAGGATGGTTTTGTGCAGCATAATTTGCAAATTAGGCCAGATTATTTTAAAATGTCTTGTGTATTATCATTTAAAAATCAAATTAATAACAATAGCTTTATTCATTCATCAGCATACTTAATGAAAAGTGATGCTTATTTTCATCACATATTCAGTTTTTATTGAAAATATAAAACCATAAATTTAGTTTGTCCAATGTCTCAATGAAACAAAAATTATAGAAAATTTTTAAGTGTAGAATAAATATGATGAAATGATGTGAAAATAGCTATTGCTAACATCTGAATGTTGTAGAATAGTTTTCATGCCTATCATTAATTTTTTGCTATTAAATTAATAAACAGAGAACTAATTACTTGGTAAATCATTCATGCATTTTTTCACATTCTTATTCTGAAATTTAATGAGAGATGAGAGTGAATTGTTCATCAAATGTTTGAGAATTACAAAAACTATAGTTTCTTTGGAAATATCCTTAAATTAAAATGTTTTATTAGTTTATTTGTGGCATACAAAATCTTCCACTAATATCATAAATACAGTTGCTATTCTATACTTCTATGTGAGACTGTCAATATTTTTTTCTGATCTAAACCCATTCTATAGATGTTCATTATCTTATGATACAAAATGTAAATCATGGATGGCAACCTATTATCTTCATTAGGTTGTAGTATTTAAAAAGAGCCTGTATTGTTTTTAAAATTATGAAACTGCTTCAATAAATACCATTAATCTTCCGAGATTATGTGAAATCAATGTGTTGTGACTGACTCGAAAGATCCAAAAATCAGTGCCCTCTTCACAAAAAAATTGTCCATAAGACATTAAAAATTTCCTTTGTATTCCTTTCAAGATTCTGTCCTGTTTTATCCCTGGAAATTGTTTATTTCATTTTTATCAGAAAGGAAGTTTTTGCCTTTCTGACAATTTGATTGAAACATTCCTTTTAGTAGTGTATATAAATTGTTTAAAAACCAAACCAAAGCAATAATCCTCCCATATATTCCATTTGTTCAATATTCTCCAAAAGAAATAGAGGTGATAGCTTGTCATGTATTTGCTTGGAATATTGGTTACATGTTAGATGTGATGTCCTTGGTATGTGATTGTACAAAAAATTTAAATAATATTAATATGTCCAAAGATTCATTATCTGCCAGTGTGCAATAAAAACAAAACTGATGGTAGTTGCTGTATCCCAGCAATAATATGAATATAATACTATATTGTTCAAAATTTGGTATGCTTGTCAATTTAAATCGAATGTCCATTGTTGATTGTTTTTACAGAAAATACTCAATATGTTGTTTAACAATGTGATTTATAATGTCTATTAGCTGTTCTAAAAATTTGTTTGAGTGATCAGGATTTGTAATTTTCAGTCTTTAACGAATATTTCTCTGTGATATTATCTTTTCTGTATTGTCTTAAGTAATAATGTTATAACGTAGAAATGTTTAGTGGCCGAGGAAGTGTCATACAAATTATCAATTCAATGTGTATTATACAAATTCCAATAGGCAAAATGTTTATTAAATTGGATGTATGAAGCTAATTAAAAGAGTGTTCATCTTTTAATTTTGGATTTTAATTAAATAATATTAAAGCGGTAATCCTATAATAAGTTTATCATATTGTTTATTTGGTGATCACAAATTATTACTAATTAAAATAATTATTACTTCAATCAGCACCTTACATTCCATATTTATTAATTTTGCCATCTTTTCCAGGAGTATGATTTAAATTAATAATAAAGTATATTAGTCACATCTAAGTAGTCTTCAAATAAAATATTTTTGTTGAGAACATTCGTATCAAAGGAACAGCCATTATCAAGAAAATTCAACAAGAAAGTCGCAATTTGCTTTGAACTTATAAAAACTCATACCTTGTTGTTGTGAAGGTAAACAATCTCTCCTGTAAATAAAGCAAATTAAAAAATTAAAATGAAAGCTATAATCAAGGACAAACTATAATCATTAAATGTGTATGCAGCATTTTATTAGTGGAAGGAAATGGATTATCTATGAAAAAGAAAAGATCATAAATGTAAATGTTACTCCTATGATAAAAATTTAGCTGACAAAAAAATTTTTAACTATACTGTTTTTCCCGTCTTATGGCACATGACTTTGGAAGAGTGAATGGCCAATGAGAGGGTTTTCCCCTTCCACCACCGCTTGCAGCTCTCGGAACGACCCTAGCTACCGAACAGCATTGCTACAAATGCATGCAGGGCAGTTTTTGGACAGCAAGAAATTGCGGTCGCTATTTAGCCTTTTCAGTGAGGTAAAATAGCTGTATAACTGGCAACACAGTCGAGCGGAGAGCGAAGTGAACACCACAGTAGTCGAAGAGACACTGGCTTCCCCCCTGCATTGCTTGTCACTGGTGTCTGATTGGCTGCAACAGTAGCACTTTCACTAGTGCACTCAAGGTCATGTGCCATAAGACAAGAAAAATGGTATAGTCCTACATATTTTATTTAAAACTTTCTCGATATAACAAGTATTTTACGAGATATAGCAGTAAAGTTCATTTTAAAATAGAATTAAAATTTATAAAACCTCAGCATTTTATAGTTTTGCCATTTGGCACCCTTTGCTCAATGGCCCTCCAAGTAACCGCCGGTCATCTAGTCAGGGCCGGATTAAGTGGTTCATAGGCTCCACGCAAAGCACACATTCTGGGCCCCAGCCCAAGATTGGGTCAGATTAATTAAGAGACCCATTGGCCCCACTCACAGCATGTGTGTGTGTTTGTATTCATCTTATTTTATTTTCCTCTCTCCCCCTACCTTTCTCTCCCTCTTTCGCCCCCGAAGTTTCTCCCTCCACCTTAATCTTTGAACAAAATCGTAGACAGTAAGAAATAAATCTAAATTTTTTTATTATAAAATTCTATGTGAAAATTTCCATATAATCCTATGCAATGCACACATTTTCACTTATTGTTAGCTGCAACATAATGGTTGCCATTGACGACAAAAGGATTTCAGCTCAACAAACATTAAATTTTTGTGTCAAAAACCAAACAACTTGATCCATATTCGAAAATCGACAATGAAAATAAGAAATTTTATTCATTTTCCATTACAGTAGTCCAGATCCGAAGATTCTAGGTCAATTTTTTCCAATTTAAATTTGCAAAAGAACAAAATCTTATTTTTACTTCTTATGGGAAATATAAATTATCCTCTGAAATCATACCTTAACTCCCCAAAATTGCCCCAATTCATCACGATTACAAAACACTGAAAGAATGGTTGAAATCAAATAATCCGTTATCAAGATTTTCGTATTCAGTTCAAGAGTAACATTCCATCTCCCTCCCTCCCTCAGACTAATATGTTAATACTCATCCATATCACTGCTAAATTACAGGTTGTTCACCATCAACTAGTAACTCATGGGTTCCATTCCAGGAGCACATTCTCACTCCAATTAAATAATATAAGAATAAACAGATCCCACTGCACAGCTCGTTTTTTTTAACATTTTAAAATGTCCTAAACATGAGATATTGATGCATAGTTTGCACAGCTACATGAAGATAAACATGGTGATTAATTTTCTTCATTGTATAAAGTCAAATCTCATTATAAAATCTCCAAAAATTACGTTTCAAGGTGATTTTTAAATTGTTTAATTTAATCAGTTTAATACATATAAAGAATTTTATTATTCAGAAATTTCTGAGAGAAAGAATGAAGCAAAATCAGGTACAGTAATTTAGGCCCCTACATTGGGCTGTCATAGACCCTCCCCTCTTTTCCCTGCTCTCTCGTATCCATGCGTATAACCACCATAGAAGCAAATCTGAAACTGCTTCGCGAGGCCCGCTCAGTAACAATTCAATAAAACGAATCACAATCTAGTTAGTAGAAATTCGTTCAAATGATGAAAATGCTAAATATACTTCTATCTATTTTATAATAGTAACTACAGTTATTCTAAGTATTTAAAAAAGTTTATTGTGGTGTTATCTCACTAGGCAAGCAGTGCTTGTGTTGCTTGTATAGACTGACCACCCCTCCATCAATATACATTTTTTGCTTGGTCTTATTGACCAAGAACTACCAATAAAATTACTGCACCCGATCAGCTGATGATATACATCTATACCTTAACCCTAGCAAGATTACCCGTAGAAGCCCCAAAGTAATGAGTATAAACTTGTACAATAAATTGTCCAAAAACCTTAAGAGCATTGTATGTTTTAATACTTTTAAAAATAAATTATTTCTTTACCTTGTTGGTAAACGTTTATATGTATAGTGTTTCTGATTTCCTAAATGATGCATAATTGATTTTTGTTGTATTTTTTTGTCTTTTTGTTTTCCTTATGCTTGTATTTTGTAAGGGTATTTCATGTTATTTATATTTGATATCTTATATCTGCCTATGGTATGATCTTTGGACAAATAAATTTGATTTGATATGAAGAATTTTATTATTCACAAATTTCTGAGAGAGAGAACAAAGGAAAATCATGTACAATAATTTAGGAATTTTATATATTTAATCAATTTCATACATATAAAGAATGTCATTATTCACAAATTCTGAGAGAAAGAACAAAGCAAAATCAGGCACAATTATTTAAGAATAAGTTGAAAATGAAATTGGTAGCTTGATCACAAAATGGGGTTTGGTGAGCAAAGCGATATTTTGAAAGATCAATAATGAAAATTCATTTAATAATAATGACAGCAATTGTTTACATTATTGCTATGCATTTTATTCTATTCTTTGGATTAGTTCATTGTCAATTGCTTGATTTCTGCGAGTAAGAATTTTCTGTAGTAGACTGAAAACTACCATAATATGTTACACCTGGAAACATCAAGTGTCTTTCTTCATGGTTTTCATTAGACACATAAACCACCATAGACCAATTTTTGGACATGTAGCTATATCCAGAGCAAAGTCACGTCAGGGAGTGACAATACAAATAACTGGAAGTGTTACTAAACCAGAAAATAACATAATTAATAATATATAGTTAACTTAATTTTATTTTAAATATTTTTGTTACTTTGTCATTAAAAATTAAACATTCCATTTAATTAATTTTCAAAATTTATTTCTGCTATTCTTATCTAAATCCAATACACTGTAAGAATGAAGTGACTGCAAGCTAAGTGAGTAAAAGGGGTTTGGCGAACGGGAGCAAGCAGGGGGCTTGCCCCCTAGTTGTATAATATATACTGTATATTCCAGCGTACAAGTCGACCTCTGCTTTTTTGAATGAAAATACATGATTAGGCATACTCATATTTGCTGTATAAGTCGACCCCCACTTTTTCACTTAAAAATACTTCTCATGAAATCGTTTTCAGACAAAATCATAGTCATGTACAATCCAAGTCATAACAAAACAGAAATAAACATAATAATAAAAATATATATAAATACTGTTTAGAGTCTGTGCTATTCTTCTTGAGCATACCATGTTACAGATGTTTTAATTTTAGCCAATAAGAAACTGTTATTCTTGGAGAGCTTGAACCATTAAGTAAAATTTCCTATAATTCGATTGATGACAGCTGCTAATAATATGTACCATCAAAATGAACTATACATAGTAATCGCGATCAATCTCTACGGTGGTGAAATTCAATAAACTATCACGTATGTGCACCAAAATGTCAGTACAAAAAGAGACAGGTCGTCATACATGAAACTTTCTGACCAAGTTTTAAAAATTGCAAGTTTTGATAGTAAATTTGCTGCAACAAGCATGCATCTATGTTTATACTCGCAAAAGATGAAGAATTCTATGAAGTTTACGCATATCTACATGATCAAGAATCATTTAGGTTTTAAATGCAAGGTTTATACTGCCATTGGTGCATCTTCAACATTGAGATGACATAATATTTTTATAATATTAAAGCTGTACCATTTTATTGTGTTTTAAGTTCATTATTTTTACTCAAAGAAAGCAGTTCTGTCATTAAAAATTTATTATCAGTTTCTACCTACACTTTTTGCTAGAATAAGTTGGCATCTGATATCTGTATTCATCAAGTTCACCATGAGCCGCTGATGCTCCTTTAACCTGGGAGAGAACCATAGTTCACTCTAATGTTTTTCATCCATGGGCGGAATGAATATTGCTATACGCACCTACATGACACTAGTTCGCAGATGTGCACTGAGGTTGACGTGGCCCTGTTCCGATATATTCTAAGATACACACAATCACGTGTGCTTGAAAAATTTAGTGAGTGGCACTTCAAAAACTTCTGTGTAGCCACGCAGTCGCTCAGCTTAGAGGGAACCATGGAGATAACACACCTATGGGGAATCTCCACACTGTTGATTTTTCTTCTAATTTTCTACTGCTGTAGACGTCAACTTATTAAAGCACAGATTTATTTTTTTCTCCTCGAACTGGTCTAAAAATAGGGGTGCATGTGGTACACGAGGATGCGGATTACGTAAATACAGTATTAAAATTAATTATTATAAATATTCTAAAATAAATGTCATAAAATGTAAACACTAGAACAGCTGATTCAAAATATCGACCACCTCCACCGAAAGATCAACAGTCTTCGTATATATCGATATTATTCATCTGTAATTTAAGGTTCACATTTATCTTCGGCGTATAAGTCGACTCTAAGTTTTAGGAAAAATTTTTTAGGCTTCAAGGATCGACTTATACACCAGAATATACAGTATGTATTTATTGTAAAATAAATTTAAAAAGTTTTTCCAGATTTTTCTATTGCCAAATTTCAAATCAGATAACAAACAATGATATTATTTGACGTGAGTAGATGAAAACTTTTATACAGGAAATATGTGTAGCAAGATCTAGTATTTATTTATTTTACCATCATATCCAAGGTATTGTTTGAGCTTAAAAATAGCATCGACTTTCTTTAATATATATTCTATGTTACAGTGTACATTTTGTCTCTTAATTCCAGTGCCAAGTTTCCATCATCAACAACAGAAATATTTTTTGATGGAATTAAAATTTTCAACTACTACACACATAAAAATTCTTTTTGCCTAATTAGTAGCAATGATAACAGCGAAAGGATGAAATGTAAATTTAAAATGTGGAATGATATTGTGAAAGAGTTATGAATTAACATTAATGTAATTAGTGAAAAGAACAGAATAATCTAGTTAAGGATGTGATTGAATATTAAATTTACTATAAATAATTTGTGGTATTAAAAATCTTAATTTATAACATATTATTAATAAAAGGGCTGATTAATAATTAATTAATACATTTTAATATTACTAAATAAAGATACTCGTTTATTTTTAAGGTTTTAATAGAATTTGGCTTCATTGTTTTCATTTAAATTATATTTTAATATTTGTCATTCATAGCCATCACTTCTGACAGTAAATTGCCTTAGTTAAATAATAGGGTAGAAATTTTTTGTATAGTTAACGGCTGATGTACAAATCATTAAATGATTTTTCATATTAATATATCGGTTTTGCGAAAATAAAAATAATATTGACACGTATATTTCAGATTTTATCCTGTTATATTCAATAAAAAATAATTTTTAACTTATCAGAGAAAAAACGTTGACACATAATACATCCTGATATTATTACGCAAAAGTATGTGAAGGTATTTACTCCTAAATTGATTTTGAATAAAACAATAGAAAGTTAAGGGTGCGCTGCTCTGAACCATGAAACAATACCGTTCATCAATTTACTTTGTGAATTGGGATGTAGAGGCATGGAAGAACATTAGGAAGCGCAGCTTCGACATTCTTGAGAATAGCTGTAGATGTCACTATAGTCGTACAACTGCAGCGATCATAGCGGTCGTTGGGATAGTACGTGTGGTCACGTGGAGTACATGAGTTCAGTTTGAGTGGTTTGGAACCGTTTGAAACCATTTGAGACCTCAAGTGTTCTGTCCCATTGGACATGTCAAGAAAATTTTACTGCGCTTCCTTTTGGTGCAATAATGCCACATATTGTAGAAAAGATAAAAAAATATCCTTTTTTTCTTTTCCTAAGGAATCATCAAGGTAAGTTGATTGTAGAAAAGATAAAAAAATATCCTTTTTTTCATTTCCTAAGGAATCATCAAGGTAAGTTGATATTAATTGAGTCTTGTATTAGAGTGAATCTTAACGGTTTTTTACTTCCGTATAATCTCTTAATAAAATTCTCATGATTCTCTTTAGAGCTAATGAATGGATGAAGTTTTGCCAAAGAGAAGACCTGTTGGGAAAGTCGCCTGCGGAACTTAAAAACAAAAAAGTGTGCAGCATACATTTCAAAGCAAGTGATTTTCGAAGTTGGCTTCCTCGACCTCTCTTAAACCCAGATGCTATTCCTAGCATATATGAAGGTAAGATATTCACATCTGTAGTTGTGTAAAGTCCGATATAATTATCTTAATTTTCTGATTGTAATATTCACCTATATTGGTAACTATATGTCAAAAGATGTACTAACTTTTGTCGATTTTGAGCCAAAAAAGTGCGAATTTTAAACGGAAAATAGATCAAGTTTACGTTTATCGAAAACCTAGCATTAATTTTTGAAATTATTAATGTGTAAATATTCGATTTATTAAGCTGCATATGTGCAATTTATAGAGAAAGAACATATGTGCTGTAATAAACACATTTACATATATTTACACATATATGTATAAATAATTTGATGTTAATGGATCTATTAAATTCGTCATTATATTTGTATTGAAATGTTTTTCCTTAATTTCAGAGGTCTTCCAGGAATCAACAGGAGAGTCGAGTACTTCAAATCTTCTATCTCACATAGCCATTGGTATTGCAGGGATAATCGTTGAGATTAACTCCATGAGTTATATAATACACACACTTGGGTGTGTGTGTGTGCGTGTGCATGTACGCATGCGCGGGTGTGGGGATGGGTGCGGGGGTGGGTGCGGGTGCATGCATGCATGTGTGTGTGTGAATATATATAAGCATATATATAATCCATTTACCTTAATTTTAGAGCCATTAAAGGGGTCTGAAGATTGGGCAAGCAAATCTATTCCCACAACTATCTCCTGCTTGGGTGAGTTTTCAGAAGTTGGTGACATAAATATTAAATTAGGAAGTACTAAGTGCTTCATATGTGTATGTATACAGTATGTATTATACATTACTTATAATTTCAGATGAATTTCATGAACAAATACCGGAGGCATGCCGTTCCGTTTCCGAGTCTCAGTCAGATGACCCAGCCTCCATCTTGTGATGGTAAGCAGATAATGGAGTTACCTGTTTTTTGTGCATATGGTGTCAACTTATGTATACAGTATGAATTATACATTACTTATAATTTCAGATGAATTTCATGGGCAAATACCTGGGGCATGCCATTCCCAGTCTCAGTCAGATGACCCAGTCTCCATCTTGTGTTGGTAAGCAAATAATGCAGTTATGTGTTTTTTATGTATATGGTGTCAACTTTATTTCTCTTGCTTGCATAACAGTCATTCTCATACACCACAATTTTTTGTCATCAAGGTGAGGTCACATGTCCACACCAACGAGGGAGAGATCTGGGGCAAGCCATCCAACTCCCAGAACACAAGGGAAGTTGGCCAGGTATAGAAGGAATATTTCTGGACTTCAATCCAGATTATTCTGAAAAAATCAAAGGAAACCAATGCTCCCAAGTCAGCAAATCCAGGATTTGGTGATGAAATCTAGAAAATACTTGTCCTCTGGCAGCCATGAGCTATTCATGGCGCAGATGAAGTTAGGGCAAATATGTTAGTATGGTAGAGGGTGGCCCTCGTACATGAAGGACTTTGCACTCTCTCTGTACTACCATGGAGCTCGATCATACAGGTTCCTACGGAAAACTTTATATCTTCCGTCAGTAATGTCATTACTAAACTGGCAGAAGAAGGTTATTGTGAAGCCTGGCATTGATAATAATGTCTTGGCTGCACTCAAGGATAAATCCAGTAACCTAACAGAGTGTCATTTAGCTGTAGTAATAGATGAAGTAGCTATTAAGGACCATCTACATTATGACTGTAGCGCTGATTCCATTGTTGGGTTTTGTGAAAGCAGCCATTTTGCAAATCCCACAGTGGGGACTCAGTGCTTAGTTGCTATGGTTAAGGATATTAACAAGAAGTGGAAACAGGTTATAGGTTATTGAGTCACACATGATAGTAAAGTAGATTTCCTGAAAGAAAGAACTTAGATACAAAAAATATATTGTTGAAGTTGCAAAAGCTTGAGCTGCAAGCTAGGCAGAGAAAAATGAGTGATGACACATTGGAGGAAGAAGAAAAGCCGACTCAATGAGTCCCTCGAAATGGTCATCTGTACAAGATATCTGGTAGTCTGAGAAAACATAACCTGGAGAAGATATTGGGCAAAGGAAAAAATAAATATCCTTCAAGAATGTCCATTGTGCACAGCTAAAAAACTGAGGAAAGAAATGCTCTGCTCTTTCTACAAGGTTCTGCTGCATAAATGAGAATACTTCAGGTGCTATCACACAACAGAAAAATACTAGAAATGTTGGTGAGTAAAACGTTTAAATTTTTTAAAAATATGTTAATAATAAACGAAGTTATGAATTTTTAAATGAAATTGTATTAATTTGGAAAGAAATCTTTTAAATGCCTGATCCTACATGGGCAGGTTGGCTTTAAATGCCCTGTTGTCAATATGTTAAACATACCTTAATTTTAACGTCTTTAAAAGGTACCATATAAATTTTATGAGCTCATTTTCTGAACCCTTTTTTGAAAAACAAATTTTGAAAATGAATTTTTTTTTAATTAAAGCATCCAAAAATGTTGATGTCTTTAAGGTTTGCCACATGTTTTGGAATCTGACCACGGAGCTCTAGAGATTGAGTCTATGGTGAGTCGAACTCGGTTCAAGTCAGCAAGTCAAGCCAATTTACAATTCTATATAAACCTCAATAAATAAAACATGCTTTCTCATATTGCATCAGCACATGAGGCTCCCATTTTTTAAATTTCATTGTGACCAAGGGCCTCAAAATCTGAAAGAGGCCCAGGCCTCTCTGAACCTCTGAGAGGGTCTGGTTAAGGCCTTTTTTTAAAAAAATATTCATATAAACAATGCTTTAGTGAAGGATTTATCAATTAGAAGAAACTATTGTAGGCACTTTTCATGCGCACATAAAAAATCCACATAAACTGATCAAGGAAGACTTTTTCAGATTGTGTTTAAAATAGTTTCCTGGATATGATGCTGGACTGATATAAAACATAATCTCATATATATGTATGTAAAATATATTTTTTTTTATATAAAATACACAGACAATACAAAAATGAATTTACAATTAGTAATATAAGATAACAATTATAAAAAGAATGGACGGATTGACAAGTCGTTAAAAAAAATCTGTAAAGCTCACACCACTCCAAAATGCACAACTTGTATGGATCCACTATCTTCTTCCTCAGAAAAATCTGGAAAACAAAACATTATTTTTCAATAAAACCATTAAATTACTTGTGATATATATAAAATTTGTATAATTAACCTTTTCAGTTCAAAAGGATATGTTAACTTGTCTAAAACATTCCATACAGGTGATTATGCATGCAATTAAAACACAAGGAAGTAAGTTTAGTTTATTTGCATTTTCATATTTTTAACTTTCATTCTGTGATTTTACCAAGGCATGTGCCATATCTTACATGAAATTTGAGTATAATATAAACTGCTATGGATTTTAAAATTAAGCAGACAGAGATTTTACATCAGCTCCTTGGGATTTATTTTTGATAGAGAATGTGTTAAATATGCACTTCTTTACTAATTATCCAAAAGTTTATAATGCATGTAAAATGAAATATTTCCAATATTTTTCCAATGAAAAAATATTTTCAGGAAATTTATTCCTTTAAATTCATATGTTCCTTCAGCAAAGAAAATCAAATCTCTCATCTAATTGTCAATGTTGATTAGATATTAATCATCCATGTAAAATTGTCTTTCATCATTAAAAGTTTATAAAATAACAATGATAATTCTTCAAGATCTATGATTACAATAAGAATTATTCTTAAATATTAATGGTGCAGATAATAGATACAATGACCACTTAAAATTTTTAAAAACATTGCCGATTTGCTCAGATGCACAGTCTCTACAAGCAGTAAAATAAATGGAAACTATGCCAATTTGATAATTAAATGTAATTTTCCTATCGAAAGAAAATGTAGATCCAAATATTATCATTTCAGTAAGTTGGTTCTAATTGAGTATATATAAGGATTTCAATTAATAAAAATTGACTATGTAACTAAACAAATTAAATAAAAAAACCTTTTTAGTTTATACAACTTTTACATTAAAGGCACTAAAAACCTAAAAATAAATTAAATTTTGACATGGAGTGAGTGTCATCTGTTGTGATAGATTCTCAAATTTCCATATTAATAACATATCTAGTGTTAGGATACTAATTAAAATTTGAACGCATCTTAATATAAAAGTAATGTGGTTAATCAGCTAATCATAAATCTACAGGAATGTTTGACGTTTGGGATGTTGATGTTTGTTATTGTTTTCCATGCTTTAGTATTTAATTTCTTGATCCATCAGATCAGCTTTGCAAAAGCCACACAACTTTTATATTAACCCATTAAGGATGGAATTAAATGGGAGAAAAATGCTGATTTTGGTATCTCTTTGGAAATAAAAGAATAGAAAGAAAATGTTAAATTTTAACCTCTTAAATTTTTCTTGAATTGAAAAAAATGTTTAAATAAATTATTTACCTACTTACCAGTTTCTTCTTCCTTAGTTAATGTAGATTCATATGGTAGAGTCAAGCAAGAGTCAATGCACAACCCTTTTTTACAAACTGCACACAGAAAACTTGTCCTTTTCCTTAATCCTTTCTCCCTACATACAACACATTCCTTCTGCAATAGTACGTTCTTCTCATTTCTATCGACTGTTTCTGGATAGAGGATTTCTCTAAAATTATGTGAAGAAGGAGCGCTCACCCTCCGCCCAGGCACCTTTCTGCTGCTGTAACCTCCGATTATATCTTTGATAATTTCTAAATAGAAATTTTTTTAGGGGAAAGTTTGTAGCTTGTTTGAAATAAATATATGAATTTAAAGCTGTCCTGTTAATTAAATCAAACATCAATCTATGCCACAATTTTTTTGATGGAATGTGTAAGCTTTAGTAGCTGCATAATTGGTTGTTTCTGTCTAAACCTCCCATGAATTTATTGTACACTACTGCAATGTCTAGGCAACACACTTTCAACTTATAACCATCCTTCTGCTTCCTTTCCACATACTGCATTGGGTAAGTGGGTGTGTCATAACCCAAAGATAAAAAGAATATATTCTTTTTGTCATGCATATCCTAGACACAAGTGGGTCGGAGGTAAACTACCCACAGTCCCCTCTGTTGCTTTATCTCCAGGCCTTAGTGTTTGCGACTAGTTCTTTGGGATAATTTTCTCTGTCTGTGTTTGCAGTCCCTATGGCTCTGACCTTTCTTTGAAAGTTCCAAAAAAAGGTTTGGCAACGTAAAAAATCTGTCGCATATTATGGTGCAGCCAGTTCCATAGAGAGGCTCCACTAGTTGCATTACAACATTATCCCCTAAACACGAATTACTATTTTTTGTTGCCCCTTTCCCTTTATAGAATTCTAAATGATAAACGTATCCCGACATTCCATCTGCTCTTCCCCACCACTTGAATCCTCTTTTGACTGGTTTCATTGGCATGTATTGCTTCACTGAGGAGCGACCTTTGAATTTGACCATTGCCTCATCCACTACCTGATACTCAAAAATGTTATAGTATTCCTTATAATTGTCATTTATTTCATTCAGTATTGGTCTTATTTTATAAAGAAAATCAAAATTAGGACTTTTTGGAGGTTGCCTTGAATTACTGTTTAAATGAAATTTCTAGAAAATTGACAGAAACCTATCCCTTGCCATGACTTCTGACACTCCTGGCACATACAGAGCCTTATTCGCGGGCCAATAGTGTCATTGAGGCTGGGAAGGTCATGAAATTCCATCGTGAAAATAACACCTAACCATGCCTTCATCTCATCTACAGTGAGATCTACCCAAATATGTTCTCTTGTACTTGCAGTTGAGACTTTCTTGGTTGCATACAAGTTAGTCTGCATGACACAATGGTCTTCTGTAAAAAATAACATGAAATAATCTAAGGGTAATGCATTTTCTTGTAATAATGTCTTAGGACCAGATGTAAACTGAGAAGGATTATTATCTACACTTATCAAACCTCTTCTGGACCAGGTCGATCTGCTTCTTTTATCACGATGAGCTTGCTCTGCCTCCTCCTCTTCAGATTCATCAGGTGAATGTAAAGGTCGAATGTTTTCACTTTCCTCCAGAATTTCTTCCTCAGGAATATTGCTATCACTAATGTTTTCCCTTTTCTCCTGCATTTCTTCCTCAGGAATATCGCTATCACTAATGTTTTCCCTTTTCTCCTGCATTTCTTCCTCAGGAATATCGCTATCACTATCTACATTACTTGTCACATCATCCTCTGAGATAGAAAGCATAAAAACTTAAGTTACGATCCTCACTCCACTTCCTCTTGACAGCCATTTTCAAAAAAATAAGGGCAAAGTTCAAAGATGTACAAAAAAGAAAACCACAGAAAAAATGTGTGAAGTCTACAGAACAGACCTTTAAACTGTGTGCAGCCGTCCAGAACAAAAAAGTAAATAAAAGCAACTAAATCACCTCTCACTAGGTGGCAGCACTGAAATATCGATGCTCTGTCCTTAAGAGGGTTAATATGCATTCAAATTTCATTAATTAGTATCCTAACATTAGATGTGATGATATGTTATTAATATGGAAATTTGAGAATCTATCACAACAGATGAAATTCACCCCATGTCAAAATCTAATTTATTTTTAGATATTTAGTGCCTTTAATATAAAAGTGGTATAAACTAAAAAGGTTTTTTATTTAATTTATTTGTAGGTTTTTGGTGCCCTTAATATAAAAGTTGTATAATGTAAAAAAGTAATTTTTAACTTATTTATTTTTATGTTTATAATCTTACAAAAACATAGTTCATTGTCATTTTAACTCTCTCTCCCCCTTACTATCCCTCGCCCTCCCTACCTCTCTCCTTCCCTCCCTTCCTCCATCTACCTCAATCCCTCTCCTTCCTTTCCTCTCTCTCTCGTATTAAAGCATTCAAAGCATGCATTTCCTATGCTTAGTAAGACAACAATATAAGCTTGAGGTTTAACAATGTCATGGTTGGCAATGCAACACCCCACTAAAGAGCCGATTTTTTCCCAAAATGTGAATTAAATGTATAATTTGAGCGATTCTGAATAGAAGGTGGGAATCGGCGATAAGAATAAGAAACTCAATTCATTTTTCTTTAAAACAGTCTATGTCCAAAGATCGTAGGTCAATTTCTTCCAATTTAAATTTGCAAAAGAAGAGAAGCTTGAACTTCGAAAAATAGTTTTTTACATGGTATCTTATGGGAAATGGAAATTATCCCCTGGAGTTGAACCCAGGACTCTTTTCTGAGATTTGCGAATTTTTACGTTGGGGGTATACCATAACCTATATACAGTCAAAATTTCATACTCCTAGCACATATGGAAGTGTCCAAAATGTATTAGTTATTGGGATATGAAACACAGCATACATACAGGTCAAGTTATAATAAAAGTTGTACAAAATATATCAGATGGGGAGTATGGATGGACTATGTTGAGTTGATGTGAGATTTTGCATGGCAGAAATTTATAGAGGTGGACATTGGTAGGGAAAAGGAAGCCCATTTATAATTCTATGATTATTGGTTCAAAGAAATTGGCAAATTTCAACAGATTACAGTTTTCCGAGGAGGATAAACACACAAATATTGTGTCATGTAACATCTCTTTGTATCTTATAGGTTGCTGAACACTGTTGTGTACTTTAGGGATGTCAGCATGAATGTGCTAAACGTAAAACTAGGAAGAAATGTTATTAATCAAATTGTTATAAATTGGTTGAGACATTTCCTCCTACATTGACAGCAAGTTCTAAGACTCCCAAAGTCTCCTCTGATATTACATTAAAATATATTGGTTAAGTTTCCGAGAGCTCCCTTCCAGTAGATGACTTTGATGTGAATGTTATACGGTGTAAAACAAAGAGGTCAGTAAACGTCATTCCAGCCCCTCTTGATATGAGTAAATACAAGAGAGAAATAGTTTAAATAATTTCATTTGATTGTTTGATCATCAGTTTACTACAAAGTCAACATCAAGCTAAATCTTCTAATTAAATAATACCTGCCTCTATTTAACTAATTTACTTAAGCTTCTTTTCTTCGTGTGAGTTCATGTTTAAAAATCAACTGTTCCTATGGTGAGATGAAAATTCCAAAGATCTCTTTAACAATTCCAACATTACCTAAAGAGTTATACAAGACTATATGCCACCATTTCTATGCATACTACACATACACTTACAGGTTATGCAGACAGTCTTTCATTGAAATCAAACATCAGTCAGGGAATGTGTCAATGCAATTTTGTGTTAAGATCAGCTGATAGTTTAACATAACACCTAAAGAAAGATATTCCTTACCAGGTACTGACTCCAGTCTCCCTGGGGTATTTTTGCTTTCTATGCTCAGCTTGCTCAACAATGGTCTTAGGGGTGCAGATTCTAGTCCCCTTGAAGTTTCTGGATTTGGATGACTTGTCAATGGCCTTTGAGAAGGCAAACCTACAGTTGGTAAACTCCTACTTTTTACAGGAACGTGGGGATCTACAGTCCTCCTTATGCTTCCAGTATTGCTATCACTTTCGACAGTGAAAAAAGATTTTGATGATCCCTGATATATGAAGACACATGGAAAAACAACTACATAAGTAAAAGAAAACATTACAGTAGTAAAAATCAGCAACAAAAATATCTTTAAAATGTGATTACTGAAACAAGTTTAGCAAATGATTCATAACTAAAATTGAATGCTATTTTAAATTTAAATAGTTAATTATTAAATACAATCTAAACATTTAATTTGCTACTAAATTTATTTTTTTTAATTAAAAAAGGAAACTCCCAAGTAAATGGAAAGCTTTGGAATGGTATTCAATTGTGGATGCATTAATTTATCATATTAATGGAATATATTTTTACAAACTCATAAGGATTTGTCCCAAATAAACTGACTGATGTAAAATGGCTATAGCATTCAAACATCCTAATATAAATTTCACTTTTGATAATTCTATATCACTGTAGTACAACCAATGGCACATAAAGCACATGCAAATGGCTAATGTTCTGTCATGATAGAAAAATTAGCTTGATAAATATTTCTATTATTTTGCCATAATAAATACCGTATATACACGTGAATAACGCGCCCTCATGTATAACATGCTCTCGTGTGTAATGCATCCTCATGTATAACACGCCCTCATGTATAACACACACCCATACTTTTTGCCAAAAAATCCTGACTTTTCCTTGTACCCTGTGTATAACGTGCACCCTTAATTTTTGTGGTTATAAGAACAAAATTTTAGAATTATACTGTCACGTTAAGCAGTGGTGGAACTAGGATGGGGCAGTGCCCTGGGGCCCGGTCAACTAAGTTAAACAGCACAAAGTCATCAAAATCAGTACAGTTGGTCACTTAAGGGGGTCTGCCAAACTTTATCGTCCCAGGGCTCGTTGCTTACTTGTTCTGCCACTGTTGTAAAGTATTAACTAGAGTACCGTAAATAAATACGTTAAAGCATTACATTATCACCAGTTAACAATTTTAAAATGCTTGGACTTTCCCATAAGTATTACGTTCAATAAGCACCACATTAAGTTTTAGAGAGACAACATCAATAATGAAAACGAATGAGCTTAGATGGCAGCAACTTCATACAGTAAGTTGGCCAAATTGATGCCGCATAGAAAACTGCAGTGCCACTGCCGCCAATCCTTTTAAATCAGACAAAAAGGGATCTATAAAATAGATAGTTTTTTGATTTATAGTGGATGTTGATTCTCTCTTTCCTATCTCATTCTAAAACTGTTTAATAGAAGAAATAATGTGAAAATGTAACAAAAAAATCTGGAAACAGGAAATGCGACAGTTAAGATTAAGTTCATACACGTCATTCTATGGGTTTTTAATTACTTACATTGTTAATTGTACAGGCATCCCTCTCTATTCATCCCCCCGATTTTTGTCTTTTCGCTTATTCATCCATAACCAATTATAACCAAACCCCCATTCCTACGTGGCGGCCGCATTTGTAGTTGTGTTTACATTGTGCCTTCGCGGGCCGCATAAAATACTGCCGTAGGCCGTAGCTTCCTATAGATTGTGTTTATAGTACCAATAACTCCATAAAAGAAGGTAATATCAATATTTTGGTCTGATTTTTGGGTTTTCATGAGTGAATTATACATTTATAACATTGCGTCTAAGGGAAAAGAGCCCTCGATATTCATCTTTTCACTTATCGTCCAGTTTCTGCAGAACCAATTAAGGACGAATATTGAGAGACGCCTGTACATACTAGAATCACTAACTAAATAAAATTATTTCAATTTACTTATTCTACCTTTTTTGTTTTCGATGCATGTTTTGCGGGAAGTCTATCTTGCAAGTTTGCAAAAATTACAGCAATCAGCTGATGAGCTAGTGAAATGCGGAATATTTAGAGAATGGATTTATAACTGTATAGAAGTAATTAGGTGTTCTATACATACAATTAATACATGTATAACCTGGATTATCGATAATTATTGTGGTTTTCCTCTTAATTCATCCAAAAGGCAAGAATCTGGTATGAGGTAGGTTCACTTTAATTTATGATTTTAAGTTCACAAAAGTGTTACCCATATATAATGCGCACCCCTACTTTATGACCTGAAATTTGGTCTCCAAACTGTGTGTTATACACGAGTATATATGGTACTGTCAGGGCCGGATTAAGCGGTTCATGGGCCCCACGCAAAGCACACATTCTGGGCCCCAGCCTAAATTTGGGCTGGATTAATTTAGAGACCCATTCATTCACAGCACGTTTTTTATCCGTCCTTTTTTATTTTTCTCTCCCCCCCCCCCCCCCCCCCCCCCCCCTCCACCTTAATCTTTCCATGAAATCGTAGACAGTAAAAAATGAACTAAATTTTTTTATTATAAAATCCAATGCAACGTCTGCAATTTCGCTTAACTGCTACATAATAGTTGCCATTGATGATGGAAGGATTCCAGCTTAACAAACGTTAAATTTTGGCGCCAAAAACCAAATTGTAGACGGATTCGATCCATATTCGAAAATCGACAATAAAAATTTTATTCATTTTCCAATGAAATAGTCCATATTCGAAGATTCTAGGTGAATTTTTTTCCAATTTAAATTTGCAAAAGAACAAAAACTTGCAAGTCGATAAACCTATTTTTACGTCTTATGTTATGGGAAATATAAATTATCCTCTGGAATCAAACCCTGGACGTTACTTCACAGGTTAACTCTCCAAAATTGCCCAAATGCATCACGATTACGAAACACTGAAAGTTTTTACGAGTCATTATTGTATCCCGATTAGAATAAAATGATTTGTCTAGTCTTTAATAAGTTATATTACGTTTATCTTTGCATGAGTACAATATTATAGGTCATTTTATAAAAATATATTATCTGGCCGTTGGGCAGGAACGTAACCCAAATTTATAACATTGCTATTATGGGAAAATGTGCTTCAGGAACCAAATTATGTCGTAAGTGCGAGGACCGCCTGTATTTGGAATTACTGATAAAGTAAGGAAGCGTTTTGCTAAGAAAAGCGTAGCATTTGATAAAAAAGAATAAAGGGAAACAAGTGACAGATTTCTGTCCACTGTGGACCTCCTTGTCCTCTGGGCCCCACGCACTTGCGTGTTGTGCGTACCGCTTAATCCGGCCCTGGGTATTCTAAAATATCACATTTATACAATAAAACCTGTAAAAGGTAGAACCTGTTTTGGCAGAAACCTGCAAAAGCCAGAAATAGAAAAAATTGTACTAGTTGATACAGCTTTTCATCTGAATGTCTATCTGTAAGGTGGAGCCTGCCAGATGCAGACGGAAAGGATATTTTTTTGTAATATTAATTAAAATTTGAACCTGTAAAAGATGGAAATAAGAATCACTCTTTAAAATATGTCTCAAGGGCCTTCAATATATATATATATCAATGTAAGAGAGTACTGGGCTTAAAAGATAAAATTGATGTTTTAGGTGCAATTACATTTCTCAGTTGTTCATTAGTGTGTACAAGAAGCATGTATCAAAAATTGTTTTATAAACTGTGCCTTTGTTTTCGATGACGCTAATGAATGTGGAGAAGCAGGTAGTGACAGTAATTGTTGTGATATTTAAAATTTGATTGATGAGATCTATGAAGTAAAGGATACCAACGCAAATGCAAAAATTTCATAAATATTGATGAAAATGTTTTCACAGAGATTGATGAAATAGATTTCAAAACTGGTATAATCACAAAGTAATGAAATTGTTCTCAATTCATAGGATGAACAGAGTGAGGAAGATTGCTAAGTACTAAAAATGCCAACATTAGACGTTTTACACTATCTTAAAGCTTTAAAATATAATGCCAAAATAAAGGGTGAAAATATTTTTCTTAATTGTAGAATTAAGGGTTTCTTTTATCAACTTAATGAAACTACAAAAAAGCAACGCTACTAAAATCAGATATTTTTTAAACAAATGGTTAGAATTTGTTAACTTTATTTAATGTTTTTATTGGATTTTAATGTGTATTTGAAAATGTTCAGAACTTTATGACATTTTATTGTTCTGCTTCTGAATATTTGTATCATATTTAACAGAAGATTATTAATTTCTAATAAATTCAGTTTTGTGTTTGCATGCAATTTCAAGTTTATGTTCACACTTTTTGTCTATATCGATTGTTGTTGTGATTTTAAAGCTTTTATTTCAATGGGACTCAGAAAAACTTCTATTTTCTAATTAAAATCTACCAAAAAGAAAAAACTGCTTAAATTATTTTAACCTGAATTAGGTGGAAAACCTTGATGTTCAGCCTTGTGCAGGGTTTTACTGTATAGAGTACCATTATAATATGCTCCATATCTTACATGGTATACTGATTAAATACACGATTATACGTATGAGTAGGCAAAGCTGCAAGCATACATTTGCATGCAGCATACATGGTGGCTATAAATTACAAAGTTTGTTTAGTCTTGTTTCAGTATTGTGAAGGTAATATTTGTCATTTGAACTTGCAGGATTTTAACTTAAGCTGGAGCATGTTACAGAGAAAGGTTGGACATCACTGTTCTAAATTTTTATTCATTAATTCACTTCAGCTGTAAAATTTACCTTAATACATGTTACTTTATCAGAGAAAGTCACTTGTTTTTCTGGTGCCTCTGCTCCAGATGGTGTGATCTCTGGCTTTGTTGCACTAGCTGCAGCTTCTGCATTACCAGCATCAGACTCGCTTGTACTACTGCTTTCTTGTGAACTTTCTGTGCCACTGGAGCACACGGAACATGATGATCGGGAGCATTGAACAGAGTCTAAAAAAGAGTACATTCATAACACAATGGAAACATATTTTAATGATAAACAATTATTTTATGAGCAATTCACATTGATGAAAGCATGAACTATACATATGTACTGCTATTGTTCACAGAATTAAATTTTTTTAAATTAAAGCTGTAAATCAAGGTCTATGGCAGAAAATCAGTGATCATATATTGATTTTCTGAATCACCTATGGCCATGGCTTCAGAAATAAGTTTGCCCACTCGCTACAAGTGAGTAGATTTTTAGCCTAACCCACCAAGGAATGAATTATGGACGAGTGGATTTTGTCATGTAGTGAATAGGTTTTAAATTGTGCTTTTTGGGCCCTGCTTGCAATATTTAAGTTTATTTAATGTCTGCACCAAAAATTTTAAGAGAATTTCTTAAGAAAAATGCAGGAACTAAACGAGGATATACAGAATAAAATCTTAACCAAAGATAATGAAAACGAGCAATACATTTATAATAGATTTTTAGACTTTAATTGCTCCTCCCTCTCTCCTCAATGTGACCACATATAATGCTTTGCTTTCAATAACAAACAAATAGGGAATCTGACCTTAACTACATATACAATACCTTAATCATTTACCTTGCTGACAATATTGCAGCATCCTCCATTGCATTTGAGTAAGTTGCAAATTTAAAATGACAATCACTTCTGATTTTTAAGATTCAAAATATATACCAAAGTTCAATGAGATGGGCCATATGCAACAAGAAATAAGCCTGGGGAAACTGCTAATTTCCTAGTTATGCAAAATAACAGACCAAATTTTTATATGACAAAAACTGATTGTTATACAAGTGTTTCCCATGCAAAGTCACTTCTTTTTTGACACATTATGTACAAATCACAGAGATTCCAATTGCTTCCAAAATGCATTGCATATGGCTGATGGTAATCTTAATTTTTCAAACATTTCATCATTATGTCCACTATATTCTATTCCATCAAATAATATTAGATAATAAATGTTGAAAATTTAAATCATGCAGGAACTGAGAGATTTATAAATATAGTAAAATCCTGTTCAACTGGCACCCTTTCCACTGACAGATTAGCATAGCAAACACTTGTGATGTTCTGATGTTCTCATCCAGTAAGTTTCGATGAAGTCATGACAGACATTATGTACTGTAAAACTCATAGTATGCAATCTACTATTATATGTTCCCTAGTCCATTGCAAGTTTTGGAGTTAGTCACTACAGACAGGATAAAGTAAGATTTGTTCCTTTCTTATTTTAAAAAATTGAACCATTATATATACTGTATACACTCGTGTATAATGCGCACCCATACTTATTGCCAAAAAATCCTGACTTTTTCTTATACTCTGTGTATAATGTGCACCCATGATTTTGTTAGGTA
This sequence comes from Uropetala carovei, assembly GCA_036926305.1. Lineage (NCBI taxonomy): Eukaryota > Metazoa > Arthropoda > Insecta > Odonata > Petaluridae > Uropetala > Uropetala carovei. The sequence goes on from JAXCHB010000100.1 coordinate 7,911,804, forward strand.
TAAGAGGAACACTGTATTGTCATGTTAAGCATTAAATGGAGTATCTTAAATAAATACATTAAAGCATAAAATTATTGCCAGTTAACAATTTTAAAAAGCTTGGGCTTGCCCATAAGTATTACATTCAATAATCTCCACGTTGTCTTAGAGAGACATCATCTATAATGAAAGTGAATGAGCTGAGATGGCAGCAACTTCATACAGTAAGTTGGCCAAACTGATGCCGCATAGAAAACTGAAGCACCACTGCTGCCAATCCTTTTAAATCAGACAAAATGGGATCTATAAAATAGACAAGAGATTTGATTTACAGTGGATTTTGGTTCTCTCTTTCCTATCTCATTTTAAAACTGTTTAATAGGAGAAATAATGCGAAAATTTAACAAACAAATCTGGAAATAGGTAAGATTAAGTTCATACATGTCATTCTATGGGTTTTAAATTACTTACAATGTTAACTGTACATACTAGAATCATTAACTAAATAAAATTATTTCAATTTGCTTGTTCTATGTTTCTTTGTTTTCGATGAATGTTTTGCAGGAAGTCTACCTGGAAATTTTGCAAAGATTACAAAAATCAACTGATGAGCTAGTGAAATGCGGAATATTTGGAGAGGATGGAATTATAACAGTATAGAAGTAATTAGGTATTCTATACATATAATTAATATATGTATAATCTGTATTACTGATAATTATTGTGGTTTTCCCCTTAATTCACCCACAAAGCGAGAATCTGGTGTTTGGTAGGTTCAATTTAATTTCTGATTAAAGTTCACAAAAGTGTTACCCAATATAATACTCACACCTACTTATGACCTAAAAATTTGGTCTTCAAACTGTGCATTATACACAAGTATATATGGTATCATCTCAGGATACCCCAAAAACTGCAAATACAGCTATCAGAGACAGAGAAAAACAAACTACCAATATATTTCAAAAGAAAAACTAATTCTGAACTTCAAGAGCTTAATGTTTATGCAGCAGAAATAATAAAGTTTACTTTTTATTACTGAGAAAATTACAATTCTTTCTGAAAAGTCCAAGAATAGGTTTTTTTAATTTGGAAAAAATTCAATTACCAAGCAAGATGAATAAAAGAGTATTTCCTCATATATGCTGCAATAATTTATTCAAAGAATCTGCTGGCATATAAGTAAATAATTTTGATCCAAGTTTAAAATTATAAACATGTAATAATGAGATATTTTGTTATAATGTATTTCATCATATAACGACCATTCAAGGTATTATAAAAATGAATAAGTAAGAAAACTCAATGAAATAAACCTAATTTATGCTATGCATTCAGTATACTTGAATTATATTTTTTCGCCTACCTAACAGAAGTTAGTCAACCTTACCCTTGACTGGGATGACATAGGTCCACAAGGGTGCCAGTCAAATTTGTTTATACTCTACTTAAATGCCACAAACATAATTTAAAATATTATATTTTATGAAATATTTTACAAACATTTTTAATCAAACTAATGATGTGAGAATGTTTTATTTTAATTAAAACATTAAATAATTATTTTTTTGCTAAAATAAAATAATCATAGTGGGATCATACCGATTACTGTACCAAAGCAGTGATACAGTTATGACATACCAGAATCTGAATTTCTTTTGGTAACATGTCGTTTCCTTCCACTTATTTCCTCAGCTCTGGATCTAGCAGCTGCAGCCAATTTGAAATCCTTTTTCTGCTTTGCATAATAGAAGATATCCATAAAGAGGTCATGATCGTGAAGGTCAATGGCAAGTCGAAATGCTTTCTCAAACTGCTGGTATCTGTCACAAAAGTTAGAGTAAAGCAAAATATTAAGAAACTAGTAGCCGATCTAGCGGATGTTAAAGGTTCTTAATTAAACATTCAGGTATTTATTTTATTTTTTAAACATATTTTTTAATCAAAGATTTCTCTAAAGACACAACTGTCAATTTCTGGGTTCTTTCCTGACATTACAGTAAGTGTATCAAACGATCTGACTCTTGATAGAGCAACATATAATTGCCCATGACTAAAAACAGGCTTAGGTAGGTGAAGGCATTTTATCAAATGTTTGGCCTTGTGACTTATTGATTGTCATTGAAAAAGCCATTCATATGGGGAATTGTTTTTGTTTGAAACTGAACGGTAAATTTGTATATGATGGAATGAGTGAGATTCTTGGAATAAGTACCATGTCTGAGTTTGCTACACCGATCACTTTTGCTTTGATTGTGTGTTTGTATTTGAATAACAGTGTCTTGTACCATTACAAAGTCCTCTCAATGGAATTAGGTTTCTAAGGAGCACAATAACGGCTTCAGTTCACAAGGAGGCATGTACCCATGTAATGTTTAAGCAGACTTCTTTCAATTAATTTATTAATAATAATGTGAATCAATTAATGGTGCAAATGACATCCCCATAGAAAACTATTCTATTAAAGACGTATTTTACTATTTTCTTGCATTATTGATACATCTCCCTCTCTCTCTCCCAATCCCCCTCTCCCCTCTTTGTCTCTCCCCTTTCCCCTCTCTCCCTTCCACCTCTCTTTCCCCCCTCTCACCCTTTTCCTTTTCCCATTACCCTCTCTATTACTACATTCTTACATAACCCTTCTTCTCCCCTATTTCCCTCCTCTCTCCTGCTTCCCCTCTCCCCTATCTCCCTTTCAGCTCTTTTCCTTTCCCTCCCTCTCCTCTCCTCTCTCCTTTGCCCCTCCCCCTCTCCTTTTCCCCTTACCCTCTCTTCATTTAAACTGCTTATAAAACATTATTTTTACGCTTGTAGGCTATATAGATGTTCATACTATTAAAAGGCAAGAATCCCATATAAAAGCATTGTAGCGTTTCCATGGTAGATAAAATTTTCCATTGTTACAAATTTTAATATTTCCCGTTTTTATGCAGTTAAAATCAAATATTTAAGCTAATTTGGCATGAATTCATATTCTGTTTTCAAAAATAATTATTTTTACTCTTTTTTCCATTTAATACTTCAAGTCCGTATCATAATTTTAAGTAATTTTAAAATGCAATTAAAAAATGCCTTGCACCGATTTCAATGCTTTTCTAATGGAGTAATAAATGGTTACTTGTTAACGGTAATCAACAAAGCATGCATACCTTAGCGTTTTATATATATATATATATATATATATATATATATATATATATATATATATATATATATATATATATATATATATATATATATAAATACTACGGAAGAGGAAAGGTAAGTAAGGATATTTAGGGCAACTAGGTGTTGAACTGGTTTGACCAGAATCATAGGACAGTTGGGAAATGGCTAAGAAACGGGACTGTCCTGACAAAAACGGGATATATGGTCACCCTACTATTAAAAAAGTAAATAAGAATTACCTGTTTGGGTCGCTATATGTATTTCATGTGTGAAAAATAGGAAACAAAAACATGATGTGATGGTGTGAGTGTGAACCTTCCACTTGCGCATACATTAAGGATATACGTTTCGAATTAAATTACCGTATATTCCGGCATATAAGTCTGAAGTCTAAAAATTTTTTCCTAAAACTTAGAGTCACTTATATGCTGAACATAAAATGTAAACCTTAAATTACAAATGAATAACATCGATATTTACGAAGACTGTTGATCTTTTGGTGGAGGTGATCGCTATTTAGAATCAGCTGCTCCAAAGTTTACATTTTATGACATTTATTTTACAATATTTATAATTAATTTTAATACTGTATTTACTCATGTAATCCACATCCTCGTGTACCACGCGCACCCCTATTTTTGGAACAGTTCAAGGAGAAAAAAATTAATTCATGCATTAATAAGTTGATGTCTACAGCGGCGGAAAATTATAAAAAAAATCAAAAAGTATGGGGATTCCCCGTAGGTATGTTCTCTCCATGGTTCCCTCTAAGCTGTGCAACAGTTCAAGGAGAAAAAAATAAATTCGTGCTTTAATAAGTTGATGTCTAAAGCGGCGGAAAATTATAAAAAAAATCAAAAAAGTGTGGGGATTCACCAAGGTTTCCCCTAAGCTGTGCAACTGCGCAGCATTTTTTGAAGTGCCGCGCAAGAAATTTTTCAAGCGCACACGATTGTGTGTATTTTAGAATATATCTGAACAGAGCCGCATCAACCCCAGTGCACATCCGTGCACTAGCGTCATGTAGGCACGCATAGCAATATTCATCCCGCCCATGGACGAAAAAAATTTAGAGGGAACTAAGGTTAAAGGAGCGTCAGCGGTTCACGATGAATACGGCGAATACAGCTGACAACAATCAAATTATAGGAAACTTTATTTAGTGGTTCAAGCTCTCCAATTCTTATTGGTTGAAATTAAAACATGTCACGTGGAATGCTCAAGAAGAATAGCGCGGACTCTAAACAGTATTTATATATACTTTTATTACCATGTTTATTTCTGTTTTATTAAAACTTGGATTGTATATGACTTTGATTTTATCTGAAAATTATTTCATGAGAAGTATTTTTAAATAAAAAAGTGGAGGTCGACTTACACGGTGAAGGTATGCCTAATCATGTATTCTCAAAAAAGCAGGGGTCAACTTATATGCTGGAATATATGGTAACTGTTCATGAGATATCAGACCAGGTCATGACATTGAATTTCATTGCAGACATATTTCGAATAATCCATACCAAAGAGCACGCAAAATCCTATGGTGTTGGCAATGTATTGACATAAACTTTGAATTACACCATACTTTAAATTAATCAAGATTGAAATAACGAGGTTTTACTGTATGTTGTTTTCTTAAACCTACTTTACATTATAAGTGGTTGTGTGCACACACATATCTACTACAAAATTTTCTATTGAGATTCCACCAGCTAAAAAGCATTACAGCCATCACTAGATCAGAACATACATAAATACAACTTACAAGAAACAAAGACTTACCTGAGAAGATGATGGAAAAACCTCCTTGTAATTGCCCTCACTTTGTCTCCAAACTCCAACTCAGTTGCATGACATATTGGATGAACTGGAGCATGAAAGGTTCCAAGTGCAGCTTCCAGCAAAGCTGTAAACAAAACCTTCATCATGTATGTACTCAGGGCTGGATTAAGAGACCCAAGGGCCCCACACACAGCATGTTTAAGGCCCCACCAAAATCATAAAATTTTCTAAAAGTAACATTATTGCACGGTTTGTGAACTGTGCAGCAACAAGTGGAAAGGGTTTCGGTGAGATGGGATAGGGTCGGCCCACATTGGGCCCCACTTGCATGTTTTGCATACTGCCTAATCCAGCCCTGTAAACAAATGAGCTAGAATAAATCCAATTCTTAGGGCTGGACAGTTCACATCTGATCACCAAAGTTAAGCATTGTAGGGCCCAGATAGTACATACTTGGATGGGTGACCACCTGGGAACACCAGGTGCCATTGTCACTTCTACAAAATTAACTCTCATATTTACTGTTTTTGCAGATTCTGTCGGAACGATTGCTATTTCTTCTAGGCTTCCACCATATGAAATATTTCCACTATCTTTGCTCGAATCGGGTCCCATTAAAAGTTGGCTAAGAGCAGTAAATAAAATTTATAATTTTAATGAAACATTTTATATACACTAAAAAGCAAAAAATAAACGTAAATATGACATAATCTAATGTTCCACAATGTCAAAATAGTTTTGGGCATATAAATGTTATATTTGCCCAAAACCACCTTTTACTTTTTAGTGCATCAAGGGTTGGCTTCATTAGTTTTTATACATTTGATTTTAATTTAATATTTAAGTTATGCATACCCATCATTTTTACGCATTTGAAATTAATGTAATACAGGTTAAGGTTAGAATAAATTATAATCCGGATAATGATAAAGCAGTGGCGTATTCTCCATATAAATGAATTTACCGACAATAAACATACCTCGGAGACCCAGAAGATATTTTTGATGAACTGTCAAAAAATAATTCTGAAAGCCTAACCAACCAAAAATATTTCACTGTTTTGAAAGCACATGCAATGTAAGTGTTGGGTGCATTGTCAGATCAACCGCCTATCGATTTTCTATGCAGCAGTGGTGTCCCGCAGATCTCCTATAGCTCAGAATTCTTGCAGTATGGTATCTTGACATCACCGCCATCTACCCTCATAGGGAATTGATGGTGGGAGTTGCAGGAGGGGGGGTAAGCCAGTATCCCATGCTATAGGTTGCTTGCGAAATTTTAGCGGTCAAGTTGAGGGGAAAAGAAAACTCCCTCCGCTCCATCTCCTTATTGAAGGGGTGGAGTGGAGGGAGTGAGGGATAGAGTAGGAGTGGCTGATGCATTGCCTAATTCTGTGGCATTGCTCCATGGTATTACCAAATTTTGGTATTAAAAAAATAAATATTAGAAATGTTGAGCTAAATCAATGAAGCGAAGTAAATTCACTTCAAGTAGGTACGTCACTTAGTTTATTAATGACATTCAGAAAACCATTTGATGCCATTAAATCATAAAGCAAGGGACGTAAACATATATGATTATCCTAGGAACATGTAATGAATGTCTGTTATAAGGCTTTTAGCAAAAATTAACATTTGGACGTAATGTTCAGCATTGAATGAGGATGACGAAAATGTCAGATTGCAATGGTGCTCTGAAATAATCAGTAAAGAAAAGTGCATGGTGCATCGTGCCCATTCACTGAGAGAATTTGATTTTGAGACTTGGAACTACTTAAATTAATTGATAAATCTAGTCAATACAGTGTGGGATAATATGTACTGTGATTAGAATCCTGCTGATGCAATCAATTTTATTCGAAAAATGGATGTATCAGCCAGCGGAGAGGAATTTTTGACGTCAGGTTATGCACACTGATTTTTTTTGTGACAGGCATTTCAGATGTTTACCTCTAAGAAGGGGATTCCCAACCTGATGAAAGGGAGTCAGTGCAATTGTTTATGTCAGTCCCCCAGAAGCAGGGACGTCTTAATTCCTTGGCCTACAGAAGTCTGATGGGACGATAGGTGCTATTGCTCCCACTGAATACCACCTCTTTCTCCCACTTGAGAAGTTTCTGGATTAGGACACTCTTGAGTTTATGTAAACATATTCTTGAAAGAAACAACTGTCAATTCTTACTCAAATATATATGTTAAGTGGACACGACCTAAGCTGGAAGCAGGGGATATCCCTTTAAGAAAGGTTTGGCCATCCTTACGCATCTCTGTCTCATATTGTGGGGTCAGTCATCGGTAATATTAGTCCAAAAGAGCAGGATGGCTGTCCTTATGCTTCGGGATTTAATGGGAAAACCTCCACGACTGCAGAAAAAGTCAACAAATCAGTAGCCAGGTATTCAGTACAGAATTGTAAGTGAAAGCATGAAGGTGTCTCTTGGTGTTATCAGGAAGAAGCAGTAGTAGTTAATAAGTAAGTAATCTCTTTATATATTTTGATATTCCCAGTGCGAAAAGGAGGGGCGGGAGCTTGTTTTAGATAATTAATTAGCGAGAATTCTTATCTATTGATATATATAAATTGTATACACATATGCACAAGGACCAAATTTTTACAGTGTTTCCAATATTGAAATTTCAATGCGAATTTTTCTATGCATGATGGTGACAAATTCTAGTGGAGGACACTTGTTTTCAAAATTTAAATACATAAAAAATGAATTGAGAAATTGTGTGGGCCAATCGTGCTTAAACATTTTAAGATTAATGAGTAATAATTATATTCCTTCAACTTCAATATTAGGTAGTTGAAGAATTTACTTAAAATTAGTGGTACTCACTAATTGGCATGCAATCACAGACTTCTGGTTCAGCTGTTCCATGGAAGAGTAATATAGTATTAATAATAATAACTTAATAATAATTTAACTCAATTTCTCATGGTTTTTGCGCATAATATATGCTAAATAGATGTACATTGTCACCTTATGTCAACCCTGTGCCATCTAGCTTTAGCGAATCTACTGACAGCAGTACCTGTTGAATAATCAAGGAAGGGAAGGATATTTTATTCCAATGCTGTGTTCATACGAAGTTTCTCACAATAAACTGTACATTGGTGTTTATTCTGGCGAAAGAAGAATTTATCCCACTGACTGAGGCTAGAGTTGACTTTACACGATAATTTATCCCAAATTGACTAATATCATTTGCAAACAGCACAAAAATTGAACTAATTTGCATGCATAAGTTGATAATTCAGAGGGATATCCATAGCAGTGGTAATTTAACCAATTGCTTTCTGCTGCTAGTGGTTCAAAATTCAATGCCACATTGACACTATACCATAAATTAAATTACATGAAATTATTTGTGGCATTTTATGCAAAGAAGACAAAAGACACAAAAATATGTGCACACTTCAAGAAGGATTTAACAACTGATCGAGTGTCATGCAGAGACACCAAACACTGCCAAAGTTTACACTCATCTAAGTTTCGTAATTAAAAATAGCAGAATCTCCCTTCGTGTGGTACGTACCTAGATCCGAAAGAACGAACTACTGGTAAGAGTGATAGGTTATAAGTGTCATTCTCAGTTTTGGCCAAACGAACTGAAAAATATCGCCTTATTTTCCAAAGATCATAATGTGCCAACCTTCTAATCAATCCAACTGAAGTTGGTCTTAAGCATTACGATTTAAGTGTGTGGGTAAATTTTTCATACCATTGCACATAGTCTTTAGTTTGGCTTATTTGTTGCCTTTCAGTATTAAATTCATCTTGAATAATAACAATTAATTTCCCATGCTCCTTGTAGGTCAAACAAAATGATATTGAGGTTGCCCCTAAGAGTATGCAACCTTGCCCAAAGACGCTCGCAAGGAGAAAATAATTGCGATACACCAAGCCATTTGGTCAAGATCCGCCCCTATGATAAAGATTATAATTATAAAACTTAACGATTATAATAAATCAAAAATAACATCTCTTAATTAGAAAGTTCTTAATAAAATCAAATTCCATCTACCTAAATGCTTCCTAGCATTTCATTGACACACTATTCTATCTACAACTCAAAAAATTAAAATAAAATTACAATTTTATACTTGAAATCTATTATTCTTTTAGAAATGCTGATGTAAATACCTAATATACCGTATTTACTCGCATATAACCCACTTTTTTTCCTAAATTTTTATTCGAAAAATTAGGGTGCAGCTTCTGCGTGAATACAAAGGAAAAAATTCTTAAAGTGAGATATTCTCACATTACAATCACAATTTCCACGTTTACGTCATTTTTGATTAGAAGTCGTAAGACATACAGTAATCCCTAGCCATTCCCGAATTTACCATTCGCAAAATTTGCGTATCTGCCATTTTCATTTTGAGGACCTGTCTTTTCATTCGCGTATCTGTGAATGATCGCTTAAGTACCGATCACACCAGGACATTTTTTTAAAACTTCTTTCTTTCTCGATGTCTTGTAGTCACTGCAGTAGTGTACGCATACGCACGCAGTTCCTCGCCTATTTCATGAATTTATTGTGCCATTATCATTATTATTACTGTTTACGTTCGCGACTTCCTCACAATGCAATGGCACACTCAGTGCGCCACAGGACCAGTTGCGTGAAATTTTTTGACATGCACGCACTGAAATATGCGGTAGGGAAATTTTTGATTATTTCTTTATGCATAGTTTTCCTTTGTTTGCAGTGGCCGCGTAATAGGGGAAGAGGCAAGTCACGAATCTCTTGCATATGCACCCGGGCAGAGTCAGCTGAGAAAATCAAAAATCGACATTTTAACGCACTCGTAACTTCAATTATTCTACACCATAACTTTTCAATTAGACAGCAAATAAGAAAATTTCTGGAGCCTCCGATGGTAACCATATTTTTGAGTTCAAAACGCAGCCTATATCAAGGGAAGTTCTTATTTCTATTTTCAATGTTGAAAAACCCTGGGTGCGGCTTATATGCGAGTAAATACGGTACTTGAAAAGGAAAGAAATGAAAACACTTAAGATTTGCCTCAGGTGGGCATAAATTCAGGAATGATTGTCTCAATGAGAAGTGAAGACTAACCTTCTATCTCAGGATCCAACCTCTTTCTAAAAAGATGATTAGTGATACGATAAAGGGAGCCAATGCAAGCTTGACCCAAAGTGTCCCAGCCAAGGGAGGACAGTAATGCCACAGCTGCTTCAGCTTTGTCTAGAGAAAGATATCGAGACACAACAGCCTCAGGACAAAGACCTCCTGAAATCCTTTTACTACCTTCAGGTTGAAGAGTTCCTTTAAGATTTGTAGAACCAGATTGCCCACCTCCAGCTCCCACAACTCTCAGTGTAGCCAGAGGCCCCCTATGAAACAATACACAGTCATTAATAATTAAGGTCTTCAAGACAAAATAAAAATTTTATTCAAAACTATAGTGGGATAAATTTAAAAAAATAAGTATTACATTTCAAGCAAAAATAGGGTGGCATTTATCCATGTACTGCATGTAGTGACTTGGCAGTAAAAAGATTAAGTAAAGCTAAATCAATTCTGATCACAGAAAAAGAAGGAAAAAAGTTTCAGCTGTAGTTTAAACTTTACGTTGGAAGCGTGGCTGCATTTACACACAATTTTCTACATTTATTAATGACTATAAAATTATTCAATTTTGATCGAAGGTTTTTGCAGCGTGGTTGTTTGATGATATTGTCAGCTTTCAGTTTCAGCTGCGTTCGGAACATGATGGAAGTGACGTTTCGCGACCATTGCAGGTAGCTTCTTCAGGGCGAAGTGAATTTGCAAGAAATTGGCCACGTATATATAGCCAAAAAGTGTCGTCCCCTCCTCCTCAGCCATTGGTTACTGGAGAGTCCCCCCTCTCCCCACCTTCTCTCATGTAGTCAAAGTTCCTTTCACTGATTCTACTGGCGCTCGCCTTCTTCTCTCCTGACCGTTGGAACAAACTTTTCCTCTCTTCACTAGGACCCAAGGGCGAATTACTCCACGCTGTTTACCGGAAGAAAACACATATGGACCAGTATCTCCACGCGGCCTCTCATCACCATCTGCTGCAGAAGTCCGCACTCATTAAGACCCTCATCCACCGGGCAAAGATTGTCTCCGAGCCAGCATCGCTTACAGCTGAAGAAGCCTACGTAACCAAAGCTCTCATGGACAACGGATATACCAAATCCTTCATAAGGAGAAACATGGTCTCCAAAAAGAAACCAACACCGGAAGAGTGACTCAAACCCTTAGCATATGCCAAAATTCCCTACGTTACTGGAACATCGGAGAAGATTGCGCGGATCCTACGCAAGGAGAACATTGGCATGCGTTTCAGCATCATGACTAAATTAAGGAAAAGCTGCCATCGGCCAAAGATTGGCTCTACCCCTTTAAACACCGAAGGGATTTATGAGGTTCCGTGCACCTGTGGAAAAGTGTATGTTGGGCAAACAGGTCACTCGATCGAGTGTAGATTGAAGGAACACTGCAGAGCATTGAAAAATATGCAGTCTAAGGAATCAGCGATTGCAGAACACTGTAGTTTAGGAAAGGAGCATCATATCAGAATGGAAGAAGCCACGGTTCTCATGAGGGAAAGTTTTACTTTCCCCGTTTAATCCGGGAAGCCGTTGAAATAGAAAAATGACCTAACAATTTCAACAAAGATGACAGCTGGAAATTACGCCTAAGGTGGAAACGTTTGTTCCAATGGTCAGGAGAGAAGGTGAGCCCCAATAGAATCGGTGAAAGGAACTTCGACTACAAGAGAGAAGGCGGGGATAGGGGAGACTCTCCAGTAACCAATGGCTGAGGAGGAGGGGACGACACTTTCTGGCTATATATACGTGGCCAATTTCTTGCAAATTCACTTCACCCTGAAGAAGCTACCTGCAACGGTCGCGAAACGTCGGTTCCATCATTTTCCGGATGTAGCTGAAACCGAAAGCTGACAATATCATAAAATTATTCACTCTGTTAACAGTTTGGCAAAACCTTCTTGTTCAGTAATTAAGAATAACACATTTTCCTGAACTTTTTTATTTCAGAATAAAAACAAAAATCAAGTCCAGATTATGCATTTATAACATTTCAGATAATTATTGAAAGAATATAAAGAAAACTAAGGATTTCCATAAATGAATAGTATGAAACTACAGCAAGTTTGTTTGTCTTTGATACATTACAAGTTACAAGACAATACATAATTAATGTTTCTAAAAGGATCATTGACGAAATTTCATTCTTTGATATTGTTTTTCCATATTTCTCTTAGATCATATTTTATTGATAAAAGGATTTTTTGGAAATAAAGCATCTTTATGTATAAGATCTAAAAAATTCTACATATAAATGCATTTTAACCACTTCAAATTGTTGGATTGCAAAATACCTTTCAAACATAAGCAACAACAGTCCATCAGTTTGAGCATAAGCTTCTCTGTACTTAGATTCCATTTGGGGATTCCATGAAGCAAGAAGCAAAGTAGGCTGATACCTGTAAACGAAAATTATTAGAAGCATAGATACAGTGAAACTCCTAATAAACACTTTTCTGGAGATTGGACAAAAATGTTGTAAATGGAGGGAAAATGTAAATTGGGGGAAATGAAATTTGTAGAATAATACCCATGTTATATAGAATGCATACATATTTTCATGCAAGAAAATAATGAGATTAAAAGAAGATGAATAAGAAAAAACAAATTTATTTTAAAATACCAGAACAATTTCATTTTTTAAAAAAAGTCTGACACCTTAGTTTGTTTAGTGTTTTTTATTCGACATTTTTGTATCTCAGTATCTATTTTGTAAAGATTTTTTAGTAAATGTTCACCTACAAAACTTCCTGAAATAAAACGTTTTAAATTTTCGATTGACACCATGGCATCTGTGTAGGATGGAAAAGGAATCTGTTCTTCATCATCTGATGTTTTACTTTTGCTTTCCACTAGATGTTGATTAATTACATCATTAATTGCCTGCACTTCACAAGTGACATCTTTATTGACATCCACATAGTCTGCTAATGTTACATTACAGTTCATTGTATCCCAGTCATTATTTTCCTCCACTTCACTCTCCTCCACCACCTCAACATTCTCACGACAGATGCCAGCTTTTTTAAGCAATTTTTTATTGTAGACATTTTTACTTCATTCTACGATTTGGCATTATAGTGCAAAGCATCCAACATGTTTAGCTTAATTTTATTTGGATCTTGACCACTGTCCAATAGTGTAACTGCTTTTTTACCAGATTCCCTCTGTATGGCGATTTGAAACACTTAATTATACCGAGGTCTAAAGGCTGGAGTTCACTTGTACAATTGGCAGGGAAAAATGCCAATTTTACAGTTTAATTCCAGATGAGAAATAAAATTATTTTGCGATTAAGTCCACCCATCTTTCTGTCTAAAGCGATAAGCTGCTGCTCAAATTTTGGAAGCCATCCAAGCTTTGGTGTTGGAAGTGTATTGTGTAGGAAATGCTCTTACATTTGTAAAGCATCTTGGCTTTTGAGATTTCCCAATAACCAAGGGTTGCAACTTTTCACTGCCATCAGAGTTAACAAAAACGAGTACAGTACGTCTCGCTTTGCTCAACTTACCCCAATAGCAGTTTTCACCCTTGAAACACAGATTTCTCTGGAAGCACATTATAAAACAGCCCACTTTCGTCCACGTTGAAAATGTCCTTGGGTGAATATCCTGCGATCAACTCTGGTACAATTATTTGCTTCTAGTCTTCAGCTGTTTCCAGATCTAAGCTTTTGCTTTCACTGCAAACAGCTTTGTACATGACATTGTGTCTTTTCCTAAAGTGGTCGATCCACCCATTCAAATTCTTGAAATCATTGTTGAGCCTCATTGCAATGTGAAGTACCTTCTCCTGAAGAACAAAAACACTTATCGGAAGGTTTGTTGCCCTTGCGCTGACGAACAATTCCTTAAGGATTTTTTGTAACTTATCGTATTTAGAGGTCTTCATGTATTTTATTTTTATGGTGTGTGACCCGCATTGAATGGCGCCATCTTTGACGATTTTCTGGTTTTTAATAGGGATTCTGATTCCTGGGCACTTTTTTGTTTCCCGGGACTTGAGACACTATTTCGAAGAATTCCTGGGATTCAAGAAATTTACCGACTTTTCAAATTTAATCAATCAAGAGGTTTAGTCTGTAACATATCTATCGCTATGGCAAACTCAAAATTGCTATCGATCGATCGAGCGCATTGTCGATAATCGCTATCTTCATTTCGATCGCTAACGTCTTATAGACTACCTCAACTGTCATTTTGTCGATTTTGGTAAAAAATAGCGATTGTGATCAATCAACAATTGCTTAGAGACTCGGCATCCTGACAGCATTTCTAATAATTTTATTAAAATAAAACTACTGCATAGGTACATAAAATTATTTTTTATTTTTGTATATTATTTTCTTTACCAACAACAACTGGTTGGCTGGAAGAAATTACCTTTAGGTATTAGCCCACCAGCTTTACAAATACCAACTTAGTAAAGAGAAGTGTTGGAAAAAAACAACAATCTACCGGGATTGCCCCACTCCACTAGGCATTGCCTATGACAGAGTGGTGACTAATTATAATATTTAGTTGAGTAAAAAACTAACTTGCTGTTGTCTAACAAATTAGTATCAATTTAATGTAGTTGGATAAAATAAAGAAAATATCAATAAGAATTTAATAAAATGAAATTGAAAAAGATCTAAAGCATTCAATATATTATGCATTCTTAATAAAATATTTCAATATTTGACATTTTTTTCAATGAAGATTTATTTATCTCTTGCAAATCGGCAATCCGAGTTGTTTGGACAGTGATATCTGTGTACCAACATGGTTGTCAATTTTTTTCAAAATTGAAACTTTATCCTGTATGGATTAGGCTTTCCTGTTTCTCTGTGACACCCAACAAGAAGTAAGGGTACCTTCAACAATAACTATTAACGAAAACGAAGAAAACAGTGTTTCTACATCAATGGTCCACTGAATGCCGCCGAAAATTTCCCATCCACGAAATTCCATTGTTTCTCCGAAATGAGGAAGAAAATACGTTTTAAGAGTTGACATGGTAATTTATTGAAGAGAATAATAAATAATAAACAATTTAAATGCATTTAAGCCTCGTTTACACGGTGACTGTAAAACACGACAGCCCCTATCGTGGTAACTACTATCAGGAAACTGTCATCATGTAAACAGTGTGACAGCGACTGTCACGTAGTTTAATCAAGAAACTGGAAGATGGCGGCACATCCAGACATTAAATCAAGGCAAAACGTAAATAGCGTTATTTTACCACATTGGCACTTTCGACCAACGTGTTCACTATCGTCTTTCAATGCAGTAAACATATACTTTAGGTTGTTTGCAGTGAAATGCCAATAAAACAAACTCCCTCCACCCCTCTTTAAAGTTTACCTATGAACTGGAACAGGATTGCGCCCTCAATTTCCTGGATCTCACCATTCATCGTCTCAATCATACTCTTGAGTTCGCCATATTCTGCAAACCTACCTACACCGATCATGCTATTAACCGCACTTCTAAACACCACCCTGCACAGAAACATGTGTATTTCCATACCATGATTCATCGCCTTACTAGTATTCCTCTTTCCGCTCACAACTTTAATAAAGAATTGCGCATAATTAAGCAAATCGCGAAAGTCAATGGTTATCAAGACTCAATCATTGACAGACTTCTAGAAAACAAAGGAAAATCCTCCTTAGTAACATCTTTACCAACCTGACGACCCCTGATGACAAGAAGGCACATTGGTGCTGAACGCTATATACTGGAAATCTTTCACTCAACATCTCCAATTCCTTTCCTAAAGATACACTAAAACCAGTTTTCTACGATAACAATTCAATTGGGATGTCATTATTAAACGGAAAAGATTAAATTGACCTTTTTTCTAAAAGTGGTGTTTATAAACTATGCTGTGCAGATTGTGATGCTATCTACATCGGCCAGACAGGGAGAAATTTTATTACTAGGGCCAACGAACACAAGCATGCTTTCTCCATCAAATCCGACACTTCTCATTTTGCTAAACATCTGTTCGAAAATAACCACTCATCTGACTTCACTCCAGAAATTATCCATGTCGAACGGAAAGGATTTAGGCTTAATCATCTGGAACAGTTGGAAATTCTTTTACATGTGAAAAACAACCAACATACTCTCACTAATGACCACTTGTTTTTAAGCCACTCTCCATTACTAGCCTCTATTTTACCAGCAGCTACCTCAAATTCGAATTCCTAACTTCCCCCCCCCCCCTCTTCCTTGTTACCACGTTCATCTCTCACTCCTTACTTTCCCTCTCCAACTCCATTGTTCCCCCCCCCCCCCCCCCTTCTGCCTGTCTCTATATTTCGCTGCTTCACCCACTTCCCTCACCTGATGATGACTATGACTAGTCGAAACATGTCGTAACTTTTACCTTTTGACTTGTGGAACTTTTACCAATTGTTTTTATAGTGTCTACCGTTTTATGGTTTTACTGTTTTTATAGTTTTACGGTTTTACTGATTTTATTAAATATGACGCAGTTCCACCACATGAAAGCTTCTACCATTGATTATATGAAAGGTACATATTTGAATAGGTAAGAATGTAACAGACATAAATTAATGTAACATTACATCACTAGGTTGAGGAGTCAATGGACAGGCAATGCTGGCAAAGTCCCAATGTGCTAAGTTTATATTTGAGATTCAAGGACGAAAGTTTTTACTTAATGTTTGTAACTCCTAAGACAAATATGTGTATCACTTTATAAAATTACTGACAAGTATCTTGATTACAAAGTCACCATCTTCCTTTGCAATAATTATGTAACTGAAAGAGGCCGCATTAGTTTTGGAGTTGACTCAGTAGGTCTTTCTCATGTTCTTCACCTATTCAATTATTTGTGACCTTTTTTTCGGAATGTCTTACATGTCAGCAAAAAAGTAAATAAATACATACATATACTTTAAGATAGTTAAGAATTAAGTTATGATTGTTAAATATTTTTGGGATTTACCTTTCTTTGCATAATACTTCAGCATAACATATGACTTAAAATCAAAAGTAACATGTACCTTAGCATCATCCAATCTTAAATTTTGCGCTATTGACACCAGTTTCATTTCAACCAATCCAAAATTTTGGCTCAACAATACATCGAAAAAAATCATTGTTTATCACAGAAAGCATTGAATCGTGCACAGCATGCATACAAAAAAATTAACAAATGCAGAAATTTTAAAATATTACTAAAATTCTGAAATTAAATCTTTGTTCAATGATTGTAAATAGCAATTATAAAGATAAAAATCACAACTAAAAGAGCAGGTAAAAACCATTTAAAATCACAGTAGAAGCAGGGGCAATCATTACCTGAAATATACTCCTAAGTCAAGGAGGTTTGAAGGATTAATGTTTTCTCCTATCAACTGAAGCTTAATGCATGCCAGAGCCACATCAAAGCATTGAGACTGGCCTTTTTCGTTGGAAACCACAAAAACAGTGCCATCAGGATGCCAGGTAACTAAAGATGGAATCTGAAACATCCTTACTAAATCAACTTACTGTGTGACATGCAGGCAAACAAACACAAGCCTCTTAGGACAAAATATTTTCATGCTTTTGAATTCCATAAGCCATAAGAAAATGTACATATTCACTTACAAAGGCAGCCTTCACCATGCTTGTGATTCCAAGGCCTGCATTAAATAGCACTATGGAAGAATCAATGCATCCCAGAACAAGTCTCTCTCCATCAGGACCAAATGCAAAGCACCGAACTTGAGTTTGAAGAGGTATAGTGGTAGCTGCAGTTCTCTGCAATCTACGTCTTCCTACAACTTCACATGTACAACTGTCAACTGTAACATCACCCTGAAACATATACAAGAGATTAGATGAAATTTTTATTTCAATTTAGCGTTTGTGTACTATTTTGTAATCCCTTTTGACAATTCTTAACTTTAATCAGCAAAAGCTTATGAGTCAAAAAAACATACTGATTACAAAACTATACCTTGGAGAATTTTAAAAAAATTGGTTTTGATAAAATTAAAAAATAGGTATATGTTTTAAGTAGGCAATAAAACTATTCATTTTTTATTGAAGTTTTTCATTTTGTGTAAGTTAGAGGTGAAAAATAATGAAAATCACAATGTAAGGCAATTATTTTAGTCTAATACTGATAAATTGCATTTTTCAAAAATTCCTTAAGTCAAATTAAGTTTATAAACAGTTGTTTGCCTACTTTTCTTAATTGAGATATCCTCAAGGTTTTGGGAAATTTAAGCTGTAACTTTACGTCTGCAAGGAAATAAAATCACCTTTCTTGATACTCGTTGTTCAACCGTATGAATGACACTCGGCTCAACTTGACTGAATGTGACACAAATGGGATCAAACTCGGTCCGGTAATAACACAATAATTCTGCCTTTAAACTGAAAGAAAATTTTAAAAATAAAATACATGCACATGAAAGCATGAGCAAAATCACTTGGCAAATTAATTTATTAGGCAAATACTGACCCACTGATTCCATAAATGTGTACATTTGCTCTATCTTGGTCTTTAACCAATGGACTCCACGGATACACCTCATCTCTCATACATCTCCACCATACAAGCACCTTGAAGTTCAAACATCATTAAAGATTAAAAATCGTTCCGCGGTTATAATTAATACTTGGTATATAATAAATGCTGCACAAAATACCATATCTCCTGCAGCGTTGCAAGAAAGTTTTCTCTCCAGTCTACGACCAGATGGTCCACTAAGTTCCAACACTTGAATCTTTGGCTCCATTTTTGACACCTTTTCGGTGGGTGAAGATTTGGCTTTATGCTTCGATAAATAAATGAATGTGATTTGGTTGTCATTGTAAGAACATACGATATGGACGTCCGTAATAACCACTGGAAAAAAGCATTAAAAACTAAATTAAGTAATCCATTCATTGAAATAACTGCACGGAGTCTATTGTCACCACTCACCATCTGAAAGGTGATCTGTCAAAAGTTTTCCAATCAAATATTTATCAAATATTATTTTCACTATATCTCCACTGAATATGTCTACGATGACATTAGCAATCAGGCCGGAGCTAAAAATTATTTGCAATAGATTACTGCATTTCCACTTACAGTAAACAACTCTCAGATGTGAAATATTTTCCTAAAAAAAATACTTTCATGAAAACGTCTGCAAAAAGATGCAACCATGAACTGAAAATTGTATTTCTCATAATACCTCTAGTTCCTTCAAAGCATCTTTCAATCTATTCGGTCTTTTGTTGTCTACGGTCCATAACACCCCTCTTTTCTGAGCAAAAGTCTTCTTCCCTTCAGCATATACAGAATCGGAGAAATCCTTTCGTTCGTGATACTTAAAGGCTCCATAATCAGTATCATTTATAATAATATCTTCACTTACTGTCCAGAAATGGGCCTCACTCAGTAGTGTCAACATTACATTTAACTATGACAAAATTAATAGCTCTGCTACAATAAATCGTATCATTTTAACCATTCCAAAAGTTTATAGCCTCGAGAACACGCTCTCCCCAGAGACTGTTTACAAACACAACTTAACATGTCACGTGATACAATTGCTTAGTATGAAAAATTTAGAACGTTTAGAACGACGTTTAGGAAATATGGCGTATGTGCGAAAGGTGATGGTGGACTAAAGAAAAGTGATTTGTGGATTTGGTTGGCAAGATATGAACTTTACGTCAGTGGAGATTGGTAAATGGTTAAGGCAGCATAATTTCTTTTTAACAATATCTACCCAATTCAATATAATTTATAGATAATGAACAATTACGATAGATAACTGGGGAAAATGACTTTGGTTGCATGTGTTACAGTTAAATCTCATCTCTATGAGCTCATTTCTCACTACGGGTAGTTTGGAATTTACGGCATAATCTTAAATCTTTAAGATTTATATAACAGGTCAAAGTGATTTCGTCATGACTTATACATCATTTTATTATAAATGTTTAGTGTCACATGGAAGAGAAACATGTTGACCTTGCGTTGGCCACGGAAAAAAATCTGGCAAGGCCAGCACTAAGGATGAACAGCTGAGTTGCAGTGCTTTGTGTACGTTTACAAGAGTCAGCTAATCATATTTACTCATGAATTCGAGTAGATTGTATGGAAAGAAAAAGTAAGGTAAGTCATAACATGAAATTACAATTATACGAGGATGTGGGGTTAACCTAGGGTTGCCACTTTTTATTTTGCCAGGAAGGGACATTTTATAACTGAAAAAACAAATTTATATGAACACATTACATAATATATATTTTATATTATCATAATATAACAAAAAACAAAGTATTTCACATTCTGATCTGATAATATACAAAATATTATATATAAATAAATAAATATATATATATATATATACATACATATATATAACACATATAATTATACATATAACAAAATAGGTCATTCTTAATACAAAAAAATAGAGATCATACTGATCAATTAATATAGCAAATTTTATTATATTTTAAATTTATATTTTTGTGTACCTTTAGCACTATTTAACAAGTTCTTATCTTTAGCAATATTGTAAAATTCGTGACATGTTTCCTCAAAGTTAAAATAGATTAGAAGTTCAGCCTTAATTAATGATATAGAACATCTGTTTCTCTCTTCTCTCCATTTGTTTTCCATCACAGAAAATACCTGTTTTGAGAACGCAGAAGAGGCAGGAATACTTAACAGGAATGAAATAATAGAAA
This sequence comes from Uropetala carovei, assembly GCA_036926305.1. Lineage (NCBI taxonomy): Eukaryota > Metazoa > Arthropoda > Insecta > Odonata > Petaluridae > Uropetala > Uropetala carovei. The sequence goes on from JAXCHB010000100.1 coordinate 7,932,546, forward strand.
ATAAGTTCACAAAATCAGTACACTTACTCTCATTGTTATATTTATAACTTAAAATATGCTGCCATTTTTCGGCTGTACAGAGATCGTTCAAGTCATCTTTTTGTATAATAATATCATAGTTATTTGATATAATCATCACCTCGTCAAACAACTGATTCAAATTCATGCCTAAATTACGATAATGTATCTCTTTTAGAATATTTTCGAAAATATGATATTTTGGGAAACTTTCTGCTAAACATCTTGGTACTAACAGTTTCGATAACCAATTTTTATCTGTAAAATAAAATCTTTTCTCGAGATACTGGAGCGATTTTTTGTTAAAATTATCAAAATCGTCTTGAAGAGATTGTCGTTTAATATAATTAAAATTTGTTAATTTGACATTGACGTAATGCCCGTAAAAATTATTTTCCAATCAATTTTTTATGTCGGTCTTTAATCTGGAAAATAACAAATATACTTTTATTTTTGGTGGAACATTGCCAGAGTCCTCATCAATTTTGAACAACTTTTTTATTTGTTGTAGACAATCTTCAATACTTAGGAAATAGCTACATAAGTCATCATAATCATGAAGTATTCTTTCAACGCATGGATTTAATGAAAGCCATCGTGTTCCAACATGTCTTAGTAACTCTCTCCATTTACAATCAACAAAATCATGAAATCCTTTCAATATTTCTCGCCTCTTTGCTGAGTTAGAAAAATTAGAATATATTTTTAATATTAAATTTTCAACGTCTAATGCCAAAGTATCCAGAGAAAATTTTACACAGTTGTGTATCATATGCTCATGACAATTTGCTTTTTGAATATTTTTATTTTTACCTAGAATATTTGTATACAAACTCTGGTTTGTGCCAAAATTCAAATTTGTTATCTGCACTAAGGCTAGAAATGCATTTCTAGTCAAAATTTAATTTTTCAGTGGAATTTTGAATCATTCTAAGCATGCCATCTGCAGTTTCGTCACTGTTTTCAACAAAATCTAACAATTTTGTAAGCCGTTTTTTACTGTGAATATTTGAATTGAGATTGGAAATAATTTTATATTTTTTCTGTTGGAAGCATCTAACTGGATAGAATAAAACAATCGAGCTTTATGCTTCCCTATTTCCTGTAATACTTTAGCTAATGCTTTCTCTCTTAATACATTTTCAAGAATAGCTTCACTTTTGGTTCTACCACAAGTTAATTTTGTAGCAATTTTTGAATCAAAAAATACAATTTTGTGTACTTAACCAAACAATCTAATGAGTTACAAGACTATGTTTTTACATTATGGCAAACTTTCACAACTTCAGCTAAAATTACATTATTTTCTAACTCAGAACCTATCTTTACAAAGAATTTACTCAGAGGTGCCCATAATTTGCTAGATGCTGTTTTGCTCTTATGAATTCCAGAATCATAATGTTTCTTAACTGCCGAATACCCACTGTAGGCAACAGAAAATGTTGTCAAGCATAAAGTGCACTTTGCCACTAAATTGTTGGCTCCTTGTTTTAGCCAATTGTGATTTTCTTCCCAATTTTGGTTATAATATGTTTTCCTTCTCTTAGCATTTCCCGGATTAGAATTGGAATTGTGCGAAGAAATTCTTGATGTTGATGGAGAATTTTTACTTCTATTAACTAGGTTTTTTCATCACTGCTTTCGGTGCTCATTTTAATTTATATGCCCTGTAATTATTTTTTTTAATTGCAAGTTATTCCTCTATTAATGCTACGTCTACATGCAATGTTTGACTTCTGGTATGTTTAAAACAGGCTATATTTAAATACAGTCTGTATTATACAGATGTACTTTAATGTCGGTCCTTAACTAAACATTTTTATCACTTGTTCGCCACGAGAAAAAAGTAATTTTTTGATATATTTGGTGTACAAATCAAAGATAATTTAGAAATACACAAACAGAATAACCCCAAACAACAATTGTTTACAAAATCACGTGATCTGTCTTAACACATGCGCTGTGCACAGTTTAACATATGATATTAAACATTGCATGTAGACAAGGCATACAGCATAAGAATTTCTAACAAAACAGTAAGACAACAGAAAATACCTTATAAACACTTGCACAAGTATCACAGATAGAAATAGCACATTAGACATTGGTTGCCAGTTGCCACTAACTAAACACACTGCCTGACTGCTATCTCCATCGAAAGTGCCGACAAGCGACAACCACACCGTGTGGTGTGTGGTGCAACTAATTAAGAATTAGTGTTGCATTGCCAACTAACATTTCTAAAATCTTAGAACTTGTAAAATTTTCTGCAAACAAATCGGTACAAAACATATCTGTTTGTGATTTTTCATAAAAGAAAGGACATTTTGACACTAAGAAAGTAGGAAGGACATAATCTCAGAATAAAGGACAGTCCTTCTCAAGAAAGGACAGTTGGCAACCCTAGGTTAACCACGTATCTATTCTGAAGTAGTTGTTTCATTCTGGTGATTCATCATGATGACTACAGAATGTGAAGTGTCATTTATGGTACTATCATAAAGAAATAGAAGAGGAAGATAGCATGGAATACTCGGTAAATACTCGTCCTCTCTTGCAAGAGAGTGACAGTGAAGCTGAAGACACTGGTGGAAACAGCCCAATGGAAGATAATTCTGATAATCATGTAGTGGTTACAAGTGATATACAGCCCATTATAAAATTACGGGAACCCACTGACAGGTGAGGTACATTATTGAAAATTTAATTACTGAATTTGTCAATCTTTCTTGTAAAATTTATGCTATATTGAGTTTTTCTTTATTTTTTCCCTTTTGATTTATTTACTCCATTTACTGGTACTCATTATTAGGCCCTATTCAAGTGCTTAAATACAGTTTTTTATTTTTAGGTATCATTTAGCATACACTGTGTTTTATCTTCTTGGAATGACAACTCTTCTTCCTTGGAATTTCTTCATTACAGCAGATGATGTGAGTAGAGATGAATATTTTGTTCGTTTAATTGTCAAAACTTGTTTGTATGTTTATGAAGTTTTTCATTACAGTATTGGATGTTTAAACTTAGAGATGTCAATACAAACCATACAGTGCAAGGTAGAACTAAGCTACAAACTGAATTCACAGCATACTTAAGTGTGGCATCAACCATTCCTAATACATTATTTCTAATCTTGAACTCTTTTTTAACACACAGGTAAGTTAAAATTTGAAAGTATTTATCTCAAACTTATTTAAAATAATTTAATTTGAAAAATGTTGCTAATTTATAATTAAATTACACTTTTTTCAGATTGCCCCTAAAAATTCGCATGACTGGATCATTACTCATCATCATAATTTTATTTATAATAACCTCGGCTCTTGTTAAAGTTGATACTGATTCATGTAAGGTTTCCATGAAGTTTTGTTTTTGTCTTGAATGAATTCCAGGTATCTTGTTTCTAATACGGTTTTTTTTATTTTCAGGGCAAACTGGTTTCTTTGCATTAACATTGGGCTCTGTTGTTGTTTTGAATGGTGAGGATTATATTAGTTTTTCATTTTCATTTGTTTTTAAACGTGCAACTTTGGTTATCAGCATTTTTAAGTAAATGTTATGCATGTTTTTTATGTAAATTGGTATTTTCCATAAAAAAAGGCATTTTAGTTTTATAGATAGCTTTAACCTGTTTGATTATTTCTAGGTGGTTGTATTGCCAATGGATATTACAATATAAATGGTTAAAAATAATTAAGATTTATGATAACTTCCTAATTATTAATTCTTATCTCCTGGGTCAAGTACCCTTTATAATTATCATGCAAAGTAAATAATACTCTGTGAATAATTTTAAAACTTATAAATCTAATTACTTACCAATTTTTTCTACATTTTACCCAGCCACAGCAATGGGATGCAGTAATTTACTGTTTGGCTAATAACTTTATGCAAATATATTCACCCAATCTATGCTTTCTATGCTTGGTAATTATGATTCCTTAACCTTTAAAAGGTCATGAGTGGTCATTCTAACCATGTGGGAAAATCAGACAATATATTCAAATTACCGGTTATTATTTAATTTTTCTTTAATTTATAAACATTTCATTCATACCATACTTTTTTATTACACCTACATTTAATCTGTGGGTAAATGGACATAAAACTTACAAGGAACAGAATACTGAGTTTTATGTTAGGGGCCACCCATAAATTACCGTATTTTCCGTCATATAAGACGCACCGGCGCATTATACGCACCCTTATTTCAGAAGGGATTTTTTTGGAAAAAAGATATTTTTGTCCAGGGCCGCGCCTGGGTGCAAGATATCTCCATGGTGCCCCCTACTAGCAAAATTTTGTGGTATGATCAAATACGACCTTTTTTATCAATGGAGAGTGGAGACAGGCTGATGTATTTCTGTCGATGTATCCCATAACGAATTGATTGAAAAAATTAGTTGCATCTTATAATATTAAAATTCTAATTGTATGTACGTGAAGCATTAAAGTGGCATATTTCTCGAGAACCGTTCGTCGTAAAGGTATCCGGTAAATGGCGTTTTGTTTCTACCTGCTATTAGGTCTCTGGAAAAATATTTTTGTTTGCTAATGTGTCCTGGGTTCGAATCCAGGAGTCAATTATATTTTACCAGAAGTCTTCATGGGAGTGTTGCAACGATTTCAAGATCTTCTTCCAGAAATAAAGCTGTTTTTGGAATCAAGGAATGAACATTGTGAAGAACTCACTAACCCTAGGTGGTTATCTGACATGGCATTTCTTACAGACATAACATCCAAGCTACATGATCTCAATCTTGAACTTCAAGGAAAAGACAAAACCATAGCTCAGTTGATTGGAACCGTAAATTCATTTAAATTAAAATTAATTTTATGGATATCTCAAATAAAAAACAGAATCTTCATTCACTTTCCCAGCTTAGAGAAAAAAGCTCAAGAACTTATGGAAATAGACATGAGTACATACTCTAAAAACCTTGAAGAGATTAAAAATGATTTTCAAGCTCGATTTTCTGATTTTCATGTGATGCAACCAACTGCAACATTCATATTAAATCCACTTGGTGATTTTGAAGTTAGTGAAATGTAAGCATAAATAGCAAAGTAATAGAAGCATTGCTTATATAGAAAAGGAAATAATTACTCTCCAAACAGTTTTGCAGTTAAAGGCAAGAGCTTCATAAAAGCATTTTTGGACACTGGTAGAAGAGGAAAAATATCCTTTGTTGAAAGAAACTTTCCAACGAATAAATGCATGTTTTGGGCCAACGTATTTGTGTGAAAAAGGTTTTTCAACAATTAAATTTTTTAAATCTAAGTACAGATCGCAATTAGCTGTTGCTCATCTCAGTGACCGCATGACACTGGCTGTAACACTGTATACACCGGAGTATAACAAATTGGTGGGCAGTATGCAATGCCAAATTTCACATTGAGTAGGTAATTAAAAATAACTTATTTTTTAATAGTGTTAAATGATACTACCTAATGTATTAAAATAAACAATAGTACCTTCAAATTATTTTAAATAACACATTTCAGTATTATTTTGCCTATAATTAGTAATTTCACACTTTATGCCATACTTTTATACATATTAAACCCATATGTGGCTCGTGAGACGTATTGATTCGTTAAAGTGGCTCGTGGTAGCCCAAAGGTTGGGGACCCCTGCTCTAAGATGTAATGTAGGGCTTATTGAATGTATTACTTATGGGCAAGTCCAAACGTTTTAAAATTGTTAACTGGCGGTAATTTAATGTTTCAACATATTTATTTACGGTACTCTAGTTAATACTTAACATGGCAATATAATTCTAAAATTTTGTTCATATACCCCACAAAAATCAAGGCTGTGCGTTATACACGTGGTATAAGAAAAAGTTGGAATTTTTTGGCAAAAAGTATGGTTGCATGTTATATACAATGAAACTTCGATTTTACGATCTCAGATTTTACGTTTTCCTCGATTTTATGCTTTTTTCTTTTGGTCCCGACGAATGATACTTAAAAGCAATGCTAAAATTGAACGGATTTTACGTTTCCCCGATTTTCCATTTTCCTCGAATTTATGACACAAAATTGAAGTCCGTGTAATACATTTTGCACCCGATTTTACACCCTTAAGAGATATCTTCTTTTCAAAATCCCTCAGATTTTTAATGTATTAATTTTTTGTTAATTCATTAAGTGAAAATTTTTAATAAACTTCCTTTTCATACATTTCTGTTGCAAATTTATAGGAGGATTAAAAATGTATTGTTTTTCTTCAGCTTTTATGACAGGTGTGAGGCGTTATTATCCGGTAGAGATAAAACTAAACCCCTACTACGTGTCTACACTGATAACAGCATTAAGTCATCGCAGATGCCTGAAACATAAGGTTGTTCTTTCGTCTGCAGCTATTTTGACAAAATTGCAAACATTCTGCCCATCAAATTTATTATAATACGTGTAGTTTTTCAAAATTTGTTAATAACCCTTAATATGAATAATGGCATAAAAAACGCAAAGCATTCACTATACGGGCCATTCCACGGCATTTCGGACAGTTACTGACCTTGTATTTTTTAGAAATTCTAAAATTTTTCATACTTGTTAACACCCTCAAGAAACAAAAATCTGTGAAATTACAGCCTCCCACTATTTTTTTGTTTTCGAGTTATTAATTTTTAAAGTTACAACAGTTTTGTGAAAATCGGCGTACACGCGACTCTTTGAAAGATCATAACTTTTGAACGAAACAAGATAGAAAGCTCGGTGACCACGAGTTTTAAAATGAATGAAGTGTACTTTACAATGATGTACAACATGGACTACCTTCGGTTGAAAAAAGTTAAGAAATTTGCATTTAAATGTTTAACTTGAACTTTGACCCTCTTCTCATAAATTGACCGAAATTTGATACATACCACGAGCTTCTATGCACTTTCTACTGCAGGAAACTATTTTCAGATAAATGGGATGATAATGGAAACATAATAAAATAATAGAAAATTCAGTGTGCTGCACCACTCGCACACAATACCGTGACTGTGTCATCACATGGTCATTCTTTATAGAGGTGACTAACGCCGAAACTGTGAGAGCAATGTGTTCGAAAAATACACTGTGAGACTAATGGGTGACTAAATACATCATGACAATCCTTTATATATGTATGCAAAGTTTAACGGCGTATTTTATTCATTGACAGTACATTTTGGTTTTTCAAATATTACATGCTTGAATTAATACAAACTATCACTGTTTGATAGTCAGATGCAAAGGAATATGTTTTATAGTAAAGTTTAATTCAGGAAAGTAGGATGCGTGCGTGCAGAGATAATGTTTCTCGAACTATGCGTGCTCAGCCAAATCGTTCTTCTACAAGTTCTTCTCTTTTGTGATCAGCATTTGTTAAGAAAAGAAAATGCACTGACAGAATATTACATTTCGCCCGGTTAAATAAATCCTTTGGAGTTATGATATGACCCTCAAGCAAGTGTTGAAAGCTCGCTCAGGCTGAAATCTTCTTCGTGGTGACAGATGTTAATAAAATTCTTTTTATTTTTATATTGTCCAGATGCACCGTCAGTAAAGTAATAAATTTTAGTCACTATTTCAAAGGTATTGATAAGAAATTCAATTCATGATTTTTAGAATAGATGCATGGCAACTGTGTCATGTTTTACGCATTCCGAAATTGAGACAAAGGATTTGCAGGTAATTGTGCCTTCATGAATGTAATAAATAACAAAGGGGTGTATTGTTGCCTGCTTGTTGTTCCAATGAAAACCAGGAGCTTCATCTTGTACCACAAAGGCGTAATTTTCTGAAAAATCACAGATGACGACATATTCACCTTTCTGTAAATTACTTTTCGTTTCAGTATAGAATTCATGCTGTTGTTGAGCGATGAATGCATGTTTTTTCAAAGTAAACACTTTTGAGATTAATTCATCTGCAAATTCCAGAGCATCTTTCTGAATAGTTTCAAGGGTCGTCCTGTCCACGAAAACTCACTGTTTGTACAATACAGTGTCGACGACAGCTTCATCGAAGGCCTTTTGCAATTGACATCGTACTTCGGAAGCATCGGGGCACATGCTAAATGTGTCAAAGTAACATGACGGCATCGGAGGGTTGCAAATAACTCTGGTGATACAATCACGGTACGTTTTTATAGGTAGTGGATCTTCTGCTGTTAGTACTGGTATTCTCGTACAGTCAATCATTAATTTTACATTTTGGTGAGTTGTAGAAACACAAACACTATGAGTATCTGAAGAACCTGGTAATACACAAAGTACTGGTCTGAGTTGTGCGAACTTTGAAAAGCCTACTTTAATTTCAGGATATTGGTCATTGAAATGTCTACACATTTCTTTGAGATTGCTTAATATTAATTTCTTTTGCACGTGCTCCTTAAAACCATTTAGCCTTATGTTACAAAATCTTTTTCTTCAGGCATAGAGCGAGACACATCCCTTTCATAAAATGCCTTCACGAGATTAAATGTGTCCTTCGAAAGAGATTGATACTTCTTCCTGTCCGGTCGTGATAATATATATCCTTCTCTTGTGAATTCTTTAGCTGTAGTAATCATATGCTTCGAGGCATTAAAATGTTCTTTGATTTTCATATAGGACCACTTAATGGGAAGCACAGTCAAAATTTAAATTTTCTTATCCCTATCATCAGTTTCACTAAACGACCGTTCTAAATTGTCTAATATTGTACTTTCGCATTCTTTATTACTTTTGCTTGACTCTGATATGCTTGGGCATTAAAAAATATACGTTTTACACTTTTCTCTACTTTCCTCATTTTCTCTTTAGCATATTTCCGTTGATTTAGCTTCCTCTCGGTGACAACGGTGTTACTCGTTCCACTACTTTCATCTTCTCCCGACAACAGTTGCAAATTCGCATATCCTTCTGGCATTCAATCTGCAGTCTCCACTTTTGCAGAATTGTAGGTGACACTTTCCTTAACTGCACTACTGAGATCATCCTATGAGGACGTCGTAGTGGTATTGTGTTGCGAGTGGCACAGCGAGCTGAATTTTCTATTATTTTATTGTTTCCATTATCACCCCATTTATCTGAAAACGGTTTCCTGCAGTAGAAAGTGTATAGAAACTCGTGGTATGTATCAAATTTCGGTCAATTTATGAGAAAAGGGTCAAAGTTCAAGTTAAACATTTAAATGCAAATTTCTTAACTTTTTTCAACCGAAGGTAGTCCATGTTGTACATCATTGTAAAGTACACTTCATTCACTTTAAAACTCGTGGTCACCGAGCTTTCTATCTTGTTTCGTTCAAAAGTTACGATCTTTCAAAGAGTCGCGTGTACGCCGATTTTCACGAAACTGTTGTAACTTTAAAAATTAATAACTCGAAAACAAAAAATAGTGGGAGGCTGTAATTTCACAGATTTTTGTTTCTCGAGGGTGTTAACAAGTATGCAAAATTTTAGAATTTCTAAAAAATACGAGGTCAGTCACTGTCCGAAATGCCGTGGAATGGCCCATACGCAAGAAGGTTGACATTTTAGCAGAAGTTGATGCGAATATGGAAACACGCATTCAATTAGCATCACGCTTAGGAATTGCCATGTCCATGCTAAACACGATCCTGAAGAATCATGAGGATATAGAAAAGAGTTATTTACAGTTTTATAATGTTTTCTATAATACTATATCTTGTGAGGGAAAGAGTGTTAATATAGAAACAGCTGAAACAAGGAAAAAAGGGGAGTTATTGGAAGAGATAAAAGGTTATGCGCTCTGTAACATTTACAATGAAGATGAGACTGGGTTATTTTACAATTTGCAACCGAATCGAACTCTTACCGTGCAAGGAGAATCATTCCATGGAGGTATTTATTTAGTTTAAAGTTCTCCCAACAAGAATTACAGGGAAAACTTCTCATACAAGAGTAAAAAAATACATCTTGTGGTTTGATTATAACAAAAAATACATAAACATATAATTTTTACTGTGTAGTTCAACTAGGCCAGTCATAGATAAAGTTGCAGAAAGAAAAACAAAAAGAAAATAAAACATCTTTGATAATTACTATCATACATTAATGTAAAATTGACAATTTGGTGTATATAAATACTTCTTTTTAAAAAATATCAACCTTATCACCCATTTTATTAACTTTATCACATATTCTAGTTAGTGGTGAATTGTTACAATTACATGTTCTCACATAGGTACATTGATGGCGGTTTTTCAAGTGTGGTACATAGAAATTCAGCCTATTTAATAACAGTCTTTTCCTTTATGTATTAGATTATGTAAGAATATACAACCAGCAACCTTTCTTCTAGTTTGTAAAGTACTGACATTATAATGAAATAATAAGTATTCATAAGTAATATACTGATCTAAAGTAGGATATATACCATATTCCCTGTAAAGTAAAATTCTAAGAAAGCTTTTTTGAACTCTTTCAATTAAATTATCATATTTTTTAAAATTGAGGCCATACTATTGAGGAATATTCTAGTTTACTATAATACAGATAAATCATAACCTTTTTATTAGAAAAGACATAACTGTTCCTTAGAATGTAACCAAAGATTTTTAAAGCTGATGAAACCATCTCTTCAGTATGCAAGGAAAATGTAAGTTGTGTGTCAAAAATGACGCCAAGATCTTTAACATTGGTTTCTTTCTTAAGTAAAGCTCCTCCCATAGTGTAACAAAAATCAAATGGTTTCTTATGGGTAAATTTCATGACAACACTTTGTTTACATTAAATAGCAATGCATTTCTTTCACTCCATTTTAAAATATTGTTCAAGTCAATCTGAAGTGCTTCACAGTCATTAATACCAGCTATTTTTCTAAAAAAAATCTTGGATGACTATTCAAAGACTTCTTAATAGCACTTGATGCACAAATGAGAGCTAAAGGCTGCAAAATTATTCATTCTGTCGATCATGTCGATCAATGTGCCACTCATCCCCGAGAATCACGTCATTTGGCAAACATCAAAGTTGTTTTCTTCCCACCAAATTGCACCAGTCATCTCCAACCACTAGACCTGGGAAGATTCCATTTATATTATTTTTATTACTCTTTTCACAACGTAATTGCAATAAAGGATTCTTTCGATTCTTATGACAGACAAATCGTTAATAACTTTGTTGATAGTAAAACATTCTGAATGATATCATATACTTCTTTCTTTGAGCAATTATCGTTAAGTATTTGGGTAAATAATAATATAGTTTGTAATTCATTTGCATTCTATAAATTAATTTCTGAAGTGCTAAATTATTACTTATATTGTAAAATTATCATATTTAATGATCATGTTTTATATTACGTTGCTGAGTTGATGAGAGCATCAGTATGCGGAAGAAGGTCATTATGGTATAAGATATTAAAAAAGTTCACATATACTAAACAGGGTAAGATTTTTCATCAGAGTAAATAATTTTAATTTTCTCAATTTTACGTTTTTTTAAATCGGTACCTTCAAAGGCGTAAAATCGAAGTTTCACTGTACAAGTATATACGGTATGTTCTTTTTTTGTATTCTTTTGGGGTGATATCTAGATTTTTTAAATGTGTTGTGAATGTTTTGCACTCCACTTTGCACCGGAAAACAAAGTTTCATATTACATTTATTCTGGAAATTAATTAATTATTTGTTAATCTGGTATTTTTTAAAATTGTTTTTTATTTATTCTATTAGCTGCAAGTGCCATTTTACAAGGAAGTCTATTTGGCATCCTTGGAAAGTTTGCTCCACGGTTTATAACAGCTGCTGTGGCTGGTCAGGCGCTTGGTGGGATCTTTGCAGCATTGGCTGAAATATTTTCCGTCAGCTTGAATGCAGCTCCTACCACAAGTGGATTTGTTTATTTCATCGTTGCTTGCATCATGTTGTTACTCTCTATTGTTGGTTATTGCCTTCTATCAGAAACGGTAAGGTTTGTTTTGATACAATCTTGAATTAATTTGTGACTTTTTAGAGAAATAGACACAATTCCTAATACAGTACACTCCCAGTTATTCGGAATGCCTGGGGAATTGGGCTTTCTGGTTAAGTGAATATTCCGGTTGCTTGAGAGTTTTATTGGATAGACTTCAATAAAGCATTTGGATACCAAAATATGGAACAGATGCGGAATTTTACATTCACCTTGGAATTTCTAACCTGTAGACTAGGTACTCTACTCAGTTGTTCTTAAATAATTCCTTGACATTCAAGGAAGTAATGAAACTCAAATATACAGGTATTCAGCATGTTTAATTGCAATATTTTAATATTTAAAAACTGCATTACATCCTATGGAATTTCTTGTATTTTAGCGGTATCATTCTGAATTAGACGTAAACAAAAAATTGTTGAAAGCGCCAATTTTAGCAGTAACATTCCGAATTAGATATAAAAAAAATGCAGAAAATGCCAATTGGTAACATTCTGAACTAGGTGTAATAAAAAATCGAGAGGCAGGAGATGCCGGTTGCTTGAGAATTCCGGTTGCATGAGTGCCGGATAACTGGGAGTTTAGTGTACAGTAGACTCCCAGTTATCCAGAATGCCCGGGGAATTGAGTTTTCCAGTTAAGTGAATATTCTGGTTGCTTGAGAGTTTTATTGCATAGTCCTCAATAAAGCATTTGGACATTAAAATAAGGAACAGATGAAGAATTATACATTCAGCTTGCAATTGCTAGCCTGTAGACTGGGTATTCTACTCACAATTGCTCTTAAATAATTCCTTGACATTCAAGTAAGTAATGAAACTCAAATGTACAAGTATTCAACATGTTTAATTGCAATATTTTAATATTTACTAACTACATTACATCCTACGGAGTTTCTCATAAGACTATCGCTATTAGCTTCTCTTTTGTTCTAATAACAACTAGAGGTAAGGCTTAACTTATTCCAAACTTTAGGATTTACCAACCAAAAAAATTGTTTTCTTGTCCAAGAAAAGGAGAGAAATTATCCACATCCAACATAATGTATTAGCTGAAATTTTTTAGGCAAATTGATATTAAACAAAAGAAAAGCGAATAGTGACATGCAATCATGACATTATTACATACAGTGCAGTTAGTAAATATTAAAATAATGCAATTAAACATGTTGGATAGATAGTTATACCTATATTCCTTAACTAATGTTTCAAAAAAGTCACAAAATTTATTGGCATCATCTTGGTCAGCCAATTTTTTTATCACTCGAAACATCTAGATGTCTGATCCCATGCCTAATCTTAAAACATGTTAGCCATCCATCTGAAAATGTATACGGTTCACTAATCTCCGTTTCTTCATAAAAATCATTGGTCTTTTCAATCAACATTGGCCCAGAAATAGGGGTTCTCTCGGAATGTTTTACCATTCATAAATAGCAACATCCAATTGCTCAAGGTTTGGCTTATAAAGAGTGCGCCGATATTCAGTTCTTCTAATTGTCTTAGAAGATGTAATGAATTTTATTAATTGTGATTTGTATGCCTTAATGTCATTAATAGTGGAAGAACCAACATTGAACTCTTTCATTAACACGTTCATTGTGGAAAAAATAATTGGCACATTCCCGTGTACAGGTGATATTTTTTTTCGGAGAAATTCACCATGACTTCGTGTTTTAGGTTAAAATATTATGTTATTTAAGAAATAAATTGAAATTTATTTAAATATTAATTATTTAACTGGTACATCTTATGTTGTTGTCCGCATGCGGGGTTGGCCAAAGGTAGGCAAACCCGCAACACATTTCGGCGACACGTAACGATATTGGATCTTTCACGGCATCTTCAGAACTATATAATGAATTTAATCCTTACATTTTTAAGAGAAAACGCACGAGGATGTCATATTATACCGTCCGATCCGCATATAGTCCCAAGATTGGCTAACTCTTTTATTACATCTAAAATATTGCCAGAAAAATTATTCCAAATTTCTTTTTTTCAGTTTGTAAACTTGGAGAAAAAGTCTAGCTCACATATTTATTGATCATTATAAATGTATGGATTATTTTTCAATAAATAATAACTAATAGATAATAATAATGATATAATAACACATTCACTTTCAAAATAATTTATTGATTATAAAATAATAAAATCTTTGTTTTTACGATTATGTTTTTATCATATTTTTTATAATTGACATTATTTACAATTATAATAATTTTTTCCATTCAGAATAATATATACGAAATTTTCAATTTACAATAAAAGTGTCTGTTTACATTACAGAGTTTTCAATTTACATTAGTGGCAGCTATTTGCAATACAAGCCTACTATTTACAGTAAAAAGTGTGCAGTGAAAGTCACTATTTACAGTACATAAATGTTTCTATTTCCAATAGAAACTACATTTTATGCTATATGCTATTTAAAATGAAGCTCGCTATTAACAATAAAAATTTCTAATTGCAATAGAAACTACTATTTACACTACATATATGTTTCTATTTACAATAAGTATTTACAATGGAATATTAATATATTCCATTTTTATATACAAACAAACTTTATAACCAATTGTTTCCAGAAATAACATTGAAATAAGATGCACCAATACAAAAATTTAGTAACCAAAATAGTTATAAATTTATTTTATTGGTTCATTATCCTTCGATGGTATTCCTGGAAACAATTGGCCAAACAAAGCCCTGGCTCACCTTCACAATCCCCGCAGTAAGTGGTTAGAACCTTTCTTACTTTATTGCCTAAGCACACCCTGCAAGGTTTTTGTTTTCTCCTCATCTTTCCGGGTTGCAGCTGGAATTCCTTGATGAAATGAGAATCGATGATGATAATGGAGGAGGTAGATGGTTGACACACAGGTTTTTTATGCGAGAGGTGCCGATCTTTGCCGCAAAGATAATCAGTTACAGCCAAACGAAATGAATACAGATCCATATGTACCTCGCTGTATCTTTGGTTCAAAAAATAGGAGTTTGATGATGTGAAGACCTAGTTTTTTGTACCACTTCAGAGATTTACGTTCTGAAATATAATAAGATAAACTTTGGTCGACCAGATCAATACCCCCATGCATTTGTTATAGTGAACAATACATTGGGGTTTATTTACTGAACGGGAATGACGAGAGGTTGTTTCAATGAGATCCCCTGAAAATTCAGAGGATATCGTTAAAATCTCTTGTTTAACATTCCATTTTGAAACGTTTATCCCATCAGTGGTCCACTGGTGTATCATTTCGTTTCTCCGTAACTTTTTCTGTACAACCTTTTTAGGGTTGCCTTTTCTGTTGGCTCTTAGAGTTCCAGTACAATGAGACTGCTCATTGACTTGGAGCTCTCGAGTCAGGCCAATGCTATTGTAATAGTTGTCCATGTATACAAGTGGCCTTTCACCAGCCCTTCCATTAGTTTATGGACAACTTGTTAGCATGGCCTTTTCCAGCAAGATTTTTATCTATAGCCCCAGCATAAATTAAAAACCTATGAATCAACCTGGCTGGTTCCGTCAAATGCAGCCCGGTGGCCACAGTTTGGACACCCATGGCCTACACGTTACTAAAAATTGTTAAACTGAAGTTCACATTTCCAGATATTTTGCATAATATTTTGGGATTAAAATAAATTCAGTAATACAGCAATACCCTGCTCAACATGACCCTGGTGAGCACGAATTCATTATAACACGAAAAAAATTTATATTTTTAGTCAAAATCTACCAAAAATAACTTTTTTATTCATTTACTACTTTTCACCTTAATTTTAATGTGAGAAAACAAATTCCTCTTTGTAACTGAAGTCTAATTAAAGAAAATGAATTTCTCGAGTGTTTCTCAACCAATCAGCGCACATGGCTTGAGGTGGGCACGCTCTCAGCCAATCAGCAATCACTGTCTGTCTCTATCTTAAAACTTTGTTTACAGTTCAGCATCATTTGAATTTCGGCATGTTGTTGTGCACATCATCTCTAAAATAATTTCTAAATTTTATAATTTATTCTTATTATACAGGAATTTTGCATAAAATTATGGCCCCAAAGCTTGTTAGTGATACCAGTGATGTATTTACAGCAATTTATATGTTTTTACCATAATTTTAAAGGGCCGTGCATGCATCCCATTGACTTATGTTATGTCAGCCCGTTTAACACGAAATTCACTTAACACGTATTTTTCAGGAACCTATCCTTTGTGTTAACTGGGGTATTGCTGTACTTTTATATTTCATGATGGATGCAACAATTTTTTAAAAGTTTTATTGCTAGTTAAAGTGTATCTCATTTTGTACTTATCAACTTAACCTTTTAACGACAGAAATACACATTTCTGTTTTTGACATTAATATCCTCATAAGCTTGTCCTTATTGAAAAATATTAACATTAATTAATTTTTAATGATAATTACAACTCACTAGACTGTTAATAGGCTAGGTTGTGTTAATAATTATCTATCAACATATTTCTTCTTTTGGTACCCTCCATCAGTGGTGCACCCAGAAATTTACTTCGGGAGGGGGGTAAAAACCCTTTACCCTTAATGCCCTTCTCGCATGACATTAACATAAATGATTCAAGATGTGACTGTGGGAGGCAATTTCGTAACCTATTTAGAATATATTTTATCTTCTTCATGTCCATAAATGGAAAGTAATTAAACTAATGGAAAGTACGGAATTTGGTACCCATCCCAGCAAGAATAGACCGAACGCGATTTTCTTTTCGCTTTACACCAAAAAGTAAATTATCGTCAGATTGCCATTGCCTGCATATTTTAATATGCATATATATGACACAAAACCTGTTTTAAAAAATGCAGAATTTGGCAACCTAAAAGTCCCGAGAACATTTTGAACTTTGTACTGTATCAGTAACATTTCACTTAGAAACTCCATTTCTGAAAATTATGTACTAAATGAAGTTGATTGTATCTAATGTAGATTCGCTATTGATAAAAATATCTTGCCTTTATTGGAGCAGAAATGTTCATTCTTGTTAATAATCAAAGCATTCATTTACTTAAAATTCACAGTAGTATAAATAAACTTCACTAGCCTTTATTTTATTTTCAACTGCCAAAAAGCGAATAATGATATCATGGAAGGAGATACTGATCGCAAATACAAACCACGAAAAAGTGAAACCTGTGAAACAACAAGGTCCTTATATACCCACAAACATAAGAGTTCTTGCTGATGAATTATCTACAACAGGCTTCCACCCCCTCCTTTTTCTGCAGACCCCACCCTCTCAGTGACTGTCTTGTGGGAGACAAATACCCAGTTGCCCCTCCCCCTGCATATGCCACTGCCCTCTATGTATATGCTGATGAAGCCAGTCAGTTTTTGATATTTTTTTTATACTTCTAAAAATGCATTTCATTTAACTTACTCAAATAAAATTTTAAGTGTGGGGAGTTATCTCCAGCGAATCAATGAAGGGAAAATTTCTTAGTTTCTCACTTGTTTACTTTTTCTACTCTATAATTGAGAAATTCTTGTAATTTTTTCTTTTTTAAAAAGTAAAATCAGCATATTTTTGTTAATTTTAAATAGGATTTCATTTGTTGCAGTTATTCTTTAAATTCCATATGCTGGATAAGAGGGAAGTGGATAATGTGTCATATGATTCCAGTTCTATACAGGAAATAGATGAGCCATCTCATAGAAATATATCACATAAAATTATACTGATCAAGGTGAGTTTTATTTTGGATAACGATTAAATAAAACATTGTGTAAATATTTGGAAGGAAGCAAAAATTTTTGTACTGTTTGAAATTTATATTTTTCAATTAGATTTTGTTTTAGGCTTGAAGTGATCATTATAACCCACAGTAGATTAACATATTTTCAGAAAGAAAAATTTCAAACTTGGTACAATTTTAATTTCAGATTTGGATGTATAGCTTCTCTTTGTGGATGGTATTTTTTGTTTCATTGGCTGTGTACCCTGCTGTGACGGTTTTAATTGTGTCAACATCAAAGGGGAATTCATCTTCTTGGAACAGTGCGTATTGTATTTCAAAGGTATGTTATTTAATGCTGTTCTGTTATGTAATGAGTCTATCTTATTCTTTCAGACACATATTTTGTCCCAGTTATTGGATATTTATTATTCAGCTGTTTTGATTATATTGGAAGAATTCTTTCTGGCTGGCTTTTATGGGTAAGTGTTTGAGAAGATTTAAAAAATATTTTCATTTTTAAAATTATTATACTCTTAATATGGATTTGTATATTATTTTAAATTAATTTTTTATTCAGAAAATAAATTTTCTTTCCAAACTTTGCAGGCAAACTTTTGACGCAAAAAATATGGTTTAAATGATTTAATGCCTCATATTATTTTATTGTAATTATGCATTTTTCATCTTTCTGATTCTAATTTCACATTATCCTAAATTGATTTAAGATACTGCTGTGCTTTAGGCCATTTTATAAATGATAACGTCGAGTTTAGATTACTAAAAATAAAATCTGACTTATTGTTTGTGTTGTGATATATATACCACTTAAATAGTACAAACCATTTGCACATTTTAGAAAAATTAATAGTAATTTAATAACACCTTTACTAATAATTTAAAAAATAATATTAAGTATAAATCTGGGAATATTATTGGTTCTCTAATGTTAAAATTTTTAAAATGCAACTACTTCGTCATGGTATTAAACCCTTGAATTTTTTATCAATTTTATATTATTGATCATAATGTATGATCTGATGAGAGATTATTTTTGTTTCCAGCCAAAGGAAAAGGGATGGTTGGTTGTACTTCTCAGCACTGCACGTGTAATATTCATTCCATTATTACTTTTCTGCAATGCACAACCAAGGCATAATCTTCCTGTCCTGATTGTTTCTGATGCTGCTTACATATCAATAATGATTGTTTTTGCGCTTTCAAATGGTTATTTAGCCAACATCACTCTAGTCTTAGTGTCAAGGTAAGTCCCAAGTTTTTGAGTGATTTGAATGGGCAATTTCTGCCAAACAGTTACAGTATAGAACCGTTTATCCGGAGTCCAGTTATCCAGAAATACAGTTAACCTGCAATTTTAAAAAATAATGTATTTTCCAAAATTTGTTGGGAGAAAGAAATTTAAATTTAAAGCCTCGCTAGTAATAACCCAGCTCACCCCGATGTGTTGGGTGTGCTCCGGTGAACAAGTGAACATGTAATTTGGAAGAGAACAAGGAATTTATACTGGAAGTACCCAATTACCAGAGCCAGCTAGGAAAATCGTGAGGGCCGGTGCAAAGTGTGCAGGTGGGGCCTATTATGTGTCATTTTTAATAGTAAATTTTAATAAATAAAGCTCTCTCTCTCTATGACACTTCGATATTTTTTCAGATTTTCTTTAAAAATGCGTGTATTTTATAAGTACGACATATTTTTTAGAGAGCACTGGGGCTCTTTAAGTGTGGGACCTGGTGCAGTTGCACCGTTTGCACCACCATCAAGCCTACCCCACTGATTACAGTAAAGGCAGTGATGAGCTAGAATAAAATTAAGAACTGGCTCTCTATATAAAAATAAAAAAAGTCTCAAGGAAATTTAGATTAAGGTGGCAGGGAAGGCCTACATGTCAGGGACACCAGATTGCTCTATGTTAGTAATGCCCTTCTGCTAGCTTAACAAGTGTCCCCTTCTTAATGCCCACTATGTGGGACCATCTAAGATACTGACTGAGATGCAGACCCCTCCACCCTCATTAACTCAGATTAGAAGGCCAAAGCTTGAGACTCAGACCTAAACCTGAGCTCAGGTACCTCTACCCTCATAGCAGGTGAGCACTAACTGACCACATCTTGTGCAATAAAATTTAAACTATTTTATTTTTTTAACTTAGTGCAATAGTGACCCAAGCATCAAATTTGGGTGAATGCACTGATTAAGTGCATCTTTTAAATGTAATTCTACGATAAATAATAAGATCTAATCTTGACGCTCAGGAATACCAACCTCTTAAAAGTTTTTGGGATGGGATTGTATTGAAAGTGGTTATAACTATAGTGGGTCACCGTGATTCACGGGGGTTACGTACCAGAAAATGATGCATATACCAAAACAGCGTATACCGGGGAATCCATTAAAACTCGATTGTGTTAATCAGTCTGAATGCAAATCCTTTTCATTAACATTTCTTATTTGAAATAATTACAAATGATTTTCAACAAATTTGCTTTAGACAAATTTGCTTTCGATGAATTTGTTTTCAATGAATTTGTTTTTGACAAATTTGTTATTGACGAATTTGTTATTGGCGAATTTGCTTTCGATGAATTCGCTTTTGATGAATTTGTTTTCGACGTATTTGTTTTTGACGAATTCACCTACAACCCTATGCATGATGCCGTGCTATCGATTTTTCAGAGTACCAGGTTTTTTCCTTCATTCCACCTAAATATGGACCGATTTTCTTCATTTTACCTTATTTGACGGCTACAACTGTATGTTATCTTATTCTTATGATTTTTACGTTACACAGCCGGCATTTTCAGAAGCAGGCGACACTTATTCTTGCATCCAATTTAGTTAGCCTTCAAATAGACGAAAGAATGGCGTTATTCGCTTAGAACTTTTGTTTAAGCATTGAAATTATCGTTGTAACAACGTCAATCTTTATACATAGCAACGTAAATAGTTACTGGTAATTATTTAGGAAAATGCATGTGGGAAGCATTCAAAACGACTGACCAAAGCAATTGAATCTTCTTTCATCATATGAATACTGGAATCTTACTTTTTTATAAGTGACTAAGCGGAAAAACAATTCAATGTAATGTTATGGCGGTGTCCCAAGTTCTGGCATCAGTGCGCGTACTTGTGCGAGCAGTGAGCGAGCGTCTTCGAAGCGATCAACACACTTTGTTTTCAAAGCGAGCAACCAGAACTGCCGTTGTGGCAAATACTTTGTATTTCAGTGTTTTCTTTGTAGTTTTATCGCCATTTTAAGTTGTGTTCTTATGCTGTTATGGAAATGAACGAAAATTTAATTTCCGAGATCCAAAAGAGTTCCATCTCATAGAATTTAAAAGATAAAAATTATTTTAATCATTTTTGGCTAATTATCAAGGCCGAAGCCGATATTTGGTGCATCACTAATTTATGCTAATGGAGATAATCGGCCTCGGCCGAATACTGATTTTAATATTCGGCATTCGGCCAAAATGAGTATTCGGTGCATCTCTAGTAGAATTACATTTAAAAGATGCACTTAATCAGTGCATTCACCCAAATTTGATGCTTGAGTCACTATTGCACTAAGTTAACAATATAAAATAGTTTAAATTTTATTGCAAAAGATGTGGTCAGCCAGTGCTCCCTTGCTATGAGGGTAGGGGTACCTGAGCTCCAGTTTAGGTTTGAGTCTCAAGCTTTAGCCTTCTAATCTGAGTTATTGAGGGTTGAGGGGTCTGCATCACAGTCAGTATTTTAGATGGTCCCACATAGTGGATATGCCATATATTTCATTTCATACATTGTTGGTAATTGATTGTCAGATAGGGAAAAATGTACATACTTGAAAGGAAAAAATCAATACATTTTCATATTTCCTAAAAATTTAACAACCGACTCACATATTCAGAGAAAACTTAACAACTGACTCGAGGGAGCCAGCTTCAGCTTATCATTGAGTACAGGTATATATTATAATAGTGTTCAGAATGGAAAGTATTACGAAATGGAACGCATGTTCAGGTAGTGGAACTGAAGGCAGTGGACGCAAAATAACATAGAACGTTTACAGTCAAGTTAAATTTGATTTATTTCTTAGGTACTGTGATGAGGAAAAGTAAGGAAATATTTTTTTTAGTACTTTTATTAAATGAAGTTAACAAAATGGTATTACTAAATGTTTGACGAGGCAGGATGATATTATTGACACATGTGATGGACCAGAACACCGGTCCAGTGAGTTCTAGCTCATTTTGAATATTGTTTATGAGTGTATTCCAGATAACTGGAAATTCCAGATAACTGGCTGTCTCCATATTCCAAGTTTGCCGGATGAAAGTTTCTATACTGTATTTCTGTAATGAGATTATTTTACTAGTTAAATTTAGTTGGTGAAATTTTCAGTGATTCCACTAACTTACACAGAACAGTTCCCAAATGTCACATGTGATTTTAGTGTATTGTTCAATTCTATATTCATTCATTTGGTCCATTTCATACCCCAGCCAGAGGCATAGCTAGTGGGTGTGTTTTAGTATATGAACACGTCTATTTTTAGGCACCAAATCATATATGGATTTGCAGGTTCAACACTTACCTTAAGATAATCCTGACTACCTTTCAATTAGATGTAAAATATAGCTCCTTGCCATTGCATGTTCATATTTCTTCATGATGATGAATTGGGTTTGAACTGCATTGTGAGAAGACATCTCATTGAAGTTCGCTTTTAAAAAAGTTAGGAGCATATTTATATCAGTTACCAATTTTTGGTGAAAGACCTGCAAAACACATTGTAGTTAAATGACTCTCTATAGCAGAAGGAGAAACTCACCTGTGGATCAAACTCATTTTTTATAAATATAATGCATATAATCTTAGGAGTGATGTCAATGACATTGCTATACTGGTGATCATGTAAACCTACTAAAGAAACTTCACCAATGAGAATGCATTGGTAACTTAATTAAAATCTATGAGCATTGTATAAGCAGTGCTCGAAATGGAAAATGTTACCAAATGGAATGCTTGTATTGATAGTGGAATGGAAATTTTTATGAAGCGGAACGCTTGTTATAAGGGACGGTATTTCTAAATGTCTGATGAAACAGGACGTTGGCATTGGCACGTGTGACAAGCCAGAGCAATGTCCCGGTGCATTCCGGCTCATTCCGAGCACTGCTTATAAGAATTGTTTCTTGTTAGCCTTCTGATATAAATTATAATTTTAGTCATAATATATTTTCTAAAGAATATGTTGTCAAGATTGGACAATAACAAACACAAATGGTAATTTATTAATTTGAAGTGTTGTTCATTTTATGAAAAATAAAATGCTGACTTTTATTTATCCTATATATAATTTTACAAGTGTCCATCTATCTGTCCGTTAGTCTGTCTGCCTCCCCCCCATGTATCCTGTATCTCAAAAGCCATTTGTCGTAGAGATATGTGGTAAACTGAATTTTGTTTCTACAAACTAGGAAGTCCCTAGAAAATATTTTCATTTTAAGTCCTGGGTTCGGATTCAGAAGATATATTTTCCCATAATTTTACATGGGCTTTTTGATTTTCCAGTGTGCAAGGTTTTTTCATTCATTCATCAAAATATGTGAATATGGACTGATTTTCTTCATTTTTGCTTCATTCAACGGCTAAAACTCTATACTATCTTATTCTTGTGATGTTTGCATGTTACATGGTCGAAGTTTTCAGAAATACGCATTCTTTTTCAAAATTTTGTAGATTTTTCATACTCATTCCGGGCGTTGCCAGGGAGACTCTCACTGTTGCCTCTGATTCATCATCATCATAGGTAATCAATCTGTAGATTGGTTTGTAGCAGCTTTCCACTCAACCCTGTCCTGGGCTAGCCTTTTCATCTCCTCATATGTCCTACATCTCACATCCTTTATAATCTGTTCTATGTATCCTAATCTAAGGCGTCCTCTCGCGTTTCTTCCTGTTATTCTTCCTTTGATTATATCCTTCAAAAGTCCTTCATGTCTCAGAGTGTGTCCAACCAAACTGTCTCTGTGTTTAATGGCTTTCTTGCGACCTTCTGAAAACTTCTTTGTTTGTCACCTTATCCACCCAGCTAATCTTCAACATCCTTCTATAACACCAAGTTTCCATGGCTTCCAATCTTTTCTTCTCTTGTGTTCCTATTGTCCAAGTCTCACAACCATACAATAAAATGCTCCATATATAGGACTTTATAAATCCCTTCCTGGTTTCCAAACTTATTTTGCTCGATGTCATTAGCTGCCTTTTCTTGTAAAACACCTTCTTCACTTGTACAATCCAACTAGCTATAGCCATCTTCCTCCTGTTATCACTTGTTATCCTGCTTCCTAGATAGAAGAATTCATCTACTTCTTTCAATTGTTGGTCTCTCAGATTTATCCATAGGTTACCTGTTTTTTCCACAAAATGTTACTTTTGTCTTGCCTTTATTTATCTTCATATCGTAGTACCGTATTTAATCGATTGTAAGCCGACACCGATTGTAGGCCGACCCCCGCTTTTCACAAGGTCACGCAAGGAAAAATTTTGATTTTAAAGTGATTAGACAGCTGGGGTCATTTATTTCAAAATACCAAAAAGTATGAACGCCTCAAATTTTCAGTTCGTAATTAAATAAAGAGTATTAACTAAAATTACGGCGCCATAAAATATGTTTTATTCACCTATTCATAACAACTCATACGAAAAGAATAATTTGACCTCATTATCCCCCGTGATCTTATTCTCGTAAAAAATAGCCGTTTCTCATCATTCAGATACGGACACCGTATTACGTCTCAGATTTTCAGTTCATAATTAAATAAAGAGTATTAACTAAAATTACGGCAACATAAAATACATTTTATTCACTTATTCATAACAACTTCTACTAAAAGAGTAATTTGACTTCGTTATTCCCCGGATCTTATTCTCGTAAAAAATAGCTGTTTCTCGTCAATCAAATACGGACACCGTATTACATAACATACGTTAGTACTACACTAGTATCACCTGGGCATGCCTTTTCACTTTTATTCTTAAATTATTCTCCCAAGTTTGCTGCTATGCCACTAAGGCACGAGGAAGTAACGGTACGCTCGGGAAATCCCAGTACGCGCATGCTAGACACACTGAAACAAGATAAGTAGAGGAGGGAGGGGATGGGGGTAGGAAAGGCAAATGTTTTGATTCACGAGTACATAAAATGAAACATCGTATACATGTATGTAGATTCTTACGCATACGAGCGCTATTGCTGCATTGTTTTATGACTTGAACGCACCACATATTATTTACATAATTTATTTCTTCGTAGGTGTTCAGTCATTTTGATTCTTTTTTGCATACATTTAAAGTAGATAGTTTACTTACACTTTAGTACACTTATATCTCGCATTATAATGTAACTATGGACATAAATTCATTAACTACTTTTTTTACGCCGATTCTAAGCCGAGTGGCGATTTCTGAGATGGTAAAAACGTAAAAAAGGGTTGGTTTACAATCGATTAAATATGGTAGTTAGCCAGTATCATCTCCATTTCATTTAAAAACATCTCTAACTCCTTTGGTGTCTCTGCTATTACAGCTATATCATCCACGAAATGCTATATGTCTACCTTTTGACCTTGGATCGTTACGCCTATTTGTTTACTCTGTGAGCCATTTAAATACCCCAAACCACATGCCACACCTTCTTTCTTCATCAGCTGCTGATGATGAGAGCTTTGCTCTTGAAATACATATCCCATTTGTTACTTGAGTGCGTGTGTGAGTATATTCTTCTAACAGGATTAGTTCTTTTGGGAGTGAATGGATGCATGAATGTTTGACATCAGGTCACTAGCATGGAGTCATCCCCATAAACCTGTAAGTATAACATCTATTTTTTTGTTTCTCTTTTTTCTTTCATTACCGTTTAATTTTTACAGGTTGTTTTGTCTCTAAATATTCTACTTTGTACGGTTAAGGAGTTCTTCTTAATTTTGAAACATCCATCTTGCTCTAGTCTCCACCCTTTTTACTTTCTCCATACGTAATAATGGAAAAGTATTGTGTTCATGAAAAAAATCGACTTCGAGATTTCAACGAAAATACACATTTTGAAGTTCCTAGAACACGTTTAGACTATTTTTGGAATGGTGTCTTGTGGATATATGTGATTGTGGAGACGCTAACTCAAAAAGTACTTGTCATATTAACACCAAATTTCATATATAACACTTTAGCATGAGCACAAAGAACTGATTAGCTTTTGGACAATATCGGTTAACCGGAAGTCAAGGTTAAAAACATCGTTATTGGTAATCTTGGTGAGGACCAAAGTTGTAGAGAATAATATTTCTTCCAAGTTTTGTTTGAAACAAATTTTCGTAGAACCATCCATTTCGGAGTTATTTTGCTTTATCTTAATACCAGTATACAGCACCACCACCATGTAGCGGTGAATTCTGTAAACATATTCAAAATATACGTAATTTACGGCAATAAGGACGACTGTATTCTTTTACAATATGAAATGATAATTTTGCCTCATAATGCAATTCATAATAATTTAAATATCCATACCCCAAATATGGAGAAAGTCGTGTTGACCACATCATATTTTTAATTACCTCCTTTTTAATTCTCTCTGAGCTTGTTCAGTGCTTCCTCGATATATACATTCAACAATACCAGTGAAAGTGAGCATCCTTGTGTAGTTCCTTTTCTTATCCTTGCTTCTTTTTGGCTTTCCTTGCATCTTACCACAACCGTTTGGTCCTTGTATAAACCAATCATCCTCTAGTTACCGAAAATACACAAAAAACACGAAAAGTCGTAAAAATAACAAACGGATGGACAAAATTACAATTTTCTTTGTATAGATATAAGATATATATATACACATACATATATACACACACACAGGGGGTCCCCAAAATACGAACGGGTTGCGTTCCAAAAGTTCGTTCGTAAGTACTTTGTTCGGAACTCGGAACAAAATTGCCCATAAACACAATGCTATAATTGGTGGTTAGGTTCCCAATGTATTTTACCCTTAATTAAGTTTAATTTTACCATTAATAAAGTTGATGAATCTTTATGATGAATAACAGTAGAAAACAAAACTTGCAATATGTACCATTAACAAAACATGAAAATAATCAAATAGAATACAAAATAGTTTTTATTTACCTTGAATGCTGGTGCTGAGTAGCGTATTATAAGTGGTTGTCTTGAGAAGTAGCTTTAAATTGACGAAGGTAAGGAAGTAGAAAGAAACTTTTCTGATGAAGGAGAAGGCTTATGGGAAATCAAAAGTTCATGATCATTTACTATGTAGCATTAATTTCCTCTCTAATATGACTTTTAAAATGCAGATTTCTAACTGACTTCGCATAATAAATCATCAATACACACACACAGCCATGCCCTCAGTGAGATTCGAACCCGCGAACCTTACCTATACCGGGGAAATTCATTATTAGAGTTAAATGTGAATTATTGACATCAACTTATTTTACACACTTCTTAATTTTTTATAAATTAAATTTAAAAAACTGCGCAAACATTGCATGTGTACAGCTAGTTAAATATAATTTTTTTGGTAGAGTTGTTGAATGGAAGAGCATAAATACATTTGAAAGTGAATTAAATGTGCAAAGAAGAATTGCATTTATTTCTTGTATGCTAAATATATAATACCAATGTATAAAGTATCTCCAAACAGACCCAGATTGGTTAAAACCCAGAGGAAAACAACCGATTGGGATTTGTGAAACTTTTAGTTAATATAAACCAAGGTAGATGTGAAAGTATACCTTTTGGCAGTCATTGAGAAATTTGAGTTGTGGAATTGTTATTCATTAAAAAAAAGAATATGGGAGAGAGATTTTTCTGTTTGTAATATACCATTTTTGTATACACTTAAATATGCATGAAAAATGTCCTTTTCAATGCAATTTATCTATACATTTTCTATTGCTTTTCAGATGTGTAGATGCAGTTGAGCAAGAAACCGCATCATCAATGATGGCCACATTCCTTGGAATTGGTTTGTCATGTGGTTCATTTTTAAGCATACTTTTAGTTAAGATATTGTAACTGCTTACCATGATATCATGGTATGTCCAGTATATTTTTTATCTTATTTTAATTTTTATTTCATCTGGTTATTTTCAACATTTTAAAGGTTTGGTGGACTTATAAAGGAAGTGAGCAAATATTGCTTGTTCCACGAGTAAAAGACTTGGATCATTATATTCTAAAAACTATGATATTTTTCCATGTAATGGTGCAGGGTAAAGATACCCTATTGTGACATCAAATTGACTGTTAGGAATGATTGATTGTGATAATATCATTCAGTTATAGTAGAAGATGTGAGTAGCCAGTCACATAGGTTTTGCTTATATAAAAGTGTATATTGTGGCTTGCTATAGTTACACTACTACCAGTTACGTAAATGATTTAAAATATAATGTGTATAAAAGAGAAAATTTATGCTGAGTTAATATCATATATTACTTTCTCCATACATAGTATAAGAGAAAATATTGTAGTTGTGAAAAAAATCTGATTCGAGATTTCAACGGAATTTCACGTTTCGTGGTCCCCTGATTACATTTTTACTATCTTCTGGATGGTTTCTGTATGTATGTGACAAAATATTGTGGGCGCTTTATCTCCAAAACTAATAATCTGATATACACACAACTTAATAATACACTGCTCCCTGGTTATAACACGGGGTATCGGGGGAGGAGCTGCGACCCACGTTATAAGACAACCACGGTATAACCGAGGACATGACTTTTCATTTTTAAATTTCTGTACTTGCTACAAGCAACAAAATTAAAATGAAAAAACAATATACAGTGAGTAGAAGAAATTTATTTATTCGATTCCTTGAAACGTCAGTATATTTTGTTTTTGCTTTAGTACATACTATAGTCGCTTCACCATCGGAAGGCTCTTGGCCTACTTAGAGCAAGTAGCCAATCACGAACGTTTCCCCTTCCATCGCCCCTCTCAACTTTCGTGCGGGAGAGCAGATATCGTTGCGCATTGCCAGCTCTTGCGGATTTTCGCCTTCAGCTGATATACTACGCAATTTCTAATGGAAACGCATCCGGATGTGATCTCTTCGAGAGCAGGAGTGAGACTGGTTTCCTCCCCACTACCTTCCCAAACAAACAGTCTCCTACTGGCTGCTGCTAACTGGTGTACGCCCCGTTTTCAAGGCCAGGAGTCTTTAGATGTTGGAGCGACTATAAAAGAACGATAGGACTTTCTTTCCAAGAAATAGGGAGGAAGACCCGCTGTATATCCGATTCCGCATTATAACCGATGGTGTTATAACCGAGGAGCGGTGTATATAAGATTATTATTGGTAAATGAAAATCTTAAAAAGGTTTTGTCTGAAACTGGTCAACCAGAACTGAAGGTTTATTCTTGTCATTTTTCCGCTTTTTCATAATATCTCCTTTAGAACTCAATTTACATAAATATTTATCATAATAAAAGTTGCAAACAATGTGATTTTCTACAAATTTTGTTTGAAACATTTTTTCATTAGTTTCGGTGAGATTTTGATTTTGTCTAAATTTATATCGAGTGCATCACTAATTTGTTCAATTGCAGCACCATGAGTTCGAAACGGGCAGAATGCCAACTGAAAATTGATCGTGCACATAATGGATAGGCATCCTTAGGCCAGAAGGCCAAATACGGCCAACGAGAACTCCTCTTACGGCAAATCTATGAGAAAAAGTGGTTGGTAAAATGTAATATAGGCGATATCACATTTTCAAAAAAATATGATCTCAAAAATTTGTCGACCGGAAGTGGAAGTGTATTCTTGTCGTTTTCTCTTTTTTTCCAAATACGGTAAAACTCCATTATAACGCGCCTGACTATACCACGGATTCGGATATGCCGCAGGTCTAGTCATGCCCCCCAAAGCGATTCCATTTATTTTCTTCGTAAACAAGCTCATTTCAAATTTTACCGCGATTTATTTTCTTCGTAAACAACTTCAAATTTTACCGCGATTTATTTTCTTAGTAATTTCTTCAGTGATTGTTGACAATATTATTTGTTGTTTCCTCCATCAGTCTTCAACATTTTATGGTCAAAATGTTTCAATTAATTTTTTTAGTGAGGGCTGACAATATAATGAAGATTTTAATAATCTAGTACAGCTTACTGTGGCTTAGGTGAAACTACTGAAATGACAAGAAATGTACTTTGTCCCACCTTTATATCAATACATGTATATACAGTGAACTCTCGTTTATCCGGCCTAATGGATGTAAGAGGAAGCACGAATAATAGAAAAACACAGATAATGCGAACATCAGGCACAAACTTGCTATGGAACCAATCAGTGAATATATTTTTGTCCATCCATGCACCTTTCTGGCAAATTAGCTCATTTCAATGAGTGAGGATTTTTTGCCTGGCCTATCACAGTAAATTTCAGCTTGTTATTGCCTGCCACATTTCCATAACATAACAGTTTTGTTTTTCTTTATATCACAAATGGTCTGTATGCCAGTACCGTATTCGTCAGCCAATTTATTCACAGATTCTCCTTTTTCAAGTCTCAATTCGAGTTTTTTTCTAATAGTAAAAACAATTTCCTTCTGTCTTTCTGCCATTTTAACGAGGGATCACTATAAAAACCACAAAGCTCAGTGAGCTAGCACACAGCTGAATTTGGCAAATGACTCTACTTAAAATCGAATCGTAATAAAATGAATCGATAGAAATCAAGATGGTGGAAGAACAGCTGATCAATCAAGGTCACATGCTGTCCCCTCGTGTGACTTTTGTGAAACACCCGATCATAAAAAAAACAATATACATATCTACAAACTTGCCGTTTCTGCATATAATATAATTATTTAGACATTGATGTAATGAGAATATGAATATATTGTGGTCCCACTGTCATGAATTTCTTTTAATGCATTGCAATTAAAGTATTAATAAAATTTGAAGGCATAAGGAGAGAGACATGGATAATCGGGAGATCACTGTATAGACATGAGAAAAATCTATATTATTTACTAAAAGTACTAGGTTATTTCAAAATGCATAAAGGAATTTATTAAAAATTTCATTAATTAATTCATACTTTTGCTTTCTACAAAAAATTAAGCTTTCGCTTTACTTTTGTGACAGGTTTTTAAGTATTGTTAACTGATCTTAAATTTTATAAAATCTTTCATGACTCACAGGTTGAGAAACACTAATCCAGTGTACATGACTTTTTGGACAACCTGTACAAACTAATGAGATTCTTTCATTAAATTATAGTTAGAATAAAAGTTAAATTTATTATTGTAATGAAACAAGCTGGAGGTAAACCAAATTAATGAATATTTTTGACAGAGTTTTTGCTCAAAGTAGCCAATTTTTTTCAAAATATATTTCAGGGAAAATATCTGATGATGGAAGCATTTGGATTGCTTATTCTGAAGCATAATTCCTAAGATATTAAATTAAAGACTGCATTTTTTCTTGATAAAGAGCCATTCAAAATGGTAATCATTTAGCATTATTTATATTTATAGCCACATTTATTTGGAATTTCATTTACTTGTCCTTTTGAAACAGTTTACCTTTGGAGTAAATATTGTTTGAGGAAATTCAGTTTTTAAGTCTTTTGGTGAAAATGCTTTTATTTTATAATTCTGCATGATATTACTTTATGCTATGAATTTACTCCGTTTAATTTTGAAAGATTGTATATTATAATGATTGAATCATTTGTATTTGCAACGTAAACTATGTGCATGTGTTAAACATCTTCGTTTTTCCTATTAATGTGATGTAGCTTACAGTTATTAGGCAGTTGGAGATGTTCTTTACTTCCAGTGTTGATTTCTGTTAAATTCAATATATTTTTTGAAAAAAGTCTAATCAAAATTGAAAACTAAAATTGCTTCAGTGGACATAGCAAAAGGAATCGTTTTGTTCAAAAGGTGTAGCATTATACAGAGATATGAAATGAGAGTGTGAAAAATTATTTCTGATGGAGTTTTTATATGAGTTATATTGGGTTGGCCAAAACATGTGGATACCTCAGTCCTCGGATGGTTGAGAACACTTGATTTGATATACCCAGTACTCTACAATCTCTCTTAATGCCTGCCGTGAATTGGTTTAGATTAAAATGTGAATTCTGTCGTTATCAACATTGGAAAGGCATCCAGAGTGTTGTTCATCTTCCAAGCCAAAATCACACACACGGAATCTCTTGGCCCCTTTTGACAGGTTCAAATAGCTACAGCACCTTCTCCGTACACTTCACCAAAGTTTTTCTATTGAATTTGTGGCATTATCGCCTTTTTTATACTCATAGTTGATTTTCACCCCTTTCAGAAAAATTTTAAATTACTTTTATATTCCCAAATTCTGTTTTCACGTGTTCTTTACAATGTTTACTTTTTAAGTGATGTTTTATTTGACATTTACTGTCCACTTTTTTAATGAGACGCCCGACTGCTACCCATTAAAATGCACATGAACTTTTTGACCAATCCAATAATTAACATACGATTGTATGCTGGTTTGTGCTATCCAAGTAAAATCATTTTCTTTATTCTTGGAATTTTAAGTGATTTCAAAATATTGTTTTCTGATTATATCAGTTGACAGGGAATAGAAAAATATTATTAAAAATTAAGTTGGTATTTGTGAACATTGAAGTATACTACTATTTTAATTAAAAACATTATATATCATGTGAAATGTGGAAACAGATGAAAAATTCTGCTATGACTGGGAATTGGACCTGGACCTTCCACTAGCCATGCAGATATTCTACCAATGAATAACTGTGAAGACAAATTTTCCTGTTTCAGAACAGGACTTCTGAATCAGAAGAATTTGTCTGCTAAGATAGTACAGTGGTTGAATATCAGCTCAGCAAGTGGAAGACCTGGGTTCAATTCCCAGTAATAGTAGATTTTTTCATGTTTCTGCATTTCACATCATTCCAGCTTATTTATACCTGTTCCATAAGGATCTTTGGATCATTCATTCCATCAATTTATTATATATCATGTCTAATATTATGATAAATGTTTAGGTGTTTTCCTCAAAACTTATGATTAGCAAGCAAATAGCTTCTGTCACTTGTTAGCTTAAAAATGTAGCTTTGCTGTACATTATTTTGCTTTTCAAAGATGCAGTTTATCAGATATGTTCCTCCGTATATATATCTCCATATTAGCCAATTATTCTCTATATTTTATTTGAAGATATGTGTATATGCAAATTGTGCTGTCACTTGTTGAGGTCGTAACATGCTTGGCTGAATATTTTTTAATGGAAATAAATTAACTCAGCTGGGCAAAATTTAAATTTTAATCTAAACTTCATGAAGATATCATGTTATAATTATTTTAAAATTTATTATTAAGTACCTATTAAATGAAATGCAAAAAAATGTGAGCATTTATATTTGCAGTAAAAACAATTATAGTCCACTCATAAATATTTGCTAATTTATTGAAAAGTATCGTGCTTTTGTAATTTTATATTTATTGATATGCTAGCATTACTGTTGCACATGAGGGACGAGAAGGGTGATCACTCTAGGTGTTGAAGTAAAGGGGTGACAACAGTCTGGACACGAGCATATATTTTGTTATAAATATTTTTTTAAATATTTTTTAGATTGAATTTATGTATTTATGGTAATAAATTCATGTATTTATTATTTGGAACACTATGTAAAGCGTTATTTATAAAGGTATGAGAGCTTGAAAATGGTATTTTTCAGTGTGGCACTTGGCACAAAACTTACTGGCTAAGGTTCTGTCTGCTAGCATTTCAAAATTACATACCTGTGTTTTATATTCTCTGCAGATACACAACTGTTAGTTGATAGTGTTATTTTGGTTATGATGTAAAAATTCTATGCGACAAAACTGAAGTTCCTAAGATTATTTTTGCCTTATTTCAATCAATAATAATTTGACTCTCAAGTGCATAATCTGTAATGCATTTAATTTTCAAGCTCAGGAATTATGATCTCTTATGCTGAAGTATAGATTTGACTAGCATTATGTTTTATAAGAGATTTATTTCATCAAGAAACTTGGATATTTTATTGTTTTAGGTACAGGTGTCATTAAGAATTAAAATTTAAATCATTAAGGCATTTTATTTTCCTGAAAAGATAACGAGAAAAAATTATAATTTTATACTTAGAAATCCATTTTCAGCATTCTTCAACATTTTGTCATATTTTGTAGTACTCATTCAATAATGACTATTGTGGTTCCTTTCTTTAGGCAATTTAATAGCAGTGTATGTGATTTTAGTTTTGTAATGTTTGTTATATTTATTGCTGTCAAGTGAAAATATACTTCAGATTTATTTTAATTAACCTATAAATGCTTAAGTAAGTTTTAACTATTCTATTGTCTTTCATTTTCATTGCACTTTGTAAAGACGTGTGCTATATTTTTATTCAGCCTCAAAAGAGCAACATTACAGATTTTTAAATTCTGCATTCCATGGACATTATTTCTAATCATGTATTTGCTGTTACTAACCTGTGTAATTTGCTGTGCAGCATTCAACATTTTTAATGTTTTTATGTATACAATGAATGCATGCAAAACAACTAGAAATGAAAAATGTCTATGTATATTATTAGTTTGTAGATATTAGGAGAATATATGTACATGTTTCAGTGATGGATGTTTTTTGGATATCATGGAGAATATAGTTATATATATTTGTGCAATCGATACATATTGATACAAGTATAGAAATCTGTGGTATTATGCATTAGTAAAAATGCTTTTGCAATGGAAGATCATTTCAAAGCATACAATGTCATTTTAGTGAAATAACTAAAAAGTATTTCCTAATGTTATACTGTCGTTGTGGGTAAAAACTATGTGGTGTTTTCTTAGACTGGTCTAAGAAGTTGTGTATGCAATGAAGCATTGCTTTGCTACGTTGAGCATTTATATCATAATGATGTTCTATTATTGTTGTGTATACATAGATGTATCTGATAAATAAATTGTCTATTTTCACTAGGTCAGTAAGTAATAATAAAGAAGTTTCCCATGTTTTCAATCATCTATTAATTGTTTACAAATTAGTTACAGGGCAAGTGCATTTTGTCATCTTCATCTTCACTGCCAGGATCATTTTTCTAGACCAGGGCACTGCAACCTATAGCCTTTGTGCTAAGTTTAGTCCATGTGAATATTTTATGCAGCCTACTTCAATGAAAAAGGGTTCTTTAACATTTAATAAAGGTAATTTTCATATTTTAAATGGAAGCCATGGCCATAAAATAGTTCTGGTGAAGTTATGATTCTAAGTTTGTTAAACTTGGGTTTCTCTTTCATAATAACTAGAGCTGGTAAAGTTCTGGAACAAGGAACGGTTCCAAAATGGTTCCTGTTCCTGGATCCATACCGGAAAAATTGTATCGGAACCTGAACCAGAACAAATTTTGGTTCCAGAACAGTTCCTGTAAAAATGAGTAAATTATAATTAATATTTTTACATTTTTTATATTTAAAACATAGACTTCTTAATTGCTAGTTATATTTTTATACAAAATTGAAAACATACTTTCTCTGATTATTCTTCTTCCATATTAAGTTGGATCTAGTATTTGGAGCTTGGTATCCAATCCATCTACATTTAATTTCCATATTTTGCATAATAGATTCTGGTAATAAGCTGTTTAAAGATTACGTAAAGCAGGAAATAACAAGTAACGTTCAATCATTTACTCAAATACATTGTAAGATCTCACCAATCAGTGTGATCATTCTTTGCATAGTCAAAAAAATATTTTCTACAGTGGCAGGATACAATGAAATTGCGGGCTTGGAAGATTAGTCGTTTCTTGATATTTTAATATCATCCTGAATCAGTGGTGTACTGATAACCCCCGCAACGTGGGGGGAGGGGAGGGGCCCGAGATTTAGGGGGGCCCCAATCGTTCAAACCGTACTAAGATATCCATAGGGGGCCCCATATTATTTGCTGTGGGACCCCCTCAGATTTTCAGGCACGCCACTGTCCTGAATCAAAGAAAGAAACCCATTTGAAGAATATTATTCAGAAGTTGAATTTGATGTGTAATTGATCAAAGATGTTTTTTTAAGACAGTGATTCAAGAAAATCTTTATGAATTTGAAGACAAAAATATAAATCCAACGTCTTGATGTTATGGACAAGATAAAACTATATCTTAATCATTCGCCAAATAAAATTTTCTCATACAATATTTGTATGTATTGCATAAATTAAAAAGAACCAAAAAGGTCACAAATTGTAAACAATATGTTGATATTTAATTTAGACTGCTATATGATATTATCTTTTAGGTAGGATGACAAAATTTGAACTTAATGAAAGGTCAGTTTTGAACATGGTCCCAGCTATAATAATCTTTTCATTGAAAAAAGAATAAGTAAAGAAAATTGTTAGCTATTGCTATGTTTAACAAAATATCGAAGTGCAGTTAGATCACCCTTGGTAGTGTATGCATTACTATCAACAATTACAACACTTTTCCTAATTATGTAACCGAATCTGAAATGGGAATCCTTACTCTGTTGAACAAATAGTTAACATGTAGCGAGCTATTTTTGGTTCACCAAAAATTGACGCTGCTATTCTTTTGGTTGATTACTAACCGCCATTCCTTACACATACATACATACCGATCATTCTGTTCCCTTACGGAGTAAGCAAGCTAAATGCCTCTACCATTCACAATATTTCTGCACACCTTTCCATCCTTACATACTGTATATACCTGTATATAAGGCGAGGTTTTGTTCCAATTTTTATGACCGAAATATCGCTAGTCGTCTTATAATCGCGATAGTTCAACTGACAGAGGAACCAAAGCTGGAGATTGGAAGAATCGAATAGCTATAATCGAAATATTCGATTCTTAAAATCAATCGATTATTAAAAGTAGTAGTAGAAAATGAATTGATTCAAATGTATTCAAAGACAAATACTCTTTTGGGTACTGGTCGGTTATACGCCCACACGGTATATACATAGAGAAGCAAAGGTAAAATAGAATAATGGATGAGTTAAAAAACTTTAATTTCCGTATGTCCATGTTGCGGTTTTTTAAAGTTTCATCGTTCTCTCACATTGAAAGGATATATTGACCAGCCTTCGGCTTGCTTTGTTGTAATGGGTAGTCGTCTCTGGGCGCTACCGCGCCCTTCGCCTCGCCCGGAACCAAAGAAACCCTCCACGTTGTCCGGCATGGGCGTCAGCAGGGGGGGCAGTTTCCCCCCCCTGGAAATATGTAAAAACGTAAATATTATATTAGATATTATTTTAAAATGTAAAAAAACTGGGCATGCGAAAAAACTTAACACGTTGCATAAGGATGGCGAGAATTCTCACTCCCAATTTGGTCTTACAGCAGGAGCGGCCACCCAGCTCATAGAGACATTTGCGAAAAATGGAGGGAAGTATAAAGCAAAACAAAGGCAACATGTGCGGGTCGGATCCGCGAGGTAGTTTTTACAAGCTTTCCGTCTCCGAGGGTGAAGGAAAAAAAGGATGTTTTCAAGAAAGTGGGGGAGGGAGGGATTTTCCACATTGGTCCCATCTGCATATTTGACCTAAAAGGGCATACGGCATCCATGATTCCAGCGATTCCAGAAATCTTACCGACGCGTCGGCAAACGTCGCAACGTTCCCAAGAAAACTTTCTGATACGTGTTTTACACATTGGTCTTATCACCCTCTCTCCTTTTTCTCTTAAAATTTCTCGAAAAAGAAATTACTTCAAGACCCTCAGATTTTCTTAATTTGTGGAAGAAGTAACATCGCAGAGAGAGTGAGTCGTCGTATTTTTGCAGTAACTGTGTGCATTTTGCGTAAAAATTAATAGGACTGGTTAGTATTTTAACACGTGAAATATTTTAATTATTTGTTTTTAATTTCTTTGGTTTCGCTTTTGGAGTTTTTGTGAGAGAAACTGTTTTAATTTTAGTAGAAGGATATCCTAACGATCCAGATCTTCTCATCACTACGTGGGACATCTTTACTCAAAACATTGTCAGTACATCGTCTTCCATTGGAGAGGTTAGTTTGAATTTAATGAATTGTTACTGTTTATATTAAACTTCTTTTAGTAATTTCATTTATTTCGAGAGATTTACTTCAATTATTTCTCGGTGTATTGTGACATTTCTCGGAATAATTAGTATTATTAATATTAGCTGTCGGCATTTTTGCCTTGTCATAATGACCCCTATGTTGTTGATGATTCCTATAATAACTTGCAAGTCCAAATCAGTCATTCAAGTAAAAAATCTCAAAAGTTGAAAAACTATACCCTAACCCTAATATTTAGGATGATCGTTTTTCAGATAAGTTTCCCACCCCGTTATTCGCTAAACCCTTTGTTGTGAGGAAATCCTACCGGCGTCTATAACTGGGAAGACCTTACTGAATATAAATATCGCTGCTCTCAGCTTCAGAGCAACTCCCAAGAATTCTCCTCCGTACTACCCCTACTAAATTACACCTTTTCATTGCTTTACTTTTTTGGTTTGCCAAAACAAAGGGGGAAGGTTGTGAGTCTAATTTTTATGTAATTCTTATATCGAAAGTGAATTCTTATAGTTGCGTAGTTATGTTATAGTCGGAATTAATAATGTTACTATTTCTTGATTCTTCGAATTAAGTACGGTTGATAGTAAAATTAAAATTTTTAACTTATTATGATTTTCTTGTTGGATTTTATTCGTTTATCTAGCCCTTAGATAATCATTACTTTTATTTAGTATCTTTCCATTATTGTACGATAAATTCTATAAATCTTTTACCCAGTACTAACAGTAGCCAGTTCTTTTCTCCTGTAAGGATTTTCACGAAGATAGGTATAATTAAATCAGTGAGAGAATTTCAAATTTTCAGATCAATTTAAGATATCAAAATAGTGAATAACATTTTGTTTTTGTGGATATTACTATTAATTAATTTTCGAGATGGACCCTTCAGTCTGGTAAGTACTATATCTCTTGGTCTTTTACAGTTTCAGCAGTTTTTTCGCTTGATATTTTTAATATAATGTTGCTGCTCTCTATTATTGTAAAAAATTCCAGAATTGATTACTTGCCGTGGTCACAATTGCATTGTTTATCACAGCGTCCCCGTATGGGAACGTCAGTCCTTCCCAGTGCTATGTTCCTTTTTTTCGATGACGTTCAAGAAATATTATATAATGTATTTTTTCGAACATATAGCGATGTACTTTTCTAATAATTAATTTATTAAAGTGGAATTTGCATTGCATTTAATTGCTAGTTATTCTAATTCACTGTAAAATCTTACTTTTCATAAAATAAAACGTAAAAATCACACATTTTCATAAGATATTAGATAATTGTAACACTGTAGACATGTTAGCGGACACATTATATTGTATTTGAAATAATTATTTCTACTTGAAATGCAATGAAATAGGTTTACAAATTTAGATGCGTAAATGCATCGAAGGCGGGAACTGACTAAGGTCAGTTACCGCCGATCTTAACGTTCGTGTTCTGCAGCCGTAACTTCTCGATATTCAATGAATTGCAGCTGCGGATTGCTCTATTCCTTTTCTTTACCAGGTATATCTTTACAAATAATTAATTTGTGTAGAAGTATGTAATGCGTTCACAATTTACAAATAATCCCATATGTAATATATATAGAGAAACCTTAAAAAATCTCTTGTATTCTTTTCTATGTTTTTCTCTAGAAAAGCTTAGAAAACGTGAAGCGTTTCGTTATAATTGGACAAAAGCAGTGTATCACCAATTCCTTTTGTAGGAACAGAAATGTTTTACAAATTTGATTTTACAGGTATAAGAGGGCATAAATGGTGGTGGCCAATTTTTATTTGGCTCTTAGACGTAGCAATAACCAATTTTGAAAAAAAAAATCCTCGGAGCCGAGGACGAAGCTGGAGTTTCGAAGAAAAATAGTGCAGGTGTACCTAACGCAATACAAAATGCCACTAAAATCACCTGGAGGAAAAAAGGTGGTTCTACTGAAGTAATAAGATATGATAGGTTGGCGCATTATATAACAGAAATTTCAGGGAAAAAGTGGAGGCGATGTGCAAATGAGGAATGTTCATCACACGGAAGAACCATGTGCGAGAAGTGCGATGTGGGGCTTTGTGTAAAATGTTTAAAAAATTATCATATGAAGTAATTTGAAAATAATATAATTTAAAGTATATAAACTGTTAAATAAATCAAGATTTCCTTGAAAAGTAATGTTTATTCATCTCTTTATATTTTTCGTAATGGTAGTAGTGGGAAGGACTGACGTTCCCAAATGGGAACAGGCATTTTTGAAGACCCCGTGATTATTATAATTTCAAAAATATTTTTTCCTTGTATAAATAGTCTATCTGAAGAAAAAACTACTAAAAATGAGAAGATTTTTGAAAAAAAATAATTCTCGTCCTTGGAGGGTTAAGGGTAAAATGATTAAACAATATTTTAAAGAGCAATCTAATTATTGGGTGTGGTTTAATCCAATTGTAAATTTTGGCTTATTCTGAATAATTGAACAAAAACAGTCCATAAAAATTGGAATTCTTATATCAAATTTTTTCCGTCGGTTGTGACAAAAAAATTATAATTGTGCAAAATTTCAAATCTCTATATCCTATGTAAGTAGTAATATATTATAGAAGATATTTGTCATCTGACATAGTGAACAAACCAGGATTAGCAAAATATAGGTAAATAAAAAACCTTTCATCACATATATAGATATATAGCCTCCAGCTCATAATCCTCTTTACTCTCATACTCAGATGCATCAATTCTCATCACAGAAAAGCAGTACTTTCAATTCATGGTTCTGCTATGGATCAAACCAGTACATTTTGGCTCAGAATCTGCCCTGAATTCCTAAAATAAAGAGGAAAAATGGTTGTGGTGAATTCAATAAAGAAATAGAATCTAAAACATCTAAATATAAAATATTAAATTGCTTACACAATATGAAAGAGCACATCTTATATATTGAGGCTTGTTTAGAATTGTAAAATTTTAAATTCTTTAAGAGTTTATTCAAATAATTAAGTAACAGATTTATTTGACAATTAGTTTTAAAATTCTTTAATAGTTTATTCAAATATTAAGTAACAGATTTATTTGACAATTAGTTTTAAAATTCTAACGTTCCATATTGCCTGAACTGACAAACCAAATACTTAATTTTTTAGAAACACATTATATAACAAAATAATCAATTGAAATTAAAAATTAACCGAAACAAATGAAAATTGTTCCCTCATTTGCTGGCGCAATAAAAATATTTTATTTACTGAGATTTATTTATAATTCAAACCTTAACTGTTTATAAGTCTAACTATAAAATAGTATGGCAGAGTAAATAAACTCAGTCAATGATTAACTTATTAAAGAATGTTCATTTTGAACATCTCACACATAATTTTCCATGAGCAAAGCAAGGCTCATGTAGAAAATACCAGCTTTGCCTAAGGTTTGGCCTTGTAATTTATTTATTATCATGGCATATGAGAGTTTTGTTGGGAATAATTATTGTCTGTGATGCATGTTAAAAGGAATGGATGGATCATTTGATGTGGCAAGTGTTATACATACGAGAAAGTGTACGATTCCTGCCATGGAACCAGTAAAGATTATTTCTGCCTTAATCACGTTTATATATGTACTAGTTAATGTGTGCTTGCATTCTGCAAGCATTTTTAAAGTTTAGCATATTTACAATTTCAAATTATTCCCAGTCAATTTTGTACAAAATCACTTCATTGACTATAGCCTTCGAAATATTTTATAAACCTTTGGAAAAAATCATCCACTATAGTCTTCGAAAAATTCATGGCCTATAGGCTTCGAAAAATGTCTTCGAAAAAATTCATGGACTGTCTTCGAAAATTTTCATGGACTGTTGTTGTCTTCGAAAAACTTCATGGACCATATTCTTCGAAAAATTTCGTGGACTATAGTCTTCGAAAAATTTCATTGATTATAGTAATCGAAAAATATCACGGACTATAGTCCTAAAAATTTCATGGACTTTTGAAAAACTTCATGGACTATAATCTCCGTAAAATTTCATGCTGTATTGTCCTTGAAAAATTTCACGGGCTGTAGTCCACGAAAAATTACATCTACTATAGTCTTCGATAAATACCCATGGACTTTAGTATTCGAAAAATTTTATGGATTATAGTCTTCGAAGAATTTCATGGACTACAGAATTCGAAAAATTTCATGTGCTGTACTTTGGAAAAATAAAATCCGTCCTAAGTGGGATAGCAAACCTATTGCACGCAAGACAATTGAGGTTAACATGCAACAGAAAAAACTTTTTATATTATAATATAATCATAGTTAAATCATAAAATTATTTCTTTTGGATATATTTAAATTGACACATAAGATGGTCATTTTGTTTCGAATGGAGTAAGTTAGAAAACTTCAATTTCCAAACTTCCAATCATACTGAATTGAACTTTAATTTAATAACTCGAATTAAGATTAACTTATTTCATAGAAAAATGCATCCAAACGCATGTTTAACATAATTATACTGCTAAGAAAATGAGCAACCATGCCCTGAGCAGGATTCCTTCTTTCGCAGCGTATTAATTCTCGAGCGTTTTCTCTCGCTCTCTATACACCTACCGCGTTCTCTCCTTTCATACTTTCTTCTTTCGTACGTGATACTTTTCAGTCCTTCTCTTTTTCCTACATTCCTCCAGCAGTTTCTTATTCCGTTTCAATAAATCCCACAAAATATCAGTAGCGTAGATTTATTATTACAGTTTTCAGATTTAAAAAAATCCTAAAACAAAATTGACATCAAAAATTTCATACAAATTGTGTACGCATTCCGATATTCTTTTACTGATTTCAGCGTTAATACAGGCAGAAATAGTAAACTTATGTTGTATTTGACGGTGTGGGTGGGTGTAGCGGTATGTGGGTGGTTTAATCATCGTAATTATTCTGTATTTATTTTACTTAATTAGCCCCAAGAGGAAAATTTGTGGTCAGTGGGTGAAATTTTAAAAATGGAAATCTCTCACGGAAAGGTGAAGTATATTTAATGCTACACATTATGTTGTAAATTACGATGTATTTCCGAACGTCTGTCAATCCAGATGGCATTCATTTCTTGTAAGCATACGATATTTTATAAAATGACCAATACAAATGCCTTAAGCCTGTTGTAGTACATGGACCCATTTATAATCATTTTATTAAAATAAATATGGAGTAAATCATATATTTGTAAGTATATTGCTCATCAAATGTATCCTTCCATTTTGTTAATAAAAATAAATATGTACTCCATTTTATTTAGAAAACTCGGTCACCTTAAGATATCCTGTATTCCAATGTAAACAAGATGATCTTAATTTGCAACAATTACCAGAAGAGTTAAGAAGATCAATGTAATGGGATATTTCCATCTTGATGTCCATAGAGTTTGTGCATTCCATATTGATCGAGATTCTTCCTCACCAAGGTAAGAGTATGTTTTTCATAATATTTTTTAAAATTTGAATTAGGATACAGTATTTTATTTTTATTAATTCCTCAGTAATGCTGATGATATTATGACATTCAATACATTGTCACCAAAAATCATTTTAAGCTCATTAATTCAATAAAAACAATTATAACAAAAGTTAAGTGTTAATAGGAAAATGGATTCTGAGAGCTGAGCTTTTAAATCGTTATGGTAGTTAACAAAGAATCAAACCATAGCTATAAATGTGGTGGTAAAGTTTAGTCATTGTATTCTCAAAAACTATTTTACTTTCGGCTATCACTAATTCAACAAAATTATTGAGCTTGTCTTGTGGCAGAAAAAAATTCAAGAACAAGCACTTAACCCTTTCAGTGCTATTGACAAAATGATTTGTCACTTGCTTAGTCTCACCTCAGCAAATTAGTTTTGCATCATATTATAGCAGTGTGCTTTTACAGAGAATAGCGAAAACTCCTGACTTTAAGAGAATGGTTTTCAAAATGACACATACTGCCAAAACATTCAGCTCAGCATTGAAATGGTGAAAAAATACTTATCTCAGGTATTTCCAGTATCCCCAACAAGGTTATAAAAAAACAGATGTACATTTCGGCTAAATTAACCGATGGTGTATTACCACTGAAGATGGATTTTTGTAGCTTAAATGCACATTTTTTTTGTAATCTTACTGTGGCTATTGGTGATACTGGAGGCAAGTATTTTTTTAGTGTTTGTTCTTGAATTTGAGTATCAATATGGAGTCCCATGAAAAAGTTAATTTAAAAATCCATGTGGTTTTAGCATTGCTCCATCAAATTATCTGATTAAGATTGATAAATAATTTAGCTATGTCAACTACACTTTTCAATCAAGAGGAAGCTCTTATTCTCAGCCAATTAACGTTTGAATGGATTTCCATGATAGTAGAAAATTTAAGTTGGGAAACTCTGATAAAAGAATAGTTTGGAAATAAAATGACCTATTGCTGTTAACGTTTCAGAGGGCCAAGGCTGTTTGAATCAGTGCTTGAAATGGAAAATGTTACACAACAGAACACTTGTATTGGTAGTGGAATGGAAATTTTTACAAAACGGAACGCTTTTTATAAGGGACAGCCAGAGAGGCATTCCGGCTCATTTCGAGCGCTGATTTGAATATTGACTTGCATTAAATTTACCACTGAGACATGAAGTATGTTGGGAGGGTTATTACTGAGATTTGAAAATTATAACTGTACACCTAGACTGAAAAAATGTTATGCATATATATTCCAGGCTTATTTTAAATTATTTATGTATCAAACAGTGTCCTGCAAAAGGTTCTCAGGAGATAGTTCAGAATATAATAAAACAACAATTTTTAATGGTATTGAAACAGCAATGCAATTATTCAGAAAATAAATTTGATAAACATGACTACAGCATATGTCTTTCCTGTTCACTATAAATTAATTTAGTATTCCTTGCTTTTATGATAGCAATGAGTTAGTATGGCTGTCAGTTTTAATTAATTATGTATTTTGATTATTTTTTCAGTAACTGTCAACAGTAGAGGAGGAAAGGAAAGCTGCACTGGAGGTGAAGAAATTTTCAGGCTTTTATAAATTTTGTTAGCTTAGAGTGCCACATTAAGTGGGGACTAAAATTTGAATGGCATGCAGGTAATAATCTTATTCCAGATATGTTTATTCATAAAAATTCCTTCCTCAGGGACCCAGCTAATGGTTAGCAGGACAGGTTTGTTGAAACTAGAGTGAAACAAAACACATTGAGATATAAAAACTA
The DNA here is from genome assembly GCA_036926305.1 of Uropetala carovei. NCBI lineage: Eukaryota > Metazoa > Arthropoda > Insecta > Odonata > Petaluridae > Uropetala > Uropetala carovei. The sequence continues at coordinate 7,977,509 of JAXCHB010000100.1, forward strand.
CGATAAAATAATATCTTTAAATATTTTTATCCAAGGACAGTGTGGTGGCTTCAAAAATCCATTTAGATGCCAGTCTTTTTATAAGGAATGTTACTAAGAGTTTGACTTGCTTATAGGTAAATTTTGAAGTAGTTGAAAAGAAAGAGTATAATTAAAGTAATATTTAATGAATTAAATGTGCTGTTAACCCTTTCTTTATTCAGTTTACATGGTTTGCAATTCATTTATTGTGATCTAATTTTAAAATGCCTCCATACTGACCAATGTTTAGTCAAAAGATGTTGCATTGATTCAAAAGCATCTTTTTCAAATGGGCTTGCCTAAAATCCCATTATTATGAACAAGAGCATAATAGAAGAATGGTAATATAAGCTCCAGCTAGTATTCAATGCATATGAGACTGGCTTTTTTGGAAAATAGATACCATTGAGAACTTAGGCATGCCTGTCCCAGTGTCATTTTTATGCTTCAATTCTAGCCATTGTTGAAAAGTAACTTTAGGATTTGAATTTAGATGTATTGTTATTCTTTTTGAAAATTAAGTACAATTTTACAGGAGAATTATGAACATTCAAATCATCCAGAAAGTGCAGCATTTGTAATTTGTTACATTTGTATATTTCAATTAAGTGTTTGAGAAGCATTTTGTCTTATGTTAGTTTATGCCATCAACATACCTTGCTCATTTTCTTACAAGTTGATTTGCCAGTATTTTAGTTCATTGTTTGTCGGTTTCATTTGAATGTTTTAGTCTTTTTCTTAAGCTTGATTTAACATCGTAAGGCTAGTTTCATAGATTAAAATTCAACTTTCATGAAACAATCAATGCAGTGAATCATAAATATTGAAATGAAAGAATGAGATAAGGATATGTTCTAAGACAGTCATCTGATTTAGGAATTCATACAAAAGAGGTTCAATTCTCTAAGAGAGGTTTTATATCAAGGTGTTTGGTGACGGTGATGTGATTGTGATTTTAAGGTAACTTCAGTTGCTCTTGGACAACACATTCATTTAAATGGGGCCATTTATACCAAGTTGACGGAAATGTGATGATGACGCAACTTGGAAGCGACTCGGCAACTCTAGTCACTGAGTGACTTTTCCTGCCGATCACCCGTGATTCTATTCAGCTGCCAGTCGCCTATTATCACCTTCAAAAATATAGTCACCTAAACTTCCAGTGTCTATAATTTTGCTACCGCTTATGCTGTAAGGAAAGCAAAGACATTTTTAAAGCCTGAACTTTAGCCTAATAATCTATGCTTGTCAAATTTTGCATACTAAAAATTTTCTTTTCCGAAAGTCACCCAGATAACGGCAGCATAGACAGGATATTTCCTAAGTGAAAAAATTGTAAAAATTTCATTCTTGTATGTGAACGCTGAAACTTTCAACACCATAATTAAACAAAATATGTATTACTATTATGAATATACTAGCAGGTTTCTTCTTTATTGTTTAAAACGTTTTCTTTAACATTTTACTTTTTTTTAAAAACCATACAAATTTAAGTAAATTTTAATAATAATATTTTAAAATGTAGGGTCCAGTACTTCTTTGTAAGCCGTACTTTTTGTTTTTACTTTTGGGTAAAGTGACTAGTTTTCAGATCAGCTAAACCGGTACACTCATTTTTTGCCCCTGGAGTGTAGGCAATTTCAAGAAGGGTGTTTGAATACGAGTTCATATTTGTAAAACATTGGATAAAGCTTTCCAAAAACGTATTATTAAAACAGTAATCCCTGTCTCCTTTTTCGTTACTCATTCGCTAAAACAAGTGAAATTTTTTAGGTTGTTGGTTTAACTCACGACTTAATATAAAAGAGCTATGTGGCAAATTAAAAATATTAAGGTTGAATACTAAATCTTCTATCATTCTGCTTACTATGGCGATGCTGCCATCGTAATGTGCAGTAAAGGAGTACATCCTCTTCGCTTTAGGACATGGGAAAAATAAATATCTTATCACCATCAAAAATCAGTTGCTTTGATATAAATACATTGGTGTCAGTGATTTGTTGGCAACTTCAGTTGCCGTCAAATCAGATCACTGTCACCAATCACCTTGGTATAAAACCTCCTTAAGCAAAACTTCAAATTTGTGTTTAAATAGGCAGAGCTGAGGCATGTATAACAATATATCATACTTCAACATTCTCAGCAGTTCTATTAACAGAATTTAACAACAATACTTCTACTGTGTTTCATTTTGTATTTCTCTGTTAGCTAGTTTAATCAAAGACACCATAATATAATTTAAACTTTTAATGATTTTGCTTCTTTATAAACTACTTTAATAATAACACAGTGATTATTGATTAAGTTTAAATGTGATTGGAGGAATTTGAACCAATGCATAAGTGTCATGCAGTGAGATGATGGTGTCTAAATTATATTATAGATAACTAGTTAATCATCCATGCCTGATTTTAGGATTATGTACAGTAAAACCTCTATATATCGAAATGGAAGGGACCAGATTTTTAGGCATTTTGATGAATGGAGGTTCACTATAAAGAGGTTTACCGTAAGACCTTCATATTATTATTCATAAATGCACAAACGTAATTAAAAGTACTATTGTCTTTTTAATTATTATATTAGTATATTTATATATACACAACATAAATTTAATATATTTATAATATAAATACCAACCTAACTGAACAAAAAATGAATATGTACTCTACCTATTGTTTACTGAAAAAAAAGCTGGTAATTTCAGTCTGTGTCATCTTTTTCTTAAATTCATTGGATACAACATTTTCTATTTTATTTAGTAGCAAGAGATTATCACCACTGCAATCCTCCATATTCATAAAAAATCTTTCTAGCACACTCAAAGCCTCTTGCACTTCACTCTTTTTTGGAGATGGAATTATTTCCTCTTCATCATTTTCTTCTTCTTCCTTATTAGTCTCTGTTATAGTCTCCCTTTCAACTTCTATCTCCACTTCTACCATTTCTCTCTCAGTTGGTGCACAAGTTAATAGGGAAGTGTCAACATTAACAAAATCATTAAATGATGTTTGAAGATGAATTATTTTATTGATTTCATCCTATTCCAAACGTTCATCATCTGATACTTCATCTTCCTCATATGTTGTCCTCATAAATCCTGCCTTTATGAAGCATTTATTAATAGAGGCTGATTGAACATAATTCCATGATAGGCAGAGCCTATGCATGGCCTGCAATATATTCCATTTACATTTTGTATGATCATTTGTTTCATCCACATTTCTTAAAATATAGAGCACCAACTGCTGTCTGTAATTTCTCTTAACACTAGAAATTATGCCCTGATCTAATGGTTGCAGTTTACTTGTGGTATTTGGAGGAAAATACATTATTTTAACATGTCGCAACACGATCACCTCAACTTTATGAGCAGTGCACTGATCCAGAAAAAGAACTATTTTTCTGTTCTTTATGCCCATCTTTGCGTCAAGCATGCTTAGCCACTCACTAAATAAAGCTGCAGTTATCCATGACTTTTTAGAATTTCTGTATAAACAGGGAAGTTTTTTTATATTCTTAAAACATCTGGGTTTTTTATATTTCCCAATCACAAGTGGCTCTAATTTCTCAGTGCCATCTGCATTGGTACAGAAAAGCACTGTGAATCTCTCCTTGCTTTTTTTCCCTCCATGGCAGGGTTCTCCTTTAACTGCAATAGTTCTATCTGGGAGTAAGTTATAAAAAAATCCAGCTTCATCTGCATTGAAAATGTCTTTAGGATCATAACCCACTAAAATTGTTTGCAGAGTGTTTTTCCACTCTTCTACCACAATTGTACTTACAGAAGCTTCTTCCCCACACATTTTTAAAGTTCTTAGGTTCTAGTGCACTTTAAACTTCTGTAGCCATCCATTTGACCGTTGAAAGTCATCTATTCCCATTTTCAATGCCATTTCCCTAGCCTTCTGTTGTAGAATAGGCCCAGATATAGGTATGCTTCTGGCTCTAGCTTCCATCAACCAATCAAACACACATCTAATTCTTCATTTTTCACTGCCCGAGATCTTTTATTGATGAAACCTTGATGTGCTGCTACTTCAGTTTCTTTACGTTTATTTAAAATAGATGTTAGAGTCGATGGTGGTATGCCAAAGGTTTCTGCCACATCTATTTTTCTTTTCCCCTCATCAATGGCTTGGAAAATTGCTAACTTCGTTTCTATTTTCAGCAGCCGTCTTTTTCTATGATTTACCATGTCCATTATGGGTCTAAAATTAATTTATTCATAAACATATTCATTAATTACTTGTGTATTATTTGTAAATATTGCACTTAATATTATACAAGGCATAATGAAGTATATTGTTATACACCTAACAAACTTTAATTTTTAATTAATGCATTAATAATTACATGAAAGTTGTGATATAATAAATAATATACTCACGTGATTAAGGACAAAATTAACGTTAAAAAACACGTATTTGTAGATTATGTATCCACTATAGCTTAATGAAACAAATCAATGTGGTATAACCAGTAATTTTGACAAGCTCCTCGTATTAGGCAAACATAAGCACTACACGCTCATAGAAACTTGACGCATACCGGCGTATAGCTGGACGCCTGCATGAGGGGATAAACCGAGACGTGTGAGGGGATTCACCAGGCGAGAAATCTTCGCAGCAGAAGCAGTACCTATCTTAAATATTATGTCTATGTAACATTATAGTCATGTATTCACGGTTCTTTTCAGATGCGGTAAAAAGTGATACGTACGTAGCAGTGGTGCGTTGTTAACCTCAGGACCGCGAAAGAATTGACTTAAATATTGTCTTTGCAACGTTACAGTTATATATTCGTGGGTTTTTCAGAGGCAGTAAAAGTAACATGAGAATCACGAAAGAACTGACAATTAAATGCCTTTGCAACACTGTAGTCATATTTTCAGGGCTCTTTTCAAAGGCCGTGAAAATTAATAAATACGTAGCAATGGTGTGTTAGCTGAGGATCGAGAATTAATTTACGTTTAAATGATATATCTTTGCAATATTGTAATAACATTCTCGTGACACTCTTCACGAGTGATTAAAATTGATACGTACATAAGTAGCAGTGATGTGTAACTTGAGAATCACGGAAGAATTGACTATTGGTGCTTGCCGTTGTTTCCTTTTAGAAGGGGACCGTAAATCTGAGCGAGTTGAACTCGTAGGGCCTGGCATAGGTAATAAACTACGCAACCTAACTTCAACTTAAATTGTGCATATTTGTTGCATTATGATAATATTTTGGCGACTTTTTCGAGAAGCCACTACGGTGGTTGCTTCAACGGGATAACCTTGTACGTACGTATGCATATACCATCGACTGATTTCTTTTGGTTATTCACATGCAAATTTTCATTGCAAACTAGCTTAATTATTTTATCCGTAAACAGGAATACATTATTTTACTATAGGGAGGTTGTTTTTTATCAGGGGTGCATTTTCCCATTACGATATACGGAGAATTACGAAAATACGGAGGTACGATATTAAGAGGTTTGCCTATACCGTAACATACAGTTTTGGCGGGACCCAAAAGATATTACGAAATACGGAGGTTTACGATAAACGGAGGTTCACTAGATAGAGGTTTTACTGTATATGTTTGTCACAAAAGGTGATCTCTTAACAAAAAAATAGGCGCTGCTAACCCAAGTCCCTTACTCCCTATTTCTCATTTAATCAAGGTCTTGTCGTTCACTATATTTCCTTGAGAACTGCAAGGGTTTACTGTATTTTGTAAAATACTATAATATGAATGTTTCAATTTCAGTTGTACTTGATCAACAGACATGCTAGGAGAAAATGCACAGATAGACAATGAGACTTTCATGGTATGAAGCCATAAGTTGAGAAATTTCTTGAGGGGTTTCATGCACACTGCAATTCCTGTATGACGTGGTTAATTTACATTTTTCATTCTGAACATTACCATTGCTTCAAATAAAGTAGTGCTGACCAAATTTACACTTAAATACGGCTTGTATTTTTATCAGGATCGATGTAGACAAAATTTATAGTAATTATTTATCTTTGGAAGTGTTAGCTGAATTATTTTTTTATTTCCGTTGGAATTAATTGAAGAATTGTCAAAAAAAATAGTAAAGTAAAATGACTTGAATTTTCATGAAAATCAGGATTTGGATTAAAATTTAACATGGATGGCAAATCGATGGCATGCATGCCACTTTAGGTATGTGAGATGATTTTGTTTGGCACTAAGCAAAAATCATTTATTTGCTGTCTAGTTAATATTTTTCCATTTTTGACTAAATATAAAAGAGTATTTCTAGCAGGATTGCAACTATTTTGATAAATAACTGTATAATAGTAACCTTTTGCCCAGGGTCAAGAAGCTAGTTGCTCCATAATTGTAGTCTGTTCATAAATGATCTTGGGCAATGTATCTTTTTAGATAACTTGAATTTCATGTAATCAATGCATTGTTTTCTGAGCTCTAGTCTGAGAAAAAACGATCATGGTTAAACCATAAAATTATTTCTTTTTGGGTGGATTTTCAATTAATAGTAGGTTAAAGAGAAGCCACATTTTGTAATTTTGGCATGCAAGCAAGAACTGCCATCACTGGAATATACCATATTCTCCACAAAGAAAGATGACATCGAATTTAAGAAAACTCCTATTTAGATAAAAGTCTGAAGGGAATGATCTTAATTTGTACTTTGTGATCTAACTAGCATTAACTGTTGTGCGTTACTTGTCTCAATGTTTACTCTAATTCTCTCACGTGCAACAGAAAATGAATTGCCAGGCTAAAAGAAGTCTTGATTCCCATATTCTCTATTGCTCATTTTCTAAATAAGCTTGTAATATGCATGTTGAATCTTCTGTATTAGAGTTTAAAAACTGACCAGACCATCATTTGCAGATGCCGTATAGCAGTGTTTTCCAACTTTCTGTAGAATTTCATGGCATCTTCAACTTGAAAAAAGGTTTTATATTTTCATTGGTACAGTGGGTTCCACTTATTAGAATCAGTGGTTAATTGAATCAGCAGCTTTATTGAATCAAAACCGTAAAACCAAAACCATTTTGTATCTAATGTTTTAAAAACCTCCCATTATTGGAATCACTTATTTCAGTTTATTGAATCGTGTGGCAATGAATGAATGCAGGGTTATATACCTAAAGTTGCAAAATGCTACGATAAAGCGGATTTTCATCACATCGAGCAGAAATGAAAACCGAAGAGGAGGAAGTTGAGGAAGAGTTCAGTAGATTGAGTTCGATAGATGACGACATTGTTGAAGCTCCTATTGACAGAAGATCACATTGTCATAACACGAAAAGTGAAATTTGTGTTTAAAATTTTATTTGTTATAAACTTTCTTATATTATATCTCTCAAAAATTAGCATAACCATGAAATTTTTATATACGAAAGAGATATGAACTTTATTCTAACATTTTCTTATTTGCCATAACTAAAATATGCAGACTCCGGATTATTGAATCAGCCATTTAATTGAATCAAATAACGGATTCCCGACTTGATTCTAATAAGCGGAACCCACTGTATCACAATGTTTGGACACATTCATTCCTTAGTGCTACATCATTATCAATTTATTTGAGGGAAATTGTTGACTTAATGATCTATCCTCATTTCTAAATTGTTAGTTTATTTATTTAATCACTTTCTGCTGCTCCTCTGTTGGGAAACTGCTATACAGGTGACTCCCGAGTCTCGTTGGGGTTGCGTTCCTGAAAACATGTTTGAATCTAATATTCGAGTGTCGAATGCCATTTTTCCATATACTTGCATGTCATAATCGGGGGATACGTTCCCGCATCTCGGGAAAAAGTCTCCCTTCACGTTCTGTAAAGATAAAATAACATTACTAATATGTTAATACAACAATATTAAATTATGAATAAATTATATAATAAATATTTAAAATGTATAACTTATTTTTTTGCACTAAAAACGAAAAAATAAATTTGTGTTTCGAACTTCAAAGATAAATGTATGCAATATGTCGTGCAGACAGCCCGGTCCGGATCGCACGAGTCGTTTGTTACAAACGACTCGCGCGAGCTGGATAACATACCTGCGTACGTCTATCTATACATACAACTATTTATCACAGTGAAATTAATATAAAAGTTATTAAAAATGCACAAAATAACTTAAGAATAAAGAAACAATAAAATTAAAAATATTTTCATAACTTAAATCTTTTTCAACTGCGCTTACTGGACTTGATTAATGTAGAAGTTGGAAGAAGAGGAACTGTTGGGTGGGGAACTGTTTATTGTTGTTATCAAATTACCTGAGTTTATCACGTTCTAGAAATTTTCCTTCTGTTTCACATAAGTGCTAATAATTGACACATTCCCAATGATCGTACGATTTCAGTATGTGTTTCTGACACTGGTCATCTACCCAAAGTTTTAAAAGTTTTTCCATTTTAGGAATCACAACACCTCACCTAGGACTGTTTATTGTTGTTATTAAATTATGTGAATTTATCACATCTTCTGGAATTTTCTCCTTCTGTTTCACATAAATGCTAATAGTTGAATGACACATTCCCAACATTCGTGTGATTTCAGCTTGGCTTTCATCTTTCTCAACATGCTTTAAATTTCTAATTTCAATTCATAACTATGAGTCTTATGCACTCTTTTATTTGATTCACTTACATTATCACTATTACATTTCCTTTTAGATGCCATGTCAAGTGATAAATTTATAAATAAATCAATAAAATAAATAAATTTCAATAAAAGATTAACAGAAAAAGAGTGAAATCAGCATAAATTCAAACAATTAGAGCAGATATAATTACGTCTACACCAAAACTAAACCTTGCATTTGGTCGGAATCAATAACTACGTGAAGTTTTTCCGCGTATATTATCGATCGGCGGGATCGAAATCTCGAATTAATCGAGACTCGAACAATCGAGACTCGAGAGTCACCTGTACTGTATAGCACTGAGTAAGAACGCCCTGGATCATCCAAGTGCAGATTAATTCGTCAACCAGGCAACTTCTACATGGCTTACTGGGAACTGTACCATAACTAGATATTTTATTAACCAGAGCAAACTACTAAATATGTCCTCATTTAAAAAATTATTTTCTATAGTTTATTTAGTTATTATTTATTTTTTGCACCCCTTACTTAGTTGCACCTGGGGCAGATGCCCTGCTTGCTCCCCCGTAGTTACGGTACTGACCGGGAATGTCTATACTGAACATCAAAATGAAACACACTGCATACAATCCAAACCAGCGTTTCCCAGTGTATGGTCCACGGACCACTTGTGGTCCATGAAGGTTTTGTTGTTGGTCCGTGGAGGTTTCCAAAATGTAGTTTTTCTTTAGGCCTCACCTCATATTTAGTTGGAACTTTTTTGGGAAAAGTTATGCAAATTTTACACTATAACGTATTGAATATTGTTATTAATTTAGTTTGTAAAATTATTTTATATTTCAAAAATTTTTCCTGCACAAATGTTGAAAATATTTCTTTGAATAAAACAAAAATAATCAGGTGATCGTCAAACATACTGAAGCATGTGTAATATATTTCAAAATGGTCAAATAAAATACGTAACCAAGTAACTCCTTTTCTTAAACATAGATACAGTAAGTAGGTTAGTGTAAGAAATGAGGTGGTCTGCAGGGCTTGGAAGGGTTGCTGAAGTGGTCCACAGAGTTCAAAAGGTAGGGAAATGCTGATCCAAACCCACATTAACAGTTTTTGAAATGGGTAATAGAAGAAGAGAAATAATTTGGAGGGAAATTAAGCAATACAACAGAAGAAATAAAAAAGTTAATATAGTACAAGCACTTTAATCCAGTGCCCTTGGGAAATAGGCCATGCCGGACTATGGAATTTTCCTGACCACGGTAGTTGGCCATAATGAAAGGTAAACAAAATCTATGCAATAATTTTTTGTTTTATGATTTTATTTCATATAACTTTTCAGATTCACTTTGTTCACATCTCATTGTTCATATTTTGTTTTATTACAGTGTCCATTTGGATGGTAAGTAGTTGAAGCAGAGGGAAAAGGGAAAGATACTGACTTGTGGTGACTTTATATTTAAGTGATTAGATTTGAGTTTCCTCCTTCCTATTCTTAGAGGGATTTAGTTTGTTATATGATGTGTATGAAAGAATTTAGTGAGTTTTTAATTTAAAACCTGTATGTCAAACTGGCGGCCTGTGGGCCACATGAGTCCATTTCTTTCCCTAACTACAACCCAAAAACTCTTTGATTGAACTAAAGCACTCAATATTTTATATAAATGCTTTATTTTTATGAAAAGGACAATATTCTGTCATTGTTACTGAGGTCGTATAGAACATGTTTGATAAATTGCTGTTTTTAATGCCAAATCTTACTCTCATAAAGTAACTGCAATCCTAATGCGGCCCTTCTATAACATCCATCGCTTTAATGCGACCCTGCTATCTCTTTGAGTTTTACGTGCCTGATTTAAATGCAGGGACGTCAGAGTTTAACTCTTAACGTTTTGGTCTCAACATTCAATCTCTTCTGGGCCTACGGGCTTCGCTCAGGCAGTATCTATGTGACTGAAATCACGTTTAAAACACTATAGAATTTAAACAAATATTTTTTATACTTTTTAAATAATTGGGAGCATAATAATTCTTCATGTAAACCCACTGAAATGCAATTTTATTATACTGAGTCGAGTTCTCTTTTAGTCGTTTTCTCGGCTTGTTTCTTAGTTCTCTCACTTGGAGACAGGATCAGTCCAAGCTGTAGGTGACCTCTTAAAGTGTTGTTCTTATAGCAGTGTAATTTTACATAAAAATTAGGCTGTCGTAAAGTGACTTTATTTTTCGATTTATAATTATTCCAACTCAATAAATGGGAATTAAAAATTAGAAAGTATTGTTAATTTTGTTTTTCTTATATTTGTATTAGCCATTTTTAATATTCAATGTTTGTCTTAGTTTTACAATGAATTTGCTTAATTTACTATAGGTAACGATAACGATAAATGCAATTTTGTCTCATTCAAATATTTTCAATTAATAAATATTGATTTCATTATTTTTTAGCATTCCAGAGATATTTGAGATTTTGATTGAATTCCGATAAATTCCTGACAGTTTATAAGCCGGTGTGATGGGGTTGTAAAAAAATCAGAAAGTGCTAATATACCCATAGAAGAGGGAGTTCCCATAAGTAGAAAACAAGTTATGAAAGTACAGCGTATTACAAATGGGTGCATTTCGTGCAATGGAGTATTTGAAATGTATGATATATATGTTTGTTTTAAAGTTATTTTTCTTCATCATAAATAATTTTCTTCCTATTTAAAAATATTGCATGCACACGTAGGAAAATTAACGTATTTTTTTATATTGTTTGTTAACAGCAATGAAGTAACCATGAAAGAAATTTTCTAAGTTCAACTCGAACTAAGACATTGTTGTTTGATTTTCTTAATAACGGCTACTCCTACGATAAAAATGTATAGGAAAAGAAACACACTATTTTATTAGTTCTACAAGTTTTATTTGAAAAATATTTTGATATGAGCAATACTTTACGAGATATGACGGAAATTTCATTTTTGTCACCAGTAAAGTGCTACCCCTGATTAGCTTACGTGATTCGTTTGTGTTCTTATTATCTTTGACTGTAAGTTGTTAATAACAAATTTCATGAAAATCCGTTCGGTAGAAGTCGAGAACAAACATGCGGACGGACAAACCGAATAGGCGCTCATGCTGGAAGCGAAACCCCTAAAAATCGGATGGCTAAAAATACCTACCTCGGCGTTTTCCTATCATTTCTTTCTGCATGTGCGCGCCTTTGTAAGTAACACATTAATAGGGTTTGTGTGATGGCAGTGGCAACGGTGCGACTGAGCCGGGCCCGGTACTTACAGAGGCCTCGCGCTCAAAAACTGTTGTAGTTAGTGAGCCCACGCATTTAAAAAAAATCGCGGAAATATCAACACTGCCATAGTGAAAGAGATTGCTTTATTAAAATTTTTTGTCGCGTGAGAGGCTTCGCGCGCTCACTTGGCACCGGGTCCCGCGATTTTCCTGTACGGTTCTGGATATCACTTAAATCTCCGATTATGACTGGGATTGTAAATAAATACCCTGCAACTCCAAGGCATCGAGCGTTTTCGATAAGACCTGTTTACTCGAGCAGTACGTTGCTGTGGTTTATTTCTCTTTCAGAGTCCCTATTGAAGTTTTTTTCGCGCTTCCTCGGGGTGGCTCTGTTAATCGTAGTGGCAATCCATCATAATAGGCTATATTTTAAAAATGTTATTGCATAAGTGTTGAGCTCATTATTTTTATATAATCATGTGGAATTTGGCGCGTTTTATTAGTTACAGTATCGTCTCAAGTGAACGTAAACTGATTTAGATTTCCTCGGTTCAACGAGTGATTTGTGTCGTTACCTTTCACTTTTATCCGGAACAACATTCGCCAGGCATGATAAACTCGAAGATGCATCAGGGCCTCATTAGGATTACAGTTGTTTAATTAGACCCAGAGTTGTAAATAAATAAGACTTTTTCTGGAAGATTGTCTATTTTACAAAAAACCACAATTTAGAAAACGCGTTATACTGTACCATAGAAGCTATGAAAAAATTGTCACCTTTTCACAAAAATGAAGTACCTACAAGAGGTCGCCGAGTTAGGAACGGGTTGCGTTCCAAAAGGTAGTCTTTTGTTCGGAACTCGGAACCATAGACAATATTTTATAATTGGTGGTTAGATTCCCAAAAATGCCTATTTAACCCACAATTAAATCTATATTTGCCCTGAATAATGGTAGAAAACAATACTGTTGTAGACATTCATTTTGTCTTTCATTACTCTTCCGATCGTCGGACGTACAAGTAACTTAGAACGTAACGGGCCAATGTGTCGAAGAACACTTCCGCGGAGGGTTGACGCTACCCTCCGCCGTCGCAATTAATTCTCGTGAGAAAAACATTCGTACGTGATAGTTGGCGACCGTATGCCCTATTTATTAAAATACTTTATGGAACTTCGTTCCTAAGTATATCCTCTATATGCTCGTAAGTCAGGAACCTGTTTTTACGTAAAATCTAACGATTTAGTCGAAACGAAAATTCGCATTCGGGCCGCACTAAGGCATAGAAAGTGCAGCCGGCAGATCGACATACCTGCCTTACGTGAACGACGAAGGGGTGTACTGTAATAGTCTCAAAATTACCCGAGCGACTGCCAAAGTAGCCGCGTATCAGCCAGATGAGTGCAGGTATTGATTTATTGAGGGAATTGGTACGCAATTATCACTTTCTTACAGCAGAAACGGAAATTCTTCGTGAATTTCATTAATATACAGAGAATACGGCAAAGTTTTTCCTGGACTTCAAATGACAAATACAAAATACGTTTGCATGTTGGTTTGTGTGAGGTGATTCTTCTATATTTATAAGTTCAAAGTTACCAAAAAGGAACGAAATGTTATTCAGTTACTTCTGAATACCATTAATTCATTTTTAGCAAATATGGATAGCTTTTTCAAGTAGAAAGAAATCCGTTAAATGTTTTGGAATTGAGAAAAGACATTGGAAACCAATGTACGAGTAAGATATATTCACGTTTCAAAGTAAAGGGGAATTCTTTTGAATTGGTTTTATTGTAATAATATGTACAAGACTGTTTTTGCTGGTGGAAAAGGTAAAAACACCATACTTTTGTGCGTTATAATTGAAGTGAGAGGAGCGGGTGACTTCTTGAGCTGATTTCTGTTTCTTGTTTCAGATCCACCGTGATGAGCACCGTGGAAGTTGCTGATTTTCTGCCAATGACTGTCGCCCTTCAGTTATTATTTTATGCAATTAGGCGAATGCCTAATTTGAAGAGCATTCCAAATGGCTACCGGGAAAATAAAGGGGTCATTTGGATCATAGTATCTTCAACCTGACCTGCCAGCTGTTCTAATAAAAGTTTTGTATACTGATTTCCTTTTTTGTTGCATAAAAAGTGTTATGTTTATTACTTAAATGTTTTAAAACTTTGTAGGTTATATCATTATAACTGCATAAATAAAAATGTGTGAAATAATATATTGTCAAAAAAAATTTTCTATTTATTTTTCAATTACCTTTTATATAGGGTATATTCTCTATTAATAAATTATTTTTAAATATTACTTCACGCCAGGTTTGAGTGAAAGATTTTACAATATACAGAGAAATAGATAGAAAAAATCTTTAATATTATCAAAACAATGGTTTCTTCGTATTACGTGACAATTGCCCATCAAGAATGGAAATGGAAGCGTTATTCACTTGTTATGCTAACGCTCCACCACTGAGCTAGAAAATAACATGGCGAAACTCTCCCCAACAGCGAGAATATCGAATAAGTAAATATGACGTCAAAGAACTGTTACGTCAAGAGGACGGAGGAGGGGAGCTGTGACGTCAGAGGGGCGGAGGAGGGGAGCTGTGACGTCAGAGGTAGTAACCTTGAACAGAAGGCCACTTTCACTTTCACGAAAATTTTGAGGAAAAACCGAAAATTTTGAAAAACCTGTATAAATAGACCAAAAACTGCGTTTGACCTTTATTTAACCTTCTACGACCGCTAGTTCACCTCAAATTAGTTCCGATTTCCGCCACCTGCCCAGTAAATGGCGCATGACTAGTTGACGGCGGTGAATGGGCCAGGTTGTCATTGCGGTATTAGTTCTAATAGCCACGGTAGAGGGTTGGCTAACATATCTGGTTACGAATACTAAGCGCGCGAGTTCGAATCATCCCGTGTGACTGGATTTGTTTTCGTGATTACCTTTGTTATATATTAAGATGGTCTCGGCGAACCCATAGTGGACTATAAGTTTTAATTAGAGTTATTTCCACTAAATGGAATATTTTAAATGCATTTTTCCAATTTTATATCGCTTATATGCGTGATAAACTTAACGTTTTATGATCGATTTTCGCTTCCAGTATTTACGCAGAAGAATTTTGGGGATAGGACGTAGAATTGACTCGAAGACTTTAAATACAAGTAGATTTATTTACAAATTTTACTCATATATACAAATATAGGATTTTATTTATTATTTCCCGAGTCGCTGCATTAGATTCATACACCGTACGCATATCGAACGTATTGAGGCTGGTGTAGGGTGTAGCGCTCTTGGTTATAAATGACAAGATCAGATGTTCGAGGCCCTCTTGCTCTCGAACATAACAAATTTTTTTTTTAATTTTTCATTGTATAGCAATTTATTAGTTTACGTGGGGAAAAAATTTTAAAAATTTCGGAAGAAGAGGGCCTCGAACACGTGATCTTCACAGTTAAAACCAAGAGCGCTACCCCCTACGCCAGCCTCGATATGTTACGTAGGCCTTACGGTGTATGATTCCAATGCAGTGACTCGGGAAATATTAAATTATTTTTATTAATAAACTGAAAACGGCTGGGTATTGCCCCTCACATGTATATATATTCCTTGATCGGGCGTCATGAACATTAACTCTACGAAGTTTCAGCCGAATCGGTTGGGGATCAGTAGTGCTCTCTCCTTGTTAGTGCACTCGGCTGCCTTACTACAGTCTTCACTAGGTTCGATTCTTTGGAAGCGTTACGTTTGTCGTACAATACGAAATTATGAGGCACTTCCAGATGTGCTACAAACTTGAAATTTGGGAGGATTATAGGTTTTTGGTCACAACCGAAGGAAAAAATCCAAAACTGGAGAAATTCCAATTTTGAGGGGCTATTTTGGCTCCTTTTTGCCCCATCTTTGACCCGTAAGAAAACACGTAATTTGGTGTAGAAGTTTTTAAATTTGCATTTTAAAATTATTTCCCATCAAGTTACGATCTCGAGACTTTAACTGTCGGATAGGAAATAAATCGCATTTACTTCTTTCTGAAGACAGAATTAAAATCCGATTGGAATTAAAGTAAATTTATAGTTTTTATGGAAAAAATAGTAATTTTTCTGGGTGGCAACAATAAGCTGCCTAGGCAACGGGCTTCATGCTTTCATATGGGTGATTTTTAATGAGAATCAGAGGCTTATATTTTAATGCCATTAATGTTAAACTACGACTAATGAAGGAAATTCGATATTGATATAATCCCCATTTTTGGGGCTGTTCTGCCCCAGTATTTTACCATAAGAGAATAAAAAGATGAGGCTGCTCCATATGACCTAGAGACTTGAAATTTGGCACGATTATAGAAATTTCGTGCAACCGAAGCTAAAATTAAAAAATTTCAAAAATTCAAATTTTTAGGCGCGGTTTTTACTCATATATACAAATACAGGATTTTAGTAGTATGTACAATACGTATCACAAGTACATAATTACACTCCTGTCACTGCGTCGTAAATCCGTGGTGTCAATACAATTTCAAGTTGGCGAACACGTCAGTAAATCGGCCAAACTCCTTCGTTGTTCCCGAGACTGGGTCATTCCCGTGGCGCCTTCAGGTCCGCCCCACGCGTTTGAACAGCTGACTTCGAGTATTTTCTTCTTGACGCTGCTTATGATGGTTAAGTTTTCGCCCGAAGCACATGGCCGGAAAAATGAAGCAGTGATCTTCGGAACACTCCAAGTAGGGGACGACACCCTGAGCCTGTAAAAAACACAAAGAAAGCATTAACATGGAATTACCGTCCTCTTTGTGATCGAAGTCATTGGCTCTTGACACATGAGTTAAAAATTTCTTTAATCTTGTATTTCTAATTTTATTAGTTTCAACGGTGAGAAGGTGCAAAACGATCTTTATTGAGGCGTAATTCGTAAAATACCGCATAACCTGAGACATAGGACTTTGAAATTTTATTGCGGGAAACACCGTAAGAGATGCATTTCCCGTGTTTTTACGTGGAGACCACAAAAATACGCATGGTGAACTATGGAATACAAATGAAAAAATTAACAGAGATTAGGCCTAAAACATTTCGAAAAACTGAAATTCAGTAATAAATACCAGAAAAATGTACAAAATATAAATATTAATGACAATAATGAACTATTCGGAGAATTATCTGAGACCGATCAGGAACATATGCACATCGCCCTATACAAAGGACAATACAGCTGAAAGAACTGTGAAAATCGTGGGACGCACAGTATTTTACACAAACATCCTGCATGCGGAAAATGCTAGATGAGGGGCTAGAAGGTTAAAAAAAGACTTCGTCGTATAGAATAGCAATACTATAGTCTTTTTTTAAGACCTTTACGCGTGGCATGCATTCCGAGTGCCGACACGGCTGCTTTTTAAGCGCAGATCTTCCATTCTATAATGCATTATTTAATAAATAGATAAACCGCAAAGAGTAGAGAAATCGGAACGCATTCCAAACCGGAACCAATACCCCCGAAATGCTTACCTGGAAGAACTATGATTATACCTTGGCATATGGCAGACTACACCATCTCTCGCGGCATCTTTTGCGTTTCCGGTAACTATAGCCGGCAAAAACTACGAAAATTGTACGTATGAAGGCATGTTAGGTCGATTCTACATTAAGAGAACGCGTTTGTCAGCGTTCCGTCCTTCGGAAGCGACGTTAAGCAGTTGGCCGGCCCCCTTGGTGCTCTTCGTAAAGAGTAACCTATTGCCGGCACCGGGTTTCTCTAATCTTTTCTGTGTTTGTCCGGTGTGGAAGTAGTTACGGCTATGATAATCTTAGAGGTTGGTTAGCCAAAGATACTTACAAAAAACAATTAAAGCGTTCTATATTTTATATGGATGCTTTACTTTTATGAAAAAGGTTGCAATGTTCTGTCATTATTAGTGAGGACCAATAAAGCATGTTCTCTAAATTATTGTTTTTAATGCCAAAAATTCCGTCAAATCTTCTAGATTACATAATTTACTTTCCTAATCTGGCCCTCATTAAGCAACTGCAATTCTAAGGCCCTTCTATAACATCTATAGCTTTAATGTGGCGCTGACGCCTCTTCGACTTTGACGTGTATGGTCTGTATATACATTCATCCCTCTCGTTCTGAATATCACTTCATTAAAAGAACCGCGTAATAATTGAACGAATTGCCTGAAGTATATACTCCTTACTCCCTTTCCGGGAAGTTAAGGTGACTTCAGGGGCGTATTTCAAAATAGTCATCATATAATTTACGCGCAAATTTATATGTATATATAATTCTGTTTTTGTTTGTACGCTATATAAATCCACACCTTTGAAGATATTATCACGAAACTTAGCATGGGTGTATAATTTTACACTGCGAGTAACATAGACTATATGGCGATACAAAATTTGGAGGTGCTTAAATCAATAATTATGTTTATAATTTTGCTCGGCTAGCTTGCTACGCGTGACCTTGGTCGTACTCAGAGAGATACTACGAGCCGCGAGTGAGGGGAAGTGGAGGGGAAGGAGATGCATAAGTCATAAGCGCAGTAGTAAGATACAGACGTATACAAGTTCGTCCGTAACTTGGTTGGTATAGTTAGAGAAATATGTTGTCAAAGAAGTTAAGCTGAATTTAGGGACGTACTTCAAAATAGTTACTATATAATTTACGCTAAAATGATCATCATATAAATAAAAGCCTTAGCAAACGTTGTATGTAATGCTTTTGAAGCTTAATATCTCGCAAACGACTCAACCGAATTTGATGAAATTTTCAGGATAGCATTATAATATAATAAGAAAACGTTTTAATGTATCCAACTCGAGATCAAAGACCCAGGGGATAATTTCCAGTTCCCATAATGTAACATGTAAAAATGGACATTTCGACGTGCAGGCTTTCATTCCTTTTTTAGATTAAAATTAGAAATAATTGACCTACAATCTTCGGATATAAGCCATTTTGAAGAAACCATTATAAAGATTCTTATTATTTTCATCTTTTTTTCCGCCTACATTTCGAAATCGCTCAATTTAAACGTTTAATTCACACAGTTTGAGGAAATCTTTCCATTTTAACGGGATGTTACCTTGCCTACCTATTCCATTGTTAGGCCTCGATATCATATTGTTATTTCAATCCTTATGGGTGTAAACGTGCTTTGAATGCTTTTAATACGAGATAGAGTGAGAGAGAGTGGGAAAGAGGGACGGGGGAGAGATGGGGGAAACGATTTTTAAGACAGTTTTTTCTGATGTTAATATGATCTCCCTAAATAGTTTGAACGATCGTAGCTTTCCTCCCGTCATTTTTGACGGGCATTACACTAGTATATAATAAAACTCAGATTATCTGAAATAATAAAATTGGGACCAAGACTGATTCGAATAATCAAATTTTGTATATTTGCTTAAGAGAAAGGACTTTGACTTTTAAAAGTTTTCCTTGCCTCAAAAAACATGGAAATAACATGTCTTTTAACAATAGATTTAAAATATAACATTTAACAATTTCATATTACACATGTCTTAAGGACAAAGCCCGCTTAGGCTAGATGTCTCTTCTGGATGGAAAGTCTATATAATTCGAACAGTTTGTAAGCCATCTGGCAGGAGGATGTTTATCATATACACGGGGAGCTTACGCTGGGATTCGCCCAAAGCCGGAAGAGAAACCCGGAAATCCTTCCGAAGGTTGCCTGCATCTTTTCAACTCGATATTTAATGTAACAAGGGAAAGCGAAAGAAGAAAATTATATACTTATGTATAAAGCTCATGAGATAATAGAATTAGTCTAAAATATATTTCATTTTGTAAAATTTGTAACAGATTAACAAGGGTGAGTAGTTTTATAAACATTATTTTGTCCTAAGATTGCCCGCTTTATCACTTTGCACTTTACACCGCACTCTACACTATTCGTTGCCTCTTTTTCTGCGAGTTAAAAACAGTGAGAAAAGAATCACAGAGCAAATTACACATTAAACTTCTTTAAATCCCTGCGTTAGTTAAAAGCAGTTGTTTTTTCGAAAACATTTACAAAAGCTTGCCTTTCATTATGTTAAAATCAATGAAAAAGCATATTTCTTATTTTAGGATTATAACGTCATCATAAGATTACATATTTGGTTCAAATCGAGAGCATCATTATAAATTTCCATTAAAAGCATTATATGAAAAGACAATACTACAACAAATAAATATAAGCACCTAAGAGTATTTTTTGTAAAAAACCAGAAACAGATGCCAAAGTGAAACTATATGCGCATTAAAAAAAAGAGAGCGCTAAAAATACATACTAAATATTCTTAAGGTGAATTTTTTTCTGTTAACAGTTACTTTTAGACGGATGTAAAATTACACTGCCATCATTTAATAAAGAAGCGTATATATTGTTTGCATCACGTGAGCCAGGACTTTTCATATATTTTCCAGGATCTCCACCTCCGTGAAATGCGAGAGCAACCGTTTTCACAATTGACACGATATTTGTTTAGTCGCAGATACGGTATTTTCCCCAGAAACGAAGAGGAAGTGGAGGCTTCCGGATTTTCAAAAGCTAAGAAAATTTAAGCTACGCGTAATCAAGGTTCGAACTTGGCGTGAGCCAATATAAAATGATGCCCATAGGGTTCCCGTTGCTAAAGTTTTCCAATTCAATGTATAATAACGTTAATCCACCACTCAAATGATTGAATTGGTAAAAATAACGACTGGCGGATGAATTAGTCGCATAATCTTTGCGTACTATACAATTTCAAGGCTTACTTTAAAGCAGGGGTGTCAAACCACATTGGTGTGCGGGCCGCATGACGGCTTCCTGACGATCCGCGGGCCGCATTCATTACTTTCCCAGTCTTCACACCTTTTCGTATTCGCTCTCCATTTTCACAAGAGAGGAATCGCTCTATTACGCGTCTTACAGGCAGTCATAACAAAAATGCCAGATTTGGCGTCGAGGGTTAAGTCCTTCTGATACGCAAGAAACTCGCTGGCAGTGGGATAAACATTCTTCAGTAGGTAACTCAACCGTGCAGGCTGATATAAATTGGAATGATTTAATACACTTCTTAGATTCTTTAGAAATATTTGCGTGAAATATTTGATAAAAATAGATTTGAGTTCGGGTCGCGTAGTATAAATTAAATTGATTAGCGGGCCGCACAAATGCATCGCGCGGGCCTCATGCGGCTCGCGAGTTTGAGACACCTGCTTTAAAGCATACATTTTTTATTTGCTGGCGGTTATATTAGCTAGCCACGATTCTACCACGAGAGAAAGAAAATCTTTCGGTTGGTATGGCAATATGTTCCGTGCAGATTCACTACCCTCGGCGGGGGTGGGGAACTGAGATTTTAGTGTTGAAGGGGTGGCAGCTTTCATATCGGAGTTATCGAAGGTGGTTGCAGGGTTCAATACGGATACTGGATATTTCTTTCCCGGATTGAGAGGCCTACCTCCAGGAAGGTGATGATGTGTGGGGAAGAAACGGTAGGTTAAGGATAGCGCAGGATGGGAAGAGAGGCGTGACAGAAAGTAGTGGATGGAGGCATAGTTCACCAAAACCGTAGTTGCGCTCTCGTACAGTGGTTCTCAACCTTTTGCATCTTATATCCCACCAACCATTTCGTCAAAAAATCCGGGTCCCACGACGATGGCAGGAGAGGTTGAACTTTTGAATAAGGCAGATGGAGAGGCCGCGGAAGACGAGTTCATTATCCGCGAGAATGAGATCGTGAGGGGTTGGCTTCATGAAATCCCTCTAATTAGGAAGGGCTTATGGTGTGGATGGGAGTTAAGGAGGAATAGTTCATCAAAGATAATTTTGAAAATATACACAAATATTTAACTAAGAATATTAATCTATTTACTATTGAGTTTGTAGTAGGACATTAATACAATCACAGATCTGTTGTTAATTATATCTGAACAATTAATATTCAGCACAGGAAACTTCTTTTGACTTTTATATCAAATGGAAAATGATATAATTTTTATTTTTAACCAATTCATTTACGAATCTTAAAGCCGGTTCAAACTTAAACTCGGGATTGTGGGCGGTTCTCCTACTTATAAGGACGGGTCTGGTCCACCAAGACTTTCTGATCTATACTCCCCGTGAGGTCCCTTCGAATAATTTTAAGAAGACATTTAAAAATTTACGCCAACTTCTTTATAAGTCCTGAGAAATTAAAACGTCGACTACGAAAAAAACTGAAGGAATGCCATTGATATTCCGCCTTTTCAGAGATATTTATTACTGGAGTTCGTTGGGAAAGCGCTCCATAGGTCATGGCGTCCCAGGCAGCCGTGGATACCTCAGGCCAGGCATTTTAACTTATGGCGCGCGAGATTTGGGTTGGCACGTAACATATGTATTTATTCACTGTTCCCTTAACATTTTTCCATTCTGACACAGCATAGAACAGTGGTTCTCAGGAGATATTTTGTAGTTGCCGCAACTGCGAACAATACCTCGTGGCCATATCAATGAAATATTACAGAAAATGTAACTATAATCATGTAAAAACTTACACATGCCTTCTAATTCAACGACAACGGTTACTTATTTATCATTAATGAATGTTTTTATTTAAATAATTCCAATTATTGAAATTTTAATGTGACCGCACCGAAATTGTCTGGTGGCCACACTTGAGAACCTCTGGCATTGAAGACATTCTAGCGATCGTATAGGGATAAATTTTTTGTGCCAAAAGTACTTGTTCGGATCGTAATGTTAATATAACGTATTTCTTTTAAAAAAATTTAACAAAAATTTTAAAAAGGCGGCACAACAGCCGATTCCAGCGTCAGAGGGTGAAGTGACCCTTCTGACCCTCCGCTAGACACGCCACTGCCTCGGGACGGATAAAATAATGACGCCAGTTGGACAGCGCTACTCTACACCACAAACTAACAATCCACTTACTTTCATCGAACCACACTTTACAACACATTCGCGTGTTGTTCAGAGCTCAGGCAGTGGCAGGGGAAGTGGGATAAGGGCCATCGACCTCTTCTCCCTGGATGCGTTCTTAAATCCATTCCGCGCAAAATTCGTCGGTTCGGCGTCGCGGGTTAGGTGCGTAGAGAAAAGAAAAGGATTATAATAGGGTTAGGTAGTTACACAAAAACGGGTCAGTGGCAGCGGAAGAGTCGATGTGAGGAACGTCCCCCTCCCCCATCGGGGAATTTCTGGATTCGCTCCTGAGCTCAACGAAATGTTTTCGAAAAGAACATAGCAAAATGCAGCTCCATTTCCGCATTGAGTAATGGATAGTAAAGGTTTCCCTTTCGAAGGCATTCGACAAGGAAACCTTTATCAAAGAAATGTCTCTGACCTTTTGTAATGGAGGTGCGGTTTGTGATTCCACGTAAGTTAGAGGGTCAAATTACTCCACTACTTTATTAGTTTATATTTTACAAAGAAATAAAGTGAATATGTATTAAGATTTTTTTCTTTTCATTGCCTCTTGAACCTCATGAAACATTATTAAAAACGGAAATTCCAATAGAAGATACAGCTAGAGAATACATATTAATGAAAACCTTTATTATAATGTTATCATTATTTCACCCCATTATCTAAAGTAAAATATTCTCTTTTGATCGACCAATTTTGTCGTAGCTATAACTAATGGTAATGGTGATGGTTTGTCTTTACTATCACACACACATACTATGGATGGAAATACAAAGCTTTGAATAGGATAGCATTAAAATACAAAAGAGCTCAAAGATAATAGTTTAAATACAGTGTTACCTTTACTGTATTGTGTTAACAAAGCTACGAAATACCAATAAAATAACATTAAATGCGTAAGAGTATCTCAAAAAATTCAACATAGAATCTATTTTTCATTATTTATTACCATTATAATGCATTCTTTTAGATAAGTGGTCGTAAATTTACTTTAAGTAATAATTTTTTTAATAATTTATTATTATTATTAATTTTTGTTGAAATATCTTAGCGGAATACAGCTGTAAATTGTATTATAAGACGCAAAATATTCACGAAGTAGGAAGAAGTTACGGTTGTGAATTTCTAAAACTGCTCCCGGCAACCTATAACATTATGAGATTAGCTCAAAAATGAAAAAAAACTATCTATTTCTGAAAGACCATGATCACGATCAGGAGGGTCATAATTTTGATAATAATGACATGTTCCAACACTTCGTGACTGATCAACTCGAACAAGGTGTTGCTGCCCCTAGTCACAGAACTTTTAATGGGTGTTGGCGATTAATCTGAAAACAAAGTCACCAAACCATATTCAAATTGAAATTACAACTGGTGCATAACTTCGGATCACACGCTATGCTATATGATATACAACAACCGTTGGTAATGCTACGAAAAGCTGAAACCAGCACCGAGAAGAACGTGGCCCCTATCGTGTGGGCATAACAACGTCGCTTGAGACACTATCTTTAATCCTATGATTAGAGTCCGCCAAAAGGTGTGAACATTTGCAAAGACATCTTGCATTCCCTTTTAACTCTGCCGCGATGCTCTGTCGAACGCACTGCACGAAATCACCGTCACCTACCTGCAGCCTTACTCATTGTGGCCATCTCGATAATTGCTGCCGTATCCTCGCTTTGCCTGTCTCGCGGAGGATCCCACAACTGTCTCGAAGGCACTCATCACTCTGCGCCACCCTCGTTCGTAGCGGCCGACGCGTCGCGACGCGACCTTCTCCCCCCTCTCTAGGAGGCTTCTCCCCCCTCCCCCCTCCCCCCTCTCTAGGAGATTTCTCCCCCAACGTGAATAGAATAGGAGGTGGTCTCATCTGAAAGTATTGGTGTGAGTGCGTGACGTCACAAAGTACCTCGAACTTCTTGGTACCGTGAGGGACCTCGTGTAAACCCTTGTATCGAAGTAGTATTTAGGTGTGGTTACTATTGTATTCGCTCTGCGTGATAGATTTGCGGACTTAACTGAAGCAGAAACACTCTTCCAGAAATACTGCAAAAAAAGGAAGATTATACGCAAGGGTGTTACTAACAAATACTCCTATATATAATTTTGGAAGTGTCCGTCCGTCCGTCCCTCCTGTATCTCAAAACCCGTTTGTCGTAGAGATATGCGGTAAACTACGCTTTGATCTACAAGCTAGGAGGTCCCTAGAAAACTATTTTGACTTTCTTAAATTCCCGGGTTCGAATCCAGGAGACAATTATATGTTTACACGGGATTTTCGATATTTCGGAGTGCAAGGTTTTTTTCTTTCAGACATTAAAACACGTAAATATGAACCGATTTTCTTCGCTTTTACTTTATTCGATGGATAAAACTATGAACTATCTTATTTTTGTAATGCTTACATGTTACACGGTCGAGATTTTCAAAAGTACGCAACTGTTTTCGAAATTTTGCAGATATTTCGTTCTCTTTCCGGATGTTGGCAGCCTAGTGTTGCCACCCAAAAAAATCCCATTTTTTTCGACAAAAACTATAAATTTACTTTAATTCCAATCGGATTTTAATTCTGTCTTCCGAAATAAGAAATTGCGATTTATTTTCTTTCCGATAGTGAAAGTCTCGAGTTCGTAACTTCATGGGAAAGAATTTTTAAATGCAAATATAAAAGCTTCTACACCAAATTACGTGTTATCTTATTGGCCACAATTGGGACAAAAATGGGTGTAAAATAGACCCTAAAAATTGGAATTTCTCCAGTTTTGGATTTTTTCCTTCGGTTGTGACCAAAAACCTATAATCCTCCCAAATTTCAAGTTTGTAGCACATCTGGAAGTGCCTCATAATTTCGTATTATACGACAAACGTAACGCTTCCAAAGAATCGAACCTAGTGAAGACTGTAGTAAGGCAGCCGAGTGCACTAACAAGGAGAGAGCACTACTGATCCCCAACCGATTCGGCTGAAACTTCGTAGAGTTAATGTTCATGACGCCCGATCAAGGAATATATATATATGTGAGGGGCAATACCAAGCAGTTTTTAGGTTATAAATAAAAATAATTTAATATTTCCCGAGTCACTGCATTAGAATCATACACCGTAAGGCCTACGTAACATATCGAGGCTGGCGTAGGGGGTAGCGCTCTTGGTTATCAATGACAAGATTACGTGTTCGAGGCCCTCTTCTTCCGAAATTTTTAAAATTTTTTTTTAAATATTTCATTGTATAGCAATTTATTAGTTTACGTGGGGAAAAAATTTTAAAAATTTCGGAAGAAGAGGGCCTCGAACACGTGATCTTAACAGTTAAAACCAAGAGCGCTACCCCCTACGCCAGCCTCGATATGTTACGTAGGCCTTACGGTGTATGATTCTAATGCAGTGACTCGGGAAATATTACGTGTTTTCTTACGGGTCAAAGATGGGGCAAAAAGGGGCCAAAATAGCCCCTCAAAATTGGAATTTCTCCAGTTTTGGATTTTTTCCTTCGGTTGTGACCAAAAACCTATAATCCTCCCAAATTTCAAGTTTGTAGCACATCTGGAAGTGCCTCATAATTTCGTATTATACGACAAACGTAACGCTTCCAAAGAATCGAACCTAGCGAAGACTGTAGTAAGGCAGCCGAGTGCACTAACAAGGAGAGAGCACTACTGATCCCCAACCGATTCGGCTGAAACTTCGTAGAGTTAATGTTCATGACGCCCAATCAAGGAATATATATACATGTGAGGGGCAATACCAAGCAGTTTTTAGGTTATTAATAAAAATAATTTAATATTTCCCGAGTCACTGCATTAGAATCATACACCGTAAGGCCTATGTAACATATCGAGGCTGGCGTAGGGGGTAGCGCTCTTGGTAATCAATGACAAGATCATGTGTTCGAGGCCCTCTTCTTCCGAAATTTTTAAAATTTTTTTTTTAATTTTTCATTGTATAGCAATTTATTAGTTTACGTGGGGAAAAAATTTTAAAAATTTCGGAAGAAGAGGGCCTCGAACACGTGATCTTAACAGTTAAAACCAAGAGCGCTACCCCCTACGCCAGCCTCGATATGTTACGTAGGCCTTACGGTGTATGATTCTAATGCAGTGACTCGGGAAATATTACGTGTTTTCTTACGGGTCGAAGATGGGGCAAAAAGGGGCCAAAATAGCCCCTCAAAATTGGAATTTCTCCAGTTTTGGATTTTTTCCTTCGGTTGTGACCAAAAACCTATAATCCTCCCAAATTTCAAGTTTGTAGCACATCTGGAAGTGCCTCATAATTTCGTATTATACGACAAACGTAACGCTTCCAAAGAATCGAACCTAGTGAAGACTGTAGTAAGGCAGCCGAGTGCACTAACAAGGAGAGAGCACTACTGATCCCCAACCGATTCGGCTGAAACTTCGTAGAGTTAATGTTCATGACGCCCGATCAAGGAATATATATACATGTGAGGGGCAATACCAAGCAGTTTTTAGGTTATTAATAAAAATAATTTAATATTTCCCGAGTCACTGCACTAGAATCATACACCGTAAGGCCTACGTAAAATATCGAGGCTGGCGTAGGGGGTAGCGCTGTAGGTTATCAATGACAAGATCACGTGTTCGAGGCCCTCTTCTTCCGAAATTTTTAAAATTTTTTTTTTAATTTTTCATTGTATAGCAATTTATTAGTTTACGTGGGGAAAAAATTTTAAAAATTTCGGAAGAAGAGGGCCTCGAACACGTGATCTTAACAGTTAAAACCAAGAGCGCTACCCCCTACGCCAGCCTCGATATGTTACGTAGGCCTTACGGTGTATGATTCTAATGCAGTGACTCGGGAAATATTACGTGTTTTCTTACGGGTCAAAGATGGGGCAAAAAGGGGCCAAAATAGCCCCTCAAAATTGGAATTTCTCCAGTTTTGGATTTTTTCCTTCGGTTGTGACCAAAAACCTATAATCCTCCCAAATTTCAAGTTTGTAGCACATCTGGAAGTGCCTCATAATTTCGTATTATACGACAAACGTAACGCTTCCAAAGAATCGAACCTAGTGAAGACTGTAGTAAGGCAGCCGAGTGCACTAACAAGGAGAGGGCACTACTGATCCCCAACCGATTCGGCTGAAACTTCGTAGAGTTAATGTTCATGACGCCCGATCAAGGAATATATATACATGTGAGGGGCAATACCAAGCAGTTTTTAGGTTATTAATAAAAATAATTTAATATTTCCCGAGTCACTGTATTAGAATCATACACCGTAAGGCCTAGGTAACATATCGAGGCTGGCGTAGGGGGTAGCGCTCTTGGTTATCAATGACAAGATCACGTGTTCGAAGCCCCCTTCTTCCGAAATTTTTAAAATTTTTTTTTTAATTTTTCATTGTATAGCAATTTATTAGTTTACGTGGGGAAAAAATTTTAAAAATTTCGGAAGAAGAGGGCCTCGAACACGTGATCTTAACAGTTAAAACCAAGAGCGCTACCCCCTACGCCAGCCTCGATATGTTACGTAGGCCTTACGGTGTATGATTCTAATGCAGTGACTCGGGAAATATTACGTGTTTTCTTACGGGTCGAAGATGGGGCAAAAAGGGGCCAAAATAGCCCCTCAAAATTGGAATTTCTCCAGTTTTGGATTTTTTCCTTCGGTTGTGACCAAAAACCTATAATCCTCCCAAATTTCAAGTTTGTAGCACATCTGGAAGTGCCTCATAATTTCGTATTATACGACAAACGTAACGCTTCCAAAGAATCGAACCTAGTGAAGACTGTAGTAAGGCAGCCGAGTGCACTAACAAGGAGAGAGCACTACTGATCCCCAACCGATTCGGCTGAAACTTCGTAGAGTTAATGTTCATGACGCCCAATCAAGGAATATATATACATGTGAGGGGCAATACCAAGCAGTTTTTAGGTTATTAATAAAAATAATTTAATATTTCCCGAGTCACTGCATTAGTATCATATCCGTAAGGCCTACGTAACTTATCGAGGCTGGCGTAGGGGGTAGCGCTCTTGGTTATCAATGACAAGATTACGTGTTCGAGGCCCTCTTCTTCCGAAATTTTTAAAATTTTTTTTTAAATATTTCATTGTATAGCAATTTATTAGTTTACGTGGGGAAAAAATTTTAAAAATTTCGGAAGAAGAGGGCCTCGAACACGTGATCTTGTCCTTGATAACCAAGAGCGCTACCCCCTACGCCAGCCTCGATATGTTACGTAGGCCTTACGGTGTATGATTCTAATGCAGTGACTCGGGAAATATTACGTGTTTTCTTACGGGTCAAAGATGGGGCAAAAAGGGGCCAAAATAGCCCATCAAAATTGGAATTTCTCCAGTTTTGGATTTTTTTCCTTCGGTTGTGACAAAAAACCTATAATCCTCCCAAATTTCAAGTTTGTAGCACATCTGGAAGTGCCTCATAATTTCGTATTATACGACAAACGTAACGCTTCCAAAGAATCGAACCTAGTGAAGACTGTAGTAAGGCAGCCGAGTGCACTAACAAGGAGAGAGCACTACTGATCCCCAACCGATTCGGCTGAAACTTCGTAGAGTTAATGTTCATGACGCCCAATCAAGGAATATATATACATGTGAGGGGCAACACCAAGCAGTTTTTAGGTTATTAATAAAAATAATTTAATATTTCCCGAGTCACTGCATTAGAATCATACACCGTAAGGCCTACGTAACATATCGAGGCTGGCGTAGGGGGTAGCGCTCTTGGTTATCAATGACAAGATCACGTGTTCGAGGCCCTCTTCTTCCGAAATTTTTAAAATTTTTTTTTTAATTTTTCATTGTATAGCAATTTATTAGTTTACGTGGGGAAAAAATTTTAAAAATTTCGGAAGAAGAGGGCCTCGAACACGTGATCTTAACAGTTAAAACCAAGAGCGCTACCCCCTACGCCAGCGTCGATATGTTACGTAGGCCTTACGGTGTATGATTCTAATGCAGTGACTCGGGAAATATTACGTGTTTTCTTACGGGTCAAAGATGGGGCAAAAAGGGGCCAAAATAGCCCCTCAAAATTGGAATTTCTCCAGTTTTGGATTTTTTCCTTCGGTTGTGACCAAAAACCTATAATCCTCCCAAATTTCAAGTTTGTAGCACATCTGGAAGTGCCTCATAATTTCGTATTATACGACAAACGTAACGCTTCCAAAGAATCGAACCTAGCGAAGACTGTAGTAAGGCAGCCGAGTGCACTAACAAGGAGAGGGCACTACTGATCCCCAACCGATTCGGCTGAAACTTCGTAGAGTTAATGTTCATGACGCCCGATCAAGGAATATATATACATGTGAGGGGCAATACCAAGCAGTTTTTAGGTTATTAATAAAAATAATTTAATATTTCCCGAGTCACTGTATTAGAATCATACACCGTAAGGCCTACGTAACATATCGAGGCTGGCGTAGGGGGTAGCGCTCTTGGTTATCAATGACAAGATCACGTGTTCGAAGCCCCCTTCTTCCGAAATTTTTAAAATTTTTTTTTTAATTTTTCATTGTATAGCAATTTATTAGTTTACGTGGGGAAAAAATTTTAAAAATTTCGGAAGAAGAGGGCCTCGAACACGTGATCTTAACAGTTAAAACCAAGAGCGCTACCCCCTACGCCAGCCTCGATATGTTACGTAGGCCTTACGGTGTATGATTCTAATGCAGTGACTCGGGAAATATTACGTGTTTTCTTACGGGTCAAAGATGGGGCAAAAAGGGGCCAAAATAGCCCCTCAAAATTGGAATTTCTCCAGTTTTGGATTTTTTCCTTCGGTTGTGACCAAAAACCTATAATCCTCCCAAATTTCAAGTTTGTAGCACATCTGGAAGTGCCTCATAATTTCGTATTATACGACAAACGTAACGCTTCCAAAGAATCGAACCTAGCGAAGACTGTAGTAAGGCAGCCGAGTGCACTAACAAGGAGAGAGCACTACTGATCCCCAACCGATTCGGCTGAAACTTCGTAGAGTTAATGTTCATGACGCCCAATCAAGGAATATATATACATGTGAGGGGCAATACCAAGCAGTTTTTAGGTTATTAATAAAAATAATTTAATATTTCCCGAGTCACTGCATTAGAATCATACACCGTAAGGCCTACGTAACATATCGAGGCTGGCGTAGGGGGTAGCGCTCTTGGTTTTAACTGTTAAGATCACGTGTTCGAGGCTCTCTTCTTCCGAAATTTTTAAAATTTCTTTTTTAATTTTTCATTGTATAGCAATTTATTAGTTTACGTGGGGAAAAAATTTTAAAAATTTCGGAAGAAGAGGGCCTCGAACACGTGATCTTAACAGTTAAAACCAAGAGCGCTACCCCCTACGCCAGCCTCGATATGTTACGTAGGCCTTACGGTGTATGATTCTAATGCAGTGACTCGGGAAATATTACGTGTTTTCTTACGGGTCGAAGATGGGGCAAAAAGGGGCCAAAATAGCCCCTCAAAATTGGAATTTCTCCAGTTTTGGATTTTTTCCTTCGGTTGTGACCAAAAACCTATAATCCTCCCAAATTTCAAGTTTGTAGCACATCTGGAAGTGCCTCATAATTTCGTATTATACGACAAACGTAACGCTTCCAAAGAATCGAACCTAGTGAAGACTGTAGTAAGGCAGCCGAGTGCACTAACAAGGAGAGAGCACTACTGATCCCCAACCGATTCGGCTGAAACTTCGTAGAGTTAATGTTCATGACGCCCAATCAAGGAATATATATACATGTGAGGGGCAATACCAAGCAGTTTTTAGGTTATTAATAAAAATAATTTAATATTTCCCGAGTCACTGCATTAGTATCATACACCGTAAGGCCTACGTAACTTATCGAGGCTGGCGTAGGGGGTAGCGCTCTTGGTTATCAATGACAAGATTACGTGTTCGAGGCCCTCTTCTTCCGAAATTTTTAAAATTTTTTTTTAAATATTTCATTGTATAGCAATTTATTAGTTTACGTGGGGAAAAAATTTTAAAAATTTCGGAAGAAGAGGGCCTCGAACACGTGATCTTAACAGTTAAAACCAAGAGCGCTACCCCCTACGCCAGCCTCGATATGTTACGTAGGCCTTACGGTGTATGATTCTAATGCAGTGACTCGGGAAATATTACGTGTTTTCTTACGGGTCGAAGATGGGGCAAAAAGGGGCCAAAATAGCCCCTCAAAATTGGAATTTCTCCAGTTTTGGATTTTTTCCTTCGGTTGTGACCAAAAACCTATAATCCTCCCAAATTTCAAGTTTGTAGCACATCTGGAAGTGCCTCATAATTTCGTATTATACGACAAACGTAACGCTTCCAAAGAATCGAACCTAGTGAAGACTGTAGTAAGGCAGCCGAGTGCACTAACAAGGAGAGAGCACTACTGATCCCCAACCGATTCGGCTGAAACTTCGTAGAGTTAATGTTCATGACGCCCAATCAAGGAATATATATACATGTGAGGGGCAATACCAAGCAGTTTTTAGGTTATTAATAAAAATAATTTAATATTTCCCGAGTCACTGCATTAGAATCATACACCGTAAGGCCTACGTAACTTATCGAGGCTGGCGTAGGGGGTAGCGCTCTTGGTTATCAATGACAAGATTACGTGTTCGAGGCCCTCTTCTTCCGAAATTTTTAAAATTTTTTTTAAATATTTCATTGTATAGCAATTTATTAGTTTACGTGGGGAAAAAATTTTAAAAATTTCGGAAGAAGAGGGCCTCGAACACGTGATCTTAACAGTTAAAACCAAGAGCGCTACCCCCTACGCCAGCCTCGATATGTTACGTAGGCCTTACGGTGTATGATTCTAATGCAGTGACTCGGGAAATATTACGTGTTTTCTTACGGGTCAAAGATGGGGCAAAAAGGGGCCAAAATAGCCCCTCAAAATTGGAATTTCTCCAGTTTTGGATTTTTTTCCTTCGGTTGTGACAAAAAACCTATAATCCTCCCAAATTTCAAGTTTGTAGCACATCTGGAAGTGCCTCATAATTTCGTATTATACGACAAACGTAACGCTTCCAAAGAATCGAACCTAGTGAAGACTGTAGTAAGGCAGCCGAGTGCACTAACAAGGAGAGAGCACTACTGATCCCCAACCGATTCGGCTGAAACTTCGTAGAGTTAATGTTCATGACGCCCAATCAAGGAATATATATACATGTGAGGGGCAACACCAAGCAGTTTTTAGGTTATTAATAAAAATAATTTAATATTTCCCGAGTCACTGCATTAGAATCATACACCGTAAGGCCTACGTAACATATCGAGGCTGGCGTAGGGGGTAGCGCTCTTGGTTATCAAGGACAAGATCACGTGTTCGAGGCCCTCTTCTTCCGAGATTTTTAAAATTTTTTCCCCACGTAAACTAATAAATTGCTATACAATGAAAAATTAAAAAAAAAATTTGTTTAGTTCGGGAGAAGAGGGCCTCGAACATCTGATCTTGTCATTTATAACCAAGAGCGCTACACCCTACGCCAGCCTCAATACGTTCATTATTCGTACGGTGTATGAATCTAATGCAGCGACTCGGGAAATAATAAATTATTTTTATTAATAACCTAAAAACTGCTTGGTATTGCCCCTCACATGTATATATATTCCTTGATCGGGCGTCATGAACATTAACTCTACGAAGTTTCAGCCGAATCGGTTGGGGATCAGTAGTGCTCTCTCCTTGTTAGTGCACTCGGCTGCCTTACTACAGTCTTCACTAGGTTCGATTCTTTGGAAGCGTTACGTTTGTCGTATAATACGAAATTATGAGGCACTTCCAGATGTGCTACAAACTTGAAATTTGGGAGGATTATAGGTTTTTGGTCACAACCGAAGGAAAAAATCCAAAACTGGAGAAATTCCAATTTTGAGGGGCTATTTTGGCCCCTTTTTGCCCCATCTTTGACCCGTAAGAAAACACGTAATTTGGTTTAGAAGTTTTTAAATTTGCATTTTAAAATTATTTCCCATCAAGTTACGAACTCGAGACTTTAACTGTCGGATAGGAAATAAATCGCATTTACTTCTTTCTGAAGACAGAGTTAAAATCTGATTGGAATTAAAGTAAATTTATAGTTTTTATGGAAAAAATGGTAATTTTTCTGGGTGGCAACAATAAGCTGCCTAGGCAACGGGCTTCATGCTTTCATATGGGTGATTTTTAATGGGAATCAGAGGCTTATATATTAATGCCATTAATGTTAAACTACGACTAATGAAGGAAATTCGATATTGATATAATCCCCATTTTTGGGGCTGTTCTGCATCAGTATTTCTCCATAAGAGAATAAAAAGATGAGGCTGCTCCATATGACCTAGAGACTTGAAATTTGGCACGATTATAGAAATTTCATGCAACCGAAGCCAAAATTAAAAAATTTCAAAAATTCAAATTTTTAGGCGCGGCTGCGCCCCATTTCTGCTTAATACGAGTTTGAAAATTACAATGAAAATTACAATGAGATACAATTTGAAATTTGGCAAAGTATGTGTTTTTTGTTACAACAGAAGGAAAAATATCCGATATAGTAAAAATTCAAAATCTTATGGGCTGTTTTGCCCCATACGAGAATTATAAGGCACTTCTAAATGAGCTATAGACTTGAAATTTGGCACGGTTACATCATTTAGGACATATTAGATTGGGAAAAATACGAAATTGTAAAAATGCTGAAATTTAAAAATGCTTGTCTACCACAATGGTTCTTAACCCCTGGGTCGCAACCCAAATTTGGGTCGCCAAATATTTTGAGTGGACCGTCAAAGATTTTCCATTGCTTTCTATATCTATATATATCATTCCTCCTAACAACCCGTTCAATGCTAATGTCCTGAGAGCTTATTTTCATTTATTTATTAAATTCCTATTAATTTTATTACTTATTACAATTGAGATATTGGAGGAAATGGGTCGCCGCAACCAGGATTTGGGTCGCAGCCAAAAAAGGTTAAGAACCACTGGTCTACTAGTATAATATATTAGTTTTCTTTTGAGCTTAAGTTTTAATCTCTTATTTTACATCGGAATTTTGTTCGAGTACGTACAATCTACTCATCGATGTTTTAAATAAAAAGTGCATATTTGTTTTATTTTTTATTTTTTCAGAAATGTTTTTATTTTTACATAGCATCACAGGTTCAGAGAGAAATTCCGGTGGTGACAGAACCACGCACATTTGATTATGGCGTTAGAATCCGCCGCCTAAAATCAGAATACAATCATCATTCGAGTTTGTAGAATACGAAATCTGGTGTAGTAGTTAACTGATGGTTTTGACATTTCCAGTTATCCAGGAGAACCAGGACAAATGCCTGCAGCTACAGCAATCCCTCTGCTTGTCTGCATGCTTGGTGGTGTAGTGCATGGACAGAAATATATGACAACGGTCTGGAATGATCATCACAAAGTGGACGCTGCTGTAAAAGTGAGAGAAAACAAATTATGATGGGATTACTACACTAATATAAGAAAAACTTCACAGACTTTTAGGAGACAAGATAAATACTAAATTATAACTTCCACATTTAGTTTTATAAATAATAATTTAAGTAGCTGAGTCCCACACAATTATTGCGCGGATTTCTTTCAATTTTCAAAGGATGTTGTTCGACAATGCTGCTTAAAATACGATTCAAAGTAAAACTCACAGATAAATCCACCACAAAGGCGAAATTAGAGTTCGTAGTTTAAGCATTTGCTTAAAAATTTCGCATATATAAAGCATCTGGCTTCTGTATGCTCTTTCCTGAATGGATCTCTTAATGCTATAAAAACGGCAAAACTGCAGAAAATGTTATCTGCACGTAAATGGTACTAATATATAGACCCCGTATGAGTGAAAATCAAGCTTGATAATTAGTTATACAATACATAAATATCAAATACATATAATGTGAATTGGCAGAGAGAGGTGGTGAAACATTATTGCTGGAAAAAAATGTTGATTGACGTCAAGAGGACTGGGGAGATCTGTCGCGAAACTCAATATCGGAACAGCTTGCGAATTGTACAGCCAGAGATAGTAACAACTCCAGCCGCCAAATAATGTACTATCTTAACTTTCAATATCATATGCGGTCTATGAAATGGTTTCGCCACAGAGTATTTACTTTTAATTGTAAATTAGTCAGAACCCACTCAGAAATACCTACATTTACGGGTAAGTTGCTCAGAGTTCTTCGAATTGTTCTAGGTGATGGAAGTGGCAAAAAGGTTCTCATGTACATATATGCTTTTGGACTTAAAAAGTGAAGGCCTAAAGCCATTGCCTTTATATTACCCTTGTTTTTATTCTTTTTACCTTTTTCAAACATTAAGGCCAAAGCCTTCATCTTCTCTGGTAAATATTTATCACAAAGGGACTCCAGTGACGTAACTCCTGCTTGAGCATCCTGCAGCTGTTCTTTCAAGAAATTGTTCAATTTCTTCAGCCTGTGAATCTCAACTCTCTGCCTGTTTATGATTTTCTTTAATCTACTGATGGTATCAATCATACTGTTGTCAGCAGGTGAAGAAGATGGTGGAGGTAGAATATCCAAATTTTCACTTCCATATTCATCAGCAGTGCCTTTTGTAGCATTATCTCCTATTACAAGAGAAGTGTGAATGAATAAATGAATATGTATTTGAGGCAGGATTGAGACTAATAAGTCACCTCTTCCATCTAATCTCTTATCAAGCTAAAAGCTAATTTAATACATATAAAGATATTGAAAAGCAAGAAAAATATATATGTACAAAACAGTGGACAAAATATATAAAAATCCCATTTCATATGGAAAAAACTAAAGAAGGAGAGTGTGAAAAACCAGCAAAACATTCTGATATCATCTCAATTGCTACAATTATAATTAATTACTCCAACATAGGACATACATGGATGTTATACATATGCAGTAAAGCAGATGAATTCTCTTAAGAATACAAAAATGAAATAAAGGCATCTGTTAGATATTTCATAGCAAGATTGTCAAAACTAAAGGAATGAATGGATTAATTACTTAAAATTGGTAAATAAATGAAATAAAACAGAAAAATAAATAATAAATAAATACAAGTAATACATTCAACCTAACAGATGTTCTTAAAAATATAACATATTATGAACAGAAGAATAGATAGGATTCACATAAATGACAAATGCTTATATAGATTTATACAGTCACATAAGTTAAACTAGACTAAACTGTAACAAATTATTTGTGAAAAACTTTTATTAAGTTTTAAGTCACTTGAGTCGAATGAATAACGTGCTATGCCACAATGTGACATTTCTAAAATACTGGGTATTTAAGGTTTTAAATTAATGTCTTATTAGAAATTTATTTGTCTACTTCCTCCTACACTAAGATTAATTTGTAAAGGAAGTACGGAAGTATGAATCAACTGCACATATTGTATTATTAACTACCAAATACACACATTAATAAACACACACACTCAAAAAAACACGTATGAGTGCGTTTGTGTGTGTATATATATCGTATGTATGTATAAAAGAGCATTCAGCATTATAAATAACAATCTCATTCATCAATGCTAACCCGTTTATAAAAAACCCAGTCACTACATATACGCATCTACGTACATACATACTTACAAATATATGATTATCGTCAATCGTCATGTTTTCCAAAGAATATTCTGCATTTACAGATTACCTTTCTTTTGGAGGCTTTCATTGGCTTCCTATCAGAGGTGGTGGATTGGGCACGTCGAATTTAGTCGGCACTGCATGGCTCTGCAGTCTATTTTTTAAATAGTTGAGGAACATATTGTCTTCAAAATGTACAGTACATATTCTGCAGTTGGCATGAAAATAGCTCGCACTCTTATTTTCGAAGTCTTTCAGGCGTGAGCGAATAACCCACTCCTTGCACCTGATGAGTAAACACATGTTCAGAAGTTGGAAGTACTCATATTCAAGGAAGGTATAGTCAATTCGAAAAATACTAATGCTCGCTAGAGTATAAAATAAATAAAAAGACATCATTTACATTTACTTTGTAAGCCTAGGCTCATGTAAAACTTACCTTATGGGATCCTTCGGAAAATGGAAGAAACTGTAGTTGTTGTTCAGCATTCCGAAGTTATTTCAGCAATTAATTGCCGAACACCAAGCAAATCCTCCTCTTCCCACTTTCTTCTCATTTATATCCATCCTGTATTTTACAGAAAACAGGAATGAAGTAAATACTTCTCCAAAACGTAGCACTTTCTAAAATCACACTGAGCCGTAGGTACCTAAGCCACGAAGTAAATTTACGAACGATATTGCTTCACAGTTCAGAGGAGCGCACACTTAGCCTTCTATTTTCTACCAAAATATTCAAAATCAATTGTAGAAGTACCTTTACCTAATAATATTAGGATGTAATATATACCGTTTTTTCTCTGGTAAGTTAAACATTATTTGTCATTGAAAATAACAGGACCAAGTCTGAATATCTTAAAGGTAAAATGTGTCAATGTTATTTATATTTTCGTAAAAGTGATATTTTAATATAAAAAATCAGTTAATGATTTGTATATAAGCCGTTAACTATATACAATAAATGCGGCCAGTTCCGTATTGCCCCCCGCTGCTATGGGGCCACTTCCATATTGCCCCCCACCCTATATTGAAACAATAATATGAAGATTAAGTAAATTTATGTAAACTCATTATTTTATTCAGTACTTTAGTCGAGAAGATATAACATTGAAGGTATATATTGGTGAGCCTTCGGCTCGCTTTGTTTTAATGGGTAGTCACATGGTGGAAAGACTAGAAGGTGTGTTCATCAGCTGGATGAGTTTCGAACTTTTCCACGCATGACGTCAGCAACGGGACAGAAATGGCAGTTGTTCGAATGTTGCATGTGACACGGTGAAAGGTTTCGAGATGATTTGGACTGTATAATAATATAATGTCAAAAACACATTTCAAAAATTACTTCAGTTATTCAGGGACGTATCTGGATTGCAGAAAATAATCGACTATGTATTTTAAAGAATTTATATGTGTGTGTGTTTGTTCATGGAACTCCTCCTAAAGGATAAAAGCTAGAATAAC
Organism: Uropetala carovei; assembly: GCA_036926305.1. NCBI lineage: Eukaryota > Metazoa > Arthropoda > Insecta > Odonata > Petaluridae > Uropetala > Uropetala carovei. Next base: position 8,016,352 of record JAXCHB010000100.1, read on the forward strand.
CAAATTTGGTAAATTTCTTGCTTATATCCTAGCTTACTGATTGGTCAAGGTTTGGTCAACCAGGATTAGTCAGTGCTGCCAATATAGGGGATTCACATTTTTCCATAAGATGACACGTATGAATCGATTTCTTGCTTTGCAAGGATTTTTTCCTTCCTTTCCTTTTTCTTTCATAAAAATATGTAAATATGGACCGATATTTTTCGTTTTTGCTTTATTCGACGAATAAAACTCTATACTATCTTATTCCTGCGATGTTTCCGTGTTACATGGTCGAAGTTTTCAGAAACATGCAATTTATTTTTCGTACTCTTTCCGGGCGTTTGCCAAGGCAGTCATCATTGTTACCTCCGATTCAAGTAGCTTAAATGAAGCTTACAAATAGACAAAAGTTTGGCGTTATTCACTTCACGAAATAATCGGGTAAACGAATGGAAAGTACAACTGAGAAAGGGACTGGCAGATCACATCGTAAGAAAAAGAACAAGGTTCATATATATATATATGAGATGGCATAACTTATCATGACAGAAATTACGATGACCTTATAGAATACTTATTTAGAGTACATTTGCGATGTACTATATTTTGAACATTTCGCTTTCTGAATGATCCGAATGATCATAATTCTCGTTAAATTTTAACGGGCAATTCTACTAGTAAGCTATAAAAAAGTGCCTGCAGGCTGCCGTATATTTTTTGTATTTATCTGTTTAGAAATATATGTTCGATTAAATCATGACAAAAGGGGAACAATAATAAAAGGTAAAATAATATAAATAATTTTTTTCAATTATTTTATTTTCTTTTTAAACATACATATATACCAATCGTGCTGTTCCCTTATGGGGTAAGCAAGCTAAATGCCTCTACCATTCACAATATTTCTCCACACCTTTCTATCCTTACATACTTCTTTCGCTTCAAACACATCCATGCATCGTTTCATATATCGTCTTCCATTCCTTAAACTTCTGATCTCTCTTTTCTTGAGAGTCTCCTCCACCACATTCAGTCAGATTTTTCTTGGTCTTCCTATCCCTTTTGATCCGCATACTCTACCATCATATACCAACTTAGTCACCCAGTTCTCATCCATTCTCTCCACATGCCCAAACCATCGCAGCACAACCCTTCCACACTGACCTCTTAAAGTTTCTTTCATTCCACATTCATTCATCACCCAAGTATTCCTGACTCTGTCTCTCCTGGTTTTCCCACATGTGCTCCTCATATAACCCATTCCAACTGCATTCACCTTACTCGTGTTTCTCCTGACACACCCACATTTCGCTACCATACAACAAGGTGGGTACAAGCACATTGAAAACAAAAAAATAAATCCAAATTGTATAATAATACTAAATAAATCATACCTACATATAAAAATTAGTTATCTTATTTACAGCAATTAATATCCTAACATTCAAACAAACAATATATTAGTGGCATATTTTTTTCAATTTCTTCACAAATTTTCTTTTTTCAGTATCACTTAACACCTTCAGTTTTCGGTTGAGTTCTCTTACTCTAATGTGCGTCCTTGTCTTTATGTAAAGCGGCACAGCATCTACAGGAATTTCAGCATCAACACAGGTCATAACATGCTGTCTCAAGGTTTTGATAATGCTTTTCTTTCTGGAACATATTTCACCATGAAATGTAATGAAAATCTCTTCTGCAGTTTTAGCAGCATCAAGCCACTTTTCATTGGGCATCATAAGACTACCCTTAGAAAGATAAGGTATCCAGTCATAACACTGACTGTTAGGCATTTCTGAAGTCGGTATTCCTAAATCATATGCAGCTCGAAATTTATGTACCACATAGCCCGCCACATACTTTAAACCCTCCTGACTAATAATTTTGCTAGGTTGCATTGCTACAGAGATGTTGCTGTTTTCCATTTCTTCTATTTCATCTCTTTCTTCGGTAACTGCAACTGATTCACTATCAAATAGCTCAGAAAATTCATTCACAGCAGAACTTAATTCAGCATCCAATTCTTTTGAATATTCATTCACAGGATTTGGATTACCAAGGCAACATTCATCCACCTCAGCAAGAGTATTTACTGTATTTTGAAAAACGACTTCGGAGTGTCTGCCCAGAATATACCATTTCAAACTATTTTTAAGATCGACAGGCAATGGATGGTCGTAACTATTACCCATGCTCCTAACAAACGAGAAGAAATTCTCTATGACATCTTGATTAAGTCTAGATGTTAAGATGTGATTTAAAGAAAAATTTTCTTTTACCATTTTTAGAAGTCCTTTAACTGATGCATTACTTACACATATTCCAACTTGAAAAGGCAACAATACTTTTATATCTGGAACTCTCAATGAGGTCACCAAAAGAGACATTTTATTTAGATTTTCATTTTGTTCAGTTATCTTATTCCCATATGCACTTTTATAAATGTTTGATGAGAAGACAGGAACACTAGAATACATGACATCAAACCAATCATTTATCAACTGAATTACTTCAGCTGTATTTTGCCAATCAACTCTAATAATATTTCTTACCCCACACCATGAAATAGCTTTTGCGACAGAATTAAAAAATAATTCAGCAGTTACGTTCACTTTTTGTCTTTTAAAGCCTCTTACATCAAGGTGCTGCTGAGTGATTTTGAATGCAATTTTCAGTTCAGAGTCACGATGAAGATCCAATAATTTTTGTACACAAGATGAATCTACAAAAATACCATTATTTAGTTTGAAACCATGATCAATGAAATCATTTCTTGCTAATTTAAGGAGATGAGGTACATCAGCAAAAACAAATACATAACGCTCTTTGGCAAAAGGATTAGTAAAAGAAGGATTTTCCGGAGAATATTATAATCCTTCCATATTTTTCTATTCCCTCCCCCCAAGTCACTAGTTATACCTACAACTGGATAACCACATTACCCTAGGCAGATAACAATTCTCCCCAAAATGTCTGAAGTCATCTGCTGATCAAATTTATAATACAATGGCTGTTTCCAATTACCCATGAAGCCTCTAGCCATAACAACCTGAACATTACTGCAAGGGCCAACGATCTTTTCCTCTCTTTGATCAAAGCACAATAATTCACATACCTTCATTCCATCAAAGCTTAAAATAGTAAGGGATTCACCTTCTGTCAAAAAATCTTTCTTTGACCTCATCACTCACACAAGATCATCTAAAATACCCTCATTGCATTTCAAACTTAGAGCCCATCGGCGTGAAGTAGACAATGAAGGCCATGGAAAATTCAACTTCAACCTCATAAATGTACAAGCTTTTGGGCTAACATTTCTGACTGCAATGGCATTAGTTATGTCCTCCTCAGCCCACATAACCATACTACACGATGTGAGAACCCGAATTTGTCCTTTAGTAAAAACCTTCTCCAAAGCTCTCTCACATTTTCATTCTTCTACCTGAAGAAGCAAATTCTTTTTCTCTTCTTCCCACAGTGTATTGGAACCGCAAGATTTGAATCATCTCAACAAAGACTATATATAGTCCATGACACTTTTTCAAGAACATTAGCCCAAAATAATTTTTCAAACACTATAGTCCATGAAATTTCTCAAAGACTAGTCCATGAAATTTTTCTAAGTTTATATCCATTTAATCTTTCAAAGACTTTAGTCCATGAAAATTTTCAAACAATCTAGTCCATGAATTTTTTCAAAGACTTTAGTCCATTAAATTTTTCAAGACTAAAGTCCAAGAAATTTTTTCAAAAACATTAGTCCAAAATAATTTTTCAAACACAATAGTCCATGAAATTTTTCAAGGACTATAGTCATTGAAATTTTTCAAAGACTATAGTCAATGACATTTTTCAAAGACTTTAGTCCATTAAATTTTTCAAAGACTAAAGTCCAAGAAATTTTTTCAAAAACATTAGCCCAAAATAATTTTTCAAACACTATAGTCCATGAAATTTTTCTAAGTTTATAGTCCATTAAATCTTTCAAAGACTTTAGTCCATGAAAATTTTCAAACAATCTAGTCCATGAATTTTTTCAAGGACTAGAGTCAATGAAAATTTTCAAAGACTATAGTCCATGACATTTTTCAAAGACTTTAGTCCATGAAATTCTTCAAAGACTTTAGTCCATGAAATTTTTTCAAAAACATTAGTCTAAAATAATTTTTCAAACACTATAGTCCATGAAATTTTTCCAGGACTATAGTCCATGGAATTTTTCAAAGACTATAGTCAATGAAATTTTTCAAAGACTATTATAGTACATGAAATTTTTCAGACTAAAGTCCATGAAATTTTTTCAAAAACATTAGTCTAAAATAATTTTTCAAACACTATAGTCCATGGAATTTTTCAAAGACTATAATCAATGAAATTTTTCAAAGACTATAGTACATGAAATTTTTCAAAGACTATAGTCCATGAAATTTTTGAAAGACTATAGTCAATGATATTTTTCTAAGACCATGAAATGTTTCAAGGATTATAGTCGGTGAAATTTTTTTCTGAGACTTTAGTCCATGAAATTTTTCAAAGACTATTGTCCATGAAATTTTTCAAAGACTTTAGCAGATGACATTTTTCAAAGGCTATAGTCCATGAAATTTTTGGGAGACTATAATCTATGGCATTTTTCGAAGATTATAGCCCATAAAATTTTTCGAAGACTATAATAATCCATGAAGTTCTTCGAAGTCCATGATGATATTTCGAAGACTACAGTCCATGACATTTTTCGAAGGACTATAGTCCATGAAATTTTTCGGAACTGGAGTCCATGGATGTTTTCTAAGATTATAGTCCATGATGTTTTTTAAAAATCCATTGGCAGGACAGGAATTGGTGAATGGGTTTATGGGGCATTTAGACTTCGGGGTCTGTGGCAGGGGTTGGACCCTGCTGGGTGATGGGAGTTCCTTCTCCGCAAGATGTTTGCTAGGTTGGGAGATTTGCTGAAGGAAAGGATCAGGAGTGTGGGGAAGGATATCTGGTGGGGGGAGTAGGTGAGGATTGGGTGGACTTCTTTTAGGATATTTTTAGGTATCATGGATGCCGGGATAAATGGTGATGTTTAGGGTGAGTTGGGTGGTTAGAGTCGGGGGTTGTGGGGCTGTTGGAGTGGGGTTAGGGGTGCTGGGTGCAATTGTCTGTTGGATATGGTCCCAGATGAGGTCCGGCAGGTACCCGTGTTGAAAGAATGCATTTTTGAGGATGTAGCAATAGTTAGAGTGAGTCTCTGTCCGAGCAGGTTCTCTGCCCTCGGCAGGCTAGGGCATAGCGGATGGAGATTTTAGTATGTAAGGAGTGGCAGCTGTGGAAGTGGAGATACTGAAGGCGGTTGGAGGATTTTATGTGAACTTTCGTGTGGATTTTGTTTTCTCGGATGGAGAGGTCGACATCCACGAAGGGGATGCTGGAGTGGGAGGAGTGGTGGGTGAATGAGAGTATAAGGTGGGAAGAGAGGCACTGTAAAAAGGATTGGAGTGAGTTGGGTCCATGTGCCCATAGAAGAAAGATGTCAATATACCTCAGCCACAGAAGTGGTCTGAGCTGTATGTCGAGGAAACATTCCTTCCATTCACCCATGAAGATTTTGGGATATGAGGGTGCCATGCGAGTGCCAATCGCAGTACCTTCAACACCTAGTTGTCCTCAGTTTATATACATATATATTCTCTTTTATTAGTTTAAAATGAAATAAAATTTTCTAGCAATAGGAGCCTCATAATACCACAGCACCTAATGGCCTCAACTGATATAAACGTGCCACTGGGAGAGTGCATCCCCAGCGGTACACATTCAGGTGAAAAGTAATCAGTGCTTGAGTAATTTTTAGTAATTGCAAGGTTGATATTTTGGAAGCAAAATTTAATATATTTCTGAGAATTAAAAATTATCATAAACAGAAAGTAAGAAATAAATATGGTTTCAAATGAGGTGTACTGTTATTTGTTATTTCCATAGCATATTTCTGAATGAGATAAATGTTAAGAATGACGAGGATTGCTTCACTTGCCTTCTACAAAGAATCCCTCTCAAGTGAAGCGTGAACCTGGAAAAGGTGCAAGTAGTTCATGCCTGCCAAATGGCAGTGCTGATGACTTCTGTTTCCATAACGTAAAACTGTGTCATTGCTTGCCTTAGTCAATAGGTCACCAACTGCCTGTTATAACTATGTCACAGTTGTATCTTAATGGGACTGAAATGTGTCATAGATCTAAATCTAACATCAGTATATAAAAAAACTAATATTGGCTGCCAATTTAAAAATAGTATCTATAGATAAATATTATGTAATTATGGATTTCTGAAATTTTCAGTAAAATGAACTTTTGTATGAAATTATTTTCATTTAAGATCTTTGTTTTTGTCATTCTGATACTTTTTTGAAAAATCTAACTATAACTTCAGTGAATAGAAATATTGAAATGGTCAAGGTATGACTGATAATCCAGTAAATAAAACAAGCAACAACTGCACTGTAAATATTTATTTTTAAACAGACATCATAGCTATACAATTTAATCATTATATATATATATATTTGGATCAAGTAAATTATTTGTTCAGATACACAAGTACTTTTATGATGACGATAGTATCCATCAAACAGGGAGAAATATAATTTTAAAATGCGTTGGTATCTCCAAAATAGGATTTATTTTGCTGCCCTTTTCATACACTGAATATTTATCACTTTCATAATACAGAATTTCTTCCTTAGTACAAAAAGTCAACTCTGTGTCACTATTTTGACTAAATTCAGCATACAAATGAGGGAAGAGGAAAAGACTTCCCCTGCTAATTCTCCCCCAATTGTTCAAGGTTTCACTTGGTCGCAAGGGTGGGCCAATGATAAGGTCGAGAGTTCAGTCATTTCTTTTTTTTAAGGCTTCACAGGGGTTCTTCCACCCTTGTACCCTTAATCCCACCCTTCCACTGCCCACTGACACATCCTCCATCACACTTTTCATGTTGCTTCAAGTACTAAATGTTCATTTTTGTTTTTTCTCCATATTTTTAATTTTTTGCAAATGTTTGTGTACTGAAAACTTAAGCCTGTGTGGGTTTCACAAGTACCTACACTTTCAGCAAGTTATTTAACAAATTCATCATTTTTTGATGCTCTTTTTTCAAATATCCCAACCATCTATTAAACAAATATAGCAAAACATTTATTATCATTTGGACCTTATCAATAATAATTCTGATTCCTCTTCAGGACATTTTTTCACAATTTTAAATATCTGGTTCTTTTTTCTTATAAGTAACTCCTATGCAAAATGGGAACAGATGACAGGCATAGTTTACAATGTACCTGAGATTTTTGACCAACAGCCAAGTATAAATCATCAGTTCCAAAGATAAAAAACTACAGTTTTTTCAAAGCAAATCAAATAATGGGAGTCACTTCCATTATAAGGATATTTACAATGCTCCAAAAATATTTAAATCAAAATTACAAAAAAAACAATTCTCTTTCATCTTGTGTACACTGGTCCAAAAAAACAATAAAAACTCATTGGTTTGGCTATGATAATTGTGCTTGACATACCAAAGTATACTTTCCATGTATCGATTAATCATTCATTTTCTTCAAAAAAATATAGCGACGAAGCCATGCTTCAATATGTAATGAAAATTTCTGCAATCATCATTCCTTCAACACATCATCTATCAGGTAGGACCTAAGATTCTTCAAGAAAAAAAAAGGATGAACGTATTTGAGTGTTGCAACTGTAACAAATATCGTCTAAATAGCATCAAAAAATCCTCGAAACTGGCCACTAAGACTCCACGATTCTTAAAAGTACAACTTACTGCTTCTCCCTGTGTGCAGATGCTGATGGTCAAAACTAAATGATTTTTTTTCATACTGGTAATCAAGTACTGACTAGTAATCTTCTTATCTCTTAAACATGGGACACAGAAGGTATACACTCAAGCACACAAACAATGAGATGGAAAAGCTAGCAGCCCACAATATGCTAACTTAAGTATGACGAGAAGCAGGAACAATGAATAGCTTTCAGAAGGAGTTAAGTGTTTGACCATATGTCATCCGGATTATCAATTTTTACCATACTACAGGAACAAAAATTTGGATAAAGGACTGGTCATACAAATACAACAAAGAAACAAATTAAGGAGCCTGGTTACAGAAATGTCAAAAAAGTAGTGAATTCTTCTCACCCCAAAATTCTGAAGTTTTAAAATGACATATTACTGATAAAAGCAATGCCCATTATTCCAAGGCAGCAATATTTTAACTTTCAAATTAACTTATTACATAAGTTTGGTCTGGTGGCTGTCAAAAAACAAATGGCACAAAACCAGGCCCTATGGACATTTTTAAGCAAAAACAACACTACATCATACCATAACTACAAAGAGTAAACAAACAACAATTTAACATCCCACAGGAAAAATCAATCACCACTAAAGCCATGCAATGGGACCAGTGCAGGGCAACACAGACTACATGTTTAAAAATGAAATCTTACATAAACAAATAACATTAAAGATGACTTTAGAATCTGAAAAACAATACATATAAACTCTATCTAGAGACCAATACATTCACCATGAGATAGTACTAAACAGCTGCCACAGGAGCCCTGCTTGGTACATCCTCTTGTGACTGTTAATAATAAAATCAAACTGGCCACAAAACTAAGCACACACATTACTTGTATCCACGTTTCCTTAAGTACAAATTAATGTGATAAATCACACATGGGCTATCACAACTATGGATAATAAGCAGGTGGATAAACCCAGAAACAAAAACCAACAAAACATTGACATATGTCTTTGGTTCAAATTAATTATTCTATTTGGTTGGATAAGATGCTTAAACAACAAGCACCATTTTGGAGAAAGCACCTCTCAAGTACATCCCTTGTCAGCTTTACAATTTACATGTACACAATTTTTTTCAATAATTCATACATAACATATTTGTCTTAACCTTTCATCTCACTGGACTAGGAAAATGTATCCCCCAAAAAAATATACTGAATGCACATTACATGACATCCATCCAATCTAAATTAACAATTCAGTTTTATCACTTAAGAGACAAAACAAAACACAAATGGGGGTTATAGGCAACAACTCAATAGTTAACACAAATGACTTTTAATCATTGAAAAATACGTTCCACACACTAGGAGAAAATTGTTGTACAAAAGAAAAGCTACAGAAACATTAAATAATAAAATTTTGTTCAGGAAAAACAAACTAGCTAAAGTGCCCATCCATGGACAAAGGCTTCTTTTTTTAGGTGGAATTATTGGAGGAAAGTCGCCAATGATTCCAATTAATAAGTCAGCAACGCGATGGCAAAGTTCAGTGACCGTTTCACCTCAGTTTCCTTGATCTTTCTGATATGGCTGTACACACAAAAAAGGAAATGTCCAAAACTAGCCAAAAGTGGCTCTTGATCGGCAAACACTTACGAGACGTACACGTGCAGGGACGGCGATCGATCGAGCAGATTCAAGGTCTAATCAAGGTCACAATTCACACGCACGCCACCTAATGGTCCAGGAGAGAAACAGAGGGAATGCCAATGTTAAAAACAAACGGCGGATATAGTTACATAAATAAAATATAAAGAGTGAGCTTTTACAGATACACAGACACAAGGAAAGACGAAAGAACAGCACACAATGTGGCACACTGGATAGCTGGAAGGTAAACTATATGTTACATTCAGATCACTAAAAATGAATCATCCAGGGTCTCTCTAAATGAGGGTTCTATGTGGAAGACAAAACACAAGGTTATGAGCAGCTAGGATTAGGGAAGAGGAAAACATGAACCTCAACTTTTTAAAATCACAATTAAACTAGGAAAAAATTGCTAAAAATAATAACAGAAATAAAAATAGAAGGAATCTTCTTCCATAAATATTAAAACACAATCAGAATAATATAGATCTTCATTAATGTTTTGTCAGGATAGACACATGATGACAAATCAAAAGAAAATGTTAATTCCCCAATGAATATGTAATGGAAGTTGGAGTAATTGTATGCTATGACCATACATAACATTCATCTACAATCTCTCCCCAAAGGAAAATTTAATCCTGGGAGCAGATGAAGTGTTATTTTAAATTCAAAAAGAAAATATGTATGATACATCAAATGAAATGATACACCATCAAAAGATTAATTTGGGAAGACAGTGAAATAATAATACTGTATTACTGTGATTGACTGAACTGATTCATAAAAGAACTCTTCTTTATGTTCCCCTAACTAATTCTGCATACCAACGTTTACATTCATATGACATATTTGTTATACGTACACAACATGTAATATACATGGCAAAATGTGCTCAGCTAGTTAGTCACAGTTTATTCATGCCTCTAACACACATAACAGGTCTTGTGCCATGCACTAGAGTAAAAAACAAACACATACATTTAGCATGATACACTAACTAGTCATTCCAAAGGCCTGAGATCAAATGAGAACCTTCCATAACCTATCACTGAAGACAATATTAATCTAGCAACTGATCTGATCTTAGAATCTTTCAGAAAAATAACAATCTTTGATAGAAAAACCTAATGCCCATGATACTCATAACAAATTACAAATTTAAATAATAAATTTCAATAAGAAGAGAATGAATTATGAATTGAATGCAATCATAAAATAACCTATTTCAAAAACCAATGGAACCTTCAATAAGTCAAATTCTCATATTTTCAGCAATTTTTCAGTCCTTTAAATAGCCCAAACAGTTGATTATTTATTGCAAGTGTTGCAGTACAGATATCATCTTAATTCATAAAGCACTGATCTTATTAGAGAAAACATTAATAAAAGAAAAATCCACAGAACTTTATTTTATTTCTATTTTCTGTTGTTGGTTAAAATAAGATGATTACATAAACAAACTTTTGGTATAATTTTATTTTTCATTTAGCAAACATAGATATAATAAAGTTGGATGTATTATAAACTTGGATCACAAGGTTAAAAGAAACACATCATCTGAAGAATATAAAAAGTTCCTCTCAACAGATTCAACTTGCTTGAGTGCGTGAAACTTCATGTAGCAATGCACATATTCACAATATTTTTTAAAGAGATAAATTTTCCTTATATTGTCTCACCTCAAGCCTTTACTATTTGTCCTTTGTAGGAGAGATATTTGATTAGGATTAGCTTAATGCTTTCATTCAACTCTTTTTAGTACATCAGTAATTGGCCAAAAGTTTCACCTGTGTTTGTTAGGCCTCTAAATAAACAATGTGACAAGGGTAAACATGAAAACAATTTTATCCAACAGCATAATCACAGCTATAAAATTAAAAACTTCATTTTGGAAATGTAAGTTCATTGTATTAGTTGGCTTTTTCAATTTAATGTCTTTGATGATAAGTCTTGTAATGAACTAGTACTCAAATTTTTATGTATTATGACAAGTTTAACATCCAAGTTATTTCATTCTATTCAAATATCTGAAGCTTTATAGCTCCAAAGTACTTATATCAGTCCTTGAAACTAAAAATGAATTTCATTTGCTTTATTTTTCAGTATGATTCTAAAATGTAAAACAAAATATTATTTGAAGGTAATTTGTCATTTATACACTTAATGAAAATCAAATGTATTTTCTGAAATATACTGATACCTTATGTAAAAAATGGCTTTCTCTGGGATAAAATCAAAGTCATGAAAATACAAATGCTGATTTATTCCAATAAATAGCTATTTCACACAATAAAGAACTTTATTTTTAGCTATTCTGTAATTCTTACACTCGCAAGTGTTGCAGAGCCAAATCTGACCAATGACCAAATAATTGCATAATGTTATGTTCCAAAATGCAATTTTGAATTTCTGATGATAAAAAAATATAAAGATGTCTTCATCTATTGAGTAATATAATAAATTCTTCTAATTTTCCTGCAAGATCTATACTAAAAAGAAGTATCTACTTCCTATTACTCCTTCGACTGAATTAATACTTTATAATCAATTTGTGCAGTGTGACTCTCTCATAAATTCTCAATCATTTTGAAAATAAAGTCCCTATCAGTCCAAAGCACAAAATACATTCTCAGAAAATTATGCTCATTAATTTTCTTCCTAATTCTTCCATGATTTATAGCTTGAGTTTCTTCCAAATTCAGTGTGTTTACGATGATATACTGTTAACTGGTCCTCTTAATTTCACTTTACTAGGAAATAATTTAATGCAAAAAGAGATTAAGCAGCACAGTTTCAGCATTTTATACCTTTCTATAATATTTTTAACTATGAGGTCATGTATGACAAGTGAATCAAATTCATTCATCGTCAAACCTCAACATAAGTGAGGTTTAACTGTAACACATCACAATTTACAAGGTAATGTAGATTTGATGACAGTTAACAGTTGAAACTGAAGTACCCATACCGATTCACCAATTATCCTCATCGGAAACTTGAATCACTTTTGTGGAGGATTTTATCATTGGGAAAAAAATATCACAGAAAAAAAGCTGACTGTGATGATGAAATACTGGCAATTCAGTCACAGAAAGAGCTTATTGTTATGATTCCTATTTAACCTTTGATGGTTGAGTGAAACATTGAAAATATATAGCAATCATACAGGATTGTTAATTTTATCAAATACTTGTAAAATATAACTTATGTATTAAAGATAATGGGCATCAATAATTACATGAAAATTTTCTGTAAATCTTTAGTTAAAGCTAAGTTCAAAAAAGCACAAGTGTTTCTCCAAGTCATTAGTATATAAAGTCGAGTACATATATCTAAACATTTTGTTGGCATATCAGAAATGTTTCTTAAAAACACATTTGCTGGTAATTTTTATATATTTCAAGGACAGTGATCAACTCTATCCTGATAATGTCTAAAGCTTGCACCTTCCAGAAGAAAAAATTGAAACTGCTCATTGCTTGGCAGTGTCCAATTAAATAATTTACTTAACAACCTTCCAATAATTATTTCCTAATGCCTCAGCTCTTCTGATATGAAAATTAATTAGTTTATGGGGAGGCATGCTTGGTGACGAGAGGAAATGATATTCAACCATGCTGGAATCACAGTAAATTCACCAAACAAAGTAATTTAACTTCAAAATATTATCTAAAAATAAACTATATAACTTTATCAAGCAGCATACTACAAATTTAGTCATAAATAATTTAAACCTGCTCATCAAATCTTTCACTTTGCTGGGATAGTTATATCTGATATACCAATTTTGGACATTTTTGTTTCATGATCACGAGATGCCAAATGATGTTCAAAATTTACAAATATCTGTTCCCCCAGATGTGTTCTAGCCTATCATGAATGTCTGACCACTTCAACCAAAATTTCAGAAAATCATCAAACATGAATAGGCACAGTAAAACATTCCAAAATCAATTAAGCAAGAAGGTATGATATAAGAATCTAAATATTTATACTATCCCCCATAAGCAAAACCAAAAATATTTTCACTTCAATATCAGACTCATGGATGGATGAGTCAAAGCATGCACAGTAATATTGTTAATATGTTAATGAAGATAACTAATAAAGCTAAATAGAAATTTCAAATTTCAACTTTTCTGAACATTTCTAAAATATATTATCCTATAATGACTTCTGCTGTTTAAGCGTATGAAAAGTTTCATGGAAAAATAGGCTAATAATACCTGCTACTAAAGAAAAGTTCAAAGAATTGTCACAAATCAACTTTTTGATCAACCAACAGGTGGCAGACCATTACAACAATAAATTTACAAATAAATATGTTTGTACAAACTTGTGTATAAAAATACACTGAAATGTATCAGTCTTCCTAAAAGGACTCCCAATGGTAAAAAATACTCTTAGAAACATCCATTAGACTTCATAATTATAACATTACAAACATTTTTTCCTGTCACAGCTAAAACAGTTTCACAAAACATGTATGTTCCACAAACCTACTTGCATCAGCTTTCACAACTACCTGTTTCTGGACAGTACAAAGACTAGCATTGGACTAAACTTTCATGAACAAGAAAATTGTTAAATGGCTGTATAGCCATACAACCTCCCACCTTAACATTAAGCTCTGGGCCCACAACAGGGATGAGTATTTTGCATTTCCCTGAGCACACAAGTAATCAATGTCATGGCCTCACTTGAAACTTGAGGAATTTAAGAGATGCATCATCACGCTGCCTTTCCTGGTAGACAACTCACTGGAAATTAGATATAGTCTGAGATGCATAGCTATGACACTTGTAAAGTGCACTCACTGTAAAGAAAATTTATATAAAAATCAAGACTAGAACCCCCTTGCTTCTTAGTAGAAAAATCACTTCCATGACGATATTCAATCCTTTTCGAAAAGTTTGTGAAGCACTTCTTTATGAGAGCGATGCTTGCTTAAAATATAAAACAATACAAAAACATTTTCAAAAGCACTTTTTCACATTAATAACTTCTGTGCTTAATTGATAATCAAAACTGATCTTGTTTCTGATGGATAACAACTACAGAACGCCAATTTCCATCATTATTAGTAAATTGGAAAACCTGAAACAAAAAGTGTTTATCAATTATCACTACGTAAATGAAATGATTCATTTATCAATATTCCCAAGAATCTAAACACTATCAAAAGTTTTTTCACTGAAAACATTCTCTAAAGATAATTCCTACAGAAATGGATTTTAATCGATGCACCAATCTTCTCAAGATGAGTTCATGCAAATCTTTTTCAAATACATCCATGCTTATTCCTTAACAACTTTTCTTTGTGACTAATTGCTAGTCTTTGTGACAAAAAGCATGACAAAATCAGAGTAATTTTCACTTAGCTCTATGCAAAAAGGAAAATGAAAGTGTTTCCACAATTTCACTTGAAAGGGAACTATTATTTTAAATTTCCAGCTGATATTCATTTCTGTAAAAGCTGTAACATACAGAAATGAATTATGATATTTGTAATGAAGAAAAAGCAATGTAATCTAATTGGAAAACTGTCATTCAGCTGAACTATTAGAGTGGTTTCCAAAACTTAAGTAGTCGTGGGTGGGAAGAATTTTCCTGGTATCACATAGTAATCAGATCCAAATTTCAGCCAAATACAAAGATGGACTATTAAATGCACATAAACAGCATTTTGTAAATAATTTAATCCATCAATCCAAAGATCCTGTGTTAATATATATGCCACTTTAAGTTTGAAAACCACAAAGCTAAACTAATAATTAAAACATTAGTATAATAGTAAACTGTAAATGTTGCGTCTACAATACTTTTGCAAAGCCATAACTAAATTTTTGCCAGCTATTTTAACTTCAAATATTGTTGATATGCTCTTCAGTCTTACTCCAGTAAAGCATGAATTCACTTTTATATAACATAAACAATAAAAAATGAAAGACAATTATATCTCAGAAACCTCACCAGCACAAAAATTTTTAAATCTTAACCTCAAAGACAATGCTCCAACTCTAAAATTTAGAGTGGGATATAAATAAAGAATTGCAATTATTTTTATCAAAAACCCATTAAAATATTCAACAACAATAAATAGAAAAAAGGGATCAAAAGAACAGCATTATAAGAAAAGAAAGAAAATACCAACGACCGATGATGACACATTAATTCTGAATGAGTTAATCTTGTAAAAATTCTAAAAATGCAGTGACCAATTTCAATCTGAAAACTTTTCTTTAAATTAAAAAGTCAATCGAATATATTCAGAAGCATGAATACTCCTTGCAGGTAATGTTTGCATTTGTTGCTTCCATTTTGAAGATTTTCTCATTAATGACTTATTTTTCAGATACAGTAACTTCATTTAATATGTTTTAAGATACAAAGAACCTCAGGAAAAGCATTTATTATAAAATAAGAATCTGAAAAATACTGAGAATTAATTTGTAATACCCGAAGTAAAACATTTTAATGACATATTTCATAACTATATGCATAATTTTTTTCATCACAACTGAAATATGTTATAAAAAATTAAAAATAGTCTACTTACAGACTTAGTAAGGTCTTGATGCTTCTTTAGACCGCTTGAGCTGGACTTTCAGCCTTTTGGTGCCTATTTGAAAGCCATTCATAGCTTGAATTGCAGCCTGGGCACTTACAGCATTGTCATATGACACAAACCCTGCCAATTAAATTGATAAAATGAACCTATTGAAAACGAAATTTTAAACTATAACAAATAAAACTAAAAAATGTAGGTAAAATACCAAATTCCACATTCAGAAAGAACAGTAGAAATAAGAAAGGATTATTAAAAGCACCAATTAAATATAACCTCTCTTAACTAGGTTTAAGCACTGACAAAACTACATAACTAATTCAATTACGACTACCATATTAACCCGAATATAACAGGTCTCGGAATATACGACAACCCACCTTTTTTTAAACCCAGTATTTAAGAAAAAAATATTTAACCAGTAATTTTGACATATTTACTATCTGATTATATTCAATTATTACAAATTTTGCATTCAAGTAGTAATTACAATTATTAAAATTGCCAGCATGACGAGATTGTTTCTCCTTGCATACCTTGGCTGTATGTTCAATTATTACAATTTTGCATTCAAGTCGTAATTACAATTATTAAAATTGCTGGCATGACAAGACTGTTTCTTGGTGCATACCTTGGCCACCAAGCAACCTCATATGGAGATCATTTTTCCTGCTGCGGGACCTGGCTCCCGGAAGCGCAGAAGGGAACCAGTGATGCTGAGTCATCTGCGCATGAGCACGAGCTTTCTAGCATACCCTGTGTTTCCCTCTCCTGTTTCTGTTATCGTTGTTATTGTTACTGTTGTTAAATAAACCGTTATATAAACCCAGCATCATTATTCACGCACCCACAGTAGGACAGAATGACATTTGCTGGTGCCGAAATGAAATGTTTTTGCTTTCAACAAGTACTGTTCTAATTAGCTTTCACTACACCATGCTACATTATAGTGCATGAAGTATCAGGTTTCTAAACCCCAGTTTTCCATTGTGATAGGATAGAATTACATTTGTAGGCATCAAAACGAATGTCATCCATTTTTACGACATATGATTGATTTACGCTAAGTTATTCTGTACTATGCAAATATAGGATGACTCAAGATTTTTCAGGTGCTAAAATAGGAAAAAACCTAGTCTTATATTCAGGTAAATATGGTAATATGTCCTGAATAATATAGTGATATTATCATAAACACATAGTTAATTGATTAATAATTATTTAAAGTCATCCAACAACTTTAAGCTAAAAAATTTCCAAATTATGAAATCATAAGCATGGTACAAAAGTACAAAAAATGAAATATTTAAAAGAAATACCATGTTTCCCTAAATATACTTCAACCTTTCTTTACATTTTTCTCTGATTAAAATGTTCCATTGCTTATGGTTGGTGTTACTAAAATATGAACATAAGTTGAGAGACTAAAACTTCAGCCTCAAAAAGGAATGTCTAATGATAGATGGAATACCTAGACATTTTTTAGGATAAAAATTAAATAGAATCCATTACAGTTTCAAAATAATTTATAAGTTCACATGCCAACCAATCCTCTACTAAATCTGGTGTATTTGCCTCTTCCCTTCTATATATTCTTAATGGGAATTTCTTCCCTCTTTTAATATTGGTTTATCTGAGCTAATCATTGTACTATTCACTACTATGATCTTTCAAAGTTCTTAGTATGGGAGGAACTCATTACTTAACAAAATTTAAGAAAAAAGTAATAGCTTATTCTGAAGAGACATCTTGCTGATCATCTGTGCTATGGGATTAACAAGTTGTATGACACTGGATGGGTTTATATGGGATGAAAGCATAAACATGCATATTAAACCCAGTGAAAATTTTTCCATGGCCCTCAGCATGGATAACCATGGCGCTGGCAATAAATTCTAAATGAGCATCTGAACAATCAAAGAAATAAGCTGCTGCATATTATTATCAAGATTTTTCAGACAAAACCTAAAAAAGATTAAGGTCTAGGGAGAGATCAAGCTGAATTCAATGTAAGTCAAAATCAGATATAACTGTTAATAGTATGGTGCAGTTCTTTTTATCCAATGGATGCCAACTGCACAAAAACTGGCAATCAATTATGAAACTGGTCATGTTTTAATTAAAAATTGACAGGTAAGAAGAAACATCTTTTTGGTCAAATAAGAAACAATGGCCAAACTTTCACTGTAGGATGGGCATAAACTTCTGCCATGCATTCTTATTGCATGTAAGATGTAAACAAAAATATAAAATACCTCTGAGGTGCACAATTGTGAATTCAATTGAAAAAGGCTGTATGACAGAGGATGCAGTGGCCTTTTAAAGACAAACTGAAAAAAAATCCTTAATAATTGGCCATTCGAAGGAAAATGTATACTTATACCAAGTGGGTGTATCAAGAGATACAGTTTCTCTGATTTCTACATGGAAAAAATGCCAAGTGACATTGTTTGTATATTCAAAAGTGCTCCATTTTGAATTTCCAAAACAGCACAGAAGGAAATATGAGTGACAAATGTACATCTAATGAAGATGGAGAAATGTTATCAGCTGGTGACATAGAGTTTTGGTTATCCTTTTTCTTGTTATTTATGCCTAACATACCATGCAGAAGTTCTACACTTGAGAGAATAACTACTGCCTATAAATGAACATTATTGAATGTTGATAAGAACAGGGGTTGGCTTATAACATATAAATACAGGAGTAAAATTTTATCATAAAACTAATAAGTTCACAAAAATCCAGTGTTTCTAAAAACTAGTAGATTCATAAATAAGATAACTCTTTTAAGAATATGAAACTATCATCAAACCAAAAAAATAAATCACTTTTGCCATTGGTAAATGATCCTTACCAAAACACTTTGACAAATTCGTTTGTTTGTCAATGAACACTTTGGCAGAAACAACATTGCCAAATGGCATGAAGGTCTGAGCAAGGTCATTGTCACTGAACTCTTGTGGAAGGTGATAGATAAACAAATTCGCCCCCTCTGGCCCTTCTATCTGCTTTCCAGCAGGATTTGAAGCACCCGCAGAAGCTGCAGCAGCTGCAACAGCTGCTTGACTGAATGGTGGGAATCCAGCTGAAAAATACATCAAAATAAGTGGTTATAAAAAAATTACAAATTCACCACAACCAAAAAAGATGTAATAATGTGAAAGTAGCAAGAATTTTAAAATTAAAAATTAAGAAGCATTAAATAATTAGAATAGAGTAATTAAATTACTTTTTTAAAAGCAGAGAACGTGCTTCTGATTCATTAATTAAGTGAAAACAAATCACTGCATAAACCAATGATAACAGCATGTAGTTTCTATTGCATTCAAAATACAGGCAACTCCCGAGATTCGACAGGGATGCATTCCTGAAAACGTGGTCGAATCTCGAACTGCCGAATGTCGAATCAGCACAAATTCAAACAATTAGAGCAGAAATAACAATGTCTAGACTGAAACTAAACCTCTCGTGGTTGGGCGGGCCGAAAATTACTTCGCATAAACTAGTTTCTAATTCGACCGATTGATCGGCTGGGTCGATTCGACCGGTCGAATTCTAGAGTTGGTCAAATCTTGAACGGTCGAATCTCGGGAGTTGCCTGTACTGGTAAAATTTAGCGTTCGTGTTACCTAGCTCTCACAATAGGAGATTCCTTACTGTTTCCACATGTGCGTGAACATGCCCATGCTGTTTCAGAAGAGGTTTTAAAAGTCAATTAAACATAAGATCAGTATTTGCTTCAATTCAGTTTTTCTGACTTTTCTGGCAACCGATGAAATAAAAACTCAATTTCAGTAGTTGCCTTTCCACTTTTTTTCTTACAAATTAAAAATTATTTCTCTAAGTGGCACCAACACATTCCAGAGTCAACAAGGAGAGATTGCAGTTAATTTGAAGAAAAAAAATCATTAGAAATACCATTAAACTTTTGCAAGTACAACAGAAGGAAACTGACTCAGCTTGTACTTCTTGGGAAATAATCTATGCACCAACTGCATCAATCACCTGCATACTGCTGAATGCCTGAATAGGCTGATGTCAAAGCATCTAGACTACTTCCACTTGTGGAGCCCGCACCTGAAGAGGAGCCAAGACCATTCAGGGTGGCCATAGAATTCAAAGCATTCCCTGCCAACGCTCCAAGCCCCATACTCGTTACTGCATTCACTCCACTTAGTGAGCCATTGGTAGTTGAATTTGACCCTTGACCTCCAAGAGACCCTGCAAATAAAAAACCAAGAAGTTTCCAATGAACTATATGTTTAAATACTTATACTGTTTGAAGCAAGGGTCAACTGGGTAACATTTAGAAAAATTTAACTTCAACATAAAAGATATTTCACTTCTTCCATGTGATTTAAATAATGATACAGAGATCCAAATGCAACTATTACCATTATTCCTTTTATATTCCTAATATTTTGATAAAATTGGCAAGGAAATAAAAATTGAATGATGTAGCAATTAAACACAATTTTATCAAGGTGATAAATAAAGGCATTTAATAATCAAGTTGATGAAAGCAATTTTGAGGCAAAGAATTATTGTCCAACTCTATTTTGCAATATCGTGATTGTTGCAAGCATTACTTAAAATTTTTTTAAATTTTAGCAAACCAATAATTTCTCTGTAATTTAATATGGTGCAATAGTAGCTTATTTACAATAAAACAATCTAATACAACCATAATTATGTAAATAAAAACTCAATCCAAACATTAGTCTCTCCTTAATTTTATTTTATCAAACTTATTACAGGTAATATGAAATAACTATCATCCAAATTAATACAGGATTATTAAGACAATAAAATATTTTTCTGACAAATACTGTATTAATCTTAATAAACAAGTTTAATTCTTACACTGGTATTCATAAAATATTCCTTATTGTGTAACATCTCTCCCTTGGATTAATATTTTTAAGTCAAGGTACAAATTAGGTCAGAGCAGTGATGTAACTAGCCTCCCAACTCAGGAGAGGGAGCAGCCTAAATGCTAAAAATATTTCGGGGGCACACCAAAATTTGAAAGTTAATACACATAAAAGCATAGATCGGTATTTTTGTGCTAACACTCAATTAGAATCAATTAAGACTCCAAATAAATGAAAGGATAGCAATATTCGCTTCACACTTTTGTTTAAGCAACAAAATTATCAATCTTTATACACAGCAACATAAATAGATACCAGGCGCGCACCCACGGGAGGGGGGGAGGGCTAAAGCCCTCCCAAAGCTCTACAGGTTCTTCCTTAAGAACCTTAATCTCAGGAGTTTGTATTAACCAAATGCCTAGGTACTCAGCAAATGTGCTGTTTTATTTCATAAATTTTCTAATATTTCTCTCAGCAAATACTTTATAACCATTATAAAGATATTTCTTGAATTGCGTGCATTTACTTCATGCGAATTTCCTAACAATGCAGTCTAGCAACAAGCAATCTCCCCATGTATTTTAGAAGCCCACAGTGAGCTCAACAAAGGCTACTGATTCCAAGGGACCAATTTGTTGTGGATGCTGCAAGCGCGTGCGAGAGTCACGGCATAAAGGTGGTCATAAATGCCGGTGATCGAGTAAATGTAATCAATGATAATTTTTCATCCATTTTCCTATGCAGATTGTTGAAGTATGACTTATTTTCTCTCCTTTTACTCCCCTTATTCTCACTTCACTACAGTCGTCCCATAAAACACCGGAATAGTGACTGGAAGGCACCCTGCACTGAATAAGAAAAAGGTCACTTCAGTCTTCCTTTGTTCTGCAAGGGGGTAAAACGAAGCAACGTTGGATCCATAATGGTTTCCCGACGGAGGGGACAATGGCCTGAGAATGACGCAAAGAGGAAATTTTGAGGAAAGATTTTTCTAAGAAATTTTAAAGCCCTTCTTGAGAAAGGAAAGCATTTTTGAGGATTAGTTTCACTTAGTTTCTCGTCAAAACAACTTCAGTAGTGAGAGTGCATCTGTTTTGTATATTCTGAATGCAAGATAATTCGTTAGAAAACATAACAGGTTAGTATAATTTACCGATATAATTAAATCCCAAATTACGATATCTGCTCAGTACATGACGTTAATTCCAGATATTTCTCTTTTTTCTGAGGACTGAAAACTTAGTTTCAGGAGTTTTTTGTTACCAGTAGTTTTTAGTGTTTCATCCCAGTATTTGGAGTGTCCTGAAGTTCCAACAGCATCGGATTGGTGACATTTGGTAAGTGAAGTAAATTATTTCATGATGTGGAAATGTTTTCTATTCTTGATGTAGTAAGGGGTACCTTAATGAAAGGTTTTAAGCCAACCTAGTTTTAAGTTCTCCATATCCCTTTGCAGCTTAGTGTGAACTTTTTCATTAATGTAATTGTTTTACTTTAATTTAGATTCTTGGAAATCGTATACAGTTTGGCTGTTATCCATCAGATCACTGTTAGTGCTGTTTTTAAAAAAGCTATTTGTTTTTTCATCCATAACAGAAATGGCAAAAAAATGAAAAAGTGTGCAAATTGTTACACTTTTTTGGAAAAAAGCCAAAGACTGAGGGATACTCTGCAGAGGTGGAAGAAACAGTTTGCAATACCAACGACAATGAACAAAGTGCACAAAATAGCGAAATATATCTCAATTATACAGAGGCAACCTCTTCGAATCAGTTGATTTTGGTCAAAATGATATAGCTGTTTTAAAAAAATAAATCATTGGTTAGTGATGACAAGATAGATATTATCAGAAACGTATGGTAACCAAAGTCAGATTACAAATTTCCTTCGTGCATCTCTAATAACCAAAAAAGGAGTTTTCAGCACTCATGGCTGATAAAATATCTGGTTATGTTACTCTAAATCTGAAAATAGTTCCTATCATAAGTACTGTACATTTTTTGCATCAGTGGAAGTTGGTAAGTCTAAGGCGCAGGCTGTTGGATACTTAGTTTCAAATGGTTTTTCTAACTGGAAACACACAACTGAAATGTTTAATGGACACCAAAAAACTGCCTATAATACCAATTCTTTATTGTCTTTTCAAAGATTGCAGGACCTTTGTGATCCAAAAGTTATACCTATTGACAAGCAAATACATGGGGCCAAGGCACAAAAAGTTAAACTAAACAGGAAAAGATTAGAACCTATCATTAAAACCATAATTCTTTGTGGCAAACAAGGAATACCCCTTTGGGCTCATCGAGATTATGGTCAGTTTTGTGTAGACACTGAGCCTGAAGAAAATTAGGGTAACTTTCGGGCAATATTGCATTCCCGAATTGATGTTGGCGACAAAGATTTAAGATAATGTCTAGAAAATTGTGGGAAAAATGCAACATTTCTCAGTTGAAACATTCAAAATCAAATTTTGGTAGCATGCAATGACATAATATTGAAGTATATTGTTGCAAAGGTTAATGCTGAAAATTTTTTCTCTATTCTTGCAGACGAAACCTGTGATATATCAACAACTGAGCAATTTTCATTGTGTGTGCATGTACATGAAGAAAAAGAAGGAATGTTATTAGTGTGTGGGGAATTTTTACAATTTATTCCAGTATCAGACACTTCCAGTCGTGAACTATCAACTACATTAATTGAATGGATTAAAAGTATAGGAATTGATCTAACATTCTTACGAGGTCAGGGTTGCGATGGTGCTGCGTCAATGAGTGGAAAATTCAACGGTGTTCAAACTCATATAAGGAAATTGTATCCCCTTGCTCTATACGTCCGCTGCTCATCAAATAGTTTAAATTTGGCAATTGGAAATACTGTGAAAGTGCAAAGTGTAGAAAACTGCATGGGTATGGTTGAAAGAATTTATAAATTTTTCAATACACCAAAAAGAAGTGAAGTGTTAATGAGAAAAATTAATGAACATGCTCCGGAATTGAATAAGAAAAAACAACAACAACTTACAAATACAAGATGGGTAGAACGACTGCATGAATCGATAATAGTAATGATTGAACTATTTGATGCAATTTACTTTGCTCTTGAAGAAATAAGTACCTGGCAGGCCCAAGACGCTTTGTCTGGTACCCAAATGCTATTAAACTCAGTTTGTGAGTTTTGGTTTCTAATTTTGCTATATACAGTTCAAACATTTTTTCTTTTACATTATTGCTGTACAAATTATTGCAGAAAGTTGACAGTGACCTTCACGCAGCACTTAATCATGTGCGTAATGTCATTGAACAAATAAAAGGTATGTGAACTAATTCAACAGAAGAATTTAGGGCTATATACCGTATCTGCCCAAATACAAGCCGATGTTTTTAGTCAAAATCTATCATGAAAAAATCACCCCTTGGCTTAAATGCGAGTCCGAGGAAAATTTGGGTTATGGTTAAATTTCGAAGTCTCTCATTGCCTTCGCATTCAAATGATAGTACTATATTTTTCGTAAAGTAAATATTTGACCTACGATGAATATATATAAAAATATCTTGGCGAGATCGCTTGCATAAATTGACAGTTACGCAAAATATGTTGATGGCTTTGAACGCGCAACTGTTTGAATTTCGGTAAATCTTTACATGGAACGTGTATAATTATAAAAATGCAGTTTCTTAAGGCAATGTATATGCTAATTTCATTGGAAATAGACATGGATGAGGAAATATCTTGGCGAAATCGCTTGCGTAAATTGACGGTTATGCAAAATGCGTTGACGGCTTTGAACGTTCAACCGTTTGAATTTCGGTAAAACTTTACATGGAATGTGTATAATTATAAAAATGCAGTTTCTCAAGGCAATATATATGCTAATTTCATTGGAAATAGACTTGGAAGAAAAAATATCTTGGCGAGATCGCTTGCGTAAATTGACGATTACGCAAAATGTGCTGACGGCTTTGAATGTTCAACTGTTTGAATTTTGGTAAAACTTTACATGGAACGTGTATAATTATAAAAATGCTATTTCTTAAGGCAATGTAAATGCTAATTTCATTGGAAATAGACTTGGATGAAAAATTCCTTGGTGAGATCGCTGTTACTATATTTGACCTTTTGTGAAAATGAAGATGAATGAAATTACTGTCACTGAATGTGGAACATTATTCAAAGATGCAAAATTATTAATTGAAGTAATATTTCAAAATGTCAACAACTAAACCATTTCCCACACATTTCTTCGATCTCGAATAATGTATTCTAAGATGTGCATGAATGCCCGGCACACTTCAGCATTAAATCTACAAAATTTACGTTTTTGATTATTAGCCTGGTTCCAATTTCCAGTTGTTTGTTTTGTCATTAAATTTGCTGGTGTTTGAAATTGCAAAGCTCAATTGCATTTCTATTCTTTAGTGAGCACTCCCCCCTTTTCTCCCCTATATCCTAAGAATCGCTACGTTAGTATCACAATTGAAAACGTAACATGTTCAATAAATGTTTGGTGAAATAATCCTATAGTTGAGTCCCCCCTCAAGAGAAAATCCTGGGTGCACGCCTGATAGATAATGATAATTATTCAGTAAATTGCATGTAGGAAGCATTTATAATGATTGACCTAACAACTGTCATCGGTCATCGCTGAAGTATTCACTTTATTTGTGCTATATACATATGCTACACAACTAGTTGACAGCATTCAGCAAATGGTAAGGGGGAGGGTGAGGGCTTTTAAGATGGGCCCCCCCCCCCCCCCTTAGTTACATCCCTGGGTGAGACTGCCAAATAACCAGAGTAGTCTTAGGTATTGATTGTACATGGTTAAGTATTTCAGTCTTCATAAACCCTGGCAAAAGTCATTTTGCAGGTAGCAAATGTTATCAAAATGTCTATAACTACCTCATTAATATTTTCAAACCTTTAGAGATAAATTATTTCCTTTTAGCTGTTACTAATTATTCAGAAATAAAAAATAATGTTCTAATTTCATAAAAAAATTGATTTCATTAAATAAAGTTCTATATTATCTTTAAAAATTGAAGGAAACTGGGATAGTAATCATACAGACAAATATCCATGCAAATTAATATTGATTTAGCTCTTAAGTACACAAACTATTACAAATTTAACTGATATGCAGAGTGAATTCTGCTC
This sequence comes from Uropetala carovei, assembly GCA_036926305.1. Lineage (NCBI taxonomy): Eukaryota > Metazoa > Arthropoda > Insecta > Odonata > Petaluridae > Uropetala > Uropetala carovei. The sequence continues at coordinate 8,042,394 of JAXCHB010000100.1, forward strand.
ACCTGTAGCACCAGCCTTCCCAAGAAGAGCTGGCAGTGAAAGTCAATTGCAGGAGAATGAAAAAGAAAGCGAGTTTAGGGTGTATGTTCTTTTGAAACACCAAAGAAACAAATTTTGTAAAATTTGCAACAGATATAATAAGTTTTCAAATACATCTGCTTTGGCAGTCAACTGTTATCAAAGAATGGTGATCAGTTTAACCAGGTTAAAATTAGAAAAATTTTGACATGGAAATGAAAACATGCCATTTTATAAGCAATATTAAGAAGCTACATTTAATTTCTAATGGACATTCGTCTTTGAAAACTGTACATTTTAGAGGTCTATGTGCTCAATAGTAAAGTGTAAGGATTCACAGTAATATTTAAACATTACCTAATTAATAAAGTTATTACTTAAACTACCATACTTGGAAAAAGAAAAAACAATAACTTAGGAAAAATTAAAACCCAACCTATTAAAATGCTAAGACATAGTAAACTAATTTGACATACAGTTAAATCATAACATTTAAAAATCTATCCTTATCTAAAGATCAAAAGTTCTTCAAATATTAAAAATTTTAAAGTTAGGAATTTTGAATAAATAAATTCATCTATATCATCTGGTGTTGAAATGAGCTTGCAGTGTCATAATTTTCGCTTGATAAATTTTCTAAGACCATTATTTATCATTTAAATACATATTCACCACAACGAAATACATATACCTACCATAAAAACCTGTGTATAGGACGAACTTTTTTTCCAAATTTTCGAGGCTAAAAAGTAGAGTACATATTATACATGGGTACATAATATTTGACATTTATTTCTCTAGGAAATGTTCATCGAAAAATGAAAATTAAACAGAAGCAAACTAATATTTAATAACGATCAAAGTTTTTATTTTAAAATTAAACTTTTTAATATGAAAACAAATTGTACTTTTACAAACAAAAATTGTATATCCAATCAGTGGCGCCCCTTGACCCAGGCAATCGGGGCCTCTGCCCCGGGCCCCGCACTTTGGCGGTTCGCACATGTCACAAACAAAAAATGTGTATTAAATAACAGATAAAATGAAATATGCAGAATCAAATAAAATAATTATATGAACGATATTCACAACCAAGCGTATATTACTGTATCTTGTATGAAACACATGAATGAAACGTATAATGTCTGAATACACCTAATTATTACAGTTTATTGCACAAAATAAGCAACCTATGTAAACATAAGGAGTACTTTCCTGAAGAACGGAGTTATCTTAAGTCAGCTAATCTTCCCGGATTAGGCGGGACAGTCCCGGATTTCAATAGTTTGTCCCACATGGTGAGGAGTCCCAGAAAATGTTTCGCATTCGTACAATTTGTTCCGCTTGCCCCGAATTTTTACAAATAATCACACTTGAAAATTGAGCGAATTGCTAAGCGCTCTTATATTTATCGCCCTCACTCCATGTTAGCCGTCATGCATCGGTTCAAATTACAATGTATACTGCCGATTTAATACATTGTCAAGTAAGATAAATTTCATACATTGCCACATACAAAATGTGGGGTAATTGCCGATGCTATCAGTCAGTCGCATTCGATAACTTTTAGTGTCGACATCATAGACAAGTAAATACTTCGATATTCTTATCTGACGTAAATACCAAAATATCGTTGCTGAATTTAATGTTTTTCTTTTGATATCTCGAGTGCATTCTACATCTATAATACGGGAATATACGTATCTAAAAATATGAAATATTTTGACAATTATTTACCTTGATAATTTTAATTGTTAAGGGGCCTAGCAAATGCTGATCGCCCCGGGCCCCGCACCCCCCTAGGGACGGCCCTGTATCCAATAAATTCCCGGTCATTACCTGACTCATCCTTGTACATGGGCACTAAACATTTTTCATTCTTTTTGTACAGTCTTCAATGAAAACTGATAAATAAAATTTAAAAATCATGCAAGTCTGTCCATTAAAAAAATCTTCAAGTAACAAAACAAATCAAACTTTTAGTAACAATTTTCCTAAAATCCAAGAAATTTGCCATCAGCAGAGTTGTTTTCAGTAATATGGAACTGGTCGTTATCTTTATCTGACTCTGAAGTGTCAGATTCGTCGGATTCTAATGTGCAGTCATCGTGGTGTTGCTGTCATCATCTTCCCATAGTACGTTATCTTCAGTTCCATCTAAAGCATTACTTATGCAACATTTTTTGAATCCCTTAATTATCATTTCTGAGGGGAGATCATTCCATGCGTCCACAATCCACTGACAGATCATTGTGATATTGACTTTAAGAATAAGTCCTCCTTTAGTGAATGTGTGTGTGCCATTCATCTTCCAATTGGCCTACTACTTCTTCATTGCCGATTTAAATGGCTTGTTAACAATATCTATAGGTTGCAGGATCAATGTTATTCACCCTGGGGTAATCATAAAATTTGTCTTAATTTCAAGAAGTTTCTCTTTTACTTTGGGATGTGTGTGGAATAGGAATGCATTTAAGACCAAGAGAGATCTTTGATGCATTCCTCCAGACCTTTTCCAAACAAACTTGATCCAGTCACTGGTGATGTTTTCATCAAACCAACTTTGCTGCTGCACTCAAGACAATGATGCCATGTGGAATTTCACCTTTCGGCATTTTCTTTTAAAAATGACATACGGAGGCAGTTTCATCCCATCAGCGATACAGGCATTTTATTTTCACTGCAAGTTTCACAGGCGATTGTAGAAATGTTTACAGTTTTTAATTTCAATTAGGTAGGAGTCACAAAAATGTGCTACATTTTATCATCTTCTACGTTGCCAAACTGTTTTACTATATCCTTTAGTATGTAGTTTCAACATTGGTGTTACCATGCATATTAAAATATGAAGGACACACATTTTTAAAATCTTGTATTACAAATCATTCAGTAAATTCACTTATCAGCTCATACCAAATAAAAAGTAAATTCAATGGAAATCATCCAATAGAATGAATACGAATCTTTCATGGCTATCTATTACATATTTTAAGAAAAAACCTTCCTGCATCCTTTACACAGGAACAGAAAATTCTCAGAATTTGATGCTGGAAGCCTCCCTATGTCCTACATATGGGCAGATCCTATACACAGGATTTTACGGTATATCCAATTAAAGAGATTGATAGAAATGTACAGCCTTCCCTTAATGAATTTGATGTGATAGTATTTTAAGTAATGGACCGTGCAATTGCAATGTCAGTAACATGAAAATTAGAATGCAGTGGAGCAATTAAAGAGGTCTATCAATAAATTTCAATTTTTTCAGCTGAAATGACTTTATGAGGGAAGGATAATACATGGAATCCCTGACTCAAATTTCACTAACAAATTTAATTGAAAACTATAAGAAATTAAAGAACTTGTTAGATTTTGATACAAGGAGAACTTAATAAAAGGATAACACACATGAACTTATACATTAAAAGATAGACTACCCAGAAAAAGTTAGCTGTTGATGACCATAAAAATTTCATTCATGTTCAGAAAGAATGACATTCTCAAGTCCTATTTCACTCCAATTTCCAAGTGCCCATCCATTAAAGAGTTTGAATATAAAGTTTACAATTAATTAGGATAAATATAAAACTACCGATAGTGAGAAGAAAAATATGACACATACACATACCTGCAGTTGAGTTAGTGAGGCCAGATAAGGCTGAAAAAAATAGACATTTCAGGATATTAATTAAAATTATGTAAGATACATGACATACCAAAATATTGTTAGGAAGCTACAGTAAGATTAAAAATGCCTCAAAAGAGATAATTCCAACAATTTGGGAATCTAATAACCATTTAAGTTTCTCTAATACCATTACTTCCACATAAAAACAAAAGATTATATTCTGCTATTACAAATACAAGAAAATGTTTACGAATCAACTTATACTAAATTATTAGTATATTGTAAGTTGCAAAAATAATAATAATATGAACATTTTAAAAAACCGCCCAAACAATTTTATAAACTGCAAGCATTATCTTCAACCATCATGCCAATTTATACATTCCTGAAAAATTACAAAAAAGGATGTTTGCTTCAACAATTTAAATCTTAAGTTGGTGTTAATTATTTTGTATTCTTTCGGAATATTAATACAGTAGGATTCGATAACCATTGCCATCAATAATTGTTGTTTCAATTAACCATTGTTTGTAGCCAAGTGGTACAAAAAATAAAACAGTTCCATCCAGGGGTGCTTTTAAGACTTAGAAGTATTCGGTGCAATTTTACCAATCTGCTATAAAAATTCAAATTTTCATTTTCAAAATATTAATTTACATTACTGATTTTATTTAGAATAAAATATCAGATGTATAAACAGAGGAGGAATCACTTATGGACATCGATTCCAATGGTTACGGACACAAAGGCAAGCTTCTGAGCAAGAATCAACATGCAATCTCGCCATTCCTGAATAACTTTGGAGCCCTCAATATGAGGGGCCCGTTGGTGCATTGCACCAACATTAAAAACGCCTCTGGTTCTACCTCCAAATTTGAATGAAGCAGACAAACGAATAAGATGACTAAGAGAGAAAGCTTGCTATCGCAGTGGTGGGCAACCTTTTCTGCATGGTAGGCTGCATTGGTGACAGTGAACCCTTTGGTGGGCCACATTGGAAATAGCCAATGCATTGTAGTTAAATCGTGCTACCTAGAGATTCTTAGGCACCATGTGTGTGGAAAACAAGTTAGAATTAGCTTTTTAAGGTTAAAATTTCAATATTAAAATTCATGATAGAATTCAATCTTAGAAATATCTTTGAGAAAAAAATCAAAAACAGCATTAAAAAGAACTTACATACTTGAATTGAGAAATTGAGCGGAGAGGTCACAATTCCACATTATAAATCTCAACAGATTGTGCTACACAGAAAATAATATTTGGTAGTTAATTAAAATAAATGAAAAAAGTTCTGAAAACTATGAAACACTGGCAGTGGGCCGCATCCTGCGTGCAGGCTGCAGGTTGGGCATTCCTGATCTATTGAAACGTTGTGCTGCGGCTGTTCTCGGAGGGCATTTAGTCAATCATGTTAGAGAGAACAATGTTTGTGTAAATTGAAACAGGGTTAAACAAAGACTAATAATATTTAAAATTTTGCCTTCAAATATAAGAATCAAACAGCAAAACATTCCTTCATGGATTGCTGCAGTACAGCTGTCAACTCATTTGCAACAGTTAACATATTTCTTAAATATTTTATAGCTTATTAAACCTCAATTGATAAAAATGGTCTCAAAACACAGTGTTAGTGTCAATGCTGCTAAAGGTTCAGAAATGTGGCATCTCTTCAAATATAACTAGAAATGAATGAATGAAGATTACGCAGTCTAAAATTTTAAACAGAGGCCTAAAAATTCAGGTTTATACGATGTAAGGTCTTTTTGAATGAATTATTGACTTAAGACATTGTTCCTATGGGAACATCAGTTTCGACTATCATCGTTTTGCTAATCGTCAGGGATTCCAGGAACCAATTAACAATGGTTATCGAGGTTCTACTGTATTAAGGGAAAAGAAAAGACAGAAAAAAGCAAAAATTGGCACAACATACATTGTACAAACTTTCTCATATACTAATGCATCGTTTAGTTATCTTTTGAAAAATATTAACTATGTAGAATCATTATAAACGTCAACTTAACTATACGAAATTTTATGAAAATCGTATGAGCCGTTTTCTCGAAAATCCAATTGTTATTAAAGTTGCCCAAGAATAAAATAGCCTTATATTCATTCTTTGAGAAATATGAAATATGTAGTATTATTGAAGACGTAAACTCAAATAACTGTACAAAATTTGATCAAAATCCTTAGAGCCATTTTTGAGAAAATCAAATTGTTGTTAAAAATGCATAAACTTCCCTTAATTATTGAGCAATGTCAACCATTTCTTCATAGCTTATATTCTGTATGATAAAATGTCTAAGTACGAGATTTCATTCATTTTTGTTCTACCGTTTAGGCTCTAGAGCCGTGAACAGACAGACGGCATTGCAAAAACCACTTTTTCAGACTCAGGTACACCTAAAACGTATATTTCCATCAAAATCTCGAGGTCAAATTTTTTCGCAATAACAATACTTTCTCAATATACTTCGTATATGAGAAAGTAAAAAGGATGACACAAATGTTTCATAACAAGGTATTTCCATAAAAAATAGAATGATATCTCTTGGTATTTATTGTACTTAGTAATCCAATTGGTGCAGCAAACAGTCTTTTTAGAATCCCCAATTCATAATGTAATGCATAATAAAATAGCACAAATAAAAAGCGAGAAAATGCAAGCTAATTCATTGCAATTCCTAGTAAATTATCAAATTTAAAAATATAAATTACAAAAAGCTGTGTCAACGAAAAGAAATAATGACTGAAATTAAAGAAAGTTAACATTAAATAAGCAGATAAGAAGTGTTTAAAATAATCACAATACCATAAGCCTTTGTAAAACATCTTTACAGGCAAAGAGCACCAAGTTACAAGACTGCTCTTACAGGGCATTAGTAAAAACTGCATTCCTCAACTTAAAATTTACAATTAAATGACAATTAGCAGACGTTTAAATAAAATACAACCAACCTGGACTACTAAGGCCAGAAGCACTGGACCCTATTTCAGGGAAAAACAAGGACAAGAATGAATAACTGAATCTATCTCACTTTTGCCAAGGACATCCTTTAATAAATATACAATGATGTTTAAAAAGTTAATTTTCTCTGAGAAACTCAAAATTATTTACAGAAAGAACAAGAGTAATCAAAGAGTATGAAAAATTAATTCGTCATTACATATATCAACTAGAATTGTAAGGCATGGAAGTACCCACGATGGCAACAAAACTTGAAACAATCAGAAGCAACATTTCAACTCATAAGACTTAGATTATATTTTATATCCATAAATTTTTTTTAGAAGTGCTATTTTAGCTTGTGCAATTACATCACAAAGACAATTTCATATTTAGTAAGTGTAATGAGTAATGGATTTTGAAGGTAATGAAGCATAGCATTTTCCAAGCATTAGATTTTGGAAAAGGCAGAAAATAAACAGAATGTAATGACTTGTTTAATTAGATTTTGTTTTATCAAAAAATAACTTAAACATTTTACATCTTTATAACAGCAAAATATATTTTTTTGTAGTTTTATCCAAATTATAGTTAGAAGTATTTCAGGTGGAGCCAAATTTATAAAATTTTAAGAGTTTCACCATCTGAATACTCATGGAGTTACTAATATAATAAGGATATGAATAATGCTGGCAAATAATAATTCAAACATTCACTGAGAAGTTTTATTAAGTAAATAAGATATTAGATGAACAGCATAAACTAGAAATTGATGCAAGAGAAGAATAATACCACACTGACTAAAATTAAATGGTGCTCTATGATTATGTATGATTAATGGAAAGGCAAGCAGGAAATAAATTATCACTATTACTACTTACTAGGTGTATATGGATATTAAGTTTTAAAATTTGTATAGTTATATTGTGCATTTCCACAGGTCAAAACATTTAAAAATATTTATCTGGCCTGATTTCACTTACAAAGAGAGTGGGGAGGCTAGTACCCTTGGATTTTGTTCAAATTTCACATGGTGATAGCTGATGTGTTCTGATTTAACGTGTAATTTGCCATTTGTGTGAATAGGCCTTGAATAATTAATTTATAAGGTATTGATGTATAATACAAAATAATTATGTAAATTATTTTGTAGCAATAAAAAGTGTAAGAATTTCTTTTTAAAAAATTGCTGAATCGCAAATATAAGATAAAAAAATATTTATTCTTATAATCGAGAAAAATAGTACAATTAAAATTTTTACAGTCGTAATAAATTAATAATGGGAATTGTACATTTTTTCAGCATTAAAAAAGATAAAAATCAAAAAATAAAAATTCCACAATGGGGACTCGAACCCCAGACGTCTGGGTTACTAGCCCAACGCCTTACCACTTCAGCTACGCCCAGCTTGTCATACTGGGGTGACTTTCATGAGTCTTAACACGCATGCTGAAATCTGCCGAAATTCCAAAAATTTCAAACTGCGATATCTCGAAAACCAAGGCCTATTCACACAAACGGCAAGTTACACATTAAATCGGAACACGTCAGCTATCACCATGTGAAATTTGAACAAAATCCGAGGGTACTAGCCTCCCTACTCTCCTTGTTAGTACAATATTATTACAATAAGGTTATAGAAAGTTAAGTACAGTGTGGGACCCTGTATCCGGCATGCTTGGGACCTGAGGGTTGCCGGATAGGGGGTTTTTCTGGAATTTGGGTAGCCAGACCTAAAATGTACAAATAAATGCACAAATGCACAACCTAGCATTGTTATCCTTTCTTTTGAGTCTTTAAACCCATTGGGTGCTGATTCCTCTGGTGCAACAACAGTTTTTCTAGGAATGTACCTCCAATATCTCATCAGCATTATACACCTGCTCTGCAGTAAAAATATGAGCAAAAATCACGAGAATACAAGCTTTCACCATCGACTGGCTATAAAACACATCAGTGGCGCCACCAACAAACACAAATTACTTGGCGTGCATTTCAAATATTACACTTTGTCAGTTTCCGGTTTTCGGAATGTTCCGGATACTAGGTAGCCAGATACAGGGTCCCACACCATAAGCATTAACATAGATGCAAATTGAAGTTTTCATCAGAAAGATCCATTAACATTTTTGAATTAATTTAATAAACATTAACTAAAAATGTTGCAATTAACTACATTACTGTAAATTTAAGCTCAAAATGATACAGTAAAACTTCCTTGAATGCAGCTTCCTGCAATGCAGATTCACTTTGATATGGAGCCCTAACATTCAACATATTTCTCCAAATGTGGTGGCATGATTTGCTTTCATGCAATTATACAATGAATGGCCATATTGCAAAAAAATACCAAAATTGTAAGTTTTCAACTAGATTATAGTAGTTTATTGCATTATATTTAATTTAATCCACAACTGGTCTGGTACAGGTCAAATCCCTGTACTAACTAAAAAACACATTATATTTGTTTTTCTATAATAGTTTTGCTGAGCCACCAGTACCCTCCTCAATTGTGTACACAAACTCATACTTGTAGAGACTGATTTCACTCTACATTCAGATACTGAGCTAAAGCAGTGGTGGATCCTTTTAACCTGCAGAAAAGCATTAGTGTAATATTTGCATATGGATAGTGTGGCTCAGGCTATAGAGCATTCATAAGTTACTATACAAAAATATGTATAAAACTAAATTGTATTTATAAAAACGAATAACTGAATTTATACATCCAGTATTAAATATAGAAAAATCTCAATGTTTTTATACTGTGCAGCAATGAATAAAAAATATTTGATATTATTATTTCATACACTTATATAATAAATGTATATGTAATAACATACATTGCAATAAATACCAATGAATGATAAAAACATGATGTCATACATGCCATGTGAATGTTGGGAATTTCCCAAACATCTAATTAGCAATACATAATTGAGATATTTACTTTCAAGTTTTCTTCAAAATTTTTACCAAATGAGACATTCGTTTTAAGATTTCATAAAAACATTTATCAATTAAAGGAAGTGGGTAAACACATACGGTGAGTATTGTCAATTGTTTAATCATAAGTATAACTATATGCCATTTATACTGTACCAAGAAGCATAAATTTACATACTAAAATGTTTGCAAGTACAGTCGGCCCTCCTCTAACGTGGAGGTTACTTTACTCGAGAACACCGTGTTGGGAGAATCCGCGTTGGAGGAACCAAATACCTTATGGGATTGAGTGGGATATGGGAACGTGGCCACACGAAGTCTCAGAAAAATACCTAGATATGTAATACACACGCAAATGGAAAGACCTACCTATATTGTGTACACTTAAAGAGGTTGAAGCCTTAACATTTGCAGGTATTTTATCTTCAATCCTCCTGATCGTATGTATGGTAGACTCATTCACGCCATATTCCCGGCCTACCGATGCTACACTCAAGCCACTTCCTAACTTATCAAGGATCTTAATTGTCCCAGCTAATGTCATCACTTTGTGGCTTTTCTTTGCCTCATTACCACTTAAAGATGCTTTACATTTTTATTCCATACTAAGGGTTATTACAAAAAACTGCAAAAAGTGGCACTGAACTTAAGGTGGTCTCAGCATACACGAGACTGAGGGAGAAGAGTGCTCACCAAGCTAATGAAAACACTGTTACTTTGTCTTATATGCAGAGATTTTTAGTTTACTAATCAGCAATTTAATGGGTACCTGGGTACCGTTTTATAAAGTTCTAGAATGCGCATACTGTTGAGTGTTTGGCGATCCGTGCATATTGGAATTTTCTGCGTTCAGCAGATAATTGGTCGCATTTATTTGTGAGCGTATAAGCAAATCTGTATTGGAAGAATATATGTTGGAGGAGGGTTTGCTGTAATTAAAAACAATTATTGCTTTATTTAGCAAACATTATATTTAGAGTATATTTTTAGATCTTGGAACCTAGGAACATTTACTTTATAGGTTTAACAATTCCCCCAATGCAGATACCTGCAATATAGTTTCCTTCTAGAACCCTAATACTATGCAAATACAAGACTACTCAAGATTTTTCAGGTGCTAAAATTGGAAAAAAAAACCTTGTCTTATATTCAGGTAAATACGGTATTGAACTAATGACACAGTTTAAGCTAAATTAAATTGTTCTTTGTTATTGCTTTTCTACTAGTAATTCAAGTACAGGCAGTCCTCGACTTTCGTACATAATGCGTTCCTGAAAACGTGTCCGAAAGTTGAATGTACGAAAGTCGAACATAGATTTACATGTTATAGAAGGGTTCCGTTTCCAGAGACCCAAAAAATATTATAAAATCTCTAATTATGGTATAAATGTTTAGTTTTTTTGTGCAGGGGCATTTTAGACACAATCGTCGATTTTATAATATAGAGAGATAGGGCAAAATGCAATAAAATATTTAAATAATTGCACAAATAACCACTGCTGTATGGACAAATATGGCGACGTGGTGGAAAATGGTGGCTGGAAACCAGCACCACTCGCAATATTCGTTCATTTATCTGACTCGCGAAAGTCTGATTTGGCGCACAAAAGGCAGTTCAGGGGTGTCAATCTATGCTATCTTGTTCCCTTGTATTATCCTAAGGTTATCACACACATAGTGTAATAATTGATTATTATTTTTTATAATTTATCGTTATTTGTTTTTCATTATTCTTTTTTCTCAAGAAATTTTTATTTCTGTAAGAGTTACATTTATTCGTACTGTTTGTAACACAGTGCTTCCATCCTTATCATAATCTAGTCATAGACTATAGTTATTAGGTATATCTTGGTATTAAGTTCCCTTTTTCTTGTTTATGTCTATTTATTTTTTTGTATTTTTGGTGAAATTATCTTTGTTTATGGCAGTCTTTTCTTGCAGAGGTGGAAAACCAGCTGTTGCTGAGCCCCAATACCGTTTTACAGGCTATGAGTTGGATAAGAAATTACTTTGTGATTAATGAAACTTATTCTGTGATTTGTGACTACAATGTGATTACCGGCTGTAAATAAATATTATTATTATTAATGTGCGAGTTGTACGAATATCAAACGCAAGAAAGTCGAGGACCTCCTGAGGTGCATACACGAAATCCCTCTTTTTTCATTAAAGAGTAAGAATGATAACGGTTCCCAATAGATCTCATGGATATCTAACAACCATCCAAGTTTCAATGTTCTATCTTATCGGAAAGTGCCCAAAATTAATTTTCAAAAATGCCGCAATGCTTTTCTTATGGGGAAAAAAACGCAACTTTCGGAATTTCTGGAGTCGAACCCATGACACTTAGGTAGGAGATCTCAATTTTCTGGTGGTTTCTCCATGCCATCTACAATCTCTGAAAATTTCAGCACTCCGTCTATTGTAGTTTGGGCTGGACATTTGTATCCTCCTATATATATATGAAATATCCCTACATCCTAAGGATCGAAAATATATAATAGATGGTAACAATTCATACTTAACCAACTTGAAATTGTGTCAGGAAACATTTGTAAAAACAAGAAATATTCTGCTAAATAAACATGAATTACAGGATAAACAGCAACTAACTTGATAAAACAACTTCCAAAGCTACTTTCACTGATTTATGAATGTTAATTAGGCGATCAAGAAATTTACTCACATTAAAGGAATACTTCATGACCATTTACACTAAAACATGAAATACACATTTAACCACTTCCCTGATTACATTGAGTATACTCAGATCGAGTGGCATCCTACTACTGGAGCTCAAATTCATGTTTTCCTTGTGATTGTAATGTTGTAAAGCAATGACCACAAACCTGACCAAGAGTTATATTGGTTAACAAGACCTGTGTATTTCACCCTGTTCTTTGGACAGACTATGTCATAAAGAAGATTTGTGAAAATACAGCAGTTTCTGCATTTCAGTGACAACGAAACCTACAATGCGGAAAATCACCCTAATCCCAAACTGAATAAAATATGGCCCATGTTTCAAACCTTAGCGAAGTTGCGGAAATGTTACACACCTGACAGAGACGTCACAATTGACAAAAGCCTTTTGATATTCAAAGGGAGACTGGGATGGTGTCAGTATATTCCGCAAAAAAGGGCTAGATTTGCAATAGAATATAGAACGTGGCTAATCGAAAAGACTATCAAGGTTTATAACCCTAGCATCACCTCCCCTAGGGCCGGACGACCACCTTCGATGCCGCATCCCCTTCGCCTCTCAGAAAAGCATTTTCCTGACTGCATACCGCCCACTGAGAAGAAGACAAACCCCACTAAGCAGTGTGCATTGTGTGCCTGAAAGCAAGACACTAGGAGAAAGCAGATTAGGAAAGAGAACATTCTACTGCCCGATGTGTAATGTCCTGTTATGTGTGGTTCCATTTTAGGATATACCATACAAATGTAAATATATGAGATGTAGTTTATTTTGTATATATTATTTGTTGCTTTTGTATTAATTTATAAGTTTTTTATTTAGTGTTTTTCAACTTATTATAAAATTTATTTTTTATTGTATCATTATCATGTTTGTCATATAATTATATATATATATATATATATACACTAGGGTGGCCCTTAATTTTCCAATTTTGAATTTTTTTGGTCTCATCCTCTAGAATGGTTCCAATTCCTAAAATAATGAACTACAAAAATTTTAGCCTGATCGGAGAATATTAACAGGTGCCACAAAGGCCCCAAAGTTACGAAATTGTAGATTTTTCTGGGTATCAATTTTTAACGTATTTCAGGTAATATCTCAAAAATGGTAAGTCCTTATCGAAATTTTGATGAGATGATGTCGATAGAGCATTAAATTTCCTACAATTTTGGTATTCAAACTTTTTTCATGCGCCCAACCGTTTTTGAGATAATCGCATTTGAATGTAGAGAAAGTAAAAAACCATACTAGAGATAGGGCATAGTCCTAAAAAGAATAAAGGAAAAATGCTGCAAATAATGTTATTATTATAGTAAAGTTTTTCCACATTATATATTAGAAATACATCACTACCCATTACGATTAACAGAGCAACAAAATAATTTTTAAAAACACACACAAAATTAAATTACACACTTATTTTTGTAATAGCGTTTCTTTTTTACAATCCGGATATTTTTTCGATAATCGTTAACAACTTGTAACAGATATTGCTTTTGACTTTCGTCTTTTGTTAAAATATTATTGTACTCTTGTATTAACTTAATTCCCCTTTCTGCCACATCATTCACTACCGATAATTTTGTCAAGATTCGGATTCCTTTCTGATAATCATCTCTTGCTTCCCATGCATTCCTACCCCCTACCGGAAGACATCCCTGCCCCCCTACTTCAACAGCGGGAGTTAGCCCACATCTTTCTCTTTGACTTTTTCTCCCTTCCCCCCCGTCTCAACCTCTGATAATCCTATTGGTCGTCCCCCCTCCCCACCTCCTCCTATCCCCGAACTCCTCTCATTACCCCCTCATATCCTCGCCAGTGTCTCACTTCAAACAGTACGTCTTTCCGTCGCTGAAGAAGGGCGTCATGCCAAAAGCTCCATATTTGTGTTGTTTTTTGTGTTTTTCATGTGTCTTCAGCACTCCCAGTGGCTCTCCAATCTAGGTAAGTGTCCACTGGGCTTCCTCTAACACCTTGTTGCCACCTTTATTATTACCTTTCCATTAAGCATTTATATATCTAATATATAAAGGAGAATGTTTGTATGTTTATATGTTTGTATGTTTATACCTTAATAACTCAAGAATACAAAGTCCAAAAGACTTTCAAACTTTGCACATGCTTTTATGTCATCCCTGAGAAGGTTTTAAGCAAAAAAAATCTTGCAAAAAGACCAGGGTTTGACCCCAGGGTATAATTTTGTATTTCCCACAAGATAACATGTAAAAATAAAAAATCTGACGTGCAGGGTTTTATAGCAGAATTTCCTGTTGAATTTCAACGGATGTAGTGAAGCTACTACAGCACAACATACAAACTCTTTAAAATATATAGTAGATACTTTTTAAATTACAATTAGCTTTTCTTAACAATTAATCATATTTGCTTGTAACAATCTGTTTCCGAACGTATTGCATTCAAATATAACGATAATTGTATTTCCTATCATATATATCACTTTCGCCAAATCCAGCTTCATTTCTTGTGTAATTATGCCTCGCTGAAATATTTACTTTTATGTCTTGTAAGCAAGAAACCTGTGAAAAAGCAACTTACAATTGTCCATGACTGAACACTGGTAAATGTACACCAGATACGTGAGCTTATTTACGTTAATAAACATTATAATGTAAAATATAATGATTTTACTTACAAAAAATGTAGGATTCCAGTACCCAACGAAAGAAGGTTCAATTACTTTCATCAATAAACGCTTCCTGGATAATAATCAGTATCTATTTACGTTGCTATCCATAAACATCGATCGTTTCGTTGCTTAAACATAAGTGCGAATCGAATAACGATAAACTTTCGTCTATTTTAAAGCTTCATTGAAGCTAACTGAATCGGAGGTAACAATGACGGCCGCCTCGGCAACGCCCGGAAAGAGTACGAAAAATCCACAAAATTTCGAAACAAATAGCGTATATCTGAAAAATTCGACCGTGTAACATGTAAACTTTGCAGGAATAAGATAGTATAGAGTTTTATTCGTCGAATAAAGCAAAAACGAAAACAATCGGTCCATATTTTCATATTTTTATGCTTGAAGGAAGAATACCTTGCAAGTCAAGAAATGGATTCATACGTGTTATCTTATGGGAAAATGTTAATCCCCTATATTGGCAGCACTGATTAATCCTGGTTAACCAAACCTTGACTATTCACTAAGTTAGGATGTAAGGAAGAATCGTACCAAATTTGGTTATTCTAGCTTTTACCGTTTAGGAGGGTTTCCATGAACAAACACACGCTTCAAAATATATTATAGATTAAATTGTATTTTAGAATATTAATTATCGATGGAAGGGGAACTGGCAGTGAATAAATAAACAACGTGAGGAAGGATTTTTTCAGCTATCTTCCGAGAAGTAATATTTCTGGACACGCAGGTATAACATTTATATTCCAAATTAGGTGTTGCCACTTTTATGTTAATAATTATGGCATAATTTCAAAAGGAAAGGTGTTCATTGCTATATAGTACAATTTGAGTAAAGATTTGGGTAGTTTTATACTAGTATTTGGATAGAGACTTCGAATTAGATGAAATGTTCGCGAGTCACGGGACCAGATCATGACTTCAAATTTCATTGTAGAAAAATTTCAAATTATCCGTACGAAAAAGCACATAAAACCCTATAGTGTTTGTCGGGGAATGACTATGGCTTCGAATTACATGCTATTTCGAATTATCGGGGATCGAAATAATGGGGTTTTACTGTGTGTGTGTGTGTAATTTATACTATATATGTGTATTTTATATTGCATAAAAGTGTTTAATATTGTGTATTTGTATGTATTATACATATTCTTTGCTCAATTATGTAGTTGCCGCAAAAGAAACGTTAGTTTTTTAACATGAATTAAGGTCAAATACTTCATACTTTTTTAATAATATGCATATTTTGGAGTTTGATAAAATTTTAATAAAAGTTATTGTTAAAAAGTGATTGCATTTCTTTAATTGTCTCCCTGTGATACATCTGAAACTAAAATGAAAAAATATGACTTTTTTGACCCAATATTGTCAAAAAACCCTTCAGGCAAGCGGTTAAGATTTAATAATAAATTTAAGAATACCAAATATGAATATCATTAGTGGTATAAAATAACTATAAAAGGAGAGCATTAGATGCAATTATCAACAGTATAGATGAATATATGTATTTACCTGCAGGGGATACAGCTTGTAGATTGGGCCCATTGGCGCCCGTCATAGCTGCCAATGTTACAAGATTTTGCATGCTCATTGGATTTACATCTGGAAGAGTAAAAGCATTTGCTACTGCAAAGGGAAGAGTAAAGGCCATGGAAAGGCCAAATCAGAATAAATGACAAGAAAATCACCAACATAAAAAAGCCATTTACACATTTACAACAAATAACTATGTATAACATAGAGTGCATGCCACAAATCTATAAAATACAGGTGAGGGAGGAATACAATAAAACACTTAGTTTACATTACACAAGCGCTACCAACAATCTTATTACATCCCCCACACCTGTAATAGGCCAACACCAAAAAAAAAATAATAATAAAAAAAGCCAAAAACATTATTTTATTCAATGAATGAAAATTTACTTGTGCTAACAAAAATTGTGAATAAATTACAATTGTTAAATATTTTATCTGAGTCACACTAGAAACAAAACTGAATAAAATATGTAAGATATTAGTTATGAAAACAACACTCACTGGGGTTGCCAACTGAAAGGTTGGCTAATGTTGCTAAACCCTGGAGATTGGCAGTACTAATGTCATTTGCAGAATTTCCAGTAGATCCTGTTAAATTCAATCCTGTTGCATTTTGTAAAGCAGCTAAATTCTGTAAACCTGAAACAAAGTTTAAATTTCTTTTCATTTAACGGAAATGTTAAAAAGGTAATAAAAGAGTAAATAATTATACAAATTATGGAGTGAATCAGAAAACCTTCCCAAATTTAGGATTTACAATCAAGAATCAATCCCTAAATAAAATTACATATTCAAAGAGAGAATAAACCCCATATCTTTTAATAAGATCACATATTTTATCAACTTTTAAAAATTTACAACACAATTTAATAAATGGATAAATGTTTCACATAACTGCTTCTCTTATAGCACTATTTTAGTACATTTTTCTTTATAATGTAATATTCTCTGTCTGCCTCTCTGTGAACAATTACTTTTTTGTTTTAAGAGATATTTCAAAAATCCTTAATGAAATGGATGGCTCTTATAAATCTATGAATTTTCCACTGGTTGGATAGTTCATAGATATTCCACTAGGTGACTTCAAAGTCAGAAAATTCAAAACTTGAAATGGTATTGTAGCCAAACTACTGAAGCTAGAGGATTGAAGTTTTAATGGATAGGAAAGTCTAGTGAGGAACTATTTTCAATAATGTGGGTTGTCCCCTCCCCTTTAAGATTTTAAGAAGATATGCTTCCACCTCTTGCATTACAGTATATTTGCTCAAGTAATAACTTGAAATGTCTACAACTCATTTTCAAACTAATTACAAAAAATATAGTTCACTCAAAATGACCAAAAATTCAGAGTTTTGAATTAAAAATGTCATTGAATCTGATATTTGATTTTGCTGTCAAGGTCATATCAATAATACTGGAGATAGGTGAAAACTTCACTGATGTAGGTTAGAGTTGCTTTCCTTCTTGAATTCTCTCAACACCTATTTCTGTGGATTCTATATTATTTTGACTCTACTCATGCTCATCGTGGAGCATCAAAATGCTTAGCTATTTCAGTTTTTTTTCTAGTTCTCTTCCACTGTTTCAAGAGTTTTCTACTTCTTTGATTTTTATAATGTATTCATTTTTTTGTTTTTAGCACTTTTACCTTTTCCATAGATTATAAAAAGTTGAACATGCACAGCTACAAATCAATTTATGTTTCATTATGTATAAAAATAAAATAAAACATTTTTATAAAAATGTTTGAAGAAACTGAAAATGTTAAAATTTGTCAAAAATTCTTATAATTTTTTCAACTGAATAAAAATATTTTTTATTTTATTTTTGCCAATGCTTTATAATTAAATTAACACATTCCAGACGGTGATCAAAAATGCTATTTTCAATTACTGAAATTTTTTAAGGATTAAGGAATACATATTTGTAATTCAATGAATTTTCCAAAATATAGGATTTTTGGGGCAGAGGACTCAAAAATTGCATCAAAAACTGATTAGGGGTCCCAAAACTGATCAAAGGGTCTAAAAGTGGGCCCTATTGTGCTCCCACAAATTCACCAAATAAATCAAAATGAAATCCACCAGAAAATTAGTCAGGAGTCCCAAAATTGGACTGTAGTTTGAGTAACCATAATTATTAATTACAATCATGAGTGACTTGGTGTGAAGGCTTCCGTGGCATTGTGCTGCAGGTGCAATGTCTTTGCGGGTGTCTTGCTGCATCGTCTTATCAACAAGACAAAGTGGCAAGACACCTGCAAAATCATGGAACCACAAGTTATAAACACTTAAAAAATAAATAAATAAGCCTGAATGTCTGGCTTCCTTATTTTAAAAAATATGGTTCACCTGAAACATAATAAAGAGCCTGATAGAAATTGGGAATGTTTGTTTTTCCCATAGAAGAAGCCCCAAGCATTATTACATGAAAAACAAACGTCCGCATGGCATTCCTCTCTCAAAAGAGAGCCTGTTAGACAGGCTCTCCATCTCGTGTACAGAATCATGATAAACTGGCAGGCACGCTTGCCATCCAGAATGTGTTAAAATCCACTAATTATTAAAATTTATAAAGGATAAACTCAAATTTTTAATAACCACAAAATAGTTAGGTTAGCAAAAGTTGTCTACAACAAGCTCACCCAAACTGTAAATACATCCACATGATTTAGCTTCAAACTTCTTCAACATGGCAACAAGGAAGGAGTAAGGGAGAAGAGAGGTATTCATATTTTGACTGCATTCTCGGGATACTAGGAAAGCAATTATGATGTAAAAGCATAACAGGTATTGTTAGGTCATTCAACATTTAAGGAATTAGGAACAAAATCTAAAAATTTGAAGTTTTAATTAGGGATGTGTGAATCTCAGTTTCAAGTTGTCGAGTCTGAGTTGATAAATATTGAAAAGTATGAGTTTTAAGTCAAGTACAAGTTTATTAATAAATTAGGATGTATTTAACCATTTTTAATGGGTTTGATAAAAACTGTTAACAGGGTCTTTTTTCTCTATATATTTATTACTCCACATTTTTATCGATTTTTCTATAAAATATGAACACTAAATTTAAAAAATTAATTCTGATGTATCAAATGTTCTTTCCAAAATAACCGTCTGGCAATACAATGGTTACTAATATATTCTAAAGGCAATAAAAAAATGGAATCTTGTATGTTTTGTCATGTAAGATCTTTTTTTACCTAGCTACAAAATCAGTTTGTTACTTTTTAGGCAGAAACTTATCCACAAAAAATATTCAAGACAATTCTAGTAAAAATTAACTCCTTGCAATAGCAAAGCAAATAAAATTACCTTTTTCTGCAATTTTTTACAAGAGTCGAAAATGATTTGAACCTAAATAATAAAACTACAAATTTTTTTTTATCTTACCAGCATTATTGGCCACACCCTGTGAGGCAGCAGCTGCCTGCAGCTGCTGCACGGACAGTCCTCCCATCCCCATTAACTGCTGCATACTACTTAACGAGGATAGGTTATTCTGTCCACTGTTCTGCATTTGCTGGAGCAACTGCAATGATGAGGGAAGGCAATTCTGAGGATTGCCCTATTTGGAAGGGGATCAAGACGTGATTTTTTATGGTACCTTTAACTTATTACAGTGGAAGGAAATCATTTTAATTGTGAACTTCATGCACATTTTAGAAGCTGGCCCCATGATCCAGTCAGGTAAAGAATGACTACTGGATTTTAAGCATTATTTGCTTTTACAAATTAATTTCAAATTTAATTTCCTTAATTGAAAATACCATACAACCAGGCTTTGGTAAAATAGGACCAAGGAGCCTCCCTTTTTAAACTTGTTCCTTCATGGTGTCAGTGATGTGACAAATGTAAATGTTTCTCTTGATAAGGTTCATATATATTTTGGCCAAACATTAAACCAGATCAATTAAAAAGTTTCTTAAATTTTGATATCATGCAAAAAATACAACTGAAAAATTACCCAACATACTCAACACATGAGAGTAATATGAGCTCTGAATTACGCTCAATATAGCAAGAAAATGAATGTACAGAAGTAAAATGATAAATTATTCTCAAGAACTCCTCAACATTCTTCCCACACACAAGAAAATACTTAACTCACCGACAAATACTGTGGCCCCACATTTACACCAGCCAAATTCCAGAGATTGGCTTGCATTTGCTGCAGTCTTTTCTGGTCCTTTTCCTTTTGCGTGTCAGCAAACTTGACCACTAGAGGCGAGGAACACCCCTATGACATAAAATTATGTTAAGTTAATTCTATTAAGTTATCTACAAAGCATACCTTTACAAAGTAATTAAAAACAGGGATTAATTCTTGTTTTAACATTTCATTAAAGATTGAATTGAGTATTATTTTAAACATTTTTTTTCAATTTCAGTAACAATAAATATGGAATCAAATAATTTCATTTCAAATTTTAAATATTTATGTGAGGTAATTTTAATATGAATTTATTGAAAAATTCTATTAACATATTTTAATGTTTTAAAAATAACAAACTGAGTCAACACTTTTTGTTTTTCTCAATTCATTACAAAAATACAGATAGATATTTAATAGGAAAATTGCTCAAAAGTTCCAAAAATAATTTACAGAATATTGGTGTAGTTTAAAAATCACTACTGTGTGCATCCATGCCCAATAGTTAAAATGTACATTTCAGGCATCAGCATTTATTGTACAACATACAAAATTGACTGAAAATACAAAAATAACATACTGGGATACAGAAGAAGAATGAAATTAGCAAAAAAGTATTAAGTTTCATACATTATACCTCAAAACCAACAAATGACAATTGAGTTAAAAATACAAATCAATAATTCCTGAGCATTTCTTATTCTATTTAAAAACACACTTTTGTTGATGAAGTTTTAAGTGAAATTTAAGAATATCTGAAGAATATACTTCAGTCTAGAAATCACCAAATCAAGGAACTGATTCCATAGGATAAATCCTTAATGTCGTTTTAAATTTGAACAGCAGCCAAAAAATGTAGAATCTAACCAAAGGGAGCCCATCCTACACAGTGAAAAGCAAAAGCAAGATGACTGGCACTTGAAGTTACCCACCCTTCATGTGATATATTTCATGCTAACCTAATTAAAAGTAATGAAAAGTTTTCACTACTGTCATAATTTTTTTCACCGACTATTTTAACTTTGAATGCTCTAATTATCCTTCAGCTTAAAAAAATATACTAAAGTAACATTATATGCTGGTTCAGAAACAGAAACTAAAATTCTTAATCCCATATGGAAAATCAGAAAAAATGTCCATTAAACCAACATTTTAAAACGAGCATAATTTTCCTGAATAATTTGGAAAGAGTATTACACAATTTTAGTATAGAATATCATTGCAAACATTGCAGAATACAAAAGCCATGAGTAAATGGCAAATAAGTCATACAGAAGTTTAATTGAGAAAGCATTTGTTATAGAAACATGAAAGAATTCTGAGAAGCACAAAGATAAATTACAAAACAACATCATCACAAATAAAGCAACCAAAGAGATTCTGGCACCCAGCACAGATTTCAATTGCACTAGTATATAGCATTGGCTAATACTGGCACAAATTATACAAATATGACAGTCTATGAATACAGTAATAAGGGTAGGCTTTCCAGAATGACAAAAGGAGGTAATCATACAAAAAAGAATCACATATAAAGGAAGAGTATGCCTCAACATCTACCAAATGAAACAGTGGGATGAAAGTGCTGAACATGTTTCAATACAAATGACCATAATAATGATGATGAAGATTATGAGCAAGGGGTTCAAGGGTAACAAGTGGTGAAAAAAGATTTTTAAATCAATTCTACATTAATGATTTTAAGTTGTCATTTTTAATAGTAATTCGCGAAATAATCATTACCTTTAATGATAATTTTGTAATCCATAACCTTTGTATACCTCCTAATAATACAGTACTATTATTGTAACCTCTCATACATTTTAAATTTATTATTAATTAAATTTTGTCAAACAACCATAACCACTTACTTCCATAGTCTTGGAATGGTGCATTCCCTTGATAGCATTGATGGCACATTGCTTGGAAGAGTAAGTAACAAAGGCACAGCCTGGTCCAAAGAAAAAGAGAAAGGATTCACAATGTAATAAAAGTTATTTTTAATTTTCTGTTCTCTTAGAACATTGACAGTCTATGTATCTTCTTCATTACATTAGGTAAACTACTAAAACCATTATTTAATTTCGCCGGTGTCCCAACTATACCAACTAACATTTTGCAATATTTATTAAAAAACAAATTGTTCAGGGAACATAATTTATTAATTTATTATTACCAAATAATCATTTTTTTAAAAAGCATTTTAAGTTTCAGAATTGAGAATATATAATATGTTTATAATTAGCTGATAACTCCCTAAACTAAACCAAACAATTTTTAAGTGTGAGGTTGTGTTAATCTAAAGGCTACTTAACTGCTCCGCAATTAAGAAATTTATTTTACCAGTAACTGACGCACTAAAACTTGATTTTTTACTGCTTATTATTAAAACCCTATATGGCCATTTACCCTAATGTATGTTATTATTATTAATTTATGAATATTATTTATTTTGTAAATATATATTTATTTATGAATATAAAAGCATGGCTAAATATTATTTAATTATGATCATTAATATAAAATGAAGCTAGAAGGGTTTTTATGTGAGTTGCATTATTTATTTGTAACTGCTGTAAATAACATTTAGAGAGTACAATAATTTTAGAGAATAAACAACCAAAAATTAAACCTTAAAGTTATATTAAGAAATAAGGACTTAGGAATTAAAAATTTACTAAATAAGTAGAGCCATAGCCTTGTTATGAATATTTGAGATATCTAATGTAAATACTTATTGTTTTGAATTTTTTATTATTAAGAGCATAGTTTTTTTAATGTTTTTAAAAGTAAGAAAAGCTTGATCATTCTCAAAAGAATGTACTAAATGAGTTAAGTGATCAGTTTTATATATGACAACCAAAATTTCACCAATTGTTGCTTAGGTACTTTATTATTAAATGTGCCACACTACGTAGTTCAACATTTCCCCACCAGATGGCACTACTTATGTGCGCCGGTCTGCCTACTAAGAACTTCCTATTTTGGCTAGTACATGGCACTGTGTGCATTACTGGATATGTTCACAATGTTTCTACATTCTCATTCCCTGCAGAATGGGATTTCCCTGAGTCCAGAGATCACCACAACCCAACCATTACTTTGAAATCCTTACATGCGACAATAGCAACGTCACAATAATCTCAGACATTAAAGTAATTACAGGTGCCCTAAATGGATCCTATCCCTCAGTCCCAGTTTGCAAGCTTTGTTAGAACAATTAGGTTTTGCAAAAAAGTTTTAACAGGTGGCTTAAATGGAACCTATTCCTCAGTCCCAGCTTGCAAGCTAAATTGGCTTGCAAGCTTTTTTATAACAATAATGTTCTGCAAAAATGTTATTACGGTTGCCTAAAATGGAACCTATTCCTCAGTCGGGTTTGCAAGCTAAATTGACTCCATTTGTGGCACAACAGTCAGGTGAGATGCTTCACACCTTTGTCACCAATTTTCCTTTGCCAATAACAAAAGAGTAGGGAAAAACGCAGTGTCGCATGCACTCGGGGAAATTTCATTCCAGCGGGAATGAGAATGTAGAAACATCACAGACATCGAGTAATGCACATAGTGCCACATAATGGCCAAAATAGGAAGTTCTTAGCAGGCAGACTTGCACACATAAGTAGTGCCATCTAGTGAGGAAACGAACTACATAGTGTGGCCCTGATAATAATAAAGAACCGTTGCTATTCTAGGAAAGATTTTTAAATACAAACAAAATACTATTATTAGTATTTCTGGAGTCACTTCCACCAATCAGATTTTATAATGCTTTCATGTTTCCAGCTGCCACCACTAAAATAATTTACTACAATTTGATTAGACACTGCTGCTGGATTTTAATGTGTCAAAACAACACTGCATGTCAATGAGCTTTCCAACATCAAAATGCTATAGAGAAACTTTTATTTTTTCCAAATCAACTTACAAAGAGGTAATTCATGTATAAAAGTAGATTCTTGGGTCAAATTTAAAAAAATATGCATCAATAACAGGTAGAAGTCAACAAAAATAAACCAATCAAAATTTAAATATTAATATAAAAACTTAACAAATATTGAGTTGTTTTCATTTTGAAATAAATTAATTGACTACACTTTACATTTGTAAAGTGATACCTATAAATACGTAAATCTTACATGAATGAGATGTGCTAATGAACAGCAATTAAAACTTTAGTTTTTATCATAACCTACTAAATTGATGAGAAGATAATTTTAAATTACATTAAAAAATTAAGAAAAATACTTATGAAAAGGAGAATAATATTAATGTGGTCTTGTGGACGCTAAATGCATATTTATGAAAAAATTTATGCTACTACTTGAAAAATTCAGAGAGCACATTTTCTCTTAAGTTTTGTGACTGGTCAATTAATTCTAATGTAGTTTATTTTAAAATATGTTTAAATAAAAATTAGGTTAAAATATTTGCTTTTAGATTAAAAGGTCAATATAGAAAATATTTTTTTTGAAATTCATTAAGTTACCAACATTTAACTCTGCATATATTCCTTCTGGTTTTTCCTCAGAGATAATAGCTAAAATGAGAAACCTCAGCTATACATAAACACTATGGAAACTTCAAGAACCTATTTAACATATATTAAAATGATATACCACTCAATAATCAAATTACCGTAATTGTATATAGAGAGCCATATTTAATGTATGGTTGTTTGAATATAACATTCATGTTCAATAAATAATTTTTGAAAAATATTCTATTTTAAAAAGTAATGGTACAGCAAACATTTCTAAAATACCCAACTACTATGGGTTCTTAACATTATTACGTTATGGATATTTATTTAATTTCATTTTGGTAATCAAACTAATAAAGTTGTAGCAATTTTACTGAAACAAACATGCAACTGTACTTAGAGTTACTTTTCAAATGGTCAAGTTAACATTTAATGTATAAAGATAATCTAAAACAACGGTACCCAAACATTTTGGCTCAATGGCCACATTGTCCAATTCTGCAGTCACTGCAGGCCACTAAGTTTAAAATACAGTTGAAGAATAATGTAAGGAAATGAAATAGTTAAGCTGAGGGTTTATATTAGATGATTTGTATAATATTTATTTAGATATCAAGGGAATAGAAGAGGTAAGGATAGGATATAGTTTTTATAATATTGTATTTTCATTTTATGTTCTTTAATAGAAAAAATAACAGCAGGTAAGATGAAAACACATGGCAGGCTGGAGAGTTTGGGCATCACTGATCTAAACAGTTGTTCACATTTCCGATGCTTTGGCAATCTTATGGTACAACTCCTTAGTTTTATGGTTATCATAAATTCACCAGCTCAATATGATGTATTATGGAAGTTGCCTAAAATTTATTTTTATGTATTTAATTTCAATAAATATCTAGGATAATTACACCTAATGTCTGACATTCTATGACTTTATTGATAAAAGGAAAAAGAGAATATGGAAATATAATTATTTGTTTAAAATATTAATTTCATTTATATGATATTAACTTTAGCATTTCTTAATTAGGTACTTTCATTTGGAAGGCATAACATGAAACAATATTATGGCACAAATAGGTTTGCATACTATTAAAATTACGGACACATTATCATGAAATGATGTATCTATGAAAACTAATGAAAATGCTAGCTCAAACACTAAACCAATGCTTTAACATTTAAATTAGTGCACAAAAAGTTTAAGGAAGCAACTCCTTAACATGTAAAAAGGGGAAACAGCCATTTATCACATGGGTTAAATATTTACAGTAATAAGGTAGTTAAGAAATTGTGGTTAATCCTGTCCCAATTTACATGCAAAATAAAATTTTATGCTGCTTAAATAAATAATGGAAACATTTCACTTGGTAGTAAAGGATCATGAAAGCACACAAATTATAGATGTTTCACATAATTATGACCAGAGGTAAGTAATTTACAATGAGACACACAGTAATTTGCTACATAAAATAGCTGCAGTAACAATTAAGTAGCATAAAGGCTATAAGCAAGTACTAACCTTTGCTTTGACCACTAGTATCCCTCAGAACTGTACATTCTTCTATTGTCCCAAATGGTCCAAACAGAACCCGAACATCATTCTCTGTACATTTTTTGGAGAGCATCCCCACAAATAGCTTCCTTTCTGCAAAACAAAATAAGAATCACGTCAAATAATAGGGCATTTAGTGTAATATAACTCGAAATCAATTTATTGTATGTTTGTGCTTTATAAGTAGCATATTGGGATCAGACATGTGCCAACCAAGCGATTCAGACTGAGCCATAGAGTGAGTGGAGTTGTCCTATGATGTGCCTATCAGATACAGCTGTCTCTGCCACTTTTAGGTAATGTATGATTGGACATATATCTGCCTACTGTTAGACTAACTGTAGTTCATACATATGGAACTGGTAAAAATATTTGGTAGTACAAGAATATAAGTAAGTTCACATTTAAGGAATTTATAGACTACAGCAGGGGGGGCGTTCAAACTATGGCTTATGAAGTGTTTGCATGCCCCACAGAGCTATGATGAAAAAGCAATTCGAAATTTTTCACACAGAAATTCATATATTTTAATAAAAATAACAATAAAAAACCTTATTTAGACTTAATTTTCATTTATATGGAACCTCATAATATATAGGTAGCTTCTGATTTAAACTCTAATCTGGACTGCTGAAGACTTCACAGCTTCCAATGTAACCCGCCAAAAAATTCACAACCACTGACTAGGAAAGAAAAGATTGAATGCTACTAGACCATAGAAATAAAAAGTTAAATAATTACGTAAAAAAATAAGAGAGAACTTTTGATTCCTTGTTTACAGGCTCTTGTGACAAATCTGGGTGTACTTTTTCCAGTTCATCACAATCTTCAGTCCATTTCCACTTTTATAATAATTACCTAAGCACAGATAAATGGCTTATGTTATAAAAGCATTTTTCTCCGGATGGTGAAAATTAAAATTTCACAGACTATAGGAGAAATGCCACACTTCCAGAAACAGTGGCATATCAAGCAATTTTAAATTCATAATTCAATTTAAAATTAGTTAATCACCAAGGAGTACCGTAGTTACTGACAAAATTAAAAGTGAAATATGTAGATATACATGGGGCACATTACTACAGTCAATTGTTAGTTCTTAGTTAGGCAATTTGATGAAAACGGCCAAGGTTTACAGTCATCCTCTCTGCTTGCACCGTGTACATGGCAACAGTCTGCACAGAAAACAACGACACTCCCATAATTCAAGTGGTAAACATGTAATTGCACATAAAAAATAAATAATTCTAGATCGCTGTTTTGAATAAATGAAGAAATCATATAATGGAATGGAAACATAAGAGTAAAAAATTGTTTGATGGGTAATACAGATTAGAATCTTATTTAATATTTTTTTCTTTTTGGTTTCTTTCTAATTAGCGCAAAATACACTTTCACACATTTTCCTTACCAACCATAATCTGGGACATAACAAAGGTATTAGCAGGCCTTGTGATCTTTTAAGTGAAGGTTTAAATAAAAACAACATTTTGTGGTGATTGATGACAACTTTTGACAACGTATAATTATATCTTCCTATGTAGAAAATTAGAGGAATAATAAGTCTTGCAAATATCTCAACCTCAAGCTATCTAGAGATATCCAATAATAAAAAAACAATTTATTTGCATAAATGATTTTTCGTAATACCGAACGCAATTTAAACACTTTATTCGAAAGCATTTGTTTGGTCGATCGCCGCGTGAAAATGCAACTCAAATAACTTAATAATTAAGCGTCTTTAGGCTAGATTCTCCTTCGAGATAAGGAAGAAGAAAAATAGGTGAGTCAGTGCAACCAATTTGACAAATGTCATCCGAGTCAATCGAGGGCACATTCTAGAGATAACTTTGGTACCCTAAAGGCGTTTATTTTTAATTCGATAGATTACGAGACGATAGTTTTAAAAATAGAAAGTTCTAAGGAAGCAAACAATACCTACTTAAAACATTAGATCAGACATTTTCACTCGTTTCTTAGTCATTTAGAATTTAAGTTTTGTTTTCGCCCTCATGCAATACCCAAGTTACGCAGTCCACGGTTCACGATTCAGACACCTGCCTGCAGCCTCCCCGTTTTTTTAAAAGAGTTTACCCCGACTTCGTACATATGGGTCACGTTACGAGTTAAAAGGAAACCGGCCTTTTTAAACAGACTTTAAATCGATTTCCACTCTTTGAAGGGGCGGTGGCCCCGAGAACCACGGCTGACGGATCCCAGTGCCTAACATTGTGTTGCACAAGGCCACTGCCGGACAAAAACCCGTTTCACCACCAAACAGCTGAGCCGCCTCCATTACATTACGAGAAATTGCGTCACGAGAGCGCACGCGCGCGCAACTGTTGCGCCAGGTCATGCGTGATTGTACAAACTTACATAATCGCAGAAAAGTACTTAAGCCGGCAAAAGCCTACAACCGCGCTAGGGGACAATAAAAGATAGCCTTTTTAAAATGAAAAAAATCTGATACAACTGCTAAAGTGAATGCGAAGCGTAAAATGACCTATCTCGCAAGACGTCGTCGACATGACAAGCATTTACGATTTCCAACTTTTTCACCGAATGGTGATCCACAAATTCGGTTTAAAAAATGGAGAACTCGTCTAGATAAAAATTAGTGTTAAATCTTATGGTTCTTATAAAACGAAAGAATACGATGGAAAATGAAGATTTTCAATTTCTATGCATGAAGGCATATGCTCGAAAGCAGAAGATTAAACTCTGCTTTGACCGGTAATCGAATCCGGGTCTTCCACTTGCCGTGCGTATAAAGACCCGGGCCTTCAATTTTAAATTATCCGCAACGCTTTTAGTACGAGCGATTCGTTTTAGGGCATATTCCTTTAGAAAGGTTAAACATTTGATTTATAAGAAACATTTGTCACTAGTAATCATTTACCATAAAAATCACAGCGCAAATCCCTCCAGGGTTTACGTAAGAATATTCACCGCGAGAACAAGAACCTGACATCCTTTCACAGCAACATGCACGACCTGTATCACTACACCCCTACCAACAAAAGCGTAACAATCAGAAAAATGTTATTTGTTGCTTTCGAAAGCAACATACGGTGAACTTTCTGAACAATCGTCTTAATAATCTGTACGGCATGACAGAACTACTCGTATTCCACTGAACGCAAGATTAGTCATGATGCGCTCAATTTTCCACCAGTCACCCATCGAGAGCCCGCCTCCACTCTGGAGCCTCCTCTATGCAGATGGCTGTGTACAGGTGGGAGAGAGTGGAGTTACCACTCTCACGCCTCCCTCTCTCTCCTTCATCCAGCTGCACGCGCGCCTCCGACTCCCTCTTCCCTTTCTTCCCGCCTCACCCCCATTCCTTCCCCCCTTCACCTGTTGCTTGCAATTGTTGGCTACCCCCTTTCCTCTTTTCCCACCCTCCCGAACAGATCGTACCTCAAACACCCAAATGCCAAGGGAAAATAAAATCCGCTTTCTTCTTGACTCGCGAGCTATTTTTTTTTCTGCGCGCGTTTCGGACAAGTTTACTCTCGCTTTCGATAAGCGTAATAATGAGTCCTTAATCCTGCGGAGTTCTCACTGGATACGGAGACATTATATCATTACAAAAATCTTGCACGCTTCCCAAACTTTCCCCATACTTACCAGGTGATTGTTACAAAAGAATATCGACTAAAAAGGACCACCACGGAGACGCGTGTCTAGCATTTAACTACGCCAGTTTGATATAAGACTACACAAGAAGTTGGTACGAAAAACACCGATTCACACACCTTCCCACCGCGTTTTCCGTCACGATATTTACGTAATAACAATCTTGCGCCGCTAGTCCTTGAAAATTCAAGGTCTCGGGCGAGAAATTCCGAGGCCATCACGAATTAAATAACGCATTTCAAGACAACACACGTAACAGGGTTTCAGATCATTCAAGATGCTTTAGTAGAAAGTGAGATGTTCCAAAACCTACGTCTCAAAATAAAATAGTATGTTTTCATTGAAATATAAACATAAATTATATAATTTTGCATCAAAGCCAAGCACTTATGGCATGCCTCTCTAAAGTAGGTAGTACGAGGCCCGTGAGTCGTACGCAGCCAGTTCAAAAGATGCGGCTCTCTCATTGCTATGATTCTTTTCTAACTTGGAGTAAAAGACAGCATGAAGGAGACGATCATGGTTAAACAACGAAATACGAAACATGAAAGTTTAACAATGTTTTTTAAATAAAATATACGCCGTTTTTATGGTTATTAAGAGGTTTCTCCATTCATCTTCAATATACGCCGTGTTGAATATCTTGCTTCAATTTTCAACAAAATACTTTTGCTTATTATTATTACGTGTATTCCTCCGCGTATTTATGAATTATTTGAGTTGTGATTGAGTTGCGATTATTGCTCTAAAGAGTAAATATTCAACAATATTTCGCTTGTTTTAATTAATTATTTTAATGATAAACACACCTAATTTGTTTTCGAGACTTTAAACCGAATGTTTTGCAGATCGTTCGAACAGTAGTTTCCAGTCGAACAACCAGCGGAAAGGAGAGAAAAAATCCGCTAGAACGTGCCAGGATTTTTCTGGGAAACCGCCTAACCGATTTTCTCCATCACGATTTCTTTCGGCGAACTCCACCGTGTTCTTCTTTCACTCCCAAAGCTTTGAGTCACCACGATCGAACCACTTCTCGCGACAAAAACAGAAGCCAGAAGATCGCGTCCGTGCAATAAACAACCGCTGTCGGACCTGTCCCATGCACATCTTTTGGCCTGTCACCAACGAAACCTAACGAAGCTGTCTTTCGCTATGATATTTTTCTCTATTCAACGATAAAGAACTCTATACACTCTAATGACAGTGAAATTTACCATACGAACTATATCTTTCGCTGCATTGTTTCCTTGTATGTACTTCGTAATCCTCAAAATCCTCGTTAGATTTTCTTTCGCAATATATTGAGTAATGCCCCTAAAAAAATTTTTTTCGCAATCACTTATTCCCCCGTCCTTAAATTTCGTTAATAAACGAGTTGTTCACAGCTTTCTTCCTAACACTGTTTTCTCCCATCGGCTAAAGGGAAGAAAATTGTGAAACCGTAAACTATCCATTCATTTAGCAAACAAGCTATTTCTGCTCTACGTAGGTGAAGCGTTCACTGGCTCCCTACGACCACTTACGACACTTGTTGCTTTATTGTTTCGTTTTTAATATATTAGCAATACCAGGGCATATATAATTGAAAAAATAACTTGAACGAAGAGGAATAATGCATATTTAGCGCGTCGCTTAGAAAATACATTGCCATATTTTAACTGAGAATCGCGACTTTGTGAAAAAATATTTCAATTTACTCGAAAGACTTGAGAATAACAGAGTGTATCATTGTTTAATTACAAATGAATATCAAATAAGAGAACGGAGTTTTCCAATAATGGAAGATCCTAATTTTACGGACGAGCTATCGACCAATTTCATTTCGAAGTAATTTAACCACAAGTTGCGCCATTGAAGTCGAGAAAAACAGCCAAGGAGTAAAAATAACTCAGGGAATCGAGGATGTGGTGGTCTAAATTGTCGACAAAAGCGTTGAGGAAACGACGCATCTGGTATTAAACATCCTCCAGAATCGATAAAAAAACCTTCTCGCCGCTACCAAACATGGTCTATATAACGCACTCAAATCGAAAGGGAAATCAGCATTTAAAGAAAAACTACGTAAAAAAACACCAACCCAACCCTTCGCTGAGTCACACTTTAATCTAGGCAAACCCTAGCAAGTCCTAAAACCGTATTATCCCCAGCCTTTCTCCGCCGTTACAGCAAACCGAGGTTACTGCCACCTAAAAAATAAATAAAACGCGCGCGGGGTGATAAAATACTTTTAAAGAGCGAATGGAAGATTTTTTGATGGTCCATCGAGTCCGAAGAAATCAACATGGCACGGCCGGTGATTGCATCGGAGTAAAGGTAGGAGGGGGGAGGGTTAAACCGCGAAAGTTAGGAGTGACAGCGAGAGAGGGAGGATTCGACAGTGCGGGGGCGGAAGGGAGGGGGGGAGGCGTCAAATAAGATGGGAAAATGGGGTTGTATGTGGGCGGGTGGTGGTGGGAGGAAGGGGTTTAAAGAAAGGATCACTGATGGTCGAATGGATGTAAAGGAAGTGAAGGCACAAACCCAGCTGGGTTATTTATACTTGTTCATTGGAGAGGGATGACTGCTGTCTATATATAATTGACTGGGCCAGGCGAGAGGATGTTTCTTGGCACGCTTGTCGACAGGGGAACAAAGAAGCCTCGGGTATGGAAACAGGCTGCATGAAGACGTGAAGGAGAGTAAAAGGAGCGAAAAAAAAGATGGCCGAGGTGGCAGGGGGTTAAAAAAAAAAAGACGACGAGCGGCACGTATCTTCGGATGTAATGTGTCCGCGCGATCAAAGAACGGAACGGTACAAATTAAAGGCGTAACGAGCGTGGGGAGCCAACTATGAAAAGCGGATTGGGCAAGATAAATTACACGACGGTTCCGAGAAACAATTGAAGCATAGCTGGCAGGCTATGCGGGATTCTTTTACGATGAGAATAATGGGAGGGAGATGACGGGGAGAGAAATGTCCAAAGAGCGCCAAAATATGTTTAAATTGCCAGGAGGCGTCTCTCCCGCAACAAAACAAAAACTTGAACGCTGTTCAAATTTTTAGAAGAAATGCTTTCTGACGACAAAAGGAGATCCGGTCGACGGGTCATCCTCGAAGGCACAACAGACGTCTTTAAATTACCGTGCACTTAGGAAAAAGTTGAGCGTTTCAGGTATTCAACGAACAACGTTTAAAAGCCGAACGGTTAAATTAATTAAGTAGACGATAAAAGATTATTCGAGGCGACAATATTACGACTATATTTAAAATTTCATAGTACGATTTGGCGAAAAGGACGCGTGTTGAATAACAAAAACATTCACTTACGTACTATCAATTATGTATCAAACACGAATGGTCGGAAATTGAAAACCAACGAAATTTTCCACTACGCCCAGTGACTCATCTATTGGAAACACTTTTGCGATGCTTTCCAGGGAAAAAATTGTTAAGAAACTGGGTTGAGTTGCTTTTTGAAGCTTGATGAACGTTATGGAAGTGGCACTTAGCACTACAGCCGCCTCGTAACGGACAGGTAACGACGAATAAAAAATGCTTCGGGAGCAGCCCCAATCGACTCCAAAGAAGAAAAATAGGCAGGTACTAGGTTCGCAACAACTAAAGCAAATCCCCGTTTACGAGAAAGGAAGGCGAAGCAACGAGAAAAGAGGCCTATAAAGGATCCGGCGGCGAAATGACGCAATAACCAAACTATGGAGGGCTCTCCGTACTGGTTGTGCGTTGAGTGAGGTCGGACGCTCCAGAGATGGAATGCAGAAGCAGCTTCCAGATCGAGTTTTCCATAAACATACGTCTTAAAAGAGTGTAGTGTCAGTAACCAAGGTTCGGAGGAAATCTGGAGGATTGGGCTCAAAGTTGGCATCGATCCATCGCTCATGGCTCTAAACTTGAAGCCATTTCCAGGAGTGGGAGAGGGATGCGCGATTGGTCGCGCAAACAAATCTTCTTTCTTTAAGCCCATTGTAAAAAAAAAATGATTCCGGAACGTCCGATCTATTAACGAGAAATTTATTATCGTTTGAGTTACCAGTAATCGTAAAGAATAACGAATAGGTGATCCAGATATCGTCAGATTCTGTTCTTTTCCCTTTGATCTATTGTACTTCGCGGCTGAAATTACAACTTCCGAAGAACATGCCAGAGCAGGAACAAAAATTACTAGGCATTCAAAACAATCACTCCGTTTCTCTCGTCGAGATTTAAATTACCTCGAATTTATTCAGATCAGTATGTACGCTATCTTGTTTTTAAATGTGGAGATTTATTAAAGGTATTAAAGAAAGTGACTTTATACGTATACATAGGTATTTAAAATAATTCCTAGAAGAAAGAGCGGCGATTCGTTATTTTAATGTCATAACTAGCCCTGAAATATACATCGCCTCTGCTGTGTGCAGAAAAGCTCTTCAAAACCAACATTTCACCTTACAAATGACGAATAACGACAAAAACAATATAAGGAAACAAAACACGCAGTATTCATTCTTATCTGTCACTACGTGGTATCAAATGACATGGAGGAATGACCATGATGGTACCACCTTGGGTACAGTTTGGCGTTTAAATTATTACCTAGCGAGATCACGTCAGAAACTTCCGCTCGATTCAGCGACATATTGCACCAATCCGTTCATATTCAAGCACAAAAAAAATCTTTAAAAATTGAGGAAATCCATCTTGACACAAACGATTTGGAGACGTTAAGACCGACACTTTTCCTAAATAGCTAAATTCTCTCTCATGTTTATTTTCCTTTTCGACATTCAAACCAATCACGAAACGCCATTTTTCGCACTCGAACAAGGCCCAAAACCAAAAAAAAAGCAACAATAACACGAGCAAAAGAAAGAAGAACCCTACCCGCGTTTCAAGCAATCGATCGGCGCTATTCTCGCTAAATCATCAATAGCGAGGAACCTCTAAATAGTCCGTCGCTGGGTACGTGCGCAGTACTATTCGTGATTAACGGCCACACGCGTTCGTGCACCTTCCATTAAGGATGGGCGCGGATTTATTGCGCAGCTATACGGGTGTGCTTTAAGCGCTATATGTACTCTAGGTGGACCCTATCGCTCCGTATTGGAGTGCAGCAAGGCAGAGAGGGCGATAGAGAGATCGAGAGGGGAGGGGAAGAGAGACAGAGCCGACTGGAATGGATTGGATTCGTCCTCGATGGAAGTCAGAAAGGCAGTCATGCGAACATCCGACACCAGTGCGTTTATGGTGGGCGGCCGTCCCGATTCGCCCGGAACGGCATCCGAGATGACTTCGACTGCCGCTCTTGGCTGCGTCGGGTCACGCCGACGGCGCCGACCTCGGAGCAAAAACCGCTCGACGTCCATACGAACGAGTCTCCTGGTTGCCTCGAAGTTCGCTCGCCGACGAGAAATGCATTCGAAGTTTTCTGTTGGACTAGTTTAATCCACGGCATTTCTGCATTGTTACGCAACCAAGTATAAAAACGGCACACGAGATCCCGCCATAAAATTACCTCTTGGAAGGTTCATTTCGCTCTTTCGTTGAGTTTTATTACTCTGTTAAAGCAACCTCTATTGCAAAGATACGATCCACTATATCCTATCATACTCATAAGTCAAAATTAAATTAAGATAATAAAAACGACCGTTTAAGAAAAAGGGTATTTATAAAATGATGTTATTTGATAGCTGACGGAGAGAAGTCCATAAAGGCTGTTTGGGTGATGAGTACCGAGAGTGAAGACCGACTATTTTTATTTTAAGGCATTCAATTTTTAATTTGATTTATTCACATATAAAATTATAGAAGAAGATAGTTAAATTATTTCAATTATAAAATGGAAACGGTCATTCGGTATGATTACTGCGTCTTAATATATCTCAAAACATTCTATTTGGGTTCCACCGAGTAGGTTGTAATTTAAAATCGTAAGAAATTGCAGCGCTCTTCCGCCGACGGATTTGTTTTCGACAATATTTTTAACACGAAAAATATTATAACATATAAAACTCAAAATTTGAATCAGAAAAGAAAAGAAAAGTAAAAAAACTGAAAATTCTTTAAAAATACGAGTTCCTAACTTTATTTATTTAGTATATATTTTTACAGAAATTTTCTAATGAAACATCTAAAAATTTGAAACGATGGCATATGAGACCCTCAATGACAGTACTTTAGCAATCGAGGTCATTTCGGATGACCTGAAAATAAATGATCGGTTCCATTACCTTTGGAATTGAGCAAAATCAAATGTTTCACATCATTTCTTCAGAATTAAACTATGTCTGCTCGAAATATAAATACTTTACGATGGAAAATAATGATAGGAGATGACATTTTAAACCACATCTTGTACCCACATTATTAGGATTACTTATACCGAATAAAGGTTCAACTTCTGATATTCAAAGCGTTTTTCTACGAGTTCCGAAGCCCATTTTCAGATCACAAGAAGCAACTAAATTTTGGAGAGTGCCAAATTAAAATTTTCAGACAGTAAAAAAAATGAGAAGGGAAAAAACTATGCCAGATCTCAGCGACTTTCAGAAAACGGGCAAAAAGCACTCGGTTAATATTGTCCATAAAATTTTCCGACTTCAGCATCGAGCAGTTTTAAGTGGCAGAAGACGGTGACGCAGGTCCCAGAAAGACGCTGACGCAAGCATAATAAATGAGCCAATTCACTTCTGCATTACTATCCGTCCCTTTTATACACCGACCCTTTCGGACGGAAAGCAGCCGAAATTAACGGCACCCACCAGTCATTGTGGCGGAATGAATGAGACGACGGAGTTTTCTCCGCGTGTGTGATACGAGCATGGATTCCGCCAAATTCGTAAGTTTTCTACGGAACGAAAATCATTCCCGACTTCAATCTGTCTCGGAGATGGACGTGGCCGAGAGAAAATAATTAGCTGGTTTTTTACACTGGTAACGATCGCAGTTCATTAAGGAGGGTTGAACATCCATAAAATTCCGGCGACTTAAAAAATCACATTTAAAAAGCCTGATATAACACGGCGTTATTTAAAAAATGTAATCAAGCGATGGAATCGTTGATTCCGAAATACGTATTTAGGCATTTTTTTATAAAAGGAAGTACTCGTGTGTTTTTTGGTTAGTGTGTATTTGTGTGTGTGTGTGAACAGAGAACAAGTTAGGAAAGTGTACAACGTATCACAAATTGGCGCGTTTCGTGCAATGGAGTATTAGAAAGTAATTATATACCTGTACGTAAGGGAAATTGCGTTTTTTTCTTCATCATAAATAATCCATTTTCTTCCTATTTAAAAATAGTGCATGCACACGTAAGTAAAGTACACGTTTGTTTGTGAGATTGTTTATGTTAGCAACAATGAAGAAGTAACCACGCAAAAAATTTTCTAAGTTCAACTCGAATTAAGACATTCTCATTTGATTTTCTCCATAACGGCTACTTCTATGATAAAAAGGTATATGAAAGGAAACTCTAATTTACCAGTTCTACAACTTTTACTTGAAAAATATTTTGATATGAGCAATACTTACGAGATATGACGAAAATTTAATTTTTTGCCACAAGTAAAGTGGTACCCCTGATTGGCGTACGTGATTCATTTTTGCGATTTTCTTCTTATGATTGTAAGCCCTTAATATCAAATTTCATGAAAATCCGTTGGGTAGAAGCCGAGAACGAACATGCGGACGGACGGGCGGACGGACGGACTGACAACAATGCTGGAAGCGAAACGCGCCTAAAAAGGGTCTCTGGCGTTGGAGTAAATACCCCTAAACCCGGAATGTGTGAGATTGCGGGTGTGTTTGGTCACTGACGTGCAGTACATTCCCTTAATGTATTTTCCTTTTTAAAACACATTTGTATGGTTATTAGGAGTTTCCTCCATTTAGCTTCATTATCAAATAAATATTTACTTTCTCCCTGGCATTACGCTAAAAGTTTTATACAACTGATAAACCGAAAATATTCGAATTCATTCAGTGCAAACCTTTTTCGCAAAGCTTTACAAAACCATTCGAGTGATTCTGAACAACCGAAGATTACTAATCTCATCATTCGAACAGCATCGTTAACGACCGCATGGCTCTTCGCGTCGGCATGAAAGCAACAGCAACAAAAAACTCGTCACTCGAGCGCTTTTTGTCGTCGACCAAATTTCAACTTTTAGAAAGTCACTCCACAACGTGTGACTTGTCAACAGAGGCTCGGCCGGAGCCCGCTTAGAATTTTCCTCCGCGAGCGGTGGTTCCGTGGAAAGAGACGATTGCGATACCCTCTGGTGGCGACACACAAAACACAGCGGTCGTTACACCCATGAGGGCAGTCGGCATTCTAAACCCAAATTCGGGGAAGCGAGACGGAAATTTAAAAAATGCCGCGCGCACACTCTTGTCACCAGAGGAAATTAATTTACGTGCGGAGTCCAACACGGAAGAATTTCGAGTTCACTTTTGCTCCATGAAATTTATTTTGGTGCATTCACATCAAACGCACAATTACAAAACTTCGTTAGGCTGAATATACCTAATGAAATTTAATTCTGTTATAATATACAAGAGCAATAAAGCTACTCCGCATTTGTTTTTACTGCACGTATTTGAACGTATGCTTAAATTCGTTCGTGGTCGCAAGTCATCCTGCCTCCCCGGCAACCTTTGAAATTCTCGCTATATTCATTGATTTTTTCGTTATTTTCTCAGTTAATTGGTGGCACCAGACACGTTTTCCAACTTGCCAAA
Organism: Uropetala carovei; assembly: GCA_036926305.1. NCBI lineage: Eukaryota > Metazoa > Arthropoda > Insecta > Odonata > Petaluridae > Uropetala > Uropetala carovei. The sequence goes on from JAXCHB010000100.1 coordinate 8,081,389, forward strand.
AAAATATCAACGAATTTCCAATTCACAAGTGTAATACTAATAAATAAATAACAGCTCATTCCCATCGAAAGAATCGACGACGAAATGTTATTTTTATAAAAATTTTAAAATTGTAGAAAATGCAAATCCTTTACGTTTTTGGAATACTATTACGCAACAATTACTTAGATAATTAATGACATCAATAAATAATTTAAATGAGCCTGTAAGCATACTTTAATGAGTTTAAACACGGAATTGCGGTTGCAGGTCGATCAGAATGCTAAAACTGACGAACATTAAGGTAAATTGTGAAATGCAGCAGTGAAAATTTTAACTGCCGTTTTCTAGATACTATATACTGTGTAAATAGAATTAGAATTAATCGGCACAGGAATATATATTTACGGAGTTGTTCTCTGCCTTTTATAGGTTATCTAATAACAGAAAGGATACCATATTAAGTCCTTTCCTGTTCTTTAAACGCCTCACCGTGTACTCGAGTAAAAAGTAACTAAAATACTTTTCACTGTATACCTGGTGTAATTTAGACAACCGTTTACAAAAATCTCAAACGGCTGATTCGTTGAATAAATCATCATCGGCACATCACGCAAACCTCAACTGTTGCATACATTTAAATTTATCATTTGAATTTAATATTCCTTGACAAAACACTCCGCAAATCACCGACAAATTGCAGCCGTTCCACGATATTTAAGATAAAATCACATCTCTTGTAGTCCACGGCGATTGAAAATGGCGACGACAACATAAGACAAAAATCTCTACGTTCCTCTCTAAAAATTTCGAGAGAAATTTCCGCCGTTTTGCATTTAATGAGCCGACCGAATTTTCACGCCGGGAAGAATACTGGGACGGAGTAAGCTCTCCGTGAAGTTAACACGTCTTCCGAACGTCGCGGAAAAAAATCTCCCACGCACACAACCTAAAGACGACTCAGAACTAGGACCGAATCGAAGGACTCTTTTACAAACTGGAACGCCCTGAGCTATCAACGTCTCCGACTCGAGCAATTACTTTTACATAAATTTACATGAAAGCGCACTCTTGGCGAGGGACGCGGGAGACATCGTGCAGACGCATTATTCCGCCGGTAAGCCGGAAGCAAAAAACAACACGGGCTTGCGGAGAGCTGAAGAGACGCTTCGAGTTTGAATGGAGAGATGGATGAGCATAAGGAAGGGAATGGGACGAGCTTAGACGTAGGATTAGTAGTAGTTAAGAGAGAAAAAGGGAAGTCAGAAATGAGAGAAGACTTTAACGCGAGGATAGAACACGAACAACGCTCGCCGGGGGCTAAAGAGAGCTCTCTTTCTCTGTCGGAGCGATAACAGGCAGGGAAGAGAAAGCTTAAGATGAAAAAGTAGCGATAGGTTGCAGGACGAAGCACTCTTCGTAACAAGTGAAAGGAGATAATGGTAAGTAATTTTTCCCTGGATACTGAAAAGCGCTCTAAGCTTTGGGGTGCTTGTCTATCCGTTCAGCAACCAGTGAGCATTCATACCGTCGATTGCATATCATGTCAAGCACATTCCTTATACGGCAATTACTTCACGTAGCCTCATAAAAACTTCCAGTGAAAAATTACAAAATATACACTTGAAGATATTTATCATAAAACGATAGGAGCAAAAGATATAAAATGTGTAACTATGAAAACATTTACTCCTTTGTTTTTCAGAGATAGTTGTTCCAGAGAAAATGTCTAACAAAAGCAAATTCGGATATTGAACTTGTTAGTAGTGAATTTTTTCGTAATTCGGAACGCAGATATAACTAAATTATTAATTTAACAATCCAGCAGTATAATGCAATAAAGTGTACAGCACTTTTCGCTCTAATCATAAATCACCGTTCAGAGTCCTGCAGAAATCGAGTTACCTACTTATCACGGTGGATGTCCTGAGAAATAATATTTCACCGATTGCTGATATTGAGCCCTGTTAGATATTTAACCATTAAAATATAGAGGTGCGGTCCTATGACACCAATTAAGTTAACACGTAAAATTACTGCGCCACTTTCCACTAGTTTACATTTTACTAATTGTAAGAAATAAAGTGAATATTAAGTTTCTTTTAGGTACCCCTTAACCCTCAACACATTATCAAACAGGGAAAATCCAATTGTAGACATCGCTAGCTAGAGAAAATATTTGTAATAACAATATGGGAGATTGCACCTCATTTACACCGTGTTCCTAATATCGTCAAAGGTTAATATAATTTAGATGTCTGACCATTTTACTTGCTTTGACCATTTCAGCTGTTTTGAAAAATTCACATTTTCGTACCATTTAGCTCTTTTGAGACGATATGAATATTTAAGGCATGTTATCGCCCTAGAATGTTTTATTGACCTGTACTCCCTAATGGCAGAAGACATTTGTTTTTTTACCTAGTCAGGCGCTAATGACAAAACCGTCGACGCGCCTACAAACATCACACCCACGCAGATAAATGAGGCATAAATATCTCAAACGTTGATTGATGAACACTCGATATAAACGTACTCCGTTAACCGAGTCAACTGGGAAGATAAATATTACTCACGGAAATTGGCATACTATTCTAGCAAAACCTATAGTTTAACGCCCAAAGAAAACCTCCGCAGGATTATTCGGATGAGCGAGCAAGAGCCCGCTCAAAAGACCGCGGTCGTTTTTTCTCCCTGCTTCGCTCTATGTGTCTCCAAATTGAAATTTGAACGCTTTCCCAACATTTATCGAAACCACTGCCGCCTCTCAATTCTCGTTATATAAAAAGAGTGGCTTCCTCCATTTCTTCCACCGAGTGACCTAAACAACTTCATGTTCCGAGGCTTCTTATTCCTTTCTCACTTTCTCACATGCTAATGCGTCGTTTAGTTAACTTTTGAAAAATATGAACTATATAGAATCGTTATAAACATCAACTTAAATAACTATACGAAATTTGATGAAAAACGTATTAGCCGTTTTTTAGAAAATCCACTTCTTGTTAAAGTTGCCCAAGAATAAACTAGCCTTATATTCATTTGTTGAGAAATATGAACTATGTATTCTGTATGTACGAGATTTCATTCATTTTCGCTCTACAGTTTAGGATCTAGAGCCGCAAACAAACAGACCCACAGACAGACAGACGACATTGCGAAAACCACTTTTTCGGACTCAGGTACACCTAAAATTTATATTTCCATCAAAATCTCGACATCGAATTTTTTCGCGATTATAATACTTTCTCAATATACACCAATCCCGCGGTTTACGCGATTAATGCGTTCCTGAAAACTGTCGTGTAAACCAGAGCTGCAAACCACTTCAAAATTTGGAAGTGGTTCGGTTCTAAATTTTTGGAAGTGGTTCGGTTCATGGTTCGGTTAAGACGGGAATTTTGACAAGTGGTTCGGTTGGGTTCAACTAAATTAGTCATTTGAAATACTATCCAGAAATAATTTGTCCGATATAAACATTATACATTCAGTATCAATCTGTAAGTAAATCAATCAGCAGTCATTATTTTAAACGAAAGAAGAATTTATTTAAAGAAAGGAAAAATTTATATTTTAAATATATTACAATCCCATCATCATCGTCATTTATTTATATTAAAAACTGGTATTTTTGATCCTAACAAGATTTTTATGTGGATAACAATAGTATCAGAGAGGAAAGAGTTAGGCACTCTTTCCTTTGAAGCAAACCCGCTGGTTTTTCCAATGGAAATTCCTGGTCTTTTCGTTGGTCCGTACTTTGTGGATTGAGATCGAACCGAAACCGAACCACTTTTGCAAAAAATTACGGTTCGGTTTTCGGTTCATTGAAAAATTAATCAGTGGTTTCGGTTCGGTTTGCAGCTCTGGTGTAAACCGAAACCGCGTAAACCGAAACCGATTTTTCGATATTTGAATTACATCTAATTTAACTTATAAAGTAATCACTTTCCCCTTTTTAATTCTCTATTATCATCTGCACTAATTTTGACCTTTTTCATACCATCTTGTAAGGGATCACTAATGTTTTGAAGGATGTGGACGGGCCTTAAAGCTTCGCGTAAACCGAAACGAGTCGCGCAAACTCCCACCATTGTCCAGAAGTAAAACGGAGCGTAAAGTGACACCGCGTAAACTGAAATCGCGTAAACCGCGGGAGTACTGTACTTGGTATATGAGAAAGTAAAAAAACCATCGCCTAACTACGACAGGGTAACTTTGTGTTATTAATACTCTGTTTAGCATCTTTCCGATCGATGAGAGGGTTAAGTGACAATACATTAACATTTTGCAACTGAATTCCAGCTAAGTGGGTAAAAAAAGAAGCACCATATGAATAGACTCCCAACACTATCTCACAAATGAAAAAATAAATTTTTTGAAGCACACATTGTTTTAGGTAATATTTGGGCGAAAAATATGCGAGGTCGAATAATCAAGGGAATATATTACAAAAGGCATATGAAACGGATAACGACCTAAAAATATATATCTTTTTAAAAGCAAAAGATGATAAAATATGGAAGAATAAGAGGTGCACCAAAAATAATTACGAGTAACTTCACAATATGGATGGTAACAAAATAAAACGCATAACAATATAAAGGAATACAATAGGCAATTCTAGGCAAAAAATAAGGTATGTACTTTTAATGAAGGATAACCTGAATTAATCTCCAGATACAAATTTCGGAAAACCGATTTACCGTATTAAATACCAAAAATCCTTGTTGGGGCAAATATACTTCTTCATTATAATTGTAATATTTCGAAAACATTCTTAAAATAATTGCACTTGAAGATAAATAATACATAAACCTCATAATCCGAAAGCTTCCATCGGGGTCTATATTTTCCATCCTACCTTGACTCGTTCCCATCAACTCTTAACTAACCAATCGCAAAATATCACTCAATAGTAACACATTTCTTGCCCTCCAGTAGTTTAAATGATGTGCCATCGATAAATAAACCTGCCACTTCTTATTGGCTCTTGGCCACGCTTCCAATCAGCTAATAATACAGAGAATAAAACGGAGTTTATTTCTTAGAAATAATGCCTCTTCTTTAGAAATGGGGATTGCGTCCTTTGGCAAGAAAGGATGAATTTACAGCAAGTTGAAATCGTGACCGCGTCTTATAAGGGACCTTAGAAACGTCGCTTTCGCAGGTTTCTTCCTCCTAATATACAGTCACGACTCCGGTAGCATCATCCTCCTTTCTGAGAAATGGGAGAAATTATAAAGACGGGAGAACAGAGAAGGGATTGAGTTTTGAAAACGCTGGAAGACGTTACAATGAACGCGAAAAAAAATCGGAATAATAAAAAAAACAGCATTAGAGCGAGACAGATAATTTCACAACCACACCGAACGGGCAACCATGGATATAAAATGGGATTAAGACGGCGAATGATCAGTCAAATGGGAGGTGGAGGCTAAATCCGCGGCGGAGGGGGGAAAAATAATCTCGGAATTGATGAAATCTGGGGCGCTCCTGTTATTAAAATTTTTCGTTAGCAAGCGCTAAAAACTTTCGACCTCGAATAGACGGAAACCGAGATAAATTCCGAGAGAGAGATAGTGAGAGAGAGCACGAGTGTCGACGCGAGCGTGAACCGAAGAGGGACTTTTCATTATAGTTATTTTTTTTTTTCGGAAGGGGGAGGAAGGAGGAGGTGGGGCGGTGGCGGCGAAGGAAGCGGTGACGACTGTGACAGCACAAGACGACGCTTTGCGTGCAAGAGCGGAATAGTTAATGGAGGAGTGCCCCTTTACGGCCTCGTGAGGCTATGGCTGAATGAATAAGTAAGCGTGTGCTCGTGTGGTGCACCCTGGGAAGGACCGAGAGAAGGAATGGCTGATGAGGAGGAGAGGAGGGCAGAAGAGAGCTCCTGCGCGGATAGACACGTGACGCCGGCGAGGAATAAAAAGGCAGGGCTCATCGAGGGTGGAAGAAGCAGTCACGATTAAAAACAATGAGATCGCTAGGAGACGAATGTCGAGTCTTTTAAAAAAAAAACTACGACACAAAGCCATAATGGTCGGAGCAGGACAGCGACTTATTACCCAAAATAAGCGGGATATTTCTTCGAAACTGATGTCGGACGATTAATTAGAATTTCAGATCAAACCACGTTAATTTAAACGACCATTCATAGGCTTACTTCAGACAGAGATAAAAAACAAAACAAATGAGTAATATTTTAGCAAAAGTTATGCAAATTAATGGGAAAATCAAATAAATTTTACTCATATCATGAATGTGTTTGCAGTATGACATGCGACTAATCACGGTTCTACGATAAATTCGTTAAAAGTTAGAATCGTGATACTGAAGTATTTATGAGGAATAATGTTCCTACTTTTAGCATACAAAACTCATAAAACCGTAAAAATACACCCGTTTTTAATCGGTAGAAACTTTCCTTCGCCAAGCAATAAACTAGCCTATGTGAGAAATTGATGGGAATGATTGATCCGAAGATCCTTATGCGACAGGCGTAAGCTGTGATGATGGGAAATGTGGAAACAGGTGAAAAAATCTGCTATGACCGGGAATCAAACGGCCATGTTTTTCGTCACGTTAAGCTTCGCTCGCTTTACTATAAAAAGCACCGAGTAGATTTTATTGTCGTTCGTCATAGGTAGGAGAATACAACGCTAGGGCGACTGGAGATTGTTTTTGGCTGAATCACCCAACGCTTCCACATATATTTTTTCACAAGAAAGTCATCGATCACCTCCTTTCTCCTCGAGTGTTCACATGAAATAGAAAGCTGGTTATCTCGATTTTGTAACAAAGCATAGCAAATAATGTACAGGTAATCTCCGATTTAAGTCTTTCCGATTTACGTTGTTTCGATATAACGTCCTTTACAAATAGGGGACAGTTTCCCCGTTTTATGCCCGATATAACGTCGAGCGAACCGCTGCAATGTATCTAATGCTTCTCCTTTCAATCGCTGGGCAGATGGAGAATTCGAGTTAATCATTTAATTATTTAATCCTTTTATAACATACAAGCAGAAATACTCGGCGTTGCCGGGGAAATTTGGTTCAAATCCGATCGGAATTCTAGATGGTACTTAAGAATCCACTGGGCCGCCGTGTTGAATAAAACGGACAGAGAGAAGCAAAAACGACGTATAAATTATTTCTGGAAGCCCTCCACAATCGTACCAAATTTGATTAAAATCAATAGTAGGACTTGGGAAAATACGCGTAGTTTATGAGAACAGTTATTTTATTGAACAGTTTAGGCATCAGGACAGTTCGAAAAGAACTGTTCCATTCTTTCTGACATACAAAGTTATTTTGCTTTTTGTACAATTAATATAAAACATGTGGGATTAAAAAGTAGCCTACGGCCTTCCTATTTGTGAAGAAAGTATCTGTTGAAAGTTTGATTACTCTAGCTTTAATGGTGTGGAAATGTATAATGCACAAATAAACAAACAAACAAGCAAACTTTCATAAATATATAAGAGATAAATATATGGGAAAAACATGTCCGATTTACGTCGTTCCGATATACGTCGCCGGTTCTAGGAACACATCCCCGACGTAAATCGGAGGTTACCTGTAATTCATTTCTTTCATCATAAGTCAGAGAAAGATTACGACTCTGCGAATAGCTGGCTGTTTATTTACATTTACATTAATACCCTGCAAGCCGCCAGAAACGTTTGACAGGGGGAGGGGGGGGGGGTCACAGCACCAAATGAACTCTAATGCCTCTGTTGGACTGTCTTATCGCGTCTTGGGAAAAAGATCTGCAGCATTTCTCGGTTCTAGCGATTGTTTCGACATATTTTCTCGTACGCTCTGTTCTAACGTCACGTTCAGTGACGCCGACGGGTACAACTATGCCGCGTACGTCTTCAACGAATTCGGAGCTTTTAAACTTTTCAAATAGTTTCCTTTTGCAATCAATTCTTCTTCTCTTCAACGTCTGCCATTTCAGGTCCCTCAAGATCTCTGATACATTCCCATCATATCGATATTCTCCCTTTACAAATCTAGCCGCTCTACGCTGAACCATTTCGAGCTCCCTAGTTAGGCCCTCCTCGAAAGGGTCCCAGACGGCGCAACAGTATTCCACTACGGGTCGAATTAGAGAAAAGTATGCGATTTCCTTCATATTCGAGGGGCATCCCCGCAGGACTCTAATTGTAAGAGGAAAGCCCTTAAGCCCTGTTTATGTGAAGACATGTTTAGACAGGCTGCTGCGATTACCCGAAATCCACGAATGAAAATGCCGCAAATTAGCTACATATCAAATTGTTATCTGGAAACGTATTTCTAGCATATCCCATATAAACAACTACCTCTTCCACCTAATTTTAATTTCGTCAATTACAGCCTCCCTTTAACATTACCCCGAATACATTCACACGCGACCCGAGAGAACAATGACGCATCGCGGGGATGAGAGGACACAACTATTTAATGCGTCATACACCTGCCCTGCCCTTGCAAGGAATTCGAACCGACGTCCTCCACCCTGGACCGGTCACGCCACCTGCCACAAGTGCCGGTAAAATGCCGCCCACCGCCTTCCTACCGCACCGTCGACCCCACTAGGTCAACCATTTTGCGGTAGGACCGCCTCGAGGAAGATCTTCATCTTCACCCGGTCTTGCCGGACCGGTCGTAATCGGAATCTCGAACGAGAAACAAAAAATATCTCGGAATCGGAATGAGGCAGTAATTTCGCATCCGGCGACCATTTTTATTACACGAAACATCTTCCTTCTCTCTCTCTCTCGGTTGGCCGCCTACCAAAAATTCCGCAGAAAACAAAAACACGAGCAAGGTTACACGATCTCCTCTTTTTCCGCGCGAGGTAATCGAGCGGTCCGCTTCTAGTTAAGGGGAGAGAAACAGGACGGGCTATTAAGTATGCAACGCTAGGCGACGGCATTACACGGGAGGGGGAGGTGGGGTGGCATAAACTGGTCGTGCCCGGCACAGACGTACAAACGGGCTCGCGAGCACGCACACACACACACACACGATGACGACTATACCGTAAGGGAATGCAAGACCGTTCGCGAAATGCGCGGCCAAAATGCCCTCCGCGGAATTCGAATCGATTTGACCGAATTTCCAGTACAAAAAACATTTTACGATCGATTGATCATACGCATAAGTAACTAATCGGTGAAATTTTCCGAGGGAAATCGAGCGAAATTCTAACCTTAGGACTGGATTGACCTTTTGATCGTCCGAAGGAAAACTTGCAGGCGAGTTCACTTCTTATATAAACCCCCCGACCGACTTCCTCGCCAGATCAATTTCACGTTTAAAAGATATATCGGAAATGAAAGAAATCCTGTGTAGAAATGGTTAAATATTAATTAAATCCCCAGAAATATATATATAAATATATATACACACAAAATCTGATGTGGCCAACACATGACTTTCTCCATATTCTCCATATATTTAAATTATTATGAATAGCATTATAAGGCAAAATTATTATTTCGTATCGTAAAAGAATACCATCGTCCTTGTTGCCGTAAATTACGTATATTTTGAATGTTTACAGAATTCTCCGCTACATGGTGTTGGCGCTGTTTACTGGTATTAAGATAAAGCGAAATATATCCGAAATGGAAGGTTCTACGAAAATTAGTTTCAAACAAAACTTGGAAGAAATATTATTCTCTACAACTTTGGTCCTTACAAAGATTACCAATAACGATGTTTTTAAGGAGATATTTAACGGAAACCGGAAAACCGGTTATTTATAAATAACTCCTAAACAATAACTCCTATAGAAAATTGTTTCAAATGAAAACTGTAGGAAATTACATTCTCTATAACTTTTGTATAGAATTGTATATACAATAATGATATTTTAACCAAGAAATATCGCAAAAACCGAATCGGGTTTCGAATAAACCTCGACTTCCGGTTAACCGTTATTGTCCAAAAACTAATCAGTTCTTTGTGCTCATGTTAAAGTGTTACATATGAAGTTTGGTAACGATATGGCACGTACTTTTTGAGTTAGAGCGCCCACAATAACATACACACACACACAGACATCATTCCGAAAATAGTCTAAACGTGTTCTAGGGACCTCAAAACATGTATTTCCGTTGAAATCTCGAAGTCGATTTTTTTCATGAATACAATACTTTCCCATTACTACGTATGGAGAAAGTAACAAGCGAATTTTGTTATTACCTTCTGCGTAAGATTTTAGGGTTGTTAACAGATTAATGCAGCGCCTGAGATAATGTAATGATTTCCAATTTAATAGTGGAATAAGATTTCAGATTCGACAGCGCGATTCTGTCATAATTATTTCATAATACGAAGCTTACCGAAATTTCACTGAAATTTCAAGTTCGAATTTTGTGTCGGGTCAAACGAGAATAGAGATACCTGTTGCACCAAAAATTTTCAAGGTCGTTTGTTACCCGTAAACCATCAAGTTATTAAAAAACCTTTTTTCACGTGAATGATGTCATAAATTAATTAAGATCGATGCCATAATTAACTATTTGCTTATGTGGCTTACTTGAGTATACTATCGTTATCTAATTTATAAGAGGCGGAGACATTTATTTAACGGAAAAATCTATAATTATCATAAACTACATAATGCAAATATGTATGTATTGTACATACAATAATGTAGACAAACAATCAAAATATTAACCCTTACAACGGCGTGCTAAAATATCAATCAAAACATCTCCCGCGGATATTAATTACTCCCGAGAATCATTTCGCCTGCGTTTTGCGTAAATCCGTATAAAAAAGTGAAAACTCTACGTCGGTTAACTTTCAAGAAATATTTTCCGAAAAATATACAGCAAACAATCTAAATTCGATACATATGTATCGATTTGTAATTTAACATTGGTGCGCCCTAGGACGGGATTCCGACGAGTCAAACCATAACAGAAACTAAAAGCAATGACAATTTTTTTTTCTACCCGTAAAAATTCCCTAGTCCCTCATAAGCGGACCTCGACGCAAATCCAATCGAGCAGTCTCCAACAGATCCAAAACTAATAAAGGCTAATTCCATATCGACGCCGTGGCGCTGCTCCGACTCCTGGCGGTAGACGAATAAATTACATTCTACGCGCACGCGAAAATATCTTTATTATCAAACGAACCGTGCTCAATTTGCACTTATCACGAAGGAATGCTTTTGGAGCTCCAATTTTCTCGCTCGCCCAATAAAAACCCCTAATATGAGCTTGGTCGTAAAGCGACCGCATTATCAAATTGTTTGCAGAGACAAAACAACGCTAAAAGATGTTCCTTACGGTTCATTTTGCACGGAAAAAACCTGGGGGAAGAGGAATCGAGAGAGAGGGGGGGGGGGTGAAAGAGAGACGAAAAACAAACGACCCCGTCCCTTTAGCAAAACCCTCCATGCAGTTAAATGATAAAATCGATCTTTCCCTCGACCTCTTCCACCGTCACAAGACCACGTAATAAACCCGTTCCTCCGATAAAACTACCTCAAAGGTGGAAATACCCTACACCCTACCCCTCTTTCTCTCTACCTCCCTCTCCGTCACCCCGGTAACCCTCTTCCTCCCCCCTCCCTCCCCTTCCCTCCCCCCTCGCTTCTCCCCTCGCCGCCTCCTTTCACATCAATCCATCGGCAGGGCTGCAAACAGGGGGCGTCACACGCAGGCCGCCTTATCGATTGACTGGCCCGCGAGAGAGGGAGGGAGAGAGGGAGGGGGAGAGGGAGGGAGAGAGAGGGGGAGAGGGAGGGGGAAGGAGGGAGGGAAGATAGGAGAGGGTGGGGAGGAGAGCAGCTCGCAAACACGGGACACCTGTTCACACAATGGCCACCCAACATATAAGGCCGTCACGCCCAACCCTTCCCCCAACCCTTCAACTTTTCCGACACAAAACCCTTTGTGCACCTCCTACACTCCCTTCTCCCAACCTTCCCTTTCGCTACGGACATCGCGTCGCCCCTCGCAAAATCATCCCTCTCTCTCTCTCTCTCCATCTCTCGCTCCACTCACGCCTAACCGACTGCTCCCCAGCATCCCATACACACACGCACGCAATCCGTGCAACATATCTCTCTCCGATCCGACCTGTCGCTAGATGGACGCGTCGTAGCCACTCCATTACTACGGCTCTGCGAGCGGAGATAATTTTTTCCGATAAAAAAAATCCTCCCCCGCTTTTGCCGCGGATTCTCGCTTCGCTGCTGCGTGGATTCGGTCTGGTCGGTCCGAGGTGAAAATAGGACGCGAGTGATGTGCGGCTTGATAGACTCTTATCATATTGAAGGGAGGGGAGGGGGGGAGAGAGAGAGAGAGCAATGAGAACCAGTCTTGCGTACCATGCCGGTAAATGCCACCGTTGCGTGGACCCGAGAGATAGAGGACTACATCTCTTTTCCCATGGGGAATTCTGCACAATACGCCACCACAATCACGAAATTGGAAGGATTTTCAAGAACACAATGAAACCATAGTCGTGAGTGCAGAATGTAACTATAGGGCTATTTTCCCTGATAAATTTGACGTTTTTTTTGACTAAATATTACTCCCTTTCCCGACTGCAGTTTCATATAGGACCTTCGATCGCCCAATGTTTATTGGGATGTAATTCAATAAGCCAGTTACGAGAAGTGGCTAACCTTTCCTCTCCAAATTATTTTCGTTATGTTAATCAATTTTTTCTGGCATCGAACATCGAACAGAAAATAGAAACGGAAAGATGGCTTACCTGATTACGTATATTCAAATTCTCTTTTAGCTAAACAAAACTAAAATTGTCCTTTAGATGTTGATTAATTACGCAGTTACAATAGCTAGTGAATCACCGATTACGACCGCTGCATTGTAGTCGATATGCGCGCGATGGTTTTCCAAACCATTTTTAGGCGCGTTTCGCTTCCAGCGTGAGCGCCTATTATCGTCGGTCTGTCCGTCCGTCCGTATGTTCGTTCTCGGCTTCTACCCAACGGATTTTCATGAAATTTGATATTAAGGACTTACAATCATAAGAAGAAAATCGCAAAAATGAATCACGTACGCCAATCAGGGGTACCACTTTACTTGTGGCAAAAAATTAAATTTTCGTCATATCTCGTAAGTATTGCTCATATCAAAATATTTTTCAAATAAAAGTTGTAGAACTGGTAAAGAAGGGTATTTCCTTTCCTATACATTTTTATCGTAGGAGTATCCGTTATCGAGAAAATCAAATGAGAATGTCTTAATTCGAGTTGAACTAGAAATTTTTTTGCATGGTTACTTATTCATTGTTGCTAACATAAACAATCTCACAAACAAACGTTTACTTTACTTACGTGTGCATGCACTATTTTTAAATAGGAAGAAAATGGATTATTTATGATGAAGAAAAAAACGCAATTTCCCTTACGTACAGGTATATAATTTCTTTCTAATACTCCACTGCATGAAACGCGCCAATTTGTGATACGTTGTACACTTTCCTAACTTGTTTACGGTTATTGGCGCAAAGTAAATTAACAATCGGATCATAGCCATGAGGGGACCGCGATGGTTCTCTTTCTAACTCATTTTCCAAAATGGCCAATGGAGTTAAAATTACAGCTGTGTCAAAATATTTTGTATATTCATTTTCCCCTCCATTGTTACTACGCGCAAAACATTTAAACTTAGCATCGGATACAATCGATCCAAGCGATTTTACGTAAAATGGCGCGGCGCTAGAATTAGCACAGCGCCACAAGAAATGGACTGCGAGTGATTTATCGCCGGGACATGAAGCGAAGGATTACGACCACATGGAGAACGGACGAGACTCCCACTAACCCGCGACCTGTCAGCCCGCGGTGGCGCTTATATATCGGCTGTAAAACAGAATCTAACCGAGAATTCGGAATCATAGCAAGGACGTCCTTCATTGAGCAACAACAATCAAGGAAAGGAATTCACGCTGGTCGGACTTTCGCGCAACAATGGATACATTAAAAACAATGAATAATCATAATTGGTAATTTTAGCACTTAGAGGGAAAACATTATTAATAAACCATCAGTAACGACTAATGCATACGATTTAAATGAGAGAAAAAATGCAACAGTTTTTGGAATCTTATTGTAATTAAGGTAAAAAAACAATAAGGATAAGAATTTTAGAAACTTATCTTAATGAAGAAAGTGGTGACATTAAATTAATAAACAAATCTGATGATCGGAAAGTGACAAATTTCTCAGAAAGAGATTTTTCGAGAAATTTCCAAATTACGGGTTTTCCCCTTTCTGCGAGGGAAATCAAGTTCCCATCGAACTGTGAAGGCCAACTAGACCTGCAAATTTGCGCCTTTTAGCAATTACTTTTCTCAACAGACGATCATTCCAAAGTTTTCAATTATTTAATAAGCAACATCTCTAAAGGAATGTATGAACCATCTTAAGAATTCCAAAACTATGAATAAGAATTTTCCATCAACAATATTCAGAGAAAAAAAAAAAAAAATATATATATATAAGTACAGGTGAATGGCCAGAAACATAAAGAGACACCGACATAAGAGTGTTACAAAATCTATAAAACAATTTTGCTCAATCATTTTCAACAAACTAATAAATCTACCAATAAAGAACGACTAAATACAGGAATTATCCGTAAATTCATTACGAAAGGTACTCGTCTTGTTTTTTCGTTTCGTAAATAATGGCATTTTCCATTAATTGACTGAATCAAACGATATTATTTTACCGTAGGACGAAATAACCGAGTTTTAGGAAGCTAACCAGCTACAATACATCCAAAACGAATGATTTTTCGCTTAGAATTATGAAATTTTTCTAAGATTTTCTGGGCACGATTCACGTGATTGGCGAGGAGAGAAATTAAAGTCGTCATTTCAGCCTCGCGCAGTTGCCGACAACATTTTAACGTCTCCCAATAGGTATAACTTTAAAGCCTTCACATCACCCCTTCAACCAATCACTTTTCCGAAACTTTTTAATTGGTCGCTATTCGTAAAAGATTTCGATTGTTTCGAAAACTTCCCAAAAGGTTACCGCTTGACAAGTTCAGCGACTTCTTTTTTTCCCTCCAAAATCTTGGTTTACTGAACCGTATCGGAAAATAAAAAGTAATTTTTGCTTCAAACACTTAAAAGACCTTCAAAAGTTAAAAACGCCGATACATTGATCAAGAATCTCGAAAATCAACCATTCGGCCACGAAAAAAATATATCAGCCTTTTCCATCATACCATCTCACTTTTACGTCCATGCAATCAACGTAAGTCAAATAAACGTAAAGTTAACGAGCATTTAACCTCCTAAGGGGAGCTCAACTCAATTACGACACAGACGGTGGAGGGTCTATAAGTTCCACAACACCCACATCTTCACTCGAGTCTTTTCTTGGAAGGAGTCAACGAACCCTCTTTTATACGTCCCATCCACTCGAGACGCATAACTTCTCCTCCACGCAACTGCCTTTCGCCAATCAATTATGATCCACAAACGCTTAGAAATATTCACGCCACACGTCATACCCGCAGATTTTCGCGATGGGAGATTTTTTTTTCTTTCGGTTGACGCTCCACACGCCTCACCACCTCCTGCCGCCGAAACTACACACTGCGCCATTAATACGACAAAGATAAAGCCGCAGGTGCGTATTCAGATGGTTAATTACCGCACTTACGCAGGCAGTTAACGATTAACAACGCCGCCAGCCTTTATAAACAGGGGGTGACGAAGCAGACGATCTCGAATCCATTTTATTCCCAGAATATGTTCCCGATATAATATGCGAGAGACACTTAAACCACAATTACATTAGCTGTGATTGTTCATAAAGCAATGAAAAGTTAATTTTAAATGATATGAATTTTAATCCGCGCCAGACGATGAAATGACACAATCCTCTCTCCTCAGGCAACGCAACCGAGGAGGGAGAGAGAGAGAGACGCTAAGAGGCTAAATCTCTGTCATTTCCATCTAAGAATGCAGCAACAGCCTTTCGCAACGGAGACAAGGCTTTTTTTTTACAAAAATAAAAGAAGACGGCGCGCGCTGTGTGTCCGGGCAGAACAGGAAATGCGAGTCGGTTAGCAAAGGAACAGTCGGAGGCGGGAACGAGGCCGCATCCAGAAAAACGTAAGAGGGAGACGGGTTAGAAGTGAGATCGGTAGGAGAGAGAAGTGGGAGCGATAGGAGAGGGGATAAGAGGGAGAGAGGGGGGGAGAGGAAAACGAGAGGGGGATGGTGGTGGAAGAAAAGGAGTTCCGTGACGCAACAATCGCCTGCTATTGAAAAGCGTTGTAAGCGAACCGACAAACGCAACGACGAAAGCAAAATCAACCAGTGACTTGGCGACAGATTGGAAGCATTGGGCCAGGAAAGGAGTCGCTAATTTATTCATGACTCACCAGCGGCACCCGGATCGATTAAAAGACTTGCCGAAGAGGAAAAGGAAGAACTCAAGACGTCCCTTATCGAATTCGCGGCGTTTGTGACGGTTGCGGCAGAATCTTCGACAAAACATATTAAGAATGAGCGTCTTTATAACTAGAAAATCTACTATGAAGTATGTATCTGCAAGAATTTAAATAATATATATGATAAAATGATGGCGTGGTTATTACATGTCCGTTTTACAAATGCTGTTTGGCTTATCCTTATGTCGCCGGCGTTGAGATAGTCGACAGTGGGACGAAACCACACGTTCTCTCAAGATGGAAAAACCTCTCGCTACTTGATGCGAATACAAAGAATTTTACATTTTTAGAACTAAGCACCTGAACGTGAGGAAATTCGAGTTTTCTTGAGTAAGTTACAGAGATGCTGCCAAAAAAGTGAAAGTCAACGTTAACATTTTCAGCCGAAGAATAATTATGATTCTGATAAATCTTACGTGGATAATAAAAAAAACTTCTACGGAATAATCGCGGCAATGGTAATACGATATATTATTAATCGTAGGGAAACATGACACATTTCGATCAACAAGTTCAGTGAATAATTTCAACGGAAATTTCAATAACATCGTCATAAGAACGTTAACCATTTATCTCAACTACTGCGATATCTGCTCAAGTGATTTGCATACACGGAACACGACTCGAATTGTATGTGCGCGTCACGCGGATCTCTCTCTTTCGCAACTTACAAAAAGATTCTACAATCGGTGGGATAGGCAAAACAGCCAGTTACGACAGAAACACACAAATGAGTAAACAGAACAATGCATTTCTGACAGAAGAATGCGAACGAAAGCTACCGTAAATAAAGGCGAATAATACGACTTCTATGGGAGTTTGATATGCTCAAAGCTACGACTCGACCTTCCGCAAAGGCGCCAATCGCAGAAGCGAGCCTAGCTAATTATCGACATCTCCTTACCTTCGGTGACGACACCGCAGCGGACGCCAGGAGAACAAAAGGATGGGGAAAAAAATCCCGCCAACTCGACCGGAGGATGAATAGAATCCCTCGGAACATACGTATGAAAAAACGCGGGAAAAAAGTAAAAGTATTAAAAAAAAATTTACTCTCCGGCTATATTACTCTCTCTTACCGCAATACCACTCCCTTTTAATGCGTGAAAACAAAGTCGAGGAAAAATTACTGCGAACGCGTAGCGCAAATATATTTCTCCCTCTCCGCGAACCGCTTTTAAAGTGGGTTAGGCGAACGTGGACTTGTAATACCCTCGCGCCAAGTACTTTCGCCACTGCCCGTTTTCGAAGTACGTACTCGACTCCGCTCTGCAGAAAACAAGGAGAGGGAAAAGAGGTGGGGTTGAGGATGGAAAGGAGGAGAGGAGAGGGAGGAGGTTATGAAGAGGAAAGGGTGCTAAACAGAGGAAGGGGAGTGAAGGACAGCGTCACGCCATGAAGAACCGTGCGCGGCATACCTCTTAGCAGATGTCAGTGTCGACATATTCCCCAGAGAACCGCCATTCGCCGCAACAGCTAAACGCGGCCGCCTAGTGCCACACATGGCCACTAATACTTGTATTCGAGCCTCGGAAATTCCAAAGGCGGACAGTTGACGTAAATTATGCGAGAGATACGAAGAAAAAGCCCCTGCGCTATCACGCATCTGACACGAGAACCACAAGACCAGATAAAAAGGTTGTATCTTCTAGACAATTAATTATTATGGCGCAATTTTATTATAATTATCCAATTTCGCTTACGTACCCTACAATAGTTTCGAATTCAAACTTCGTCGAGTTCACGCACTGGATGCATAAAAAGCAAATCCTTAATCGCAAGTTTTTTTACCTCAAAAAGGCGTCGATGATGAAGATATCTGCTATTATCAAATAAATCAGATGAACAACTACAAAGTAAGACTCCTCAATGGCAATTCATCTATCTCAGTGCTTCCAAAAAGTAGTACGTCTACAAGAGTTTCCTTGTTCATAAATTGGATTCTCGATTATTAATTTCTGAACGATTTTTGTTTGACAAAAACTCGATAATATGTTTCCAAGACCCTTTTAATGGCGTTCACTATTTTTAGCGCTTACTGACGGAACTAACAGGCATTGATTTTTACGATTACCATCATAATACTTATTATATATATATATATATATATATATATATATATATATATATATATATATATATATATATATATAACACCTATAAAGAGAAACCATAATCCTGATACACTATTAAAACGGTTTGCGCGAAAACTCAGTAAAACGAACGTTATCTATTTTTTAAAAAAATCAACATATGGCCTGGAATAACAGCATTTTCGGTTGACTTATCCTATTTAGAGCGCATGAGCATCTCTTTTAAAAATTTTTAAAAACTATGTCGTAATTAAAACATCGCCAAATTAATTTAGTTCGATTGTCACTCTGGAGTTTCGCAAAAACAAGACCACTTCGGCATAATCCGTAGCTCCAATGTTTTTCAGTCACGCAGTCTGGAAATAGTTCCCTCTAATAGAGACTGCAAATTTGCTTTGGACGATAAATACATTTACCAAGCGGTTGGAGGCGAAAATGTACAGAAGGGCGAGGTGCGAATACGCGTGCCGGAAAAAAGCGAAAATGAGGGAGACCGGCAAAGCGTTTTTCAGTGCGTTTGAACGAATTAGAAAGCATTATGGCTTCCGTTTGATCTCTCAATACACCAACGGGTGCAACCAAACCACCTGTTTACTTTGTGCGTCACATTTTCTCTCAAAGGGGGCTCCAAACAACAGCATTTACACCTGACGTTTCTCAACTCGGAAAAACAAATATAGTTGACCACAGTTGAATAAATTATTCGTTCATTCATTGTTAACAGTATCGAGATTTACTAGGACAATAGATAGGTGGAAAGAACCGCCATTTAAAAAAAACGTGGTCTTCTTTCGAAAAAACATCCGTGCTTTCATGACAAACTAAACCTAATCTGGATGAAAATTTGAATCATTATCGACTTATCAAATTGCATTAAAGATAATGAAGTTGTAATCAATCGACGATTAAACCAATTACATATATAAAATAATCCCACTAACTAAATATGAACGCTACGAATTCAACTGCTATTACGTTAATGAGGAAAATAGTCCTTGGTTTTTACAAACTTAAAAATTAAAATGAAATTGATTTTTTAACTGGTATTTTTATAGTTTCGCAAATTTTATCGAATCGAAAACAGTGGAAAAATGAAACACATTATGCTAGTGTGAAAGATGAAATCACGTTCGTTTTTATCTATTCGTTCCACCTCAACAATATCTCTACATCGCTTGAAAACCTTAGGGTTACGCAAGAAACAAGAGAAGAATGTCCTTGGGCGGTTTGTGTTCACCGCAGACCTTCTAGATACTCTAGCGTCACTTCTTACGAAAAGACAGAGAAACTTATCCATTTCGATATTATTTTAATAAGAAGGATAATATCTTAGAGCAAAAAATATTTGCCAAATCATTTCCTTTTACAAACTAACCAAAAATAAACATGTCGGTGGATCGACACCCTTTCCGCCATTGATCGGATTCATCCACTTAGAACTTACACGATCCCGTCCCTCTTGCTGCAGTTTAAGAGTTTAAAACAATATCTATCGAGATGAACCGAGTTGAATCCTAGTTCGGCGATTAACCAGAGTATTTCATTACCTTTTCCCGCCTGGATTCGCACCTATTAGTTGGGTTGTTCGTTAATGTAATGCACCAGACTGAATTATGGCACATTGGGGCTAGCCTATATCCAAGTTCGCTGACTCCCGCATCCTGTGTAAACTGCTTAATGAACTCCCCTTCTCCTCTGCTCAACCTGACCTTCGTAGACGCAATGATGTTTGAAGCATCGTTTTACTATTTCTTACAAGGGTAATACTATCTTGACGACTAGAGAATAAAAATCTAGTTTATTAATTTAGTTAACCCTAAAATGCACGCCTAAATTATAGATCGAAAAAAAAATTTATCGTCTTACAACTCCGATACAAATACATCAATTATTTCTTTCATTAAAACTTAATTTTCAGAACGGACAAACCTAATAGTAGTTTGGATGAACAAATAAAATTCGTTTTTCGCGATTTTGTAAAATCGATAAAAATGTTTGCCCTTAATGACGAAACGTTTTATCTTCCTAAATCGTGAAATTTTGGTACAAAAAACAAATTTGTGGAACAATGCAATGTGCTTTTGCAATTTGGCGGCAAGAAAATAAAATTTCATCCTGTTAGTCGTTCTTGGATCCGAGTAACGAATTCGAGCCATGATACAATGTCATTTTTCGATTAAAATAAAATATAAGCAACACCCATATCCGTGCCAATGAAACGGAGAAACGAAATACTCCTGGAATCGAAACCAAGATGACTTTGAACAGATTAAGATTTGACAGAGGTTAAGCCGAGTAAATCTTCGAAGAATGATTGAAAGTGGAAGTACCTCTCATGACTTATTAGCGTCTACAGCGTCATGCTGCGCTTCCGACAAAATGAAAAACACTCATAGTATTTATTAACAAGAGAGACAAATTTTAAAAATTCAAATGCAAAATACCAATTAAACAAAATGTATTGAATTAATACAATTTTATAGAGAAATATACATATTAAAATGTAATAATTTAATAGCTGGCCGAGTTAGTTTAAGTCAACAATCAATACATTCATATTTTCTAGGTAACGAAACAGCTTTAGCCAACATTCACATTTATGTAAATGCACGAAGAGTGGGAGTGAATTTCATGAAATAAAACGCATTCATGATAAACGACTACCATAAAATTATTTAAGCTTCGGCGGTTTGCAACATCATCGGAGTTTATGGCGATGAGATTAACATCGCAGATTGCCAAAGAGAAAAAATAAACATCTAGGGTCAGTATCTATCGTGAACACAATTTAAACGAGGCGTTTACGGCATAATCCTACCAAAACTCAAGAAGACCACTAATAAAAGCATTTAGATTTAACGTGGCTCCGTTTGAAGTACTTTGCAAATTGACAACAGTAAGGCAGGTCCTTTTTTTTTAACCTCATATTCCATCTGCGAGACAAAGACCAGATTGAGCTGGCATTTGTTTTCATTCTCCTAGAACTCTCGACAGCAACGCTGAAGTGCATACACTACATATGGGGAGACTCGAAACACTTTTTAAACATTACCAACATCACCACTTCCTAGTTTACTGCAAGAAAAACGAGAAGAATGACATCGTACGTCAGAGTGGAGAAAAAAAAATTCCCCGGATTAATAAAGGTTCTGCCTCGTGGTCCACAAAGAGGCATTTTCAGCATAGCAAAGTCGCTTCTAACCCTGCAGATCAACTGCGTTCGCGGAATGAAGTGGGGAATAAAAAAACAACGCAACCAAACGCGATCCCATCGTCCGGATGGATTCACATCCGGCGGACAATTACGATAAGTCGCCCGGTTGAAAGGCCAGTAAAAAAAAAAAAAAACGGGACGCGTCCGCATCGAGGATAGGCGTATTTCGCTGTTTTGGTTGGTCAATGGCACACATCCATCCTAACGGTAAACGAGCTTGGCCGACTCAATTAAAGCATTTCTTAATGCTCCCCTCGGATAATCATTGTCACACTCAAAACGTCACGGTTTACGGCGAATTAAACTTGAATAATTAACGGAGAGAACCTTCGAAACACGGGACTTGGCTAAAAATATAACGATTCAAAAAATAAAAGACTTCTCCCTTTCCGACATATTAAAAACAAACCGCACCAAAAAAAATCGAGTCGCTTCCGCGACAGTTTATAGAAGGCGATAAAAATTAAAGGTTAAACCCGTAACAAAAGCTCTCTTTCCCAATGACGTTCTGAAACGCCTGACAGCGCGTAACTTGGCGACGCCAAACGCCGGTTTATTCGAGCGGAGATTATCTTCCGGCGCCGATTATGGGTCCGCTCGAGGAAATCCTTCGGAGAAAGTGGTAAATCTTTTGAAAGAGAGGCTTTTTCCGTTAAGGCGCTCCCTTAGTTTGCGAGTCAAATAAAAGTTATGTACGGCGTTATTTTCTCCGTCTTCCGGGAGATGGCGTCCAATTAAGTGTCTGCCGCGGCGTTTTGTCCCCCCATTATTTAAGGGGGTCGTTAACTCTTCACGACTGCGAAAGACATTCCGGAAAATGCTACGTCTCGTCTGAGTTTTTTAACAAAATTTCTTTGAGAGTGGAACGGTTTTCCAGGGTGAGGTATTTTGTCCTTTTAAAAAGCATATAATGGCCATAAATTCTTCCCGCTTATGTACACCCGGTCAAACTACAAGCGTAGAAATCTGATCTTCGTACCGTAAATACTATGGAAATCTGCTAAATATCCCACCATTTATCGAGACCACAAAAAACATGCTCCCCTAATTAGCAACGCATGCGAAAAGCGGTCATCTTAATGCGAAAGAGGATTAATTAAAAATGAACAGACGCATGAAAGACCAGAAAAATTGGCATGGAAAACCTTTGCCGATTAATACACCGGGATGGCGCTTGAAAGTATTTAAGCAGCAAGTAGATGAGATGTCACCTGAACCACATTCGAAAGATCCAAATCAGTGGTATTTAAAAATAAATTTTTGAAATGGTTTAAAACTTACCGAATTATTGTCTTGTATCCTGAGATATTTTAGAATGTTATACCACAGGACTAATTTTCTACAACGATCCGCTTCTAGAAAACCTGAGGCAACAAATCACATCTATTTATTTCTTTGTAAGACAAAACACCAAAATTTCCCCTCCTTGTCAAAAATAGTCTAATTTAAATGTTTTTAAGTTCGCTCTGGTAGACCAGAGCCTTACTATTTGTACGTGACGGTATAAATGTTTTCTCACACTAAGGCCAGAAAACAATAGACTACTCCCTAAGACGGGGGTGGCCAACCAGGGCCTGAGAAAGTGCCAGTATTTACCCAGGTACGTTGCCTAGGATCCACTTTAATAAGTAATTATACGCCTAAGTTCAGTTTTATCCTCTGCTTCGTGACGTGACGTATGAATATAATATATCTGGTAAGATGATTATGGCTCGTCCATGGCAATTTCCTCTTACAATTAGATGTTTAGTTAAAAGGTTTCGCCTTCTTCGACACGCTGACGTTTTGTTTACAAATTAATCATACAACACTATCTATCGAAGCTAGTCATTGTATGCTTGTTGAATTATTCAACGTGACGCACATAATCGTCTTGAAGACAGCCATGCGGCTTAGCAACCGCCGGTTGGCAATCCCTACTATAGGGCTAAAAAAACACCGTATTAGAAAAAAATCTTTTAAAAAGTTTGCGAGGAAGTTGACCATTAAATCACCCGGAAACTCTGAATCCCTATCTTCGCGTAAGCACTTGAAAATGATTTCTGACATAATGACCCACGTAAATTAAAGAACCACCTAAACAGACTCAAGGAATTCAGAAGTTCGCTCCCAATGCAAATTGCGTCATCTTCGAATATCACCCTTTTTCCGCCCAAATAAAACCTATGACGCAAACTACTAAACTAAATTACGAGACTAACAAAACCGTAAATTCGTGTGATCCTACAGCCTTTGTCTCTCGTAAAGAAAACAATAACCGCTCATCCAAAAGAAAGGGTCTGAAGGAAAAAGGGGCGGGATAGGATAAAAAAAAAAGGCCCCCAGAAATCGGTAAGTACGCCCCGGATCCTCGCGATCAGCCTTTCTCTCTCTCTCCTCCGAGAAGAGCACAAGAGCGTAGTGGCGACGGAAAGAGGAGAAGGAGGAATAGAATAGCGCGTGGGCTTTAGAGAAGACAAGTGTGCGGGGGAGTAAATTCTGGAGAAACCTTTATTCCTCAGAGACTAAAAAAAGCCACGTCAAGAGGTTTGGTAGGGATGCGTAGAGGGGAGGAGAGACGTTGAAAGAGGGGAGGAAAGAGTTTACGGCGGGTAAACGGGAGCGGAGGATACGGGAGGAAGAGAGAGAGGGAGAGAGAGAGGGAGAGAGAGAGGGAGAGAGAGCAATGTTCGAGG
Source organism: Uropetala carovei (assembly GCA_036926305.1). NCBI lineage: Eukaryota > Metazoa > Arthropoda > Insecta > Odonata > Petaluridae > Uropetala > Uropetala carovei. The sequence continues at coordinate 8,105,803 of JAXCHB010000100.1, forward strand.
AATTTGTTCTCTGCAAGGCTGCGATCGACAAGGAGGTGCGAGTGGGAAGGATGTGGAAGGGAAAGGGGAGAAAGAGGGAGAGAGAGTAAGAGAGAGAGAGAGAGAGAATGGGCGGGATCCACCGATGAAGCTTCCAAATGCGGGTTTTAAAGCAAATACGAGCCTATTTCCAAGAGAACGACCGACGCTTCCAGCACCCTCGACTCCTATACAGTTCTCTCCTACCGCAACTTTCGCGCAAAACCAAACTCTAAACCCCTTTGTCTCTCTCCCCCCTCGAACTCCATACTCTCGGGAGGGATAATAATAATTGAGCACCCTCGTATCCCGCCGGAACAGACAATTAAGCATCCACAGGATCGCCCCCGCTAGAATAACAGGACGCCGCGGCTTTATTCCGCTACAAGAACCCCGGAAATCAAGTATTATTATTGGAGAGGCGAGAGCACACTCGCCTGACTCATCGAGATTGGGCCTATAGTTGTTTAGTGCACAGAATGGAGATTTATGCCACTTTGAAGAGTAACCGCCGATATTCACTGAGGACAGGAGGAAATTCATCAGTGGCAATGATGAAGCCTGCTGTAGGGCACGTAACCTATATTCATTTCGGTGGAGATAAAAGTATCCTTCCATAGGGTCACGTTTATTACAGCTAACATTAAAAATAAAGCTGCAACTTCGTCTTCCTTCTATACGTACAATTTTATGAGGTCATTAAGTATTGTATTTATTACATAAATAAACACACTCGTGCATTTCTTGCGTGATAAACAAGAAGACACCGGATCAAATTCATTAAGAACAATCCCTAACCAATTCGAGCCAAAAGAGCAAGAAATTTTTCAATGTTAAAAAAAAACAAAGATCACCGATTTCTACGACGCCGTAAATATACGCAATTATTCTCGCATCTCCGACGCATTGGAGGAGTACACATTCTTTACTCTAGAGGATAATATGGCCGAGGTTTCCTTCCAGCTCACGAAAGACTCTTCTAACCTCGCGGGACTAACCCCTCTCCATTAATTAATACCGCGACGCTAACAACTAGTTCGTGCAGAGGAAGGATTTATTTGCTCGGAATTATAAATCACGCACATTGCAAAAGGATCCGAAATACTTTAAGCATATTTCACGGACACGTGACCGGCGGAAAATTATATCCTCCCTGATTCCTTAAACCAACAAACCCTTCTTAATGTGTCGCATCGCTGCGATCCATTTCACAAGTTTCGCCCAATTAAGATTCAGACATGAAGCGAAGCTCCTAGGATGCGTTAGTTTTAGAGCTCCGAGGGGACTTGTTTTTGAAGACAAACGTACTCTGGTTTTCGCCAAAAATCTCCTATTTATAGATCAATCACGCCATAACGTTCCGTAAAACGACATGAGGATGAATCGCGCCATGATTTAAGTATATGTTCTCGAGTACGATGCTTGCGACGACGAAGTCTACAATGTGTGCTTTATGTAAAATTTTTAAATGATACACTATGAACCTATCTTCAAACGGCGATATTTCCAACATTACATCACTGACATCTCTGTAGAAATTAATCTAATAAACTAACCCATTAAAGTTTAATGGGTTAGTTTTTTAGATTAATTTCTAGAGGGGTCAATGATATGGCATGTAATATTGGAAATATCGCCGTTTGAAGATGGGTTCATACTGTATCATTTACATTTTTTAAATAAAGCACACATTGTGTTTAATGATTAAAGGATGGGTGAAACCATATCATAAGGGCAGTTTGTTTACAATAAATGTAATTTTTCATATAGTTAGTGGTAAAACATGATTCCTGACATCGGTAAACCTTATTCTGTCCCTCTGTCACGCTCTGAAACATGGACATATACCTGGCAAGAGGGGACTAAGGTCATATTTTGAAGCAAAATAGACACTCGCGGCAAGGGTTTCGAACCTTAGCTCGAATCGAAGGCAACCCTCTCAGCAGGAGGTATGATTTCAGGTAAAAGAAGACCGCCTCAGTTTTATTTCAGAATAATCGATCATACCCGTCATTTTTGACGGGCACTTATACTAGTCAGCTAATAATAATGTAAGACCGAGATTTTGACAAGTGTACTTCTCTAGTGAATTTAAAATAGCATCAATAAAGAACGGTGTGGGCTATTAGCGGAAGATTCAGCGTTCGATCATTTTAACACTGACTTTGATCGACATCCTCGTTATAATTACACACCTCTTCCAAAAATGGCGTTTTTCGTAAACCATTACATAAATCGCGCGACGTCGAAAATCACGAGAGAATAAAAACACTCGCTTATCAATTCCTCCGTTCCCAACCCTCTCATACTAGGTAACAACAACAACGCTGCTGCCAAACCATCTAAAAAATTCAACGAATGAACCTCCCGCGATTTACGATTCCCGATACCATTTTTATAAACATTCTTCCGAAGCGCTTACAAACCGTTTTGTCGCAAATTCGCGGAATTTCGGACAAAAAGGGACGGGAGAGCGTGGGACTAGGTTTTTAAGAGGCACGTACGCACGCTCTCTCTCTCTCCCTCATCCTCCTGTATATTTCTCCAGTCAATGCACAAACGAATGGCGTCCGCGTGACATAGCAGGTGGCCTCAAAGATAGAGGCTGAAGAGAAAAGTGGTCGTCCTTCGGTGAAATGTGGATCCGGCAGAAGAAGCGTCCCTTCTTCCGATGCCGACCTGCCTCATTCCACCTCGCGCCAGACCCATCTTTAAATAATTTAAAAAAATGGGCGAATCGTCACACGGCGCGAAATCGAAAACCGCAACACGAAAAAGCGACCAGAAGGCGATCAGGCACGCCTATGGGATCAAGCCACCGACGTAATCGGGCATTGCGGCGGGTTAACGGCGGAAATTACGGCATCGGCGGAGGTCCTAAATGTATTTAACTAGCAGAAATGGACGCAAAAAACAAAACGATCTTGAGCAGATGAAATTGCCCCTCAACCTGACTTTTTGATTTATTTCTTTTAGTAACTCGAGAAATAATGAGATGTTATGAGATAATTCGGATGAAACCACAAATGTTCAAAATGTTATACACATTAAAATGCGGTTCTTCGATCGGTTTAATCTAAAAGATTATTACGGCGAAAAGGTTTTTCTTGCGTAACTTCACTAATACACCTGAGCGAAATTATTATGATGGTGTGGTGTTTATAGGCACGTCGACACGCCTGAAACGGTGAAAATTAATTTTTGAATACCACAATAAAATTGCGTGGACCCGAGCGAACTTATTAGGTAAAAATTATTACTGTTGACATTCGTTGCTAAATTTCAGATCCAGCGTGGCATCTTTATAGAATATCCGCTTGTAGTTTTAACCAAATAATTATTTTCCAAATACAGCGACTCTCACAAAACAGGAATTGTAAAAAAATGTCCTTTACTATATAAAACTTTTCGGGTATAAACATTTCATGCCTCGAAACTCCTGATATACAACTTATTCACATTCGAAAACGATTCGAAAATTTCTATCCTAGATAGAGATTTAAAAAGATCTAAAAATGTTAAATGAATATTAGATTGATTTTGCGGGTTCAAGCCCTGGTTTAGAGATGGCCGTTCGGATCATACAGGGATACTGTTCGTAAGCGTAATGTAAATAACCCGGTTCTCTGGATTAGCATATAATGAATATATAATTAGGCAACTTCCCAAAGACGTCACCATAAGTCTCGAGCTAATGGACACACTGCCAACTACACCATAATAAATCGCAGGATAAGCTGCAGGCGAGATACATTTTTCTTGAAAGGAGGAGAAAATCACCAAAACAACGAGTGCATATTATCTATCGAGACATGGGCTTAATACACGACGCGAATATAAACACGAAAACATACCTTACTCTCAAAAAGGAAAAAAAGCACGATACTAATAATCCCCGACTATTTTTCGCAGAGATTACTTTTTCCTACATTTCAAATACTTTCGCAAATTGTAACAACATCTTTGAAGTTCCACTGCTAAAGCAACGTTCTCCATCGCCAAAGGATTAAACGGAGAAAATATTAATTTCTTGCGAAACAGTCGCTCGCGGCACTCCCCGAGTCCTCGGAACAATGGCCGCCAAGAGAAAATCCAGCAAAGCGAGCGAACGAAACGTTTGTTTTTTTTATTCACCGTTGTGGAACCATTGTTTCTATCTCTTCTTGGTATGATTCCGACATAGCCGCTTCGCATGTCGCCATTTGACGGCCGGAGATCAGCATCACGAGAAATGATTTCGAGGAATCGTGCGCGGCCTTGAATGCCTCCTCATCACTTCCCTATAGTCCTCTACGCCTCTGGTCCCTCTGGTGAACAAAACAAAAAATACATTTCCCAAAAAAAAACTCAAAAAGAGAAAGATACAGAAGAGAGAGAGAGAGACAACCAATTGCGCCTGAAATTTACAAATCCGAAAAAACCAGGAAAACTGCGGGTTCGTTTTTTTTTTGGGAGAAAACATTATCGAAAGCTGCGGAGACGAAAAACGGGATTCAAAGCTATCGAAAAAAAGCGTCATAAATTACAACGAAAAAATCGGGGTCGCTCCTTCGGGAAAAGGATTTGCGAGAGAAGGTTACGTGTACACAAAACGTTTAAAATACTCAACGCTTGTTTCGTTTTTTTTCGAGGATTTTTAAAAACAACGCTCTGACCTGTGGGATCGAGGGTCCGATGCTACGTGACTAAAAGCAGGCCTAACGCTAACTCTCATGGACTTTTTTATTATTGCATGTCCTAACCCCGTCGCCTGGGGGACTTTCCGAGAGGTGCGAGGCGAGGAGGGGGGGGGGGGGGGTGGGAGAGGAACGAGGCCACATACACATCCCCGGAGCCAGTTCATTTACCGTAGGATGTTAATGAGTCTTACAAACTCGTCCAGACTCGCGCTACGCTCCCTGGATAATATACTTTCGGAGGGCAGGAAGAGGCGAAAATTAGCGTTTCGCTCCGAATTTCAATTTTCCCCCGGTGGAAGAAGGAAAAAAAAACATTAACATCCAGAAAGAATAGCGAAAATTAAATTACGTTTAACCCTAGACTCTTCACACTTCCATTTTATGGCATCTCAACGCAGCTGGCTGCATAAAAAAAGTAAAACAATGCTCACGGAGCAGAGCTCGAACCAAACGCGTGCCTGAGAGACCAAAATCGTGTTTTAAAGCGGGAGGCTTTAGGCAGTGTATTTTGCAAACGATGCATTGTCCCCCGATATTCTATATTTAGCCTTCCATTCGGAATCAATAGCTCACAAACGCCTCTTTCGGTACGTAACGCGCGTTGCAACATGCCTCCCATCTAATAAACCCCTCCCCGTTAGTGCAGCTAATCGCGCCGGAGAGAAAAGGGTCCAGGAATATCTATCGATCCTAGCGACCATTTCAACGACCCCATCCGTCAAACCATAAAAGCCAGGCCTATAATTAAGTTGGTGACGAGGGAGCGAATTAAAGGCTGATAGATCGTTCTGCAGACCGACGAAGAAAGGCAAAGAGTTGCGCCGGATACAAATGAAACAAGTGGACGGAGAAATATTTTGGGGTACAGGACGCGAGAAAGACGACTTTGTCGACTTTCTCTCTGGAGACATTCAAAATACATATTTAAAAAACCGTCAGAGTTCGCGATTGTCACCTAAAAATTTCGAACGGGATTCTCAAAAAGGAAATCTTTCAAAATTGCACGTTTTTTCGTGTAACTTATAAAATGAAGCTTCTAACGTTGAAACCCATTACTCCTACATCCATGGACTGAAATGGCTTTTAGCACTAGGGGTACATTTCAAATCAGATACACGATCACACAAACATTTATTCCTACCTTCTGGAGCTATGAGGCGCGGCGAACGCACGAATTCTAGCCACTTTCCGTAGTACCCAAAATACCAATCCACCTGAGGCTGTAAAGCCGAGAAACTGCGTCATACTTCGGTTAAAACTCTATAGCTTAACGCGATTAAAGCTTATATCAGGATACTAACAGCAACCTGGAGCCTAACCCACAAATCATTTCTTATTATTAGATATTGAATCCTAGAATTTTCATTTTAACCAAGAGAATACGACAACCAAACCCAAAAATAATCTCACATACCGAACGTGGTTTTCTATAAAAATCAATATGTTTGTAGTCGACAAGAGCTTTTTAGACAGTCAATTTGGTCTCTTCCTCCCTCTTATCAAGTCAATCGAAGCAATGTTTCTCTTTATGAGACCAGCCAAAGTGTTTCGCAGGTGACGACTGTAATGGACGAGACAATAGTTTACTTTAAGATGTTGAGAAGAGGGGAGGGAGGGAGAAATAGGAGAGCGCGTGGAAGAGGGGGAGATCCCGAAATTAGTCGAACGTTTGGAGGGCGTCCATTGTTCTGTGACCTTTGAGACTCGTCACCCGGTCCATCTCTTCTCGAAGCACTCCCATTTTCAACTCCTCGAGGATTTCCTCCGAGCCTGAGCCAAGAATCTTGGCAATGGGCAGTGGTCGCGCGGAGAATTCCCGAAGCCCAGCGGCCCGCGAATGACAAAGTGGTTACCAAAGTTACCTCTCGCGCCACGGGCGTGACTCCCCTAAGTGTCACCGCAATCTGGTACCGAAAACTGCATCCAGTAAAGGTGAGAGAAATATTGCAGGAATTCGTGGACGAGAACTACACCAGCAATGTGCTTGAACAAAACAACATCGCAGTAGGTCTCATGCGTGCTTAATAACTTTAACAAAATAAAATTTCTATATTAATACAAAACTTATATATGTTACTTATAGATATTTCCAGGTCCTCGTATTATAAAAAAAATACATCAAATTGATTTACGGGAATTTGAATAAAATAAAACTGTTAGAGCTTCACGGAATCACTGTGCTAAGCATTTAGTTAAAATACTTAACGAAAGGATGCAAAAAGGCTGTTCCAAAAACACATTAAACCGACATCTACGTGACAATCTGCTCGCCATCAGCAGTTACGAGTTGTACGGAGTAATAAAATCAAATTTGATCTACTCCATAAACCCCTTGCATGTGATAATGCTATTAGGAAAATTATACTGATATCTGCGACTGATGTAATTCACATCATGTTTGACAGGGGTTCGGTCAGATACATGAGAATTCAACTCTGTCAAGTCTTCCGCCAAAGTTGGACGTATGAAACGAAGTTCGAATCAAATTGCTTTTACGTGTGATTTTGCGGAAACAATACACAAATCCCTTTCTGGCGGAAAAAGGAGGGAAACATCGGAATTGCGTAGCACGAAAGTTTAAACCCCACCACCTGTGGCATGAATATGTGGATCCGGACTCGGGCTTATATCACTTCAAATTGAGCCCTTCATCTGTTGATGCTGCACGGAGTACTTAACGCGTACACATTTGCGCAGGAAAATTACAACCGGGTGGTGCAAAATTGATGACACCACGATTCCGATCCATTGCAGGGTCGAGGAAATGATCGCCGGACCTAACGCTGCAAACTGTAATTTCAACTTCATCGCGATAAACTCTGAGAATAAGCGGACATCGATCAATGTTTTAATATCAGATAATGCTATTACAGGCAAGGTTAGCAACTTGATTCCTTATTGCAAAACGCGTGGAAAATCAGGAAAAACAACGAATGACCAAAAACAAAAATTTGAAAACCGAATCAGGCACTCAAGAGAGAAAGCAAGCTGAGCTAATCGTTTACAAGCTTATCTCTTAATGATACCATCGAATAACTGTCATGATAGGGTGACTGACATATCACATTAATAGAGACTACGCCTTTCCCAACCACCGAACTTGCTGTATGGATTCCCAGTTCCAAAGAAGCGACAATGCACATAAGCTGAAGCGGCGTTGCCAGACGTCGATAATTACCATCGTTTGGAAGGCAATTAAGTCGGAGGACGCTGTATTAGATTTCTCGGATGTTATAATTACGCGAGAAAACGAATTCTTTATTAATAAAGTTATAAGGGTCCATTATTACAAAAATGTTCGTACTGCGCAGTTAAACATGTCACTGCTTCAAATCCTGTAAAGCAACAACGATACCTATACTTTGGTAAAGGTTATCCAGTATGCATAAAACGAGCATTGGATATTGTTTAAAGGCTTGATTTCAACTTTCGGGGAAGTATAACGAAGCTGAGGAAAATAACAATGGAAATCAATATAATTTAAAAATACCGACAAAAACATCATGCTGACTCATAAACTTTAAAAATATAGGTAACAAACAAAAAAATACTCATATACAGCACAACCACGACAATATCATAATTATCAAAATCCTGAAATTAGAAAATAATGTTATTTTAATCCATGAAATAAAGTTCTTCCTAGTAAGTTTCGCAAAAAATACCTTTCACTTATTTGGAGAGGTTTAATTTTAAATGCATAAATTCCAGTTTACCTCATTCACAATAGAGACATACTAAATAATTAACGCCTGGCTTGGCATGCGTCCAAGAAGCTTCGGAATTGCAGAATACATGCAATTGTTTACGTTTTGACAGCCAACACCAATCGACTGGCATGAATAACCCTGACACAATTGGGCTTAATTAACTCATTAAAACAAAAGTGTTCCCAGAGGAAAAAAGAGACTAATACGATACGACAGGAGAAAAATCAATAAGGCCGATGCAAGCAAGACTCAGCGACGGAACCAAAACAGTAAACAAAGCGTCCTTTCTTAAATTAATTTCCGTTATTGGGACAGCCGCGGATTAACTCTGATTTTTTTCATTAAAAACCTGTAAAAAGAGACCCGAGGCTTTCGCGCGTTCGTGAAAAACAGGCTCACGTAAAGCGACAGAACTGACATAGCGGTGGAACATTCGTGAAGCTTCCTCGCTGAGAACAACGCACAAACTCAAATATTTACCAATCTCACGAAAATCATTCCCGTTCGCCTAACTGTAGGCGGGTAATTTTAAACGAGAAAACGGTACATTTTTCCCATCCCTACGTCACGGAAGTTTACGTTGGTAAATAACACCGCGTCTGCCACGGCGTTTCGTCTGGAAGACTTCTCCCCCCTCCCCCTCCACCACACACACACACACACACACACACACACGCTCATTATCGAAATTTCCCGTTTGTTCACAAGGCACCCCTCGAAAAAATAACAACAGTCCGGATTTTTTCATCGCGAGAAACGTCAGAAGCAAAGTTACTCGAGCGTCGCGTTCGTTTTTAATAGAGAGCGCAGGAAACGACGCATGTAAACAGCAAAGTAAACAAAGGGAGATTAAGACGCAGACAACGCCGGAAAAAAGAAACGGTACGCCGCGAAAATAAAGACGACCAAAGAGTTGCGGGAACCGTTGGAAAAGGAAAAAGAGGACCGCCGTAAGGAATTTCGCGTGATTTTTTTTCTTTTTTCTTTACCTGGTACTTGATAAGGAAGGTGGGGCGGCATCCAGAACAAAGATGCGGGACGCGACGAGAGTATGGGATGAGCAGCCACGTGGCGTCTGCTCTTCATGGCGCGTTCATCGGAGCACCGCCGGTACACACCAATCTCCGGGAATATAGCATCCTCACCCTGAGTCGCCACTTTAACTTCAGCACCATCCGCCGGAGGAGGCTCGCCTCCTCTCCAGCGCACAATCGATAAGAAAATAAAGATTCGATCTTCCCTCGCAAACGGGGAAGGTGTGCGGGGTGGGGAAAGGGGGAGGAGCGGTGAGAAGGAGAAAAACTCCCCCCCTAAACAACACACCTCACGACGGCTGGTAAAAAAAGTCCACACGATAAGAGACCCTTCGATTAATCCGTCCAGAACGACGCGACGTTATCCCGCCCAACTAAAAAGCAACACCACAGGCCGTATCCTACAAGTTCATCAACGCCTCGGGCACTCTCGCCGCACAGACTGACGCACTACTGTTGGGTGCCGCGAGAGGGCAGAGCGACTCTCGCGAGAGAGGCGTCGCCGGCGGCGGGAGAAGGGACGTGACGGAGAGGGGGAGGGGCAGGGAAGAAGAACAGGACTCCGGGCGCCACCGCAGGGGAAGTCCGAAAGGGCCACACCCTCTCGACACCACCACCAACCACCCCCCTCGTTCGGCAAACAACTACCAAATATATAAAATTGCGGGACCACACCCTACCCTCCACACAAAACGAGCAGAGAAGGGGTAGGGGCGGATGGCACCGAATTGCTGGTCGGGTTTGAAAGAAAATGTTTTCCTCGCATCGATGGAACCCGCGAGGCCGACGCAGGTCTGTTTTAAAGGTTCCGGGGAAACGCCATAGGACGAAAAGGACCCGACGACGCACACGATCACACTGGAGGAAGGAAGTGGTTTCCGGTCAGCCTCTCCACCGACCGCTCGCCTCCGCCCCTCTTCCTCCCACCCCCGCCGGAATCACCCTCCGTCACCCTCTCCTATCGGCGATGACGCTCTTGTTCCCCGCCGCCGACGTCGGCGCCGACTCCTCTGTAACCTCTTTCTCTTACACACACAAAAAACCTTCGGCGGAAAACGCTTGAAATTTAACACGCAAAAAACCGACCTCTCTCTCGATATCTCTCCGCGTCTATACTCTTACGGAACGTATCACCCGCGAGAGAGAGAGAGATCGTATACGGGCGTCCTCTTGACTGCGAACCGAGAGACTGACTGGAACGTCGGCGAAAAGGAAGGCACGCAAGAGAACACGCACGACTGAGAGGGAGAAAGACTCGGCGAGGCGATCACGCGCCCCGCCCCCTTCGGCAATGCCCCGTGGTGACGCAACGTCGAGCACGGCCTCTACAACGCGGCGAGGCACGTTTTTCCCCCTCTCCTTATCCACCTGACTCCTTTTCTCTCTAGATCCCCTCTTCATCTCATTCTCTCCCCTCCTCATCTCACTCACTCCCCTCCTCCACCTGGAAGAGGAAGGCCTCCTTCCTTTCTCCGCCTCCCATCGCGCGCGCACGCACACACACACACACAGTCAGCGTTCCTCTCTATCTCCCCTCTCTCTCCTTCCCTACACCTCGCGGGTGAGGTCTTCCCCCCCTCTCTCTCTCTCTTCCTCTCTTTTCCCTCCCGCGCCGCGTAAACAGTTCGCAGGCAGTGGAGCCAACGCAGGCGCGAGGAAGGGGTCGGCTCGGGTTCCCGGAGAAAAACCAGTGCCCAAAAAACCTCCCTCCGCCTCCCCTCTCCACGTGTTGGGTAAAGGGAAACATTGGCCAGCCGACCGGCAGACTTCGGGACTCCTCTCACCGCTGCACGTCTGCGGGAAGGTGGGGGAAAGGGAGGAAGGCATGATTGACGAAACCGTAGAGGAAGAGAGCAAAGCAGAAACTGGAATAACCCCCCGACACCCAATATATCCCCTTCGCCATCGGGATTGATTATCAAAACCAAACCGACTTAATTTACCGGATTACCATCTCTATTTATGTGTTCCAAAAAGTTTCTTTTTTCCGTATTCGAGCAAAGATTCGCGCGTTGGTTTCTCCCACCTCTCGACTCTCACCAGCTGGTAGTACCGACGACCCCGTGGCCTATAGAGAAAGCCTGTCTCCCTTTTCGAGGTCTGCACCGACGCAATAGCAAAAATCGATATGATGAGTCGGTGACATTGAAGGAGGGAAGAGGAGGAGGCGGGGTTAATGAATTTCTACGTCGAAAATAAACTCCAACCCCATCTCCCCCTTCCCCCACGCCGTCCCGAATGGGATTTGAACCCACGACATCTCCGCCAGTCACGCCATGCACTCAGACAAAAAGACTAGGAGAGATAGGGGACGGGGGGGGGGGGGGGAGAGAGAAAATGGGTGGAACGAAAGGGTTGGAGAGAGAGAGAGAGAGGTTAGATGTGGACTGAGTAATGGTGTGTGGAAGGAAAGGGGGATTTGGGGGAGTTGGGATAGAGTGGGTGTGCGGGGGTGCCGAATGGGAGTAAACATTGGGTGGATAATGGACTAGAAAGCTCGCCCTCCCTCGGTCATGTGAAGGAAAAACTTGGGAAGCGGAGAGGAGAGGGAGAGAGAGAGAAAGAGAGAGAAAACCCGCTCTTCTCGCAGGCTTTCCACAACGACCCTAACCTGACACTCTTGGGTTAAATAAAAAAAGAAGTTTTTGTCGTACCCTCGAAAACTTCAGAAGTTTAATTTGGCGACCTCCCAAAGTACCTCGCCGCTTCAAATGTGATTAAAAAAGTCCGAGGGACTTTAAAAATAGTAATTTTTTTTTGTAATGCCTCCTTCATCTCCCACTAGATAAAGTGAGATATCGCGATATTCTTTCATAAGCGGAAAGACGCCGCGCCCCGAACCCAACTCACAATCGGATCGCGTGTTAACCCCAGCGGTTGTCTTAACCCGCTCCCAGACTCCTCGGGAGATCCCACGAGCGCTCGGAAAACATCAACAAACAATCGCTCGCTTTGGATATATACGTCCCACACCACCCTAACGTTTGCAACATAAAACGTCTGCGGCTTGATAAGATACGGAGGCTCGTTACACACGAAACGTCGAGGAAGCGGAGGATGAACGGCGACAGGAAAAGTGTTACGCTCGCGCAGATTCACTCGTTTTTTCTCCCTTAACCTCCGTCGTTAGTTTATCCGTTCGTAATAAGAGAGGGGAGGTTCGAGACGCAAAATCACCCGCGAGTTTTAGTGCCGAGAATGGACGAGGAGCGAGGGAAGGGGGGGGGGGGGAAAGAGTGGTATGGAGGGGAGCGACTTGAGAACCGTTTGGTTCCGCCGTTCTGTGGCGGCAGTTCATTGGCTGCGCCTTTCTGTTGAAGAATGATAAGGCGAGAGAGAAAGAAAGAGGGATTGGAATGCTTTCCCGACACGAAGAGGCGGCGGAGGAGGAGGAGGAAAGGAGGTCTTGGGCATAATACCCGGAAGGAGGACGAGATGAGCTTGCAGGTGCGACCCGAGCATAGCAAAGGACTGTGATAGCGGAGCGTGATGGGGAAGGAATGTGCGAGCCGAGATGGGGAAGGAAGGTAGTTCGGAAGGGCTGGGAGGATGGGGAGAGAGGAGCGGCGGCGTAAAAATAAAGAGAAAAAATATGGGATAGGAGAAGGCTTAAAGGCTTGATTTATGAGCAATCTATGACACCGGAGATGATACGGCTATTTTTTTTTTTGCTCGGTTAAAAATTTCTCCCACGCCGAGAAACATGCTCGACGTACAAATTAGCGCAGAGTCGACATTGTTTATCGTGCCCGTGGACTAATGGTAGGTTTCGCGCGTTTTGACGCTAAGTCATCGTACTATATAGGCTAAATGTATGTACTTGAAAACTTAGGAGAATACACTTCACCCTAGTTCAAGGCTAAATAATAATTTACAAATTAAAACTGCGTTCTTGGTGCTACGTTCATCTCTCAACATTCATTTAGAGAAAATTATGAAAATCGCTGAAGTTATTCTATAACACTTATTTTTAAAATTAGTATGAATCGTTATTCAGATATAATAATACATCGATTTATTGCGATAATAAAAATAGTATGTATGTTAATCGTAAAGCTAAAAAAAACTTGGTGTAAACGCGCAATGAAAATTCTCTCTCCGACATAGAACCAGATGTTATGCGAGTTAGTCGCGTCCGGTGTTCCACAGGGAAATATCATAGGTCCGCTATTGTTTTGATATATGATAACGATATGCAACAAAGTTATACTTTCCGTGAACCAAATAGTAATATATATGGAAATAAATACGCAGGAATATTAAAAAACTCTGCAAAATGTTCTTGAAAGGATTTTAAAAAGATGAAAAAATGCCAGTAAAAAATTAACCGGAAAAAATGATCCGTTACAGCCTTCCGGATAGGTAAGACTCAAGCGTGAACTGTCACGTAGAAAATAGACGGACCTGCAGTCAACATTTGTTGCGATATCTCGAGGTGTATGCTTATTTTTCGAGTTTTCATGGAAATAGTGGAACAGTACAGAAAAAGTTCGAAAAATGTGTTACCTATCTTTGGCAGTACAGTAGTAAGAATTTTCTTCACTTATATAGGATCCACGTGAGAAAAGTAACGTACCCTTTGAAAAGTTCAGTGTAGGGCAGCAAGATTCGTAACACAAATTTACGGCTCAAACCAATGACTTATTTCACAATTGAGGAATTTACATAAGGTATCCCTATAAGAACGCCGAAGCCCATAGAAAAGTAAAAGCAGTAATATCTCGCTCAGGAGATTTTAGGAACAATTTCTGCCCCTAACTACTATATATCGGAGAATGCTATCATTGTGATAAAAAGGCGAGATCAATTGCAGGGCTGCGATATCGAGATTCGTGTTTTCCTAGGATATTCATGGATCGTAATATTACTCATTCCAACAAACAGTATCAGTTATGATCAACCCCGTAACTAGATATTTTAGCGCCCGGGGCAAACTACTAAATATACGCCCTCTCCCCTTCCAAGAAATTATTGTCTCTAGTTTATTTAGTTACAGATGCCCCGCCCTAGTTACGGCACTGGTTATGAACATTTGATACGTTATAGTTGACATAATAATCGAACAGAACATCATTATTTTCGACAACGTGTTATTCTTGGTGGAACAATGGGTAATATTTAAAATTACGTAAATTTAGCGCATTTCAAGAAAATATTTTTCGGCCTCTAGACGAGAAAAGAAATCTGGCAGCTTAAAGCCTAAGTTTGGAATAGCAAGGCGCCACGACACGAGAATTACAGCAAGCGCCACATGATTAACAATGTAAAAGAGACAATTTAATACGACAGCGTTAGCTCATTAAGTTTTCTGGAGGTTTGTGACTGCGATTGAGAAATGAGCATTCCAAATGACAGCCGACATCTGGCGACATATCAGTAACACTGATAAATGAAACAGTATGTCACGAATGAAGGACTGCGCAGTAAATGTCGAACAGATATGATTGCGGCGAATAGTCGAGGCATTATTATGTGAACGCCAGCGTGCGAGGGGAGATTGCGACGGAGCATAAACAGATTTATGTATGTATGGGTTACTGACGAAAGAAGGAATAAAGAAGTCTGACGAAAATAATTCCGTACTAAAGATTGCACTCTAACATAGAGCATTCTTATATATGGTAACTGCCCGCGCAGGATGCAAATGTACCGCGGCTGATTTAATTTACACAATCATTTCGCATATTTTTACTTTCTCCATACGTAGTAATGGGAAAGTATTGTATTCATGAAAAAAATCGACTTCGAGATTTCAACGGAAATACATGTTTTGAGGTCCCTAGAACACGTTTAGACTATTTTCGGAATGATGTCTGTGTGTGTGTATGTTAGTGTGGGCGCTCTAACTCAAAAAGTACGTGCCATATCGTTACCAAACTTCATATCAAACACTCTTACATGAGCACAAAGAACTGATTAGTTTTTGGACAATAACGGATAACCGGAAGTCGAGGTTTATTCGAAACCCGATTCGGTTTTTGCGATATTTCTTGGATAAAATATCATTTTTGTATTTACAATTCTATGCAAAAGTTATAGAGAATGTAATTTCCTACAACATTCATTTGAAACAATTTTCTATAGGAGTTATTGTTTAGGAGTTATTTATAAATAACAGGTTTTTCGGTTTCCGTTAAATATCTCCTTAAAAACATCGTTATTGGTAATCTTCGTAATGACCAAAGTTGTAGAGAATAATATTTCTTCCAAGTTTTGTTTGAAACTAATTTTCGTAGAACCATCTATTTCGGATATATTTCGCTTTATCTTAATACCAGTATACAGCGCCAACACCATGTAGCGGTGAATTCTGTAATCATTCAAAATATACGTAATTTTCGGCAACAAGGACGTGTCTTCTTTTATGACACGAAATATTAATTTTGCCTAGTAATATTATTCATAATAATTTAAATATCTATACTCCAAATATGGAGAAAGTCATGTGTTGGCCACATCACATTTTTTTTAACGAAAAAGGGGGTTCGAAAAAAGGGTTTACGTATAGAACGACACATCAAACTTCATCTCAAAATGATAACAAATATGTCGATGAGAGAGATTCGAATTTATTTTAACTCCGCACAGCTAATTTGGTAACGTAATTTTCCGAAGTGCATAAAGTTAAAATTGCTGAATACATTTTGAAATCACTATCGAATCCCTTCAAAACGATATCAGCGGCGATTCTGCCCATGATAAATATTGCCATTTACGGATGACGGATCCATCACCGTCATCACTGAAGAGCTTGCATTTGACGTAACCTCAAGTATTGGGAGCCTGTATGTTTTATCGAAGCAAAGACAATAAAAAACTCTTGCTAAATATATCACCAGAGACTTCTAGAAGAAATGAAAGAAACAAGACACGAAGGATTAATGAATAGAATGAGTATTTTGGATCCAAATTATATTAGAAAACGCTGCGTAAAAATGTTGTGAAATAATTATTTTTTTTTACTCATTGCGTGAGAAATACTAATACATATATTGCCACATTCTTACAAACACACAGAATGTCTTTAAAGATATTTTTAAGTATAGTAAAAGTAAAAATGGCTTTAATGTTTCAATTATATATTTATCTTTGTCAGTTAATTTTAGTGTGAAAGTGGATGTTTGAATTCATAGATCATTTGCACATCGCGCGAGCAGTTACAACTCCATACCAGAGTAAGCAGATTATCCTAATGCGCTCGTCACGATTAAGATGGTTCCTAAAATTTATCTGAAACGGAAAATTTGACGTTAAAAATTAAATTACAAGAGAGAAATGAAACCCTGCATCAACAACTTCTTCAGCAAATATCACTAATTACAATAAAAATTCGAAAATTCTCCGTCTAAGAAATATCAAAAACAGGGAATGCCTCCTTAGCAACCGCTTATGTAGCTGCTCGTATATCATTAACGATCTATAGGTATGTAGCTCCACTAAGGTCCTCACTTAAAGGGGATGTTACAAAAGCTCAGGGTGGACCAAAGCGAAATTATCTCTACCACTTTTAATGTGAACTTCCAATAGCAGAGCTCATAAAAATCAGTCAAGCGGTTTACGAGAGGAAAGATGCAGGCAGAAACGTACGATCTACACTTTGTTTAGGTTTAGATGAACTAACAAGAAGCCGAAAGAGTATGAATTATGCCTAAAATCTTACGAAAGTCTTATCGCATCCGGGAAAAGGCCCATTAGTATTGTTGATTCGGGTGAACGCCTATTAGAGAAATCTCGCTAATAAAGTTGAGGCTCAAAGAAAAGACGGCGGATAATCTTCGAGATTAGAATCTGGCTTTTGATATAACGGGGAAAATCTGATAATCGCATTTTAATCGAGATAATACGTGACGAAAGAATCACACCTCAACGAAATTTTAGCATTTCCCTCCAAACTTAACGCAACGGAGCGGCGTTACGGTAAGTGAATCGGAAAAACAGGAAAAATAAACAACCGAAACTGAACCTACAACTTTCACGTGAACTTTAAACGCGATAAATACGGACGCAACGTTTTTTAAAAACCCAAAAAATAATTCAGCGACATTTTACTGTCAAAAAAAAACATTACGCCACATACTATTAAAAAGCAGAATGGATACGAAACGATATCTGACCTGCTTTTTTTTATCCGCACTCTTAAAAAAAAAGTAAAAAAAAAGAATCACTCGTACGTGCGTCACGACTCAAGGACGAGATATTACCATCTAGTGGTTCCTTTGATCCGCATCACTTTACTCCCTTTCTCTTTTTCATTAACTACGCAAATAGAAGCATATTGCGTGGGCGTTAAAAACGCGTGCGAAAAACAGCGCCTTCTCCGAGCCGCATATATATTTTTTTTCCGGCACAATGGCTTTCTTGAAGTCATCTTCTCTACTATAGCACACGAAGAGAAAGAGGCCGTTAGAAATGCTCGAGAGCGGGACTTTTCCATTCCACACATCCGACCGTAATTTTCTTCTCGTGACAGAGCTCTCTCTCCTCTCTCTCTCCCTCCCTTCCCGCTCGCTCCCTTATCCGACCCAAACAACTCGTTACCCTTTCCCATTAGGGTCGGTCATTTTCCATTTGAATTATTAACGACGACTGTTTTTTCCCCGAAAAAAAAAATAAGACCGAGAAGAATTTAAAAAAAAAAGAAACACCCGGAGAACGGCCGATATATTTCCCGAAGCGGAGGAATGGCGGACTCGAGGGAGAGAAAAAAGTCACGAGCATTTTTATGTTCGGCGTAATTAGCGCAAGTGTATATACCAATTAGACCTCGCCGTCTAGGGTACCATAACGAGATCGTTAATACGAACGTCGCCCGGAAGAAAAGTGATTTTTCAAAACGCTAAACAAAAGACTGCTTATCGTTAGAATTTTTTTGAAGAGTACAAGAGCTACAAACGTTGCTGAGTAGAGTTTCCACTGTAAAACGGAAAATAGAAATCATATCCAAACGTAATTGATATTTCGTAAGATACCTATACGTTACAATCGCCGCAGTTTGATGTAGGACATCACCGGCTCGAAAAAGCGACAATTTGAACTTCAATAATTTACACCCTAGTAATAATGCATGTAAAACTACTGTTAGACAGTGCGAATCGATCAAAAGTATATCATAACCGATGTGTAAACATGAAGAAAATGATTTTAAAGACCAGCAGGAAGAGGAGTATTTAGAAAAATAACTTATGCGAACAAAAGTATTTATTGACAACTTGGCAAAAGAGTTTACATGCTTACCATAAACATAATATTAAAAATTACATAGCGAAACGCTAAAAATAAAATGAATAATAAACGTTTCTATGCGGTTAAAGAAGTTATAATCAGCATCAAATCCAATTCCTTCATTTAAAAACCATGAAAATTATGAAACAGGGACATGTACCATTTGCTACAAACGATGGATTGAGGATAACATACCATCTCAACTGTAGATGAATAAATCATCTTGTCCCTTTGGATGTTTGTTCAACGTAATAAAAAAACATAAGACGTCGCAACGCATACATTTTCACGCGGGAAGAAATGGGCAAATTCGGCCCCTTTACCTAAATCAAGATTAAACCGAGAGATCGATAAAGCGACAAGATATTCGTGGTTGTGGAGATCATTGGGGAGACATTTTATTCAGCGTACTAAACATCCAAGCGGGTAGCTTTAAGCATCTCATCAGTCACGAATCCTTAAACACTCCCAAGGCATACAAAGGACTCTTTTTTATGCATTACGCCATTCATCATACCTCGTTATAAAGAGATCATCTGCCGGATAATACAGCCATATCTGTCGCGGGGGTCGAGTCTCCGAGCACCGCTGAACAGAGAATATGATGAAATATAAAGAGGCGGGGAAAAAAGGGCTTACAAAAGAAAGGGGTATTAAGGTCGATGGCGGGATGATAGAATTCTAAGCGAGCAAAGCGTGAAAAAAATGGAAGTATGTATTTCATGTACCGCAAGCGCCGCTGCCTCTAAATTATCCTGGAGCGACGACATCCAGGAGGACATTTTTGGTACCGCACAAATTCCAAACTGGAGAAAAGACTTTAAGAGTCGAGTCCATTATTGTTAAGAGGCGTGGAGGAGAATTGATGGCGTCAACGCTGCCGTGATAAATGGCCGTACGATTGAATATTTACCGTTCGAACATAGAAATCGAATTTTCGATAGCGAAAGCAAAGCTTCCCTTTTCTAAGTAGTATCTAATTTATAGGTTAGATGGTAGAAGAAACTGCCTAGTCTCAATCTCTCACAAAAATAAAGACGATTATCTATCTATCTAATATGGAACGGTACACTCACAATCAGTGGGGTGGCTACAAGGTTTGAGCGGCCTCCGATTATACTATGGACTTTATCAACAAAATTACTTAACGAAAAGTTATATTGAAACCCAATTTCATATTCAAAGAATAACCAAACCTGTCCTAAGGCTAAGATGAGAATTTTCGAAACGCCATTCTGTCTTTTGCAGAATTCTGATTTACCAATTTTATATGTCGAAAAAATTTTTGTTGACGTTTAACATACACTTCATAGTCATCGTCGATTTCTTCTTGGGGAATTGACGACTGCCGCCTCGTAATCGAAAAGCTCATCTGGTTTTCCCGACGCTTTTTTCTGCTATCGGAGAAAGTTTTTCCATATATTTTATTACCCTGATTATAAAACGTTTTTGCGTGCAAATATACAGCATTTCTGCAAATACTGATGTCCCTCGGACCAAACACCTAATTACGCCATAGTTCAACGATTCCATATTTTTTTAATCTTCATCAAACACCAACTGAAGCTTATACCTTACTCACTTCGACGCTTGCGTGCAGCTTACCACGCAGGGCGAAAAAAAAATGAATTCATTCTTAAAGCGATAAAGTAGAGCATCCCACCTATCCATCCAACCCTTTAAAACCGCACCGGTAATTTCATTTCA
This sequence comes from Uropetala carovei, assembly GCA_036926305.1. NCBI lineage: Eukaryota > Metazoa > Arthropoda > Insecta > Odonata > Petaluridae > Uropetala > Uropetala carovei. Next base: position 8,126,173 of record JAXCHB010000100.1, read on the forward strand.
ACCGCCGCAAAGGTAACTCCTTCCCCCCCGCCCCCCCTCCCTTCCCTCCATCTCCATCGGGAGAGAGGAAAAAAAAAGAGAGGCTTATTAGGGGAGCCCCCACTTTCTCTCCCTCCCTCTAGAACCACCTTTTGAGTTGCGGGGGCCGGCAGCGGCCGCACCATCCTCCGACGAAAAGGGCCTCAAGGATTCGAATAATCCGACCGCGGCCACCACGCCCTCCTTCCTCACCCCTCCCCCTTCCACGGAACAGGCTAGAAATCCCTTCTTTGCCAGGGACGGGGTGTGTGATTAGTAGCGTTATTAGGGTTAAGGGGGTGGGGCGGAGAGGAACGCCCTATTTTTTTGCCTCGCGGCGGGAGAATAAGGCACGCGTAAGGTGTTGGTAATAAAGGGTTAGATGGAAGAATCGAGGGGGTGGGGGAGGCGTCGGAGAGAGGCTGGAGGGGGTGGGGGTGGAGGCAGAACAGCTCGGGAACTACCGAATGGAAATAAATATTCACGCCAGGAGAACTCATTATTTCCGCACCCAAAGGGATATAAAACGTAGAGATGATACGCACGTACATTTTTGGAGGAAAATGAACGCCACCGTTTCGTGGGCTTATTTAAAGAAAAATCGAACGCTCGACCCCTCGGGCTGTTATAAGGACCACTACGCTACCTATTGGGAACCCGAAAAGAATTAAATCTGCGGGCGACAGATGCGGGCCCTGAGGTTGACGAAGGGAAAAAAATAAACCTCTCAAAATTAAAAAGACAAAAAAAAAAAATAGCGAATCCTCCTTATTTAATTCTCCTCCCGTCGACGCCGTTTCGAAGAAAATGCGCACATTTATGCGAAAAGAGACGTCCGGGAGAAAAATAAAAGAGGCGAGTGAAAGCATTTTCTGTCTGGCAGGTGATACAACGAAATTTCGGCTGTTTCTCTCTCTCTCACTGTCTCTCTCTCTCCCGAGTGTGGCCTCAAAAATTCCGCAATTTAGGCATTACAATACGCTCGATTCGTGCCGGTGACAGGTCTCGCAAAATACGAGAAAAAGTTCATTCGTAACGATGTGACGTGTTTGTCGAGAGAAATTTCCCCGACTTGTTATTTCAACGACGTCGAAATGTTTATTCTGTGTAAATTTTGCTATTCCATTCTGCCGACTCATACGAACATTTTGGCGGCATATAAAAAAAGAACAGAGTAGCCCTTTATTTGCATGTCGCGCGCTAAGGACTTTCATCCAGTAATGTTTTTTTTATTGTGACACAGAATAATCAAATTTAAAAAAATCGTGTTCTAAAGGGATAAGTTAGTGCCGATGAATTTTCAACGGCGCAAGATCGCATATCCATGGATTACACGCTAAATTTCCTCGATTCGCGAACTCGTTGGCACACATTTTATGTTGCTGGAACTGCGCAGCTCTCCCCTGAACGACGTTAACTCCGCGCTCACGATTCCCGATTTCCAGTTTGTTCAATCATTTTCGTCAGACTCATCAAACGTGACCCAGGGAAAATACGACTGGTAAAGCTCCACATAACGCGCAAACAAAATACCTTTCGTTAAACCTGTGACAAATATCGCAAGGGCGACCTAATAAGCGAAGGAGAGGGGGGGAACCACGCCGCCGTAGCTCGAGCTTTAAAACCAACAAACGCGAACATTTGCTTGCGACGGATAAATTAAGTTTTCGTGTCGTCCCTAGAGTTCGTCACATCGGTGCCTTTCGACTTTCGTGCAAGTAAATCCCGTAACGACATTTTAGTAAGAGCTAGCACCGGTACTTTGCTTTTAAGGGAACGCCGGTAACGATATCGGCGACGGGGACAAAATGACGAAAGGTAGTATATTTGGAACGTTTAGCATTCGTGTAGTGAACAGAGCGGTTATTTTCCTGCTGTCGCGACAGTTGTGTCCGAACGTTTGATTTATATATATCTGAATCAATTTCTCAGTCTGAGGGTTATGTCATGGAATATGTTTCTCTCTTGAAGCCTCTTGGCTTCTTAAAATTCTCCAGCTCTTTTGGCACACCCGGCAACAATGACTCATGTTCGGAAGAGGTTCTATTCATAGGTGGTGTGATTTGTCCGCTTGTAACACAAAGACAGTACCAAGTCTGTTTGCTTCTTAAGTAACATTCCGTGCGTCCTAAATTCATTAATACTGTATTTTGTGGAACAATTAGCTCTAATTACTATCGAATGATTTCAGGATTATTTCAAGATAATTATGAAATTCACCGAAATGAAAACAAAAATAACACTTTTCTCATAATCGCTTTTAACATAAATTTTAAAAGACAACCTGAACTTGTCCATACCCCCAAAACCAAATTGAATTCATGCTATTTCAATTCAAATTAGAACACAGGAAAGGCACCAACCAAAATGGGAATAATATATACTGAAAATTTGTTAGAAAAATTAATTAACAAGCTGTAATCTTCCCCGACGAGGAAAACATTCAGTTCCCTTGGACTTGGCGTACAGTTTCCCGCCAGACATCCTTAAGCTCAAGAGGACCGCTCATTCGAATGAAATGATACGGATCGACGGCTGGCAATAACGAACCGAGATCATAAACTCAATGATAAAGAGACGGTAAACATATTCCGGAGATAACAAAATAACGCTTCTGACGTGCCAAATAAACAACCTCGATACTACTTTCTGAGAAATTGTTCCGACGATGACGCATTGTCCGTGTCCATCCTGCCCTAATTACGTCACGCGAGGGAGCAAAAATGTGAAAGTGCGCCAATCCCCCGCCGTCTTCGTCATCGGACGGCAAAGGGACCATCAAACGACACCGCTGGCGTAAATAATTGTCGAGCTCCGAGGAGCGAGAAGAAACCCAAGAGGAATAACGAAATTCGTGCGACCGACCGCTCTCGAAGATAGAAATATGCGCGACCGTCGTGCCATCTTCACGACGAATTCCGAAAGATTCCTTTCCTCCCTCGCCTCGACGAACATATAACACTTCACCTGACTCACCTCTCGACTCCACCTCTCCATTACCTACCACTCCTTTTCCATGTGTGACATCTCACCTTCACTATCTCATTCTCCTCCCTCGTCTCTTTTTTCCTCCTCTACAACTCCCTCTCTCTCTCCCTCTACTTCTCATATCCTCCTCCCTCCCTCCCTCCCACACACACACACGCACGCACCGCTCAGTCGGCACAAACAGTTTCAAAAGGGTTTCCGTGGCAACCGACTTGTTGACAGCCCGTTTCTCATAGCGCGGCGCGAAGGAGGAGGAGGAGAAAAATGCCGGGAGGAGAGAGAGATCCAAAGAGTACGCCATGGGTGGGATGGGGATGGTGGCGTATGGGTGCTGGGAGGAGGGAGAAATTTGTGACGAGGAAGAGAGAGGGGGAGGTAGCAGGAGGGAAATGGAAGTTGAAAACGGAATGAAACGCGCACAATGAGAGGCATTATGAAAGTCCGGAGACCCCGGTAAGATTATCTCGAAAGGGAGTAGAGTGAGATGTGTGGAATAGGAGAAGGGTGGTGGCGGTGGGGAGGTCTAAATTGAATGGATTTGACGAAAACTGAGTGATTGGTTCGACGGAGGAGGGATGGGTGCGTTGTGTTGGTGGAGGGCGACGATTCGAGCCGAACGAGAGAAGAAGCCGAACAAAATTCGTCGGAGGCGATGATGAGATGAATGAGCTCGATTCTCTTTCGACGAGGAGTCGCAACATCGGAGGGGCGCCATCGTTAACTCTTCGGAAACTAAAAACCCGAACAAAAAGAACATAAAACGCGGAGTTTTTCGCGTGCCACGCTAATTAAATACGACGATGGAAAAAAGTTTCGCGAAATAACAAAAAAAAGACAACTGCGTCGCATTTTCAGGCCTGCCAACCGTAGGAGGAGAATGGAAAATTTGATCCCTCGTACACATTTACGGAGTTGGGAATTTCCGTTTACTTTTCGTGCAACACTGGTTCCACCGGTAACACACACACACACACACATTTTTCGTCGTTGCGACAGAAGGAAACAAAGGAACGGCGTTATAGTATCCGAGGTCAGAAGTTCTGGCGTAAAATTTTATCGTGAGAAAATATCTCCAGACCTTTCCGCGACGGCTTATCAGTTTAAGTTCTAGAAATTCGAGTTGCCGCAGAGAGAGAAAGAGACAATAAAAACTTCTCCGTTATTACACGAAATGGCACCACCGTTACGTGGAAACCGCTAAAACCGGATTATCTAGGTTAACTTTGGATCGTAACTCTCACACTACCTCCAAAAAACTTATAGACTGCGTTCTAACTAAACGAATGTGTCGTACGCTGCGATCAAAATATATCTTAACCTTATTTTAACCGACGCAAAAGTTGTGACAAGACTCATTTACGGCGTGGTTGGATTTAAACAACTTTTACAATGCGACGCTTTTAATTTTGGTCGAAAACAACTTGCCGCTTAATTTCTAAACGGCGAAAGCCGTTATACCCCAACTAGCGCAAATGCTCGCAAAAAAATGAAGGGACATCAAATTTTACTCATTTATCTACTTATGGTTTGTTTTTCAAAAGAAAGACAAAATTTCTTTTCAAAATTATAAAACTAATAATCAGATAAACGTATTTTACAAATAGTATTAATGTAAAATTATCCTCTCCCTCCCTCTCCCCCACTCCTTTTCTCTCTCCGCTTCTTTGTTTCCCTCTCCCTTTCACTCCCTCTTTCCTTCATTTCTCCTCGCACTACATTTTCGCGAAATTAGATAAAATATTGTTTTCCTTGACGGCGAAATATTATCATTTCAAAAACCGTAAACCTATGTTCAGAACAAATACGTGGAGCGATTCAGCGAGCATTTGAAAATCAACGGGAGGAAAATGAATTACCATTCGTTTCAGGCATCCTTTTTAACGCCTCACAAACCAACCAAAATGCATGCTTGAGCTATTATTACAAGGATGAAAGATATGAAGCATATGATGGCGCCATATAGAATCCGTCGATTCATACATGTCAACATAATTGGTAATCCGACTGAAAACAGGACCGTTATTATAGGTTAACCCAAGTTATATACACTGCTCTATCATCCGTAGACTTGATAATTTCTGACCACATACAGACCCGTGATTATAAATTAAAATTATCTAATTTATTTGACTCGTTCATTTGCAATAAGGTTAAAGTAGGAAATGGTCTATGAGCGGTTGGATTTCGGGGCGGCCGGATTTGCATATCCATTCGCCAAGTTGCAAGACCGTCAATATAGTACACTAGCAGAAATACCTGGCGTTGCCCGGGGAAATTTCGTTCAAATCCGATCGGAATTCTAGATGATACATGGTAGGTAGTTAAGAATTCACTCGGCCGCCATTTTGAATAAAACGGGCAGAGAGAAACAAAAACCACGTATGAATTATTTCTGGGAGCCTTCCACAATCGTACCAAATTTCACTCAAATCAATAGTAGGACTTGGGTAAATACGCGTAGTTTAATCGGTCCCCGCCGTCTAATTACGGATTAGGAAGTAGTCATTTCCCACCTTCCTCACTGTGTATAAGATGTAGAGTTACCTGTTCTTTGTGAACAGGAAGTTTATGAGAACAGTTATTTTATTGAACAGTTCAGACATCAGAGCAGTTCAAAAAGAACTGTTCCGTTCTTTCTGACCCATCTCTAGCATTCACTCGTAGCCATTATCATACAAAGTTATTTTGCTTTTTGTACAATTAATATAAAACATTTGGGATTAAAAAGTAGCCTACGGCCTTCCTGTTTGTGAAGAAAGTATCTGTTGAAAGTTTGATTACTGTAGCTTTAACGGTGTGGAAGTGTATATTTGCACAAATAAACAAACAAACAAACTTTCATAAATGTATAGGAGATGAAGAAGCACTGTAAAGCGTGATTTTCTAAATTATGGAGGTCGAAGACGAATACATCGAAATTATGAAAGACCATTGGTACCCACCTAAGGAAGCTTGTCATGGTAATAACCATACATATCTGGGAAAAGAATGGATTGTTCATCGAGTACAATATATAAATTCAATCAATTTTATTGACATTTTGTTAAGAGGGGGAAAAGTAATCTGTCTTAGGGGCGGCAAGTTTCCAAATCCGCCACTGAACTCATTTATCACACAAAAAACTATTCGAATTTTTTAAAAAGTTGTCAGAAAAATGTGAATGGAAGTGAAGCGCAATGAACTACTATTATTTAACATATTTTTTTCGTACAAGGTGGAGTTTTAAAAATACTCTCTCCACATCCCTCTCTCCTCCATAACATTCTTCATTTCTTGACAGCTCTCTTCGCCTCTCTCCTCAAGTCGTGTAACAGCCGAAAGCTTTCCTTTCAGTATCTCTGTTGGTTTAAGAACTTCCTCTAATCTTATCTTTAACCGAGCAAGATAAATACGTACAAAGCTCGAATTACGGCGATACGACGCAATAACACCAATTTTCCAGTCAAAGTCAGCAGAATACTTTGCGTGGAACGGGATCAAAATATACCGTCAAAGAGATTGATTGCATTCTACTGAAATCGATGGCTAGTGTAAAATTTTAAAACGGGCGAATGAACGTCTGTTGTGTCACAGTCGCATAAAAAGCCTTCGGACGCCTCCGCGGCGGTATTGATTGATGGCGTCAAAGGAAGAGGTCCATGACACAATCGACTAAAGGAAGATTTTTTTGAGGAAAGAGAGAGAGAGAGAGAGAGAGAGAGAGAGAGAGAAAGCGAGAGAGAGAGAGAAGTAGGTCAAGTGTGTACAATCGATTCATACTCGACCGCCGCGTGCTTCGCAGTACTTCGCTTTCGCGAATCTAAGAGATTTTCGAGTAATTCCAAACGCTTCCCTTTTTGAGCCCTTCTTTCCGGGGAAAACGCGTACCATCCTTAATTCATTTCCCGGTAAATCTATAAACCTGAAAAAAAAAACGGCTTCCTGCGAAGAGGAGAAAAAAAATATACCGACTCGATTTGCGAAACCCATCCTGACGCACAAAATCCGAAAAATTCCAATACTTTTTTATACGGTAATATACTCCGAATTTTGATTACCCGCCGTGATTGCCGAGCGTAATCAAATTTCGATGCTCGGAGAGAGGAAAAAAATAAGCATCGAAAGGTAAACGGGAAAACGCGTACGAACAAAAAAAAAGAGGAGCGGAGCGCGTTTTGCTTATATTTGCGCGCGCTTTTTTTTTACTCGCGAAAGAGAGAGAAATGCGAGACCCTGGGGAATGCGCAGAGGGGGAGAGAGAGAGATTCGTGAGAGGGGAAAGGGGTAGAAGAAGCGAGGTGGATGAGGCAACAAAATGATGTTGATGGAATAGGGGACGCGACGAAGAGGAGGGATGGAGAGAAGAGAAACGGGGAAATTCGCGTGTCGGGGAGGGGGAGAAAAGAGGAAACGGGAAGGAGAGCCGAAGTGGAAGAGGGAGGTGAAGGAGGACGCAGGAACGAAGGGAACAGAATGCCTTTGCCCGGCTTCTACGTAACCGGAAGCCTTTCCGATGCTGCGTGGGACGCGGTTACCGTGGCAACCCGACAACGCCCGGCTCCTACTCCCCTCTCTCTGCCTCTTTCGAAACCTCTCGGCCAACCTTTTTCAGCGCCCTTCCTCTCGCTTCATGTGAACTATTTTCCTCGAATAGGTAAGAGAGAGACAGACAGTGAGAGAGAGAGAGAGAGGCGCGGAGGGTGGTTTGGGACGGAAGCCTCAAGAATACGGTTAGGGGTATGACACGTCAAGGGAAGGCAAGTGAGGAAGGAACGACGAGGACTCGCTCTCTTGCTTTTCCTCCTTTTCAAATTCGCTATTACTTTCCGCTCGTGAATGTATTATTAAATTTTCATCGTCCTAAAAAATCAATACTTAAAATCTTGCAGAATATCAACCCTCGTCTCCGCTTTTCCTAGCCTTTTCACCGATTTCAGAGATTTGCTTTGGTTAAGCGTTAATAAAATTAGCGCTTTCACTTCCCGCAGGAAATAAGCGTATTGTTTCAATGATTAGAACGTACGTACGCAGTTAACTTAAACCTATCCGTAGATTAACCGTAAATATCACTTAAACTCTTATTATTTTTATATGCTTGGATCATTTCCAAAATGTTATTATCCCCTCGCTCTTCAGGAGATTTGTATAACAGAATAATATTTCGTGTATTGTAAGTTGAGCGCGAATCGAATTTTTATCCTATTACTATCTCGCGGCAGTGTTTCCTTCAGACATTTCTGGTAACGGATATAATTAAGGAAACAAACAAATACCACAACTATTCCGGTTACAAAGTTATCGTTATCAATGTTAGTTCCGATTGGAGCTCTCGGAGTCAGAAATTTGTCACCAAACACGAACTATACGCTTGGTAATTCAACTGTGATCATCAACTGGTAACGCCACTGCTTTAAAATCCTTTACAATCGAATATACTTTAATAAAAAACTTTTATTGCGGATTTACTTGGAATTAGTATACACACTCGAATAGGGTTTTTTATGCAACAGAAACTGGCTCTACTATCTCAATCGACGAAAGTCGTTCTAAGATGACTTGCACGCAATAAATTTTCTCAGTTATGACGCACCAGGAATATTAAATACATTACATGCTGAGGCAAATGCCAATTAAGCTAGGTAATAATTCAATCCAGAATAAAACAAAACAGGTAGACGGTACTTCGCGATCATGACTGTATCAAGTTTATCTTTCTCTGCGTGAGATCCATAGTGTCGTGGAAAAATCTCTCTTACAATGACGGGAAGAATAGCCACCGTGTAGGATATCTATATTCGGCCAAGTATTAATGTGACTTAAAATCTATTTAATTGACTGTAACAAGGTAATAAATAATATTCTCTCCATTACTGCAGAACTGGTTTAAATGATTTAGCGACAAAAACAGACGGAAACTGGCGAATAACAATAATTAATTTTTGTCAAAATTAACTAGTTTTTTCGGGAAAGGGCCGAAATTTGCATGAAATTGGGAAACGCGTCGGCATGGCAACGCATAATAAAATTTATTTTTCGAATGAATTTCCAATGGTTTCAGATCAGTCGACCCAGGTGGGTAGAAGATAACGAACACGCGTTCCCGACGAAATTTAAAATAAGCTATAATAAGGGCTGAGAAATTAGGTGGTGCTTTATAAATTATTGAAGCCGTAAAATATACAGTATATTTAGTTTAAACCAGTAAGCTATATCATCATTAGGCTTGCGTTACTTTGGAAAAATACAATAAAATGGACTAATTCATTGCCATGGAAAAATCGATTATTTTCTGCGTAGTTAAATTCTGAATGACTACATGACACTTAAGGCGGAACATAAAAATATCCTAGATTCCTTACTGAAACTGGTTACTTGAAATGAATTTCGCCACTCAAGCCCGGTTATTTATCTGTGACAAGTGGAGAAACAAGTCGGGAGTGAAAGTGTACCAATGGCTTTTCTCCAGTTATAAGTCTTCGACTTGAATAGAAGTATAAAATTCACTAATTCTTGATCAACCAGAATTTTTGCGTACCTAAAAATAAAATGTTTTGACCATATGAATACGGTCACGAAATCTGATTTAGCTTCATTTCTCGGAAATTTTTGTAAGAATTTTAATGTCGTTATTGTTACAAACACCTCCTCTTAATATCGATATCGATATCGATAGTCATTATAGCAGGTCAAGTATGCGATTACCGAACACCAAGCTCAGAAGCTCCATAGTTAATGTGGCCATAATCCAGCACTTTCGTGACGTCCAGATAACTGCCATAAAGACAAGAGGCTTTAAGCACCTAAAAGTATCTCCGAACGACCGTTTTAGCATCTAAATAGCCGAAGTAATCATTATTAGCTAACCTTTTAAGCTTCCACTTGCCTCGACTTTCAATTTCGCACGGCCTTATCCTCGGCGTGAAGATGACGAAGCTTTGAAGAGACGTTTTATCAATGCACCTCCGACGATAATGACTACCTTTAAAAGCTCGATTGCGTGGGATTCTTTACAGTCCCATTATCTCGTTTGCGCATTAGCTCCTTTCAATGCGAGGTTCGCACTGGAAAGTGAAGAGCGGTGAGTCGACCTTCGACGACGTCTTAACGACACTTACACGCAAAAGGATATGGTATGCACGAATAACCGATATTTAAGGCGTTCAAATTATCTGAAATCTTTGAAAATAAAAAGGAGCTTAATTATCCCAGTTTCGACGTATTTTGAATCAGAAATACTTTAAAGTACGTCACGAGAAACTTCCTCCGCCACTTCACTGTCTCCCGTCACCAGAAAAAGCACTCGCGGACGAAAGCGAATTTCTTCATCCTACCCAACAAAACACCAACCTGTTGCATTATGCCGCCGTTTCCATCGCAGATGATCAACGAAAACCTAGCACTGCATTTGCAGAGAAGACGGGATGTTCGCTCAATTACTCGGAAAAGAAAACACACTTGTGGAGAAACCGGAGAAATTTGCGCTGAAATTGTTAGTCGGCGAAGGAAATCACGTTTATTCTACGGCTTCAAGTCTAGTCGCAATCTCTGTTGCGAGGCGACGGAAAAAACAACGATCGCACTACTACGAATGCAGATTAACCTCTGTGTTAACCCTATTCTTCGACATCTACAAAAAAAGAGCATACTGGCGAGAGCATTGGGAAACAAAAGGAACGCAGCGCGCAAGTTACTAAAAACAGTTTCAAAATCAAACGTTGGTCATAGATTTTATGGAACGATCTTCGTAAAACGGCATTGATCAAAAGTAAATGTATTCAGCTCAAGCAATTATTCTTTCTTTCAATCCCCATCGTAGATCACAATACAACGGCGAGGCTTCTTGGAAAACAATACCGAATATAGCTGACAATCGACCGTATTTATGAATCGCCATCAATAACACTGACCGAAGCAATATTAGGATGTAGAACCAGTCCAGCTCCACGTGCGCAAATTGTCATATTTTCCTTAAGAGTCGCGCGCGGGCATGAAACATAAGCAAACGAATCTCAATATGGACCTCGGTGACACTTGCGGAATAACAATCGAAACACGAGGCAGGCCCATTCTTCGCGACGACAAGAGAAAAAAACAAAATAAAACACTCCCGAAAAAAATTAATATTACCCGCAATTCGTAGTCATATCACTTTTCGGCGTCCCTGGCCATACACAGCGCGACACGACGAGGCAATACCATCGGCGAAAAAAATAAATATATAAACGCGACCGGAACGGGACACGAACCCGTGACCCCTCGACACGAGAGACTTTCATCTCCCTTAAATCCTACACCAGGAAATGAAAATAAAATATCCTTTTTTTCGACGGAGGGATTAAGCAG